>CM077155.1:135101421-135701421 GCA_039583875.1 Platanthera guangdongensis
GGGTCAAATGTACCTGATTTGAAGAAGCCTCACCTAACTCAATGATATACATCATAATGTATTTGATGTTTGTTTGAGTTACTTGTGCAGGTTAGGTATTCACTGGACTGAAGCTAAAAGTTTCTAAGTCCATGTGTCGACACCCAGAGGGAAAGTGTCGACACTTGAGAAAGCTTGTGTCGACACCCAGACAAGCAGTGTCGACACTTGGAGTCATTGTGTCGACACCTGGAATGAAGAGTCGACACCAGACAGAAAGTGTCGACACTTGGAGCTGTGTCGACACTCAGTGAAGAAGTATGCAGAAAAGCTGTGTCGACACTTAGCAGAAGTGTCGACACCTAGAAGAGCTGTGTCTACACCAGAAAGTGTCGACACTTGGAGTTGTGTCGACACTCAGCAAAAGTCTGCAGAGTCTAAGTACAAGTGTCGACACTCAACACAATGTGTCGACACTAAACAGAAGAGTCAACATATGAAGAATGTGTCGACACTCAGCACAATGTGTCGACCACACTCAAGGAGTCAACACTTGAAGTATGTGTCGACACTCAGCACAATGTGTCGACACACAACAGAAGAGTCAACACTTGAAGAAAGTGTCGCCACACATCACAATGTGTCGACACTTAGTTGAAGACTCTACACTTGAAGAAGGAAAGTGTCGACACAAGGAGCTGTGTCGACACTTAGCAAAGAACAGAAAAGTTTACAAAATATTCTAAGTACAAGTGTCGACACTAAGGGAATGTGTCGACACTCAGCTGAAGAAACAAAATTGAAGACTTGTGTCGACACCAAGAAGCAGTGTCGACACTTGACAGTTTCAACACAAGATGAAGATGTGTCGACACAAAGGAGATGTGTCGACACTTAGAAGAATACAGTTAAAGAATGAAGAACAAGTACTTGTGTCGACACTCAATTTCAGTGTCGACACATGCAGAAGAATCTGTGTCGAGACATACAAGGAATTGTGTCGACACCTTGTAGACTTGTGTCGACACTTACACAACATGTGTCGACACTTAGGTCTATAAGTGTCGACACTTAAGAACAGAAAGTCTCGACACTATCTGACAGTTAGAGAATTTCAAGAAGTGACTGGTTGACATGACAGCTGCCGATCCAGCCGGTCTACAGCAACTGTCAGAGAAGTCAGAAGTCTGTTATGAACCGGACCAGCCGGTTACCATGAAGGAAGCCTATAAATAGGCACTCACAGTTTACAGAAGTAGTTGTTGATGTAAGATTTACAAGTTGTTCTTTCAAGTAGTGAGAATAATTAAGAGTGGTTGATCAGATTCTTCAAGTAATCAGGAAAGTGATACACAGAGGATCAACACAAGAAGATCTGGCAGTCCAACTGCAGATCTAAGAAGTTGGAGAGAGAGAGCTCCAATCAAGAATTCAGTCTTTGGAACTAAGGCTGAGAAGAAGGATTCAGAATCATCTGGATCTCAAGAAGCAGAGGTCAAGGATCAACTGCAGAAGATTCAGACTAATTCAGTTCTAACTCAAGAAGCTTTGAAGGAAGCTAAGTCAGTTTGGATCTAACTGAGTTCTTCCAAGAACTCTTCAAGAAACTCTCAACTCCTCTTATTTTTTCTGAGTTGTAGAGTAGAGTATATTGTATTTCTATTTTAACTTGTAGGATCCATTGGATCTGAGAGAATTGTAAGCCTATATTATAAAGGCTGAGGGTAGGGCTTGGTTGCCTGAGTGTAGGAGTTGAAGAACTCTGAGTGTAGGCCTTAATTGGCTGAGTGTAGGCCTGGGTGGCTGAGTGTAGGCCTTGGTGGCTGAGTGTAAGGCTTTGGGCCTGAGGTGTAGGAACCTAGTTGGGTTCTGAGATAGTGGAGAAGTTTGGCCGAATCTAGTACACTGCTAGATAGGCGAAGGGGGAAAGTGGATGTACCCAAAGATTGGGGAACCACTATAAATTAGTGTGTGTGCTGTGCTGTGCTGTGATTAACTGTTTATATTCTGTGATTGCTGTTAGCTGTAGAATCTGTGAAATAACTGTTGTGCTGCCAACAAAGTTTTAAAAAGGTTTAGGTCACCTATTCACCCCCCCTCTCTAGGTGTTTAGGTACCATATCTTTCAAGTGGTATCAGAGGGAGGTTCCTCAAAACAAGGACTAACTGTCTGAGGAGATCCTGTTTGGCAGAAACAGTCTAAGTCAGAAAACAGATTCAAGAAATTTCAAGAACTCAAGAAACATGGGTTCTTCAGAGAATCACAAAGAGTTGGGTTCCATGAAACTGCCCATATGCAGAAGGAGATTTTTGGAATCTGGAAAGAAAGGGTTAGGCTATTTATGGAGGCCTCAGACCCTAGAATCTACATCACAGTCAAGGAAGGGCCTTATGTGCCCATGAAGATTTCAGTACTGGATGCAAATCAGAGGACTCCAAAGGATTTCTCTGAGATGACCAAGGATGAAATTGTCCTAGCCACTATGGACAAAAGGGCACAAAACATTATAGTAAGTGCCATTGATGATGCAACTTTTCAGAACCTAATTCACTGTAAAACAGCAAAAGAAATGTGGGATACCCTCATTGTCTATATGGAAGGTTCTGAAGAAGTTAGGCAAGATAGGAAGTCCTTGCTTAATCAAGAGTATGAGAGCTTTAGGCAAGGAAGAGGAGATAGCATCACTGAATGCTACAAGAAGTTCCATAGAATTGTTAATGAACTCATGTCCTATGGAAGAGAGTTCACTAACTATGAATTGAATGATAAGTTCTTAAGGTCCCTAACCAAAGATTGGGACACCAAGATCTGTGCCATCAGAGAAATGGCAAAGTTGGGAGAAATTCCTCCTCCCACACTGTTTGGCAAGTTGTTGTCTTATGAGATGCAGCTGTCAGTGAGAAAAGAGGAGGAAAAATCAACAAGGACTGAGCACAGGGAAAGGACTGTTGCCTTCAAGTCAGAAGTACCTAGAAAGGGCAGGACTAAGTCATCAACTCCTCCAGAGGTAGTTGAATCAGAATCTGATGAGTCTGTTAGCACAAAGTCTACAAGCAGTGAAAGTGATGAAGACTTTGCTGCATTCACCAGACATTTTCAGAAATTCCTGAAGAAGAAACAGTGGAGGTCCAGACCTTCATTTTCCAAAGGGAAAGAAGTTCAGTATCAGGAGAAGAAGCCTTCAAAGAAGGACAAGAAAAAGACAAAGACTAGCAAGGCAACTGGGTCTAGATAGTGTGTTACTGCTGCAATAGACAGGGTCATGTTATTGCAGATTGTCCTGAGAGAAGAAAAGAATCCAGTGACAAAAAGAAGACTCACTTCAAAGGAAAGAAGGAGAAGTCCTTTGTTGCAAAGAATGAGAAGACTCTTTCAGACATTTCTTCTTCAGACACTGAGACAGATGCTGAAGCCTACATAGGGCTATTTGCTGAAGAAGAAGAGGAGTTTATGCAGATCATGGAATCAATCTATGAACAAGAAGAGTGTCAGTGCCAAGGACTGATGGCATTGACTGAAAGTACCAAAATCCTGGAGCAGCCAGGACCTAGTCAGGTACAAAGTCCAACTCAAAGTTCAGATTTCAGTTCTAGTTCAGAGTCAGATTCATCTTCATCAAGTGATGGAAGTGTTTCTGAATCTGAGGGAGATATTCATCAGCTCTTAGATGAATATAAAGTACTGTTGCAAGCCTATAAGAAAAGCAAGTCCCTTGCCAAAAGTCAGGCAAAGGAAATTGCTGATCTAAGGCAGCTGCAACAGACTTTGAGAAGGAATTTGATCAAAAGCTCAATGAGGTAGCCAGGCTGAAACACATTACTGTGATTCAGATGGGAACTATCACTTATAAAAATGATCAAATTAAGAGACTGGAGATCAATCTTCAGAAGGAAAAAGAGCTAGTTGCTAGGTTTTCAAAACCTAAATCAGTGCTACCCTTGATTGATGAATTTGTTCATCATAAAGGAAAGGCTGGATTGGGTTTTTAAACCAGCTAGGACTGTTCAGGATCAGTCCAAGTCCAAGGGCAAAGCCCCAACATTCAATAAGCCTGCTGTAGTCAAGACAGCCAAGTATGTACCTAAGCAAAGGTACAACAAGTTTGAATGCTGGTGTTGTGGCAAGGTTGGCCACTTTGCCTTGGATTGTTGGCACAATGCCAGTGCCAAGTTGAGTAGCAAGTTACCTGGTGGAAAGCCAGCAGGTAGCTATGTCAAGTTGCAAACTAACAATCACCAAGGACCCAAGTTTACTTTGGGTTCTAAGGTTCATTAATTTGTTTTGCAGGTGAATCCAAGTGGCCATACCCCAACATGGTACTTGGATAGTGGATGTTCCAGACATATGACTGGAACAAGGGGACTACTGAAGGACTACATTCCAATCAAAAATGGTCCTAAAGTGACCTTTGGTGGTTCTGAAAAAGGAATCATCAAAGGGTTTGGTAACATTTCTTCAAACCTTGTTACCATTACTCAAGTGGCTTATGTTAAAGGGTTGAAACACAACCTCATTAGTATAAGTCAGTTAAGTGATGTAGGGTATGACATCTCATTTGTTAAAAATGGTTGTCATATCAAGAGGTCAAGTGATCAAGAGATCATTTTGACAGGATATAGAAAGAGAAATGTCTATTGTTTAGACATTATGGTTGAGAACAATGGTTCTCCAGTTTGTCTTGTAGCTGATGAGACAGTCTCTCAATGTGTCAAATGGCACAAGAGGCTTGCCCATCTTAATTACAAGACTATTAGCAAACTCTTTAGCAAAGAGTTAGTGAGGAATGGTCCTCAAGTTAAGTGTGTCAAAGATGGCATTTGCTCAGCTTGTCAAAAGGGCAAGCAGACTAAATCCACCTTTAGAAGCTTAGACAACAAAGATGCTGTGAGGTGTTTATACCTCTTGCATATGGATCTATTTGGTCCAATGCCAGTTCACAGCTTAGGTAGGAAGGTCTACACCTTTGTAGTTGTTGATGACTACTCAAGGTTTTCCTGGGTGTTCTTCTTAAAGCAGAAATCTGAAACACCTAGTGTCTTCTATAGTTTTGTTAAGCAAATTCAGAATGAATTGAACTGTACAGTGGTCAAAATTAGAAGTGACCATGGTACTGAGTTTCAGTCTGAAAGCATGACAAAGCTGTGTGAAGACTATGGGATATTTCAAGAATTCTCTTCACCTAGAACACCTCAGCAAAATGGCATTGCTGAAAGGAAAAATAGGACCTTGATAGAGGCTGGTAGAACCCTATTAAGTGATTCATCACTGCCAGAGTATTTCTGGGCTGAAGCAGTTAACACTGCATGCCATGTGATAAATAGGGCTACCATCACTAAAAGGTTAAACAAGACCCCCTATGAAGTTGTGAAAGGCAGGAAACCAAATCTATCCTATTTCAGGATTTTTGGTTGCAAATGCTTCATACTTAACAATGGAAAGTCTTACTTAACTAAGTTTGCTGCCAAGTCCCAAGAGGGAGTGTTTGTTGGGTACAGCAATAATAGTAAGGCTTATAGAGTCTACAACTTGACTACACAAGTTGTAGAGGAGTCTGTGCATGTAGTTTTTGATGAGACACAACTAATTAACAATGAGTTGTCTAGCAATGTATGCAGCCCCACAGGTCTTACTAAGAAGATGGACAAGCTAACCATAGAAGATGTACCTGCTGCAAGACAGCAAGTAGAAGGAGATGGCTTATGTCCAGGGGGAGAACTACATGTACAAGGAGCTGAAGAAGTACAAGGAACTCAGCTTGATGAAGATGCTGAAGAAGTTCAACCAGAAGTAAGGATGCCTCCAGCCAACAGGCATCTAAGAGATCATCCAGTAGAGCTGATTATTGGAGATCCAAGACAAGGTGTTCAGACAAGGAGCAGAAATCAGAATGCTGTAGTATATTCAAGTTTTCTGTCTCAAATAGAACCAAAGAAATTTGAAGAAGCTATACAAGATCCACAGTGGACTGAAGCAATGCAGGAAGAGCTTAATCAGTTCAAAAGGTGCAAGGTTTGGGACCTGGTTCCTAAACCTAAAGATCACAATGTGATAGGAACAAAGTGGATCTACAGGAATAAGTTAGATGAACAAGGAGTCATCATTAAGAATAAAGCAAGACTGGTTGCAAAAGGATATAGGCAAGAAGAAGGTATTGATTTTGATCAAACCTTTGCTCCAGTAGCCAGACTGGAAGCCATAAGGATGTTCTTGGCCTATGCAACCTATCAAGGATTCAAGGTATACCAAATGGATGTGAAGTCAGCATTCCTAAATGGTAATTTGAAAGAAGAAGTCTATGTGGAGCAGCCTGCAGGTTTTGTTGATCCAACTTTACCTCATTATGTCTATAGACTTAGGAAAGCATTATATGGGTTAAAACAAGCACCTAGAGCTTGGTATGAAACCCTATCTAGTTTCCTCATTGAGAACAAGTTCTCAAGGGGGAAAATAGATAAGACTCTATTCCTTAGGGAATCTAGAGGCAAAGTCATACTTGTCCAAATATATGTAGATGACATTATATTTGGGTCTACTGAAAGTAGCCTTTGCAAAAAGTTTGCAAAGCTTATGCAAAGTCAATTTGAGATGAGTAGTATGGGAGAACTGAAGTTTTTCTTGGGTCTCCAAGTTAAACAGACTGGAAGTGGTCTATCCATATGTCAGTCCAAGTTCACCCTAGAACTCATAAAGGAAGTATGGTATGGATTCATCCAGTACCATGAAGACTCCTATGGGGTCAAGTATGTCTCTAAGCAAGGATGATGCAGGGAAACCTGTAGATGAAACCTTGTATAGAGGGATAGTTGGCTCCCTACTATACTTGACTGCAAGTAGGCCTGACATTATGTATGCTACATGTGTTTGTGCCAGGTATCAAGCCTGCCCCAAAGAATCTCACTTGACTGCAGTCAAGAGAATCTTGAGATATCTAAAGGGCACTCCTTATCTAGGCCTCTGGTACCCTAGGAATGGAGATTTTGATCTAACAGGCTATTCAGATGCAGACTTTGCAGGATGCAAAGAAGATAGAAAGAGCACTACTGGATCCTGTCAATTCCTAGGTGGAAGAATCATTTCATGGAGCAGTAAAAAGCAGACTAGTGTGGCTATCTCCACAGCTGAGTCAGAATATGTAGCTGCAGGAAGTTGCTGTGCTCAACTTCTATGGATTCAACATCAGCTAGAAGACTATGGATTTCAGGTAAGTAGAACTCCACTTTACTGTGATTCTACAAGTGCTATTTCAATAGCTAATAACCCTGTATCACATAGTAGAACTAAACATATTGAGATTAAATATCACTTTCTTAGGGAGCATGTAGAAAGAAATGATATTGCACTTGAATATGTTAAAACTGATAATCAGATAGCTGATATGTTTACTAAGCCCTTAGAAGAAGCTAAGTTTAATAGTTCAAAATTGAACTAGGTATGATAAACTTAGACTAAGTTTACAGAACTAAAAATTGGCTAAGTAAAAAGGTGTCGACACATAGACAAGTCTATGTCGACACAGAATAGTAAGTGTCGACACTTCAGGAAAATGGTGTCGACACATCTAGGAAGTTGGTGTCGACACTTCAGAATGTTAGTGTCGACACATGTCGAGTAGGTGTCGACACTGAATGTTAGTGTCGACACATGACATGTTGGTGTCGACACATTCAATGGTGTCGACACTTAAGTTTTACTCAGAATTTTCTAAGTAAAGTCTCGACTACATGTCGAGTAGAGTGGTGTCGACACTTAACCAAGTGTCGACACATAAAATCTGATTGACTTAAACTTGTGTCGACACATGAGTGTCGAGACATTATAAGTCAGTGTCGACACTTATTGCCAGTGTCGACACATGTTTAGCTCGCTATCCCGCCTGTTCATCTTCAAAAACAACAGGTATAAATAGGGTTCTGTCTTTGTTTGTCGACACGCTTTCAAAGTTTCGAGACCAAAACTCTTGTGTCGACATTTCTCTCTTCTAAAGACTAATTCTCCAAACCCTAATGGCTCCCAAGCTGGAAGAGAACGTTAACGAAGGCTATGAACTGGTTCGTGGCGCATTCGATGATGGCGATCAAGAAATAAAATCGGTGGTAACCCTAGTCACCGATTCAGGATTGGAGTACTTGGTTTCTGAACCAATTAAAATATGGAAGAAGGAAGTTCTTGAATTCCTAACGGGAGCGTCTGTAGATGACTCAGGCTACAGAATCAAATCAAGGGTGCATGACACCAAGGTCAAGATTACACCCAAATCTCTGAGAAAGGTACTTCAGCTACCTAAAGTTCAGGAAGAAGAGGAAGTGACAACATCTAAGACCAGGGAAGCACTTACCTGGTGTGGACTAGATCCTAAGCTAAAGATAGGATCAGTATTCAACAGGAGAGGAATGAATACTCAAGGAAAATTCTTGTCAGAAATTGTGGGTAAAGTAATACTCAGTAAGACTGGAGGGCATGACAGGGTGTCAGCCTCCATGTTCAGTGTTATGACCAGAATCATTTTCAACCTTAAAACAGACTGGTCAATGGTTGTGTTTGAGAAAGTTAAGGAAAGTCTAAAGAAGCCCAATCTGGGCAGGATACTAAGTCTCTACCTGGCTGGTACAATACCAGAGGTCATGAGCAATGCTGCTGGTACTAAAATCAATCATATGCGAAGAATGAATATGAGGATCCTTTCAAGATGGGAAAGAGTGTTGTCTAAGGAAGTTCCTACTCCAGAGAAGCAGGTTTCTAAGAAGGATTCCCCTCCAAAGAAGAAGAGGAAGATAGCTGTTGTGACTCAGGAGTCCTCCAGCAGCTCAGGTAGTGAAGAACATGTTGTTTTCACTCCTGATAGTCCAATAGATGTGGCTGCAGAGAAGTCACCTGCTCCTCAAGAGCCAGCAGAAATCCAGGGGGAGCTGCCTACAGCTAGCCCCATGCAAAAGGATCTAAGACAGGGGGAGCCTCCAGCTGTAGAACAACCCTCCACACTGGAGAGTGAGCAAGCTACTCTCATCATCCAAGAGGTACTGTCTGACCTCAATACTTTAGATTTTTCTATAATAGATTCTGATTTGTCTGATGTCCATCAGCAAACTCAGCAAGCAAATCAACTACCAGATGTTGTTCTCCAAGACACATCAGTAGTACAAGAAGTTGTTCCTGATAAAGTAGTTGATGAACCCAGTACTTCTCCTGCACAGTCTCCAGCTGAATACACAATGGAAGATCTATTTCTTAATTTAGATCAAGAGGACTTTGACATGGATAAAGTTGCTGCTGCTGAAGAGAAGGGTGCTGCTACTGAGGGGGAGAACATGGAAGTTGTGGAAGAGCCTATTAGGCTGGAAACTGAGCAAGCACCTGGTGTGCAGACTGCAAGGCCTGAAAGCCCTAAGGATAGGGTGGATATAGCCAGTACTTCAGAGTCTGAGGAAGATGAGACTGAACAAGCCAAGAAGAAGCAATTCTTTGTCTTCAAAAGAAGAAGTCAGAGCTACAAGAAGGCTCTACAAACTGTTGCTCAACACTCCCTAGTCCAACAAGCTCCATCAACTGATTATAGTGCTCTACTGATTGCACTGCAAATCAAGATGGATGAACAAAGGAAGGCTATAGAAACTTATGTTGATGAAGGGCACAAGACCCTACAATCTGATCTGGCTCAGGAAATCAAGTCCATAAGGTTTGAAATGAACCTTAATAAAAAGGAGATGACTGACTGTTTTACTAAGGGTGCTAATGCAGTGGTCTATCTGGCAACCCACCAAGAGAAAATAAAGTCTCAAGTAGATGATATAGCACTGAAGCAAGGCTATGTGCTGGAAAATCAGTTAAGAATGAATGATAATTTAACTGCCTCCCACAATGCTATAGTCACAGAACTAAAGAGTAAGACTGCTGAACCTTCAACATCATCTGCTGCTGCAAAGGCTGAATTTGATAAGGCTTTTCAAGATGAAATTGCTGCTGTCAAGACTGCCATTAAGGATTCACAGAAGGTCATTTCTGAACAGCTTACAAAGCTTAGACCTTATTTTAAGGATGACATCAGGTACTTGGACAGCCAAATCAGGTTCCAGAAGGATGATGTAAGAGACCATGTAGCCCAAGAAGTCATAAAGGGGAGAGAGTGTTAGTCAAGGCCAGTTCTGAGCATGCAAAATGGATTTCAAATTCAATCAGGGCTACACTTGGATATCCCCCCTGTGTGATGACAATGAAGTTGCTGAATCTGGACTGAACCCTGCCTATTTTGGAGGTGAGCCACAAGAAGTAGCTCAAGTCATTTATCCACCTCCAGATTTTGAAATGATTCATGCAGAGGTGAGCACTATGTATAGCCCATCTGGGGGCAAGGACAATGTCCATTTAGAAAAGGTTACTCAACCTATTACAGCAGCTATGCAAGAGGCTATGGACAAAGAAGAAGAGACAAGACTGTCAAAGAAGAAGTTCAGGGAACTGGCTGAGCAAAAACCAGATTTTGAACAGTGGAGCCCTACTTCTAGAAATATCATTCTCACTGCCTGGAAAGCTGCTAAAGACAATACTACTGATAGAAACAAGTGGTTCTCAGAAGCTGAATGAAGGAAGCATGAGATCAGGCAGGAAGCCATTGTCCAGTATAGAAGGAAGACTAAGTTAGGAAAGCTACCTCCTACAGCTGTGGAGCCTAGCAAGTACTTTCCTAAGCCCTATCATTACTTTGAGAGGCAGAAAATCAAGGCTGAAGAACAAAAGAAGAAAGACTCAAAAGGCAAGAAGCCTGCTGATGCTGAGCCTGCTGCTGCTGCTGCTGTCAAAGCTCAAGTTAAAGCTGGAAAAGGAATTGTTATCAAAGAACCTGATCAGAAATAGATTAGGAATTAAACTTGAAGCTTGTTGTAATCTTTTAAATGAAAAACATTTTTGTACAACATTGAAAATGTATAAGGAACAATGTTAGAACAATATGTGATAAATATAGTATGATTGTTCTGAAATGTGTTTGTTTCTTATTTGTTCTGGAATGTTGAATGTGTATATGTGTGAAGTTTTACATGTTCATGTTAACCCTGTTGATTATAATCTGCTTTTCATCATTTTGTAATTTTTTAATTATGAATGGTGTATATCATTGACTAAGGGTTATGACTTCTCCAAATAGGGGAGATTGTTGGGTACATTGGTCAAATGTACCTGATTTGAAGAAGCCTCACCTAACTCAATGATATACATCATAATGTATTTGATGATTGTTTGAGTTACTTGTGCAGGATAGGTATTCACTAGACTGAAGCTAAAAGTTTCTAAGTCCATGTGTCGACACCCAGAGGGAAAGTGTCGACACTTGAGAAAGCTTGTGTCGACACCCAGACAAGCAGTGTCGACACTTGGAGTCATTGTGTCGACACCTGGAATGAAGAGTCGACACCAGACAGAAAGTGTCGACACTTGGAGCTGTGTCGACACTCAGTGAAGAAGTATGCAGAAAAGCAGTGTCGACACTTAGCAGAAGTGTCGACACCCTGAAGAACTGTGTCTACACCAGAAAGTGTCGACACTTGGAGTTGTGTCGACACTCAGCAAAATCTGCAGAGTCTAAGCACAAGTGTCGACACTCAACACAATGTGTCGACACTCAAACAGCAGAGTCAACATATGAAGAATGTGTCGACACTCAGCACAATGTGTCGACACACACTCAAAGGAGTCAACACTTGAAGTATGTGTCGACACTCAGCACAATGTGTCGACACACAACCAGAAGAGTCAACACTTGAAGAAAGTGTCGACACCCAGCACAATGTGTCGACACTTAGTTGAAGACTCTACACTTGAAGAAAGTGTCGACACAAGGAGCTGTGTCGACACTTAGCAAAGAACAGAAAAGTTTACAAAATATTCTAAGTACAAGTGTCGACACTAAGGGAATGTGTCGACACTCAGCTGAGGAAACAAAATTGAAGACTTGTGTCGACACCAAGAAGTAGTGTCGACACTTGACAGTTTCAACACATGAAGATGTGTCGACACAAAGAAGATGTGTCGACACTTAGAAGAATACAGTTAAAGAATGAAGAACAAGTACTTGTGTCGACACTCAATTTCAGTGTCGACACATGCAGAAGAATCAGTGTCGAGACATACAAGGAATTGTGTCGACACCTTGTAGACTTGTGTCGACACTTACACAGCATGTGTCGACACTTAGTCTATAAGTGTCGACACTTAAGAACAGAAAGTCTCGACACTATCTGACAGTTAGAGAATTTCAAGAAGTGACTGGTTGACATGACAGCTGCCGATCCAGCCGGTCTACAGCAACTGTCAGAGAAGTCAGAAGTCTGTTATGAACCGGACCAGCCGGTTACCATGAAGGAAGCCTATAAATAGGCACTCACAGTTTACAGAAGTAGTTGTTGATGTAAGAATTACAAGTTGTTCTTTCAAGTAGTGAGAATAATTAAAGTGGTTGATCAGATTCTTCAAGTAATCAGGAAAGTGATATACAGAGGATCAACACAAGAAGATCTGGCAGTCCAACTGCAGATCTAAGAAGTTGGAGAGAGAGAGCTCCAATCAAGAATTCAGTCTTTGGAACTAAGGCTGAGAAGAAGGATTCAGAATCATCTGGATCTCAAGAAGCAGAGGTCAAGGATCAACTGCAGAAGATTCAGACTAATTCAGTTCTAACTCAAGAAGCTTTGAAGGAAGCTAAGTCAGTTTGGATCTAACTGAGTTCTTCCAAGAACTCTTCAAGAAACTCTCAACTTCTCTCTTATTTTCTGAATTGTAGAGTGAGCTATTGTATTTCTATTTTAACTTGTAGGATCCATTGGATCTGAGAGAATTGTAAGCCTATATTATAAAGGCTGAGGGTAGGGCTTGGTTGCCTGAGTGTAGGAGTTGAAGAACTCTGAGTGTAGGCCTTAATTGGCTGAGTGTAGGCCTGGGTGGCTGAGTGTAGGCCTTGGTGGCTGAGTGTAAGGCTTTGGGCCTGAGGTGTAGGAACCTAATTGGGTTCTGAGATAGTGGAGAAGGTTGGCCGAATCTAGTACACTGCTAGATAGGCGAAGGGGGAAAGTGGATGTACCCAAAGATTGGGGAACCACTATAAATTAGTGTGTGTGCTGTGCTGTGCTGTGGATTAACTGTTTATATTCTGTGATTGCTGTTAACTGTAGAATTCTGTGAAATAACTGTTGTGCTGCCTACAAAGTTTTAAAAAGGTTTAGGTCACCTATTCACCCCCCCCCCTCTAGGTGTTTAGATACCATATCTTTCACCAACTTACTGTTCACTCAAGTTACTGTAGATGTGCCAGGGGGTCCTATTTATAGGCGAGGTGAGGAGTGTGGTCACCGCCCTAGAGATAGCGACACTGCCCTAGCCCGCGCGATAGCAAAACACCGTCCGCTGAGTCCGCAAGGACTTAGCCGGATACCAAGGAAAACCGCCAGGAGTAAGACAACATTGGTGAACCCTCATCAGTCCGCCCAAGCTATGCGGACAAGGCATCAGCCCGCAAAGCCTCCAACCACTGCAGGACAGCAACTCCCTTCAATGGCTGTCCACACAAACCCGAGGCAGTCCGCAAGACTCAAGCCTCAATCCGCCGCAAGTCCACGACCAAAGGCAGATATCAAGTCCGTCTGGTCAACAGCGGACTTCGCGGATACTGCAGACACCATGGTCTTGGCACAGAGTGTGACCAAGTCCAAAACCATCAAAGGCCAATGCGAGCATGGCGAACATGAAATCCCGTCCGCCAAACACCCTAGCACGGACCTCCAGTAGTCCGCGAGATACTCGCACACCTGCCCAACTCAGTAGCCGTCTCCCGGACTCCACACACCAGTCTGCCAACGACTTCCACAGTAAACACCTGCTGTAACACCAGAGCTCGACAAGGCCTCAGCCAAGCTCTAAGCCCAGTCCGCAACAGCTCATACCGCGGACACGCCAGTCCGCAAGCTTCCCGCGAACATGAGCCAAACCGCCAAACAGCACAAGCTTGCACCGCGGCCACTGAGCAAAGCACCAGTCCGCAAGCCTCTATCCGCTTAGGCTGCTCCTTGGCAAAACCAAACAGCCAACCCCTTATCCGCAGATATCACACCGTATAGTCCGCGGACTTCACCTGTGCAACCCGCTCAGAAGAACAGCCGGCTTCCACTAGACTTTCCACCAGGCCGCACACAACAGTCCGCCTAGTCCGCCAATGTTGTCCGCCCAGGCCGCCCGACCTGTCCCGTCAACCACATCCACTTCACAAATTTCAACACTCCCCCTTGAAGTGGGAAGTGGTGACCAAGCCCAGCAAGCTGCGCAAGCACTCAAAGGGCCCGTTCGACAGTGGCTTCGTGAAGATGTCAGCAAGATTATCTTCACTCCGTACATGCCCGACTAATAGAGATCCCTCCAACACCTTCTCCCTGATGAAGTGGTGATCAATCTCTATATGCTTGGTTCTGGCGTGACACACTGGATTGTTAACCAATTTGAGAGCACTCTCATTGTCACCCCGGAGTAAAGTCGGCCCTTGCACTTCTTCATGAACATCCTCTATAAGCCTCCTCAACTAGATGGCTTCCTGAGCAGCCAAGGCCAAAGCCTTATACTCTACCTCCGTTGTTGAGACGGACACCAAGTCTTGCTTCTTGCTACACCACGAGATGCTAGCTGAACCGCAAGTGAACACATAACCTGAAGTAGACCTTCGATCATCCGAATCACTGCCATAGTCAGCATCCGTCTACCCAAGCAACGCAAACTCCGAGTCCCTTCCATAGAGGAGTCCCATGTCAGAAGTCACCTTGACATACTTCAGAATACCCTTCACCGCCACTAGATGAGATTGCCTTGGTTCAGACATATACCGACTTACTCGGCCAATAGCATGAGCGATATCCGGTCTTGTAATCGTCAGGTAAATCAAGCTCCCAACAAGAGCCCTGAACACCAAGGGATCATGAAGAACCCTTCCCTCATCTCGTCGAAGTTTCAGCCCAGGTTCCAGTGAAGTAGAGCACTTCTTCCCTTAGCCCATGCCGAACCGCTTCACAATGCGATCTGCATACCCTTTTTGGCTAATGAGAATCCTGCACTCCTTCCTCTCCACCTCAAGACCGAGAAAGTGATGCAACTCTCCCAAGTCTTTCATCTCGAAGCGTATAGCAAACTCTGCCCTGAGCCTTGCTACTTCCCCCTCCGAATTCCCTATGATGATCATGTCATCCACATACAGTAGGACCAAGACTTGTAGCTCCCTCTTCTTCTTGACGAACAAGATTGAATCCGAGTTGGAAGCAAGGTATCCACAGAATTGCAAGTACTCTGTAATCTTCTCATACCACGCTCTAGGAGCTTGCTTCAACCCATAGAGAGTCTTCTTGAGTTTGCAGACATAGTCCGGATGCTTTTCAGAGACAAAGCCAAGCGGCTGATCCATGAAGATGTCCTTGTCAATCTCTCCGTAAAGGAAGACATTCTTCACATCGAGTTGCCACAACCTCCATCCCTTGCTAGCAGCCAAGGCGATCACCACTCTAACCGAAGTCATCTTAGCAACTGGATTGAATGTCTCCTCATAGTCTTCTCCATACTGTTGTGAGAATACTCTAGCGACTAGGCGATCCTTGAACCTATCAATGCTCCCATCAGCCTTCTTCTTCAACTTATACACCACTTGCAAGTAACCGGAGTAATGTCATCAACCTTGGGCACAAGGTCCCAGGTTTCATTCTTCTTCAAAGCATCAATCTCTTCTTTCATGGCACCTTCCCACTCCTTCACTCCAGTGGCCTCATTGAAGTTTGCAGGCTCTCGCTCATCCAGAGGACCTGCAAAGAAGCAGGAGACAAAGCTCACTGCATTCCCATCACAGTACTGAGCCGGTGGCTTAACAACCCTCTTCGATCTCCGAAGGGTCGGCTCCTTGCTCACTGCTTCCGTTGCTTCTTCGGGCTCAACTCCTACCTGGGGCAAGCATTGAGCAGTGCTCCCCCTGCTTCCTGAGCCAGAAGGCTCAGCCTCGGAGTTAGAAGCAACAGGAGCTGCTTGTGAAACAACAAGCTCCTCTTCTAAGTCTTCAGCAGCCACCACCGGTGCTTCATCAACCTTGCTACTTCCGGTTAGCTCAACCGAGCCACCTCCATATGACGTCAGTTCGTCAAAGACAACGTCTCTTGACACCATGAACTTCTTCATCACAGGGTCCATGCATTTCCATCCCTTCTTCCGCTCATCGTAGCCAACAAAGACAAGTTTCCTTGCCTTCGCATCCAGCTTAGTCCGTGAAGCATCCGGGACATGCACGTAGCAAGTTGAACCAAACACCCTAAGGTGTCCCACGCTCGGCTTCTCCTTCAGTAACAGCTCAAGAGGAGTCTTCATGTTGATAGGGCTGAGTGGCATCTTGTTGATGACGTAAGCAGCACAAGACATCCCCTCTGCCCAAAAGGACCTTGGGATATCTTTCGCATGAAGCCAGCATTTGCAGGTCTCCGTCAGATGACGGATCTTCCGCTCCTCTACCCCATTTTGTTGTGGAGTGTGAGCACAAGTATGCTCCCATTGGATCCCGTGCTTCCTGCAGAAGTTAGAAAACTCGGAGGAGACAAACTCACCCTCGTTATCAGTTCTAAGCTTCTTAATCCGCAAGCCAAGTCGGCCTTCTACCAACTCCTTAAACTCCACAAATAAACGGAAGGCTTCCGACTTCTCCTTTAAGAAGTACACCCAAGTATACCTTGAGTAGTCATCAACCAAGACAAGCATGTATCTGCTTCCACCAAGGCTGGCAGTAACCGTCGGTCCCATCAGGTCGTCATGAATGCACTCCAATGGTTTCTTGCTCCTTGTTTGTGATTTATCAAACGGAAGGCAATGTGCCTTATCGTATTGACAGCCCGCGCAAACATGCCTGTCACCAAAGGAAGACAACTTAGGCAACCTGCCCCAGCCTTCTACTAGCCATCGCCTTCAGTTTGTCCATGCCAACATGCCCCAGCCTCTCATGCCAGATAGCAGCGCTATCATTGGCCCTCATACGATCAACATAAGAATTGGTGGCAAGAACAAACAAGTTCTTCACCCTCCTCCCTACATGAGCAACATCAGCCTTAACCGCTGATACGTTGCGAAGGAACCTCACGTCTGTTGGCCCAAACAGAACGTGATAACCAGCGTCCACCGTATTGGTCACCGAGAAGAGGTTCTTCTTCATGCCCGACACATGATACACACTCCTTAACGTGAGTGGCCCCTGATCACTACCCAAAGACACGACCCCCTCTTTCTCTACTGTATAAACAGTATTATCAGCAGTGATAATAGCTTCATTACCTGAGTAAGCCTGCATGGAGGTGAACTTCGACTTGTCTCCGGTGAGGTGATGACCACACCAGGAGTCCACGATCCACTCGCCGTTGAAGTCCACAGCAGACAAAGCCCGGACACAAGTGTCCGTCATAAAAGCTCCGCCCCATTCTGCTTCTTCACTTCTCGAGCAAATTTCCTCCTTTCCCGCAGCATGCCCAGGCTGCAGTTTGACCTTGCAGTCCCGCTTGAAGTGACCTCGCTGATGACACCGGTAGCACTTCAGATTCTTCTTCCAGTCCTTAGGAGCATTGCTCCTCTCCGGCTGATATGAAGTTGAAGTCTCCTTCTCACCAGCGACCTGCACCTTCTTCTTCTTCTTCCCTTCCCATCCTTTCTTCTTGCCTGAGAAAAGAGATTCGCTACCTTCCTGATTAAGATTCACTCCAGCCATCTGCCTTGCCAAGCTCTCTTGCGATGCAAGCAGATTCTCCAGCTCCAGCAAAGATGACTGAGTAGCCCACCCTTGAACAGATGTCACAAAGGCCACGTACTCCTTCCGCAAGCCATGTATAATGTGCCTTTTCATCTTCGCCTTAGAGATAGGCTCATCAGGATCCAGTGCCGACAGCTCAGCACACAAGCTCTTCATCTTTAAGAAGTACTTTGAGATGGAAAGGTCTCCCTGAGTTGCCCTGGCCAACTCATTCTCTAGAAACTGAAGCCGCGCCACATTCTTCCTATTGAACAACTCATCAATGGTTGTCCAAATATCAGCAGCCGACTCACATCCAACGATGTGATCAAACAGTTCCGGAGACACGGCCCTCTTGAGGACAAACTCCGCCTTAGCGTTTGTTTTCCTCCAGATCCTAACCTACTCAGCAGTATCGAACGCAGCAGTCACTTCCTGTCTATCGTCACCACCGACGACTTCCCACAGCTCCTTGCCAAGAAGATAACTCTTCATGTATGACTTCCACTTCTTGAAGTTAGTCATCGTTAAGAGTTCAATGCCAAGACCCCTTGCAAAGCTCCCTTCCATTGCAACACCTGTTGGCAACCTTTCAAAAGCTCCGAGCAACAACACATGTTGAACACCACTCAAGCACTGAGTAACAACACTGGTTGACTACCGCTGACGCAACTGAACCTCCCTTTGATACCATGTTAAAATTTTCTCAGCGTGGTCAGGAAGGTAGCCCAAACGCCAAATTAATATCTTCGGCACTACCCAGTTCTCACGTTGAACCAGCGGAAAACCAAGGAACAAGGCTAATCCAACAAATAATGGAAGCACAAGCAGATCTTTTATTCATTCACTTCTTTACAACACGAGGCATACATAGCGAGACATGATTTCGCTAGTATAACAGCTGTAAACAGAAAGCACCAAAAACCAAGCCGGGCGGACAGCACCGGAGTCCGCCGAGACCGCCGAGGTCGCCGAGGTCGCCGAGTCCGCTGAGATCGCCCGAGCTAAGCTGCAATCCGCCGAATAGCTACGGAGTCCGCCGAAGCTGCGAGGCCGCGCGGACACACCGTTATTTGGCTCTTGCTGAAGCTGAACTAAGGAACACCCCCTACCTGCCTAAAGCTGGCAGACAGGTTATTGAAGCTGGCAAAGTTGAAACAGAGTTGACAAGCCACAAAGCGACCTCCTGCTGAATCCGCAGAGACCGCACAACTTCCAAGTACTTGACCGAAGTCACAGCCAAACTCTTGGCTCCTTGAAGCTACCCGCGCGACCTGCACACAACAAACGTCAGCCCTGAATCAATCCGCGCGGACAGAAAAACTGAGACCGCAGCTCCTCGCCCAACCCAACTTACTGTTCACTCAAGTTACTGTAGATGTGCCAGGGGGTCCTATTTATAGGCGAGGTGAGGAGTGTGGTCACCGCCCTAGAGATAGCGACACCGCCCTAGCCCGCGCGATAGCAAAACACCGTCCGCCGAGTCCGCAAGGACTTAGCCGGATACCAAGGAAAACCGCCAGGAGTAAGACAACATTGACGAACCCTCATCAGTCCGCCCAAGCTATGCGGACAAGGCATCAACCCGCAAAGCCTCCAACCACTGCAGGACAGCAACCCCCTTCAATGGCTGTCCGCACAAACCCGAGGCAGTCCGCAAGACTCAAGCCTCAATCCGCCGCAAGTCCACGACCAAAGGCAGATAACAAGTCCGCCCGGTCAAGAGCGGACTTGGCGGATACTGCGGACACCATGGTCTTGGCACAGAGTGTGACCAAGTCCAAAACCATCAAAGGCCAATGCGAGCATGGCGTACATGAACTCCCGTCCGCCAAACACCCTAGCATAGACCGCCAGCAGTCAGCGAGATACTCACACACCTGCCCAACACAGTAGCCGTCTCCCGGACTCCACACACCAGTCCGCCAACGACTTCCACAGCAAACACCTGCTGTAACACCAGAGCTCGACAAGGCCTCAGCCAAGCTCTAAGCCCAGTCCGCAACAGCCCTTACCGCGGACACGCCAGTCCGCAAGCTTCCCGCGAACATGAGCCAAACAGCACAAGCTTGCACCACGACCACTAAGCAAAGCACCAGTCCGCAAGCCTCTATCCGCTCAGGCCGCTCCTTGGCAAAACCAAACAGCCAACCCCATATCCGCAGATATCAAACCGCATAGTCCGTGGACTTCACCTCTGCAACCCGCTCAGAAGAACAGCCGGCTTCCACTAGACTTTCCACCAGGCCGCACACAACAGTCCGCCCAGTCCGCCTAGTCCGCCAATGCTGTCCGCCCAGGCCGCCCGACCTGTCCCGTCAACCACATCCACTTCACAAATTTCAACAGTCAGCTCAAGTAGTGTTCAGTTTCCATCGACGTTTTGAAACCCGGCAAGCTTTAGCTCACTGCTCCTAGAATCTGTCAAAGCTGAGTTGTTGTTGGTCAGTATTTGGAACAAGCCTCATTTTAATCATTATTTTAGCCAAGAGAGTTTAGCTCTTTAAGGCAGCAAAGTTTTTCTTGGCAATTTGCTTTAAATAATTGCACAAAAATATCAGCTATTGGAGCAACACGTACTTAGGCCTCGTCCAACAATATTGCCGAGAGAATGGACTCTGTAAGCTAGTTTTTGTTTCAACTCAGTCATCTTTTTGTTGAAAAAAGTCATTTTTCCTCATTCTTCCAACCTGTTTAGCTCAGTTTCTTACATTTTATTTTTCAACAGTTATAATCAATTTGTCAGTACAACATTCATTGCAGTGAATAATCGTTGGCAGAATATATTTGTCTGTGACGTTTTCGTTGCTAAGGAAACCATTGATTTATTTTGTTGTGTCTTCGGCACTTTTCTAAAAGTTTTTGATGACAAACAACCAACAATTATATCCACAGACCAAGACCAGTCCATGACTATTGTTATTAAGAGGGTATGTACAAGGACTTGTTATCATTTATGTCAATGACATATCTCTAAGAAAGCGACTTAAAAAGTCTCATATTTTAATAATGACAAAAGTGTGCACAAACTGTTTTATCAATGCACGAGTAAGTGTGATAGTGAGTTCGAGTTTCATAGATATTAGAACGAGATTATTACTATAGGGAGGTTGCAAGAGAACAGATGGTTGGGGGATTTACTTAGATCTAGGAGGAATTGGTCTACAGCCTTCAACAAAGTTGTGTTTGATCTTAGTATATTGTCAACACAACAAAGCAAATCTGTCAACATTAGCTTGCATTACTATTCAAAGGGAACTAGTATACTGGTGAAGTGTTTTATAGGGTTGGAGAAATTGGTGGGGTCCTGACGGAGAGAAGAGCGTGACAAAGATTTTAAATGCAAACAAGACACAAGAATCATAAAGTTTAAAAGTTATGTGATACTTCAACACGTGTCCAAGTTTTATACCTGCAAAATGTTTGTTATTTTGAGAAAACTTTCATGGAGGGAGTTGTTGGTGTCTGCATAATGGATGAAATAAGATAGGATGAAAGTTATTTTTTATACGTAACAAAGCACTATGAAGGTGCTGAAGATGATAAATGATGGCTTGTTAACTATAATTCCAATAATAATGCTATTGACTGTTTATGTATTGGTTTCGAGACTAGAGGCTTCTTATGCAAAAATATACTTAGAATATATAATATAAAAAATACCAAACATATTATGAATAAATATATGCTATAAACGATTATATCATAACGCTAAGAAGGATATCTACCTACAAAATACTCTATGCGTGGTAGATTGTGATTCCAATTTAATATTTAGGAATCACTTGATGCATTTTCCTTATGGCCTACTGCACGAAATTGATAACTGCCAATTTGCAAAGGCACATGTTTTGGCAGTCTTGAATGATTTAACAAAAAAATGATGAGATGGTTGAAGCTAATGAAATGTAGAAGAGAGGGTTCAGTGATGAGAAGGATATAAATAATCTAGTGGTTAGGATCCATCGGCAAAGAGACCAAAAAAAATTTCAAATGTGTGTTTAAAGTAACATTAGAAGTTAGGGAGCAAAAAACCAAGTCATGTGCTAGACCTTTCAACAATTATTGGTTCAAAAAGTTTGAGAGAGGTACAAGAGATAGTTTTCTTGACCTTTCAACAAAAGACAAACAATCGACCATATCAGATGCTCCAACAAGAGATAGTCCTTTAATTTACCTTACATTGTTGATGTCTTCAGACCATAACAATTGTTAAGTACTTTCTAGATCTTAAACTCTAGTTTGGGCATGATGCTTGTAATTCATAAATTCCATTCAAAGTAATTGTCGTTTTATGCATAAGTCAACACATCCTTCACACATTTATTTCACAACAAAGCACCTAACTCACACTAAGATGGATGGTATATTTCTCCCAAGCAAGCATGTATATTAATAAATATTATATCATAAAATTTGCATCATTAAATTTCAGCAATCTAACAATGCATCGTAAAGTTTAGCAAGAAATAAGTTTAAACAAATAATGTATCATCAAATCTCAGCAATTTAGTCCAGAGATCTTCTCAAATATACTAATAGAAAAAGTTTTGAAAAAAACATAATGATGGTGCTGATGATGAAGTGTTTGGTCTAGACTTCGGCTATAAGGGCTTAAACCATGTCTCACAGAATGTCTTTAGGGACTCAACATCTACTTTGATGAATGCCTTGAGTCGGGCTTTCATTGCTCTCCAACATTCATCAGATTGAATTGTTTCAACCTTTCATTTCAGTGAGGTCTCAATTTTTTCTTCAGTCCCCACTTTCTTCATCTCCACCCTAATCTTTCTCAACAAGTTTTTCTCATTAATTCTTTTTCACATCTTTCCTTTACCCTATTCTAGTAACCTACTTCATCGTCACTCGCCTCTAATGCCATCAATTTTTCTCTTCTTCTCTTATCTTTCTTCGGCTGAACTAATTCAAAATTCGACTCATGGTCCTTTTCACCCAGTAGGACCTTCTCCTCATCAACTAAATTTATAAACTTTGTGTTGAAGTACAGAGAAAAACAAAATACAACAACGATAAATATAACATTACAAATTGAGATTATTAATGTTATGATTTTTTGCATATACATATTCTACGTTAGTAGGCTTTTATGTAGTTCGGAGTGGAACTTAGCACTGTAATTTAGAGAAGGAGACCAACAACATATTCTTTGACATGCTAAGTCGACCACCATTATCTGGACCTTTGTATGCTCATACAGCCACACATTCAAATAAAATTGGTGGTTAGAGAAATATGAATTAATAAAATGGTTAGGGCAATTTGATGTTTTGAGTGGCTAATACTAGTAATACTAAGGAGCAACTCACCAAGTAACTGATATTTTTACCCTCATTTCGAATAACACTGATACGACTTAAATTATCAAACTATAAATGCAAAAACTCATGAATGTCTTGCGAATAATTCTATTTCATAAAATCAGGAAGACCTTTAACCTTATAAATACAAGCAAGGAACTTCAGATCCTTTAACGGGAAAACAAGGCTAATAAATACTTCACCAACATAGTCACTCTCTTGCTCTCCAAAGTTGGAGATCACTCATCTTTAGTAATTCTATGTATTTTTTCAGTTAAACTCTTGTGGGTCATGTCTACAAGGGGTGATCTGGAAACCTTAAATTGAAGAACTGAATTAGGGAGGACCAAAATAAGTGCTACATCATTAAAAATCATCTTCATATAGTAATGCCCCAGCAGAATGACTTTCTTCTCCCGATTATGCAACCTCAAGAGAACATACAACATTAGTATGTTCTGTGGCATTCTTGGAATCCAAAACAATAGGAGGATCTGTGTATCCCATAGAGCTTCCTTCGATTCTTCAGACAATGTATTCAGAAGAGGTCTATCATTTTATGTGAATGTTGTTGGGGCACCTATGCAACTTAGGTATTTACTTTTGGGCATCTGATATAAAAATTGATATAATAAGTAACCATAATAACCTCAAGAGTAATTGTAGGCTGCAATTTCTAAATACAACTACAACTGCTATTCCAGAATGCAACAAAAAAGATAATGCAACTACAACTGTTATACCAGAATGCAGCAAAAAAAAAACAATGCGACTTTAACTTCAACTACTAAATGCAACAACAATGATATCCTAATAAAAAAAACAACTGCAAGGAACATAACCGACACTGTAACTGTAGACATATATTCATATATAAGAAGAAATTAACTACAATAGCACAAAACTTAAACTGCGCCCCTAAATAAATGTAGGATTAAGTAGAACAAGAAAAAAACAAATAAATAGTTTAAATCTTACTGCCATAGAAGGCCTAGGCAAAGGGAAAATTCTTTTTGGTTTTTGCCAAGTAAAGATTGTCACTACACACGTACCTTCTCCAGACTTCGTCTTCTTTTGTTTTGACTAGTGGACAAGCTGTTGAAAATAGGGTATTAAGAGGAATAAAAAAGATGGGGGAAGATACCAAGATGTGTGAAGCTACCGACATCTCCTACGGTTATTCCACGAAGTAATCATCAAAGGTGTTGCTGCAAGATTTTCGGCGTTTTGCTGCGAGATCTCCGACGGAGAGGCAGAGAGATTTCCAGCAGAGTGGCAAAGAAATGCTAGGGCAGGGAACAGATGTGGGAGCTCCAAAACCTTAAAATGAGAGGTGGCCATAGTTGCGTAAAAATGTATTTATCAACGCACCAAGGTATGGTATGTTGAACATATAGAAAAATTTTCCCAAAAAAGGACGGTGTGCTGTTGTATTTAGAAAGTTGAAGGACACCAACATTTTCCCACTACAAGAAGTAATAAGGCTCCATTTGGCATGACAGTGAGTTGGTGATGGTCATGAACACTATGGTTATGAATTATTGTTCATTAACATCGTACCTCACCTAAGAAATTTTATCCACTTTTATGTTCAAAATTAGTTTTATTTTCTTAGTGGTGGGCGTGATCGTTGTCATGCCAAATATACATTCTATGATGACATTTTTATTCAAACTTGTTGTGGGTCGCTCAATGCTCTTGTTATTCGATCAGATTGAATCATCTCAGCTCAAGAGTGAGCCGAACATGCAAACAGTCAAAAAATGAAGTTAGACGGTGAACAAGTGAAAGAATTGGTTCCTAAATCACCTAGAGGGGGGGGGGGGGTGAATTGGTGCAATTCCTTTTTTTCTTCTAAGGTATAACTTGTAATTTAGTTAATTAACTAAAATAGATATTTCTACAGCTATCACATCACAGAATTTATAATACCACACACAAACACAGATTGCACGCTGATTTATAGTGGTTCCCCAAGGTCTGGGTACACCACTTTACCCCTTCGCCTATCTAGCAGTGTGCTAGATTCGGCCTAACTTCTTTCCTTCTCCTCAGATCCTCAGATCTTACAGCTCAGAACCCAAACAAGGTTCCTACAACTTAGAGTGAGTCCACACTCCTACAGCTCAGACAATCTGCCATACCTCAGCCTTCAACAAGGCCTACAACTCAGAGATAGCAATCTCTTACAACTCAGGCTCACAACCCTACCTCAGCCTTCAACAAGGCCTACCACTCAGAGAACTTATTTCCTACAACTCAGCTTTATAAATCAGGCTTACAGCTCAGATCTTAAAAAGATCCTACAGAAAATAGATGTTTAATCTTAAATCTACCACCACCCTGGTTGAGAGAGAAAGGATGGACGGCTTCTTGATCAGTTCTTGAATGAATCTGATGATAGAGATCGACCTGACTTAGCTTTCTTCAAAGCTTCTTGAATCTGAACACAGTAGGGTTGATCTCCTTTTGTAGTTGATCTTCAATCAGCTTCTTTCTTGAAATTTAGAAAGCAATCTAAATCCTTCTTAGCAGACTGGTTCAAACTCTGCACTTAAGAGACTTGTTGATGTAAGTCCCTTTCTTCACTTGAATAGATGGAGCTCTCTCTCTCCAACTTCTTATGAAGATTCTTCTGAATTCTTCTTTGAATTCTCTTGATAAAATCTGAGTAGATCACCACTTCAGAATGTCTTCTTAGATCTTTTGTTGAAAATCTTCTTCTGGTTTTTGTTTAACTTATATGTGCAATAATTCTTCTCTTCTACTTTCTATTAATAGAGAATGTCTTTATATAGACTTTCTCTATGGTAACCGGCTGATCCGGTTTCTAACAAACTTCTAACAGCTCTGACAGTTGTAGTAGACCGGTTGGTTATGGCAGATGTCAAGTCTTCCAGTCACTTCTTGAAACTCTATCTCTGTCAGCAAAATGTCGAGACTGTACTTCATCTTGTGTCGACACAAGTAGACTAAGTGTCGACACACGCCTTGATAGTGTCGACCCAGCTCCCTTGGTGTTGACACTGCTTCTCGATACAACTTCTGTAGAATGTGTCGATAATAGTTCTGTGTGTCGACACAGTCACTTCTTTTCTTCACACAAATTGACTTTGTTGAAACTCTGCCAGGTGTCGACACAAGTCCTGTGTGTCAACACAGTTAATGTCGACAAAGTCTTTTGTGTGTCGACAATGCCTCCGTGTGTCATCACTGTTGATGTCGACAAAACTTTCTCTATGTGTCGACACTGCCTCTGTGTGTCGACACAGTTTCTTCTGGTGTCGACACAGCCTTTCCAAGTGTCGACACAGTTGTCTCCAAGTGTCGACACAGCTTTTCTCCAGTGTCGACACAAGCCTGCATAAGTGTCGACACAACGTTTCTGGTGTCGACTCATGGACTTAGAAACTTTTTCCTGCATTCTTGCATTTTCTTAACCTGCACATATAAACTCAAAATAACATCAAGTACACTTTGATGCATATCATTGAGTAAGGTGAGGCTTCTTCAAATCTGGTACACATTTTCCAATGTACCCAACAATCTCCCCCTATTTGGAGAAGTCATAACCCTTAGTCAATGATATACACCATTCATAATAAACACACAATATGATGTATAAAAACATTATATGACAGGGTAACTTATAAACAAAATATGTATAAAATATCAGCATAAAGATGCAAACATAATGAACATTAATCATTGTTTTGTTTAAATTTTCAAAAGTTTCTCAATAGTTTACATAAATTTTTAACACTAAAGATTGCAATGTTATTAAATCTAGTGAAGCTATCCTAAGGCTGCTCAGGCTCCTTGATGACTATTCCTTTGCCTGATTGGATCTTGGCTTGTACTGGAGCATCTATATCTTCAGCTGGCTTCTTGCCCTTCAGCTCTTTCTTCTTTTATTCTTCAGCCCTGATTCTTTGCCTTTCAAAATAGTGAAAAGGCTTTGGGAAATATTTGCTAGGCTCCTGAGCATTAGGAGGTAGCTTCCCAGCTTTTGCCTTTCTTCTATATTGTAGAATGACTTCCTGTCTAGCTTCATGCTTTTGCCATTCTTGCTCAGTGTACCATTTGCCCCTATCATGGGTCTTATCCTTTACAGCCTTCCAGGCAATCAATATGATATTCCTAGAAGTAGGACTCCACTGCTCAAAATCAGGTTTCAACTCAGCCTGTTCTCTAAATCTTTTCTTTGACAGTTGAGCTTCTTGCTCTTGATTCAAAGCTGCTTCTAACATCTCTACCTTCTCAAGGATGACATTTTTATTACCCTATAGAGGGCTGTACATTGATTGTACTTCATGATGAATCATCTCAAAATCTGCTGGAGGGTAAATAACCTGAGCAACTTCAGGCTGAGCACCTTCAAAATAAGCAGGTTGCACACCTGACACAGCTACATTATCATCATCACATAGGGGTGGATATCCAAGGGTGGCTCTGATGCTATTAGATATCCATTTAGCATGATCTGAGCCTGCTTTGACTAACACCCTCTCCCCCTTTATGACTTCTCTGTCAATATGATCCCTGAGGTCATCTTTCTGAAATCTTATTTGTTCATCCAGATAATTAACACCATCTTTATAGAATGACTTTAATTTCAGGAGCTGTGCAGAAATAATCTTTTGTGAAGTCTGAATAGCTGTTTGTACAGCAGCTAATTCTTCCTGGAATTTTTTCTCAAAATCTGACTTGTCTTTAACCCTTGCCTCAGTCTGGGCAGCAGCAGTATTCTTTAAATCTGTGACAATCACATTATGTGATTCAGTCAGATTGTCATTCATTCTTAGTTGATTTTCAAGCACATAGCCTTGTTTAATAGCTATATCATCAACTTGAGTCTTAATGTCTACTTGTTGTTTGGCAAGATAGACTACTGCATTGCCACCTTTATGGAAACAATCAGTCATTTCCTTCTTATTCTGATTTACTTCAAATCTTATGGATTTGATATCTTGAGCCAAGGAGAATTGCAGTTCTTTATGGGTCTCATCCATATATTTCTCCATGGCTATCCTTTGTTTATCTAACTTGACTTGCAAGGATACCAACAAAGAGGTATAATATGTGGCTAGAGCAGGTTATGAAGCAGTTTGTAATGCCTTTTTATAGCTTTGGCTTCTCCTTTTGAAAACCATCAGCTTTATCTTCTTAGCTTGTATTGCTGCTTCATCTTCAGAAGCTGAAGTACTTGCTATATCAACTATTTCCTTAGGACTAGGAGGCAATTCCTTTTCAGTCCTAGGATGCTCCCCCTGAGTCCCTTGCTCCTCCCCCTCAGTCCTGACATACTCCCCCTCAATGTTAGCTTGCTCCCCCTCAGTTTCAGCTTGATCGATATCAGGGAACAACACTTGTTGAGTTGGGACTTGAGGCACCACCAACACAGGAGCATCAACAGCTGTAGATGTATCCTGCATGATAACATCATGTGCTTGACTGTTTAGTTGAGTGGTCTTAAGTATAGTTTGAGTAGCCATTTCACTTTCTAATTGTGTTGGCTCTTCCTCAAGATGCGGCTCCCCCTGCACCTGAGCACCATCTGTAATTTCTTGTGCAGGAGTTTTTTCAGGAATCTCTGGCCTCTCTTCATCAGGCATGTCTTTTTTTAAGACTCTGTCCCATCTGGAGATTATCCTTATATCCATCCCTCTCATATGGTTGATCTTTGAACCAGTAGTCTGTTCCATTACTTCTGGAATTGTTCCAGCTAAGTATAGACTCATGATTCTTTCCAGATTTGGCTTCTTAGTACCTTCCTTAATCTTTTCAAAGATTACTGCATACCAATCTGTGTTCAGTCTGAATATAATCCTGGTCATTAGGCTGAACATATAGGCTAAAACCCTATCATGTCCACCTGGCTTGCAGAGAATGACCTTTCCAACCACTTCTGAAAGGAATTTTCCTTGCAGATTCATCCCTTTTCTGTTCATTGTAGATCCAATCTTCATGGTGGAATCCAATCCACACCACTGAAGTGCTTCACTAGTCTTGGAAGAGGTAACTTCTACTTCTTCTTGAGTTCTTGGGAGGTGAAGAGTTTTCCTCAAGCTCTTCAAGGTAAGTTTAACTTTAGCTCCCTGAATTATAGACTTGATCTTAAGTTCAGTTGAATCTAAAGTAGCTGCGCCATAGAATTCCAGTATTTCTTTCTTCCATATCTTTGTAGGTTCAGATACTAGAAATTCCAAACCATTTTTTTCAATTTGGGTTACTACTGTTTGAATCTCGGGTTCCGCATGATCAAAGGTGTTGCAAACTAGCTCATAGCCTTCGTTGATGTTATCTTCAATCTTTGGCTCCATTGGGGTTGAGAGAAATCTTGAATGGAGAAGAGAGAGTTTGTCGACACAAGGTTTTGTTCTCGAAAGTATGGAGAGTTTGTCGATAGAATATGTCATTGACCTATTTATACCCTTCTAATTGATGAAGGTCAAAAGGCGCGTCAAAATTCTCTTAATTTGTCGACATAGTGAAAATGTGTCGACACTGACTTCTAATGTCTCAACAGAAGTATTGAATTCTATATGTCGACACTAATTCTATTTGTCTTGGTCGCGTTCGACGAAGAGTCCGTGAAGTCAACGATCTGAGATCGACGAATCTGCGCTCGACGATTAATTGATTCTGTGCTCGACGAAATCTGTGTGTTGATTCTATGTGTCGACACAACTTCTGGATGTGTCGACACAACTTCTCTGAAGAGTCAACACCTTATTTCTAGATGTGTCAACACTACTATCCTGCAGTGTCGATACCAACTACTATGTGTCGACACAGATAACTTTTTGTGTCGACACCATTTTACTTAGCCAAATTTGTTAAACTAATTCATGTTCAATATTCCTAATTCAATTTTGAAATTATTGAATTTAGTTTCATCTAAAGGCTTTGTGAACATGTCAGCAATTTGTAAATCAGTGTTAACAAATTCTAATGAAATATCTTCTTTCTCTACATGATCTCTAAGAAAATGGTATCTTATTTCTATATGCTTTATTCTACTATGAGAAACAAGATTATGTGCAATAGAAATATCACTAGTAGAATCACATAATAAAGGAGTTCTACTTACCTGAATACCATAATCTTATAACTGATGCTGTATCCACAACAGTTGTGCACAACAACTTCCTGCAACAACATACTCAGACTCAGCTGTGGAAATTGCCACACTAGTCTGCTTCTTACAGCTCCATGACACCAGTCTTCCTCCTAAAAATTAACAAGTGCATGTTGTGATTTTCCTATCTACTTTGCAACCTGTAATGTCTGCATCTGAATAGCCCATTAGTTGAAAATCTTTATTCCTAAGATACCAAAAGTCTAGATTAGGTGTGCCCTTAAGATATCTCAAAATCCTTTTAACAACAGTATAATGAGATTCTTTAGGGCAGGATTGGTACCTAGCACAGACACATGTAGCATACATGATATCTGGTCTACTAGCAGTCAGATATAGGAGGGAGCCAACTATCCATCTATATAAAGATTCATCTACAGGTTTCCCTGCATCAACTTTGCTTAGAGACATACTTGTCCCCATTGGAGTTCTCATGGTAGTGGATGATTCAATACCATACTTCTTAATTAACTCTTGGGTGAACTTAGACTGAGATATGGACAAGCCATCATCATTCTGTCTTACTTGGAGTCCCAAGAAGAACTTAAGTTCTCTCATACTGCTTATTTCAAATTTCCCTTGCATAAGTTTTGCAAACTTTCTACAAAGGTTATTTTCAGTAGAACCAAATATTATGTCATCAACATATATTTGGACTAGGATAATCTTTCCTTTGGATTCTCTAAGGAATAGAGTCTTATCTATTTTCCCCCTTGAGAATTTGTTCTCAATGAGGAAATTAGACATGGTTTCATACCAAGCCCTTGGAGCTTGTTTTAACCCATACAAAGCTTTCCTAAGTCTATAAACATAATTAGGTTTGAGAGGATCAACAAAACCTGAGGGCTGTTCTACATAGACCTCCCCTTTTAAGTCTCCATTTAAGAATGCTGACTTAACATCCATTTGGAACACTTTGAAGTCTTGATATGCTGCATAGGCTAGGAATAGCCTGATTGCTTCCAACCTTGCCACTGGAGCAAAGGTCTGATCAAAGTCTATGCCCTCTTCCTGCCTGTATCCTTTGGCAACTAGTCTTGCCTTATTCTTCACTATGATCCCACTCTCATCAAGCTTGTTTCTATAAATCCACTTTGTCCCTATGACATTGTGGCCCTTTGGGTTTTGAACCAACTCCCAGACCTTGCACCTTCTGAATTGATTTAACTCCTCCTGCATAGCATCAATCCAGTGTGGGTCTTGAATAGCTTCTTCAAATCTCTTGGGTTCCAGTTGAGATAAGAAGCTTGAGCAAAGAACTATATTTATGTTCCTGCTCCTTATTTGTACTCCATATCTTGGATCACCAATGATCTGGTGTGCAGGATGATCCTTTAAATGTCTAACTGCTGGAGGTAATCTACCAACAGTTTAACCTTATTCAATCTCTTTATTATGCTGCACCTCATGGTTTTCATTTTCCTCTTGAGTGTCTTGTACTCCCCTTGGATAGCAACTACCATTTTCCTCATCTTGCTTTGTAGTTGAATCTTCTCTGATAGTAAGCTGGTCCATCTTCTGCTGTATACCTGTGGAGCTACAAGAACTACTAGGCAACTCACTGTTAATAAGTCTAGATTCATCAAATATGACATGAACTGACTCTTCTATAACTTGAGTAGCCAAATTATAGACCCTATAAGCCTTACTATTGTTGTTGTACCCAATAAATATCCCATCTTAGGATTTGGCAGCAAACTTAGTTAAGTGAGATTTGCCATTGTTAAGCACATAGCATTTGCAACCAATGATCCTAAAATAGGATAAGTTTGGTTTTCTTCCCTTCATAACCTCATATGGTGTCTTTTTGTGGCTTTTGGTGATGGAAGCCCTATTGAGCACATGACATGCAGTGTTTACTGCCTCAGCCCAGAAATATTCTGGGAGAGTAGTGTCACTCAATAGTGTTCTTCCAGCCTCAATCAATGTCCTATTCTTTCTTTCAACAATGCCATTTTGCTGAGGTGTTCTAGGTGAGGAGAATTCCCGATGAATCCCAAATTCTTCACATAACCTTGTCATACTTTCAGATTTGAATTCAGTTCCATGGTCACTTTTGATTTTGACCACTGAACTATCTAATTCATTCTGAATTTGTTTGACAAAATTGCAGAAGACATTTGGGGTTTCAGATTTCTGCCTCAGAAAGAATACCCATGAAAATCTAGAATAGTCATCTACCATCACAAAAGTGTAGACCTTCCTACCTAGACTATGAACTGACATAGGACCAAATAAATCCATATGCAAGAGGTATAAGCACATCACTGAGTCTTTGGTTTCAAGGCTATGAAAGGAGGATTTGGTCTGCTTGCCTTTTTGACAAGCTGAGCATATCCCATCCTTATAGCACTTAACTTGAGGACCATTCCTCACTAACTCTTTACTAAAGAGTTGGCCAATAGTCTTATAATTAATATGAGCTAGCCTTTTGTGCCATTTGACACAATGTGAGACTTTCTCATCAGCCACAAGACAGATAGGAGAATTTTTATTCTCACACTCAAAATTTAGGCAATACACATTTCTATGTCTATAGCCAGTCAACATGATTTTTTGATCACTAGACCTCTTGATATGACACTCATTCTTGATAAATGAAATGTCATATCCAAGATCACTCACCTGGCTAATGCTTATTAGGTTGTGTTTCAAACCCTTCACATAAGCCACTTGAGTGATAGTGATTGAGTTGTTAGAGATGTTACCAAACCCTTTGATGACTCCTTTTTCAGAACCACCAAAAATTACTTTAGGCCCATTCAGTATTGGTGAGTAGTCCTTCAACAATCCTCTTGTTCCAGTCATGTGCCTGGAACATCCACTGTCCAAGTACCATATAGGGGCATGACAACTTGGACTCACCCGCAACAAAGATTACTTAACCTTAGAACCCAAATAACTTTTGGGTCCTCGGTTTAAGTTAGCCTGAAACTTAACAAATCTGCTTGTAGCTCTTCTAACAGGTAGACTGCTATCCTTCCTGACACTGGTATTGTGCCAACAGTCTAAGGCATAATGGCCTATCTTGCCACAGCACCAGAACTCATACTTATTATACCTCTTTTTAGGTACAATCTTAGCTGTATTGTTTGCAGCAGATCTCTTATTTTGTGCTGGAGCTTTGCCTTTCTTATTGGACTGTGCAACCCATACTGTTCACTTAAAGCCTAATCCTGCCTTGCCCTTTTGAGACACAAAGTCATCAATTAGGGGTAGGATAGATTTTGGCTTAGAGAAACTAGCCACTATCTCCTTTTCTTTCTGAAGTCTGTCTTCCAAACTTTTGATCTGATCATTCTTGAATGTGATTGTCCCCATCTGAATAACAGTAATGTTTTTCAGCCTGACAATCTCATTCATCTTCTGATCCAGCAGCTTCTCTGAATCAGATGCAACCAACTTAAGAGCTGCAATTTCCTTAGCCTGATTTTTGGCCAGGTGTTTGCTTCTCTTGAGTGCATGTAACAAATCCCCATATTCATCTATAAGCTAATGAATATCTTCTTCAGATTTAGACCCATCCACATCTCTTGATGCAGATGCATCTGATTCTGACCCTGTGAAGTAATCAGAATCAACAGATAAACTTTTTACCTTATTGGGGCCAGGTTGATCTTGACACTGGTCTTCTTCAGACATTGCCATCAGTCCTTTGCACTGATGGTCTTCTTGCTCATAGATAGAGTCCAGTAATTGTAGGAACTCATCCTCTTCTTCTATTGCAAACAGACCAATATAGGCCTCAGCCTCAAATTCTGACTCTGAAGTTGATTGATCTGTCCAACTTTTCTCTTTCTTTGTTACTAAGGATTTCTCCTTCTTGCTTTTGTGCTAAGACTTATTTTTATCAGTAGACTCCTTCCTTTTGTCTGGACAGTCAGCCACAACATGTCCAGGTCTGTTGCAGCAATAGCAAATGATCTTTGATGTAGTGGACTTGCTAGGCTTTGTCCCACTACTGTCCAACCACTATAAATCAGCAATAGCAAATGATCTTTGATGATTTACTCTTCTGATAGTAGTCATCCTTGGACTGAGATGAGGATGGCTTAGATTTCCACTGCTTCTTCTTTAAGAATCTCTGAAACTGCCTAGTGAAAGCAGCAAAGTCTTCATCTGAACTACTGCTGTCTGAACTGGGATTATCGGAATTTTCTGAGTTCACTTCTGCATCTTTCTTAGGAAAAGATGGAGAAATTCTCCTATTCTTCCTTGTGGCTTCTACATTGAAGGCCACAGACTTTTCTCTCTGGTCAACCTTTGTATATTTTTCTTCATCCTTTCTAGCCAACAACTGCATCTTATATGACAACAATTTACCAAACAGTGTTGGAGGTGAAATCTCTGCCAGTCTGGCCACTTCCCTTATGACACAGATCTTTGTATCCCAATCCTTAGTCAAACACCTAAGGAATTTGTCATTCAGCTCATATATACTGAAGATTCTTCCATAGGACATTAGTTCATTTACTATTTTGTAGAGCTTCTTATAACATTCAGTTATACTATCGGACTTGGCTTGTCTACAACTCTCATACTCTTGATTAAGCATAGACTTTCTATCTTGCCTAACCTCTTCAGAACCCTCCATGTAGACAAATAATGTGTCCCACAGATCTTACTCAAACTGTTAAGTCTATCTTTAAGTAACCTCCCTCTGATACCACTTGAAAGAATTGGTTCCTAAATCACCTAGAGGGGGGGGGGGGTGAATAAGTGTAATTCATTTTTTTCTTCTAAGGCAGAACTTGTAATTTAGTTAATTAACTAAAATAGATATTTCTAAAGCTATCACAGCATAGAATTAATAATACCACACACAAACATAGATTGCACGCTGATTTATAGTGGTTCCCCAAGGTCTGGGTACATCCACTTTCCCCCTTCGCCTATCTAGCAGTGTGCTAGATTCAGCCTAACTTCTTTCCTTCTCCTCAGATCCTCAGATCTTACAGCTCAGAACCCAAACAAGGTTCCTACAACTCAGAGTGAGTCCACACTCCTACAGCTCAGGCAATCTGCCCTACCTCAGCTTTCAACAAGGCCTACAACTCAAAGATAGCAATCTCCTACAACTCAGGCTCACAGCCCTACCTTAGCCTTCAATAAGGCCTACCACTCAGAGAACTTATTTCCTACAACTCAGCCTTTATAAATCAGGCTTACAGCTCAGATCTTAAAAAGATCCTACAGAATAGATATTTAATCTTAAATCTACTACCACCCTGGTTGAGAGAGAAATGATGGACGGCTTCTTGATCAATTCTTGAATGAATCTGATGATAGAGATCGACCTGACTTAGCTTTATTCAAAGCTTCTTGAATCTGAACACAGTAGGGTTGATCTCCTTTTGAAGTTGATCTTCAATCAGCTTCTTTCTTGAAATTCAGAAAGCAATCTGAATCCTTCTTGGCAGACTGATTCAAATTCTGCACTTAAGAGACTTGTTGATGTAAGTCCCTTTCTTCACTTGAATAGATGGAGCTCTCTCTCTCCAACTTCTTTTGAAGATTCTTCTGAATTCTTCTTTGAATTCTCTTGACAAAATCTGAGTAGATCACCACTTCAGAATGTCTTCTTAGATCTTCTGTTGAAAATCTTCTTCTGGTTTTTGTTTAACTTATGTGTGTAATAATTTTTCTCTTCTACTTTTTGTTGATAGAGAATGTCTTTATATAGACTTTCTCCATGGTAACCGACTGATTCAGTTTCTAACAAACTTCTGACAGCTCTGACAGTTGCAGTAGACCGGTTGGTTATGACAGCTGTCAAGTCTTCCAGTCACTTCTTGAAACTCTGTCTCTATTAGCAAAATATCGAGACCGTACTTCATCTTGTGTCGACACAAGTAGACTAAGTGTCGACACAAGCCTTGATGGTGTCGACACAGCTCTCTTGGTGTTGACACTACTTCTCGACACAGCTTTTGTAGAATGTGTCGACAATAGTTCTGTGTGTCGACACAGTCACTTCTTTTCTTCACACAAATTGACTTTGTTGAAACTCTGCCAGGTGTCGACACAAGTACTGTGTGTCGACACAGTTAATGTCGACTGAAAGATATGGTACCTAAACACCTAGAGGGGGGGTGAATAGGTGACCTAATCCTTTTTAACTTTTGTTTGACAGCACAACAGCTATTTCAGAGAATTCTACAGCTAACAGCAATTACAGCATATAAACAGTAATTCCACAGCACAGCACAGCACAGAAGACACACTAATTTATAGTGGTTCCCCAATCTTTGGGTACATCCACTTTCCCCCTTCGCCTATCTAGCAGTGTACTAGATTCGGCCAAACTTCTCCACTAACTCAGAACCCAACTAGGTTCCTACCTCAGGCCCAAAGCCTTACACTCAGCCAAAAGGCCTACACTCAGCCACCCAGGCCTACACTCAGCCAATCAAGACTTACACTCAGCCAATTAAGGCCTACACTCAGAGTTCTTCAACTCCTACACTCAGGCAATCAAGCCCTACCCTCAGCCTTTATAATATAGGCTTACAATTCTCTCAGATCCAATGGATCCTACAAGTTAAAATAGAAATATAATTGCTAACTCTACAACTCAGAAAATAAGAGAGGAGTTGAGAGTTTCTTGAAGAGTTCTTGGAAGAACTCAGTTAGATCCAAACTGACTTAGCTTCCTTCAAAGCTTCTTGAGTTAGAACTGAATTAGTCTGAATCTTCTGCAGTTGTTCCTTGACCTCTGCTTCTTGAGATCCAAATGTTTCTGAATCCTTCTTCTCAGCCTTAGTTCCAAAGACTGAATTCTTGATTGGAGCTCTCTCTCTCCAACTTCTTAGATCTGCAGTTGGACTGACAGATCTTCTTGTGTTGATCCTCTGTGTATTACTTCTTGATTTAATCTGATCAACCACTTTGAATATTCTCACAAGTTGTAACAACAACAATCCTTCACACACTTACTGTTTCTGTAAACAATGGGTGCCTATTTATAGGCTTCCTTCAAAGTAACCGGCTGATCCGGTTCATAACAGACTTCTGAATTCTCTGACAGTTGCTGTAGACCGGCTGGATCGGCAGCTGTCATGTCAACCAGTCACTTCTTGAAATTTCCTAACTGTCAGATAGTGTCGAGACTTTCTGTTCTTAAGTGTCGACACTTATAGGCCAAGTGTCGACACATGTTGTGTAAGTGTCGACACAAGTCTACAAGGTGTCGACACAATTCCTTGTATGTCTCGACACAGATTCTTCTGCATGTGTCGACACTGAAATTGAGTGTCGACACAAGTACTTGTTCTTCATTCTTCAACTGTATTCTTCTAAGTGTCGACACATCTCCTTTGTGTCGACACATCTTCACGTGTTGAAACTGTCAAGTGTCGACACTGCTTCTTGGTGTCGACACAAGTCTTCACTTTTGTTTCTTCAGCTGAGTGTCGACACATTCCTTTAGTGTCGACACTTGTACTTAGAATATTTTGTAACTTTTCTGTTCTTTGCTAAGTGTCGACACAGCTCCTTGTGTCGACACTTTCTTCAAGTGTAGAGTCTTCAATTAAGTGTCGACACATTGTGCTGGGTGTCGACACTTTCTTCAAGTGTTGACCCTTCTGGTTGTGTGTCGACACATTGTGCTGAGTGTCGACACTTTCTTCAAATACTGACTCTTCAGCATAGTGTCGACACTTACTTCAAATACTGACTCTTCAGCATAGTGTCGACACATTGTGTTGAGTGTCGACACTTTTACTTAGACTCTGCAGACTTTTGCTGAGTGTCGACACAGCTCCAAGTGTCGACACTTTCTGGTGTAGACACAGCTCTTCTAGGTGTCGACACTTCTGCTAAGTGTCGACACAGCTTTTCTGCATTCTTCTACACTGAGTGTCGACACAGCTCCAAGTGTCGACACTTTCTATCTGGTGTCGACTCTTCATCCCAGGTGTCGACACAATGACTCCAAGTGTCGACACTGCTTGTCTGGGTGTCGACACAAGCTTTCTCAAGTGTCGACACTTTCCCTCTGGGTGTCGACACATGGACTTAGAAATTTTTAGCTTCAGTCCAGTGAATACCTAACCTGCACAAGTAACTCAAACACACATCAAATACACTATGATGTATATCATTGAGTTAGGTGAGGCTTCTTCAAATCAGGTACATTTGACCAATGTACCCAACAATCTCCCCCTATTTGGAGAAGTCATAACCCTTAGTCAATGATATACACCACTCATAATTAAAAATTATAAAATGATGTAAAACAGGTATATGTCAACAGAGTTAAACTTAAACATGTAATAAAGCACACATGTATACTCATACAGCATTACAGAACAAACAAGAATTAGACACATTCTACTGAACAATCATGAAATATATATTTATCAAAAATTGTTCATACATTGCTTTGCAATCTATTTTCAAAGATTTACAATAATGTTTAGATGTAACAGATTACAACATTCTTCAGTCTAAGCTTAGTCTAATTCTGCTCTGGTTCTTTTATGACTATGCCTTTTCCAGCTTGCACTTTGGCCTTTACAGCAGCAGCAGCAGCAGGCTCAGCATCAGCAGGCTTCTTGCCTTTGGAGTCCTTCTTCTTAAGTTCTTCAGCCTTGATTTTGTGCCTCTCAAAGTAATGATAGGGCTTAGGAAAGTACTTGCTAGGCTCCACAGCTGTAGGAGGTAGCTTTCCTAACTTAGCCTTCCTTCTATACTGGACAATGGCTTCCTGCCTGATTTCATGCTTCCTCCATTCTGCCTCTGAGAACCACTTGTTCCTCTCATGTGCATTGTCCTTGGATGCTTTCCAGGCTGTGAGAATGATGTTCCTAGAAGTAGGGCTCCACTGTTCAAAATCTGGTTTTTGCTCAGCCAGTTCCCTGAACTTCTTCTTTGATAGCCTAGTCTCTTCTTCTTTGTCCAAAGCCTCTTGCATAGCTGCTGTAATAGGTTGAACAACCTTTTCCAGGACAATATTAGGCTTAACAGCAGTTGGACTATACATTGTGCTTACATCAGCATGAACCATGTCAAAATCTGGAGGTGGATAGATCACCTGAGCTACTTCCTGTTGCTCACCTCCAAGATATGCACTTTGAATACCAGATTCAGCTACATTATCATCATCACACAGGGGAGGATAGCCCAGTGTAGCTCTGATGGAATTAGAAATCCATTTGGCATGGTCAGAGCTAGCTTTGACTAACACCCTCTCCCCCTTTATGACTTCTTGTGCTACATGATCTCTCACATCATCTTTTTGGAATCTGATCTGACTGTCCAAATACCTTATGCCATCCTTAAAGAAAGGTCTAAGCTTGGTAAGCTGTTCAGAAATGACCTTCTGTGAATCTTTAATGGCAGTCTTTACAGCAGCAATTTCTTCCTGAAAGACTTTATCAAATTCAGCCTTGGCAGCAGCAGAGGATGTTGAAGGTTCAGCAGACTTATTCTTGAGTTCAGTGACTATTGCATTGTGAGATGCAGTCAAATTATCATTCATCCTCAATTGATTCTCCAGCACATAGCCTTGCTTTAGTGCTATATCATCCACTTGAGTCTTTATTGTCTCTTGATGGGTTGCCAGATAAACCACTGCATTAGCACCCTTTTGAAAACAGTCAGTCATCTCCTTTTTATTAAGGTTCATTTCAAACCTGATTGACTTGATGTCCTGTGCCAGATCCGATTGAAGGGCCTTGTTGCCTTCATCAACATAAGTTTCTATAGCTTTCCTTTGTTCATCCATCTTAATTTGCATTGCAAGCAGTAGAGCACTGTAATCAGTGGATGGAGCTTGTTGAACTAAGGAGTGTTGAGCAACAATTTGTAGAGCTTTCTTATAGCTCTGGCTCCTTCTTTTGAAAACAAAGAACTGCTTCTTCTTATCTTGCTCAGCTTCATCATCCTCAGACTCTGAAGTACTTGCTATATTTACCCTATCCTTAGGGCTTGAGGGTTTGTCAGCTTGCACATCTTGTGCCTTCTCAGTGTTTAGCCTTATAGGCTCTTCCTGAACATCCAAGTTCTCCCCCTCAACAGCAGCACCCTTCTCTTCAGTAGCAGCATTTGTCTCTTCAGCAGCAGCAGTCTTGTCTATGTCAAAGTCCTCTTGATCTAAATTTAGAAATAGATCTTCCATTGTATATTCTGGGGGTGACTGAGCAGGAGATGTACTGGGTACATTAACTACAGCAGATGTGTCCTGGAGAACAACATCTGGTGCTTGGTTTGCTTGCTGAGTTTGCTGATGAATATCAGACAAATCAGAATCTATTATAGAAAAATCTAAAGTATTGAGGTCAGAAAGTACCTCTTGGATAATGAGAGTTGCTTGCTCACTCTCCAGTGTAGAGGGGTGTTCTACAGCTGGAGGCTCCCCCTGGCTTAGATCCCTAGTGTGAGGCAGCTCCCCCTGAGTCTCAGCCACATCTTTAGCAGCAGGGGTCTTTTCTACTATCTCCTCCTCTTGATTATCAGGTGTGAACACCACCTGTTCTTCACTTCCAGAACTGCTTGAGGACACTTGGGCCACAACAGCAGTTTTTCTCTTCTTCCTTGGAGGGGAATCCTTCTTAGAAGCTTGTTTCTCAGGGGTGGTCAATTCCTTTGACAGCACCCTTTCCCACCTGGAGAATATCCTTGAATCCATTCTCCTCATGTGATTGATTTTAGTTCCAGCAGCAGTGCTCATTACCTCTGGAATTGATCCAGCCAGGTAGAGACTTAGTATCCTGCCCAGATTGGGCTTCTTCAGACTTTCCTTCACTTTCTCAAATACAATCATAGACCAGTCTGTTTTGAGGTTGAAGATGATTCTGGTCATAATACTGAACATAGAGGCTGACACCCTGTCATGTCCTCCTGGTTTGCTTAGTATAACTTTGCCTACAACTTCAGACAGGAATTTGCCTTGATTATTCATTCCCTTCCTGTTGAAAACTGATCCTATTTTCATCTTAGGATCAAGACCACACCAGGTAAGTGCTTCTCTGGTCTTAGATGTGGTCACTTCCTCTTCTTCTTGAACTTTAGGTAGCTGAAGTACCTTTCTCAAAGACTTGGGTGAAATCTTGACCTTGGTGCCATGCACCCTTGACTTAATTCTGTAGCCTGAGTCATCTACAGACGCTCCAGTAAGGAATTCAATAACTTCCTTCTTCCAAATTTTGGTTGGTTCTGAAACCAAGAACTCCAATCCTGAATCGGTGACTAGGGTTACCACCGACTTGATTTCTTGATCGCCATCGTCAAAAGCACCTCGCACGAGCTCATACCCTTCGTTAACATTCTCCTCGAGCTTGGGAGCCATTAGGGTTTGAAGATTTAGTCTTGAGAAGAGAGAAATGTCGACACAAGAGTTTTGGTCTCGAAACTTTTGAAAGCGTGTCGACAAACAAAGACAGAATCCTATTTATACCTTTCTGGTTTGAAGACGAACAGGCGGGATAGCGAGCTAAAGATGTGTCGACACTGTCAATAAGTGTCGACACTGACTTATAATGTCTCGACACTCATGTGTCGACACAAGTTTAGTCAACAGATTTTATGTGTCGACACTTGGTTAAGTGTCGACACCACACTACTCGACATGTAGTCGAGACTTTACTTAGAAAATTCTGAGTAAAACTTAAGTGTCGACACCTTATTGAATGTGTCGACACCAACTCGACATGTGTCGACACTAACATTCTGAAGTGTCGACACCAGCTTCCTAGATGTGTCGACACCATTTTCCTGAAGTGTCGACACTTACTATTCTGTGTCGACATAGACTTGTCTATGTGTCGACACCTTTTTACTTAGCCAATTTTTAGTTCTGTAAACTTAGTCTAAGTTTATCATACCTAGTTCAATTTTGAACCTATTAAACTTAGCTTCTTCTAAGGGCTTAGTAAACATATCAGCTATCTGATTATCAGTTTTAACATATTCAAGTGCAATATCATTTCTTTCTACATGCTCCCTAAGAAAGTGATATTTAATCTCAATATGTTTAGTTCTACTATGTGATACAGGATTGTTAGCTATTGAAATAGCACTAGTAGAATCACAGTAAAGTGGAGTTCTACTTACCTGAAATCCATAGTCTTCTAACTGATGTTGAATCCACAGAAGTTGAGCACAGCAACTTCCTGCAGCTACATATTCTGACTCAGCTGTGGAAATAGCCACACTGGTTTGCTTCTTACTACTCCATGAAATGAGTCTCCCACCTAGGAATTGACAGGATCCAGTAGTGCTCTTTCTATCTTCTTTGCATCCTGCAAAGTCTGCATCTGAATAGCCTGTTAGATCAAAATCTCCATTCCTAGGGTACCAGAGGCCTAGATAGGGTGTGCCCTTTAGATATCTCAAAATTCTTTTGACTGCAGTCATAGTGAGACTCTTTAGGGCAGGCTTGATACCTGGCACAAACACATGTAGCATACATAATGTCAGGCCTACTTGCAGTCAAGTATAGTAGGGAGCCAACTATCCCTCTATACAAGGTTTCATCTACAGGTTTCCCTGCATCATCCTTGCTTAGAGACATACTTGACCCCATAGGAGTCTTCATGGTACTGGATGAATCCATACCATACTTCCTTATGAGTTCTAGGGTGAACTTGGACTGACATATGGATAGACCACTTCCAGTCTGTTTAACTTGGAGACCCAAGAAAAACTTCAGTTCTCCCATACTACTCATCTCAAATTGACTTTGCATAAGCTTTGCAAACTTTTTGCAAAGGCTACTTTCAGTAGACCCAAATATAATGTCATCTACATATATTTGGACAAGTATTACTTTGCCTCTAGATTCCCTAAGGAATAGAGTCTTATCTATTTTCCCCCTTGAGAACTTGTTCTCAATGAGGAAACTAGATAGGGTTTCATACCAAGCTCTAGGTGCTTGTTTTAACCCATATAATGCTTTCCTAAGTCTATACACATAATGAGGTAAAGTTGGATCAACAAAACCTGCAGGCTGCTCCACATAGACTTCTTCTTTCAAATTACCATTTAGGAATGCTGACTTGACATCCATTTGGTATACCTTGAATCCTTGATAGGTTGCATAGGCCAAGAACATCCTTATGGCTTCCAGTCTGGCTACTGGAGCAAAGGTTTGATCAAAATCAATACCTTCTTCTTGCCTATATCCTTTTGCAACCAGTCTTGCTTTATTCTTTATGATGACCCCTTGTTCATCTAACTTATTTCTGTAGATCCACTTAGTTCCTATAACATTGTGGTCTTTAGGCTTTGGAACCAGCTCCCAAACCTTGCACCTTTTGAACTGATTAAGTTCTTCTTGCATAGCTTCAGTCCACTGTGGATCTTGTATAGCTTCTTCAAATTTCTTTGGTTCTATTTGAGACAGAAAACTTGAATATACTACAGCATTCTGATTTCTGCTCCTTGTCTGAACACCTTGTCTTGGATCTCCAATAATTAGCTCTACTGGATGATCTCTTAGATGCCTGTTGGCTGGAGGCATCCTTACTTCTGGTTGAACTTCTACAGCATCTTCATCATGCTGAGTTCCTTGTACTTCTTCAGTTCCTGGTACATGTAGTTCTCCCCTAGACATAAGCCATCTTCTTTTACTTGCTGTCTTGCAGCAGGTACATCTTCTATGGCTAGCTTGTCCATCTTCTTAGTAAGACCTGTGGGGCTGCATACATTGCTAGACAACTCATTGTTAATTAGTTGTGTCTCATCAAAAACTACATGCACAGACTCCTCTACAACTTGTGTAGTCAAGTTGTAGACTCTATAAGCCTTACTATTATTGCTGTACCCAACAAACACTCCCTCTTGGGACTTGGCAGCAAACTTAGTTAGGTAAGACTTTCCATTGTTAAGTATGAAGCATTTGCAACCAAAAATCCTGAAATAGGATAGATTTGGTTTCCTGCCTTTCACAACTTCATAGGGGGTCTTGTTTAACCTTTTAGTGATGGTAGCCCTATTTATCACATGGCATGCAGTGTTAACTGCTTCAGCCCAGAAATATTCTGGCAGTGATGAATCACTTAATAGGGTTCTACCAGCCTCTATCAAGGTCCTATTTTTCCTTTCAGCAATGCCATTTTGCTGAGGTGTTCTAGGTGAAGAGAATTCTTGAAATATCCCATAGTCTTCACACAGCTTTGTCATGCTTTCAGACTGAAACTCAGTACCATGGTCACTTCTAATTTTGACCACTGTACAGTTCAATTCATTCTGAATTTGCTTAACAAAACTATAGAAGACACTAGGTGTTTCAGATTTCTGCTTTAAGAAGAACACCCAGGAAAACCTTGAGTAGTCATCAACAACTACAAAGGTATAGACCTTCCTACCTAAGCTGTGAACTGGCATTGGACCAAATAGATCCATATGCAAAAGGTATAAACACCTCACAGCATCTTTGTTGTCTAAGCTTCTAAAGGTGGATTTAGTCTGCTTGCCCTTTTGACAAGCTGAGCAAATGCCATCTTTGACACACTTAACTTGAGGACCATTCCTCACTAACTCTTTGCTAAAGAGTTTGCTAATAGTCTTGTAGTTAAGATGAGCTAGCCTCTTGTGCCACTTGACACAATGAGAGATTGTCTCATTAGCTACAAGACAGACAGGAGAACCATTGTTCTCAATCATAATGTCTAAACAATAGACATTTCTCTTCCTATATCCTGTCAAAATGATCTCTTGATCACTTGACCTCTTGATATGACAACCATTTTTAACAAATGAGATGTCATACCCTACATCACTTAACTGACTTATACTAATGAGGTTGTGTTTCAACCCTTTAACATAAGCCACTTGAGTAATGGTAACAAGGTTTGAAGAAATGTTACCAAACCCTTTGATGATTCCTTTTTCAGAACCACCAAAGGTCACTTTAGGACCATTTTTGATTGGAATGTAATCCTTCAGTAGTCCCCTAGTTCCAGTCATGTGTCTGGAACATCCACTATCCAAGTACCATGTAGGGGTATGGCCACTTGGACTTCACCTGCAAAACAAATTAATGAACCTTAGAACCCAAAGTAAACTTGGGTCCTTGGTGATTGTTAGTTTGCAACTTGACAAAGCCACCTGCTGGCTTTCCAGCAGGTAACTTGCTACTCCCAATGACACTTGCATTGTGCCAACAGTCCAAGGCAAAGTGGCCAACTTTGCCACAGCACCAACATTCAAACTTGTTGTACCTTTGCTTAGGTACAGGTTTGGCTGTCTTGACTGCAGCAGGCTTATTGAATGTTGGGGCTTTGCCCTTGGACTTGAACTTAGACTGCACAGTCCCTGCTGGTCTAACAAAACCTAGTCCAGCTTTGCCTTTTTGATGAACAAACTCATCAATTATTGGTAGTACTGATTTAGGTTTTGAAAACCTGGCAGCAAGTTCTTTTTCTTTCTGAAGATTTGTCTCCAGTCTCTTAATTTGATCATTCTTAAATATAATAGTACCCATCTGAATCACAGTAATGTGTTTCAGCCTGGCTACTTCATTCAGTTTTTGATCATACTGCTTCTCAAAATCTGTTGCAGCTGCCTTGAGATCAGCAATCTCCTTTGCCTGACTTTTGGCTAGGATCTTGCTTTTCTTATAGGCTTGCAACAGTACTTGGTATTCATCTAAGAGCTGATGAATATCTCCCTCAGATTCAGAAACACTTCCATCATTTGATGAAGATGAATCTGACTCAGAACTAGAACTGGAATCAGAACTTTGAGTTGGACTTTGTACCTGACTAGGTCCTGGCTGCTCCAGGATTTTGGTACTTTTAGTCAATGCCATCAGTCCTTGGCACTGACACTCTTCTTGTTCATATATTGATTCCACGATCTGCATAAACTCCTCTTCTTCTTCAGCAAATAGCCCTATGTAGGCTTCAGCATCTGTCTCAGTGTCTGAAGAAGAAATGTCTGAAAGAGTCTTCTCATTCTTTGCAACAAAGGACTTCTCCTTCTTTCCTTTGAAGAGAGTCTTCTTTTTGTCACTGGATTCTTTCCTTCTTTCAGGACAATCTGCAATAACATGACCCTGTCTATTGCAGCAGTAACACACAATCTTAGACCCAGTTGCCTTACTAGTGTTTGTCCTTTTCTTATCCTTCTTTGAAGGCTTCTTCTCCTGATACTGGACTTCTTTCCCTTTGGAATATGAAGGTCTGGACCTCCACTGTTTCTTCTTAAGGAATTTCTGAAAATGTCTGGTAAATGCAGCAAAATCTTCATCACTTTCACTGCTTGTAGATTTAGTGCTAACAGACTCATCAGATTCTGATTCAACTACCTCTGGAGGAGGAGTTGATGACTTAGTCCTGTTCTTTCTAGGTACTTCTGACTTAAAGGCAACAGTCCTTTCCCTGTGTTCAGTCCTTGTTGACTTTTCCTCCTCTTTTCTTACTGACAATTGCATCTCATAAGATAACAACTTGCCAAACAGTGTGGGAGGAGGAATTTCTCCCAACTTTGCCATTTCTCTGATGGCACAGATCTTGGTGTCCCAGTCTTTGGTTAGGGACCTTAAGAATTTATCATTCAATTCATAGTTAGAGAACTCTCTTTCATAGGACATGAGTTCATTAACAATTCTATAAAACTTCTTGTAGCATTCAGTGATGCTATCTCCTCTTCCTTGCCTAAAGCTCTCATATTCTTGATTAAGCAAGGACTTCCTATCTTGTCTTACTTCTTCAGAACCTTCCATGTAGACAATGAGGGTATCCCACATTTCTTTTGCTGTTTTACAGTGAATAAGGTTCTGGAAGGTGGCATCATCAATTGCACTAACTATGATGTTCTGTGCCCTTTTGTCCATTGTAGCTAGGACAATTTCATCCTTGGTCATCTCAGAGAAATCCTTAGGAGTCCTCTGATTTGCATCCAATACTGAGATCTTCATGGGCACATAGGGCCCCTCTTTGACTGTGATGTAGATCCTAGGGTCAGAGGCTTCCATGAACAGCCTTACCCTTTCTTTCCAGATTCCAAAAATCTCTTTTCTGCATATGGGCAGTTTCATTGAACCCAATTCCTTGTGATTCTCTGAAGAACCCATGTTTCTTGATTTTCTTGAAACTGTGTTCTGACTTATCCTAAATCTGCCAACCTGGATCTCCTCAGACAGTTAGTCCTTTTTGAGGAACCTCGCTTTGATACCACTTGAAAGATATGGTACCTAAACACCTAGAGGGGGGGGGGGGGGTGAATAGGTGACCTAATCCTTTCTAACTTTTGTTTGGCAGCACAACAGCTATTTCAGAGAATTCTACAGCTAACAGCAATTACAACATATAAACAGTAATTCCACAACACAGCACAGCACAGAAGACACACTAATTTATAGTGGTTCCCCAATCTTTGGGTACATCCACTTTCCCCCTTCGCCTATCTAGCAGTGTACTAGATTCGGCCAAACTTCTCCACTAACTCAGAACCCAACTAGGTTCCTACCTCAGGCCCAAAGCCTTACACTCAGCCAAAAGGCCTACACTCAGCCACCCAGGCCTACACTCAGCCAATCAAGGCTTACACTCAGCCAATTAAGGCCTACACTCAGAGTTCTTCAACTCCTACACTCAGGCAATCAAGCCCTACCCTCAGCCTTTATAATATAGGCTTACAATTCTCTCAGATCCAATGGATCCTACAAGTTAAAATAGAAATATAATTGCTAACTCTACAACTCAGAAAATAAGAGAGGAGTTGAGAGTTTCTTGAAGAGTTCTTGGAAGAACTCAGTTAGATCCAAACTGACTTAGCTTCCTTCAAAGCTTCTTGAGTTAGAACTGAATTAGTCTGAATCTTCTGCAGTTGTTCCTTGACCTCTGCTTCTTGAGATCCAGATGTTTCTGAATCCTTCTTCTCAGCCTTAATTCCAAAGACTGAATTCTTGATTGGAGCTCTCTCTCTCCAACTTCTTAGATCTGCAGTTGGACTGACAGATCTTCTTGTGTTGATCCTCTGTGTATTACTTCTTGATTTAATCTGATCAACCACTTTGAATATTCTCACAAGTTATAACAACAACAATCCTTCACACACTTACTGTTTCTGTAAACAATGGGTGCCTATTTATAGGCTTCCTTCAAAGTAACCGGCTGATCCGGTTCATAACAGACTTCTGAATTCTCTGACAGTTGCTGTAGACCGGCTGGATCGGCAGCTTTCATGTCAACCAGTCACTTCTTGAAATTTCCTAACTGTCAGATAGTGTCGAGACTTTCTGTTCTTAAGTGTCGACACTTATAGGCCAAGTGTCGACACATGTTGTGTAAGTGTCGACACAAGTCTACAAGGTGTCGACACAATTCCTTGTATGTCTCGACACAGATTCTTCTGCATGTGTCGACACTGAAATTGAGTGTCGACACAAGTACTTGTTCTTCATTCTTCAACTGTATTCTTCTAAGTGTCGACACATCTCCTTTATGTCGACACATCTTCACGTGTTGAAACTGTCAAGTGTCGACACTGCTTCTTGGTGTCGACATAAGTCTTCACTTTTGTTTCTTCAGCTGAGTGTCGACACATTCCTTTAGTGTCGACACTTGTACTTAGAATATTTTGTAACTTTTCTGTTCTTTGCTAAGTGTCGACACAGCTCCTTGTGTCGACACTTTCTTCAAGTGTAGAGTCTTCAATTAAGTGTCGACACATTGTGCTGGGTGTCGACACTTTCTTCAAGTGTTGACCCTTCTGGTTGTGTGTCGACACATTGTGCTGAGTGTCGACACTTTCTTCAAATACTGACTCTTCAGCATAGTGTCGACACATTGTGTTGAGTGTCGACACTTACTTCAAATACTGACTCTTCAGCATAGTGTCGACACATTGTGTTGAGTGTCGTCACTTTTACTTAGACTCTGCAGACTTTTGCTGAGTGTCGACACAGCTCCAAGTGTCGACACTTTCTGGTGTAGACACAGCTCTTCTAGGTGTCGACACTTCTGCTAAGTGTCGACACAGCTTTTCTGCATTCTTCTACACTGAGTGTCGACACAGCTCCAAGTGTCGACACTTTCTATCTGGTGTCGACTCTTCATCCCAGGTGTCGACACAATGACTCCAAGTGTCGACACTGCTTGTCTGGGTGTCGACACAAGCTTTCTCAAGTGTCGACACTTTCCCTCTGGGTGTCGACACATGGACTTAGAAATTTTTAGCTTCAGTCCAGTGAATACCTAACCTGCACAAGTAACTCAAACACACATCAAATACACTATGATGTATATCATTGAGTTAGGTGAGGCTTCTTCAAATCAGGTACATTTGACTAATGTACCCAACATCGACAGAGTCTTCTATGTGTCGACACTGCCTCTGTGTGTCGACACAGTTGATGTCGACAAAACTTTCTCTGTGTGTCGACACTGCCTCTGTGTGTCGACACAGTTTCTTCTGGTGTCGACACAGCATTTCCAAGTGTCGACACAGTTGTCTCCAAGTGTCGACATAGCTTTTCTCCAATGTCGACACAAGCCTGCATAAGTGTCGACACAGCTTTTCTTGTGTCGACTCATGGACTTAGAAACTTTTTCTAGCATTCTTGCATTTTCTTAACCTGCACATATAAACTCAAAATTACATCAAATACACCTTGATGCATATCATTGAGTAAGGCAAAGCTTCTTCAAATCTGGTACACATTTTCCAATGTACCCAACAACAAGTAGGTTTTAGCGAGGAAAAAATCTCAGAAAGGGAGGAAAACCCCATGGCTGGATTTGTGTCAGACAAATTTCACTATATCTTAATGTATTACAAGTGAGTGTAGAACTCGGGGGTGAAAGACCGCCTCTCATTACAGTAGTAATAAAAGAAGTGCCTTCGAAGGTGACGGTCCACCTGTCAAAAAACTAAGTATTTGGTGGAGAAAGAAGCGAGACACTCGAGTCGACTGTTGGGGAAAGTGAGATTTTCAAGCTGCCTTCTAAGGTGATATTCGAAGGCGAATAAAATCTTCAAGCACCGAAGAAGAACTCTGAAGGTTTTCTTCGAATGAGCCATCTCAGTCATTGAAGACAAGACATCTTCAAATGAGGGCTCTGAGCTCCTTTTTCTACTTTGGCTAGGGGAAGACAGGTAACTTCATCGGTGTAACCACCGTAACCACCTGATGTATGAATCATGTTCATCGATTTGGAGCACATGGATCACCATTTTTCGAATATGACCATTTTGCCCCGGGACAGTTTGGGCAGTTCAGGCAGCATCAGGCAGTTTCGTTGGCGGCACTAACAACAACGAATGATACCATTATGACACGGTAGTTGCCGTACGGCAGTTCCATGGCGTATTCTCCACTCCCTCCTTGGTGAAGGTTGACTTGGATCCCACTTCTTTCAACATTAACACTTTTCATTAGTGAGGTCCTTTGCTAAAAGCACCCCAAAATTTCTAAAAATGGGTGGGTGCATATCAAAAATCACAGGTAAAAAAACCCCATGCCAAACGTAGCCTAAAGATCTGTCTGACGCGATGGCACGATCGTAACCTTAAAGCAGAGAGTTCTCAGATGATCTTCTTTTCATTGAACCTGAAATTTCTCCTAAAACTGCATATAGGTTCTCCTGTTTGATTATACATGTTAAACATTGATAGGGAAGTTTTCTATTTATAATCTTAAAATAATCATTAAAGCCTTGTTTGCTGGTTTCAGATATATATGACTGTTGATAAAACTAAATTAATTAACTGTTGATAATAACGACACATAGAAAGGATTATTATCAACAGTAAATTATATTAATATGATATAATTATACTAATAAAGCAATTGTTGCGGTCCGCGTAGTCTGTACTAACTAGATCATCATATCCCTCGAAGCGGTCGGTTACGCAAACAGTCATAGAAATAGATCACAGACGAGACAAATGTTTTTAGGTAAAAAACCACGGTTGGGACTATACCGACAAGAACTCCACTAGATCGTTTGGGGTTGCAATGCTTTTTTGGCAGAATCAAGGGCGACATGCCGCACCTCGTTACAACTCGAGGGGGAGAGAAAGAGACGGCGCTTGGTGTGCGGGAGAGCACTTACGCGCTTCTGGACGATCACATGCTGACTGTAAGGCTGGAACTGTGGGTGATCTGCTGGAGCCACGCTCTGGATTCTGGTGGCTACAGACAGTAAACGAGCAATTTCCTACAAACCATGATGTGCGCGGAGGAGGTTGCGAACAGACTTTGACTTGGAGACAAGAGCGGGGGCAACAGACCTTTGTCGTAGTGGCATGCACGGTGGCGGCCAACCTGCATAGAGAGAGAGAGAGAGAACAAGAGAAAAGAGTTAGAAAGAGAAAAAAGAGATTCTGTAGAGATCCGCCTTCCCAGTTGGAGAAATAAGAAGGATCAATGGTCTATTTATAGGCTTGGAGAGGGGCAACCTGGTAATTTCCCTTAGTAACCACTACACAGACTAATAGGAAGGCCCGAAAGTGATCACTCAGATTACCATTTTTAGGAAAGTACCGAGCCTGCCCTTCGAACCGAAATAGGACCGCCAAAATTCGGGAACAGTCGAACGAGCAACGGGGGTGGTTACACACAGTAACCACCCCACAACCCACTATATGGGCGGTTAAGGGCGACAACCAACCCATTGGGGCTGACCAAATCCCCCGCCCGGCCTCCCTGAATGTGAGGGATAGATCTGCTTTACACTAGAGGGAGAGTGAATAGCGTATGTTAAAATTTTTGATTTGTTTTCATAGTAGTATAAAAAAATTAAGTGATATATATTATCTATAAACAGATTAAATATCACAGCACACAAATAAAAAGATAAGGAACAAACACAGACGACACAAGGAATTTTATAGTGGTTCCCCAATAAATCTGGGTACATCCACTCTTCTACCACCCTGATAGAAATCCACTACAGGTTTTGATCAGGTGCCCTGCAACCAGAAGATCTATTTTCTAAGGGAGATCTAGCAACCCTTTGAGCTTTTGATCAGGTGCCCAAAACCCAAGTTAAGTCTTTTGATCATGTGACTTATGAACCAAGAGGTTAACTTTTGAAGGGAGTTATAACCCTATACATAATTTAGGAAATAAACAAAATTGATGTTGTTTTCTCTATCAACAATATCTAAGAAGACTTTAGTGGATGTTGTTGAAGCAAAAAAGCTCCCCCTGAGTTAAGTAGATATTTGAGATCAGGATGGGAGACTTTTCTTCAGGGTGTAGGCCTTAAAGTTGCTGATTAATTGAAGATGGTGCACTGGAAGACTGGAGTAGAAAATCTGATAAGAATATGTTGATTTGTAAAAAATGTATGCCTTAAACTCTAAGTCAGTATTGTGTAAGTGTGTAACCCCTTGAAGCATCAATAATCTCAATATATAATCTCTGAGGAGAATTCAAACATTTGAATTAAGTCCATTCTTTGAAACGTCTGAATAATCTCTGAGATTTGTAAATGCCCTAGGGAATTAATTAGGTCTAAACCTTGTGATAAATCCATAATTAATGCTGCCTGGAATGACTATATTCATTGAGAATATTTAGCATTAATTATCAGAGTGTAACTGACAATAATTAAGCCTTTTAAAACATTCTGCTTTAGTAAATAACACTGCCTGAACACTGCAAAGAATTAGTCGAACTGAGCCTGGAAAACGTCGAACTGCTCCTGGAGTTCGTCGGACTAAGCCTGGAGTTCGTCGAGCTGAGCCTGGAGTTTGTCGAGCTGAGCTGCTGAGTTGTGATCAGCGTTCGTCGAATGGAGCTTAAAGTTCGTCGAGCTTATCTCAGAGGTAGAACTCTGAGTTCATCGAACTAAGTTCGACGTTTGACGAATTGAGATCAGCTTTTGTCGACCAGAATTCTGCATTCGTCGAACTAAACTTCTCTAGAATCCTTTTGAAGGTGCAACCCTGGAAATAAACCTATGACCCTGGACTATACATATTAGGTCAAACTAGTCATCCTAAACAAATAATAATGATCCTTGCCCAAATCAGTAATAGGGTTCCAACAATCTCCCCATATTTGGGTTAGGATACTATCAAAAACAGAAAAACACAAAGCAAAAATAATCTGCCATAATTATAAAATTTTTAGCAGAAATAAAGAAAGGGCTTTGTGAGTTCAAAAATAATAACACAGTGTAAAACATAAAATAAGTGATCAAAAGTCTTTCTTAGGAGCTTCAGAGGGAGAATCTGAAGATGATTTGGAGAAGACTAGCTTTCTATTTGGATCTGCAGCTTTCATTTGGCTCATCTTTAAATCCTAAGAGCCAATAATCCTCAGAGAGGTGGTTCTGGGAACTACTACCTCTGGATGCAGATTCATGTATCTGTCAACATTGAATAAACTTTTCTTTGAATATCTGTCAAGCTCCCTTTTCCTATATAAGGACATGGTGGTGTACTGTGAAGTGTCCTTGCTTTCTGCTCTAGCTTTCTTAATCTGTGAGAGAGCAATCATCTCTTTAAATCTTGTCATTCTGAAATCTGGATCCAACTCTGGATCATAGACTGGAGATGGTGGCCTCTCTTGGATTGGTTGCTGTTGCTGACTTCTTTGACTTGATTGTTGTTGCTGGCTGCTATGTGAATCTGACCTTGAAGGTCTATCATGTTTATCCTGAGAATATCTTGAATAATGATGAGATGTAGGCTTTTGAGAAGAAGAAATATTACCAGATGACCCTGCAGCTGGAGGAGGAGGAGGTCCTCTCCTAGACCTTGGAGGTGATGAATATATCTTCATTTTCTTCCTCCTTTTCATTTCATTTTTGGAATATCTCATCCAGTGAGGTAGGTTTGGAGTGAGATGAATTCCATGTAAAATATAGTATGGAACATTTGCTGTAGCTAAAGTTTGGGGAGCAACATTAACATGAGCCTTCTTCTTTAATTTCCTTTTCTTCGATCCTGAGTCTTCGGACACATCGGACTCTGTATCATCATCTGATTCTTCTACTAGCAGATCATACAATTCATCTTTCTGTTTTAATAAATTAGTATGATCAACTAACTATACTTCTGGCTATATATAAACAGTATCTATTACAGCTATCTCTTCCATCTCTTCATTAAGAAGATCATCAAGATTTGGCATAAGGGATTCATCACATGCAAAAGTTGGAGGATAACAAGCCTTCTCTATAATATCCATTATATTATCAGTTATTATATTCTCAGAAACTGGGGTAGAATCAGTAAAAACAATTCTTAAACAAGATCTAATCTCTTCTAAGATTGAAGCATCAATGGGAGCAGTAAAACATACTGTAACATCACCAACAGTTATTATTTCTGGATCTGCTGTCAGCACATCCTCATATGAAAACATTTCTGAATCTGGACTTTCAAGAACCACGACTGCTGCTGCTACTATTGTAAACTGTGGAACATCAACTGAAACTTGAACTTCTTCATAAAACATCTCCCCCTGCCTAGATCCAGGGAGACCTGAATCTGGGCCCCCAGAAGAAGGGACAAAATTGGAGGAGGCAAGCTTAGAAGATAGGGCAGAGATAGTAGCAACAAGAGGAGCCACTGCTTCATCTATCAGTTTCTTGAGAGTGGGAGTAATGAATTCAAGAAGACTATAAGTAATGGAAGAAAAATCCAAATACAAAAACTCAGATGGATCCTGAGTAGATGTAGAGGATGGAATGGAAGATGAGGGAATGGAACTGTTATTGCAGTTTGAACAAATATAGAAGGCTTGAGGAATGGGGGTAGTATTGATGACATGAGGAATGTCATCAGGAGTGGCATCAGGAATTATCTCCTGGATGGGTGAGTGTGGTGGAGATATTTGAGATGGAGTTGAACGTGGTGGAGATGAATGAAGTGGAGATGTAGATGGTGACAGATGAATTGGGGATTCAACATATGGAGGTGAAGGTGACTGATGAATGAGTGAAGCTGTATGAAATGAGGTGGATGGAATTTCTTTAATGAGATGAGGTGGTGACTGAGGAATAAGTGAATCAACATGTGGAGTTGATGAAGGAACTTGTTCAGGTAAGGAAGGAAGATAACAAGGTGGAGATGGCTGCCTAGGTGACTGATGTGGAGATGGTGGAGGAGAAGAATGAGGAGGAGAAAGAACCTCTTTTGGGGTAGAGAATGTTGGATCCCTAGTTGGATTTGGGCTAGGTTCACTAATTAGGATGTATGACCCATACTGTATAGCCAGGGTCATGTGTTGATTCCTAGAATTTAGGCTAAGTTATTAGGTTCAGCCTTACATGGACCAGCCAGCAGAAGACCTCAGATTGACTCAAGACTTAGAAGAAATCAAAGTTCAGTATATAAGTTCGACGTTCGTCGAACTCAGCTCAATGATCGTCGATCGCAGATCGACGAACTCAGAGTTATTTCTCTGAGTTGAGCTCGACGATATTTTAGCTCAGGTCGACGAAGTCTAGATTTCAGCTTCTACATATTCTTTCCAATTTACTTTCGCTGAACTCAACTCGACGAAGACAGATTATCAGCTCGATGAACTTGGAGCGCAAATTAGGCAAGTTATCTCCAGAATGCAGTTCACTGAGCTCAGGTCGACGAATAGGTTTTCTGAGGTCGACGAACAGGATTTTTCAGCTCGACGAACTTGGATCACAGGTCGACAAAATCTGTTCAAAGGTCGACGAATTTTGTCCAAGCCTGACTTAAAGTTTTTTCCCTCCTTTCTGTCCTTACTTTCTATATTATTTAACAGTGATTTCTCTGAGTAATTAATGCACATATTATCTTGAATATAGTCGTTATTGGCAGCATTGATTATGGTCTTAATCAGGGATTAATTACTTGCTTAATTTATTGGGACAGTTGGGAAACTCATTAAAGTAAATATTCTCCAGCTGATTTTCATTCTCCAGGCAATCAACAATTAATGCAGGGAATTCAAAATTCAAAGGAGAATTTCGACAGAGAATATAAAAGAGATTCTTCTCTTTTCAGTCGACAGCATATAGAAAAATAGTGAAGTAGTGATATAGAACCAAAGAATATAGAAAGATATTTAGAAATTCTCAGTGCAAGAAAACAACCTGTTTTCTCCTTGATCTTACTAAAGAAAAAGAACAACAACAATCACAATCAAGAGTCTTCTTCAACTTCAATTGCAGGAGCTTTCAAGGACAACAAACTCTGAATCAGTCAAAATTTCCTGGAATACTTCAAGTCAAGGCTAAAGACCTACACCCTGAGCAAGGCTTCAAGTGATTTTGAAAGGAGCTCTTGACAACAACAATCCACTAAGTCTTCTCTATTGATTAGAGTAAGAGAAGACACCATCAAATATCTCTCCCCCCTGTTGTAAAAGGGTTTATTAACTCCCTTCAAAAGTTTATTCTTGGTTTTTGGGCACTTGATCAAAAGCTCAAAAGGTTGTGAGATCTCCCTGGAAATAGATCTTGTGGTGGCAGTCACCTGATCAAAAACCTGCTAGTGGATTCCTACCATGGTGGTAGAAGAGTGGATGTACCCAGGTTGAGGAAGCACTATAAAATTCTTGTGTCATCTGGTTGTTCATTTTCTGTGTTGTTCTTGCTGTGGCTGTGATAGGCTAGCTGTGTTGTGATAGATTGGACTAGCTGTGCTGTGGTAGATTAGCTTAGATTATTCTTTATTTCTATTATTACTACTAGTATCACTAATATACTCTGATAATATTTAAAACAACCAAAAAGTTTTAACATACTCTATTCACCCCCCCTCTAAAATAAATCAGATCTAACCCCTTTCTTTCAATTGGTATCAGAGGAGGTTCCTTTGGTTGTACAAGTTAACACTTGAACCAAAAAATCCTAATTAGATCTGATCTTCTTTTTCCTTAATTTTTCTGATTATTTTCACAGTATGACACAGAATAAGGATTATGCAATCACCTAGGGCTGAGCATACTATTCGAAACTCGAAAGTCGCTCGAAAATCGTTCGAAAATTGTGTCGAATCAGAATCAGTTAAAATTGATTCGACTCAATTTGAGTCGATTCAATTTGACTCGAATCTGATTTCGAGTAGATTTCGAGCCAGCTCTAAATCGCTCGAAATATAACTCGAATCAACTCAAATTAATTAAAAAAATTATGTATTTATTAATATATTCTTATTTTAAGATTAAAAATAACAAAATTTATATTTAAATAAAAAGAATGAAGACTTTAAGTGCTTCATTTGCTAAATTTATAGGTTGCCCAATTTAATTTTGAGCAGACTAGGAATAAAACAAATAATTGCTCAATTTCGAGCCGACTCGATTCGATTTCGAGCCAACCCGATTCGATTTCGAGCTGTCTCGATTCGATTTCGAGCCGACTCGACTCGAAATCAATTTTGATTTCGAGTCGATTTCGAGTCGATTTCGAGCTGAGTTCGAGTCTAAAATTTCGATTTCGAGCCGAGCCAAAATCGCTCGAACTCGACTCGATATCAGCCCTACAATCACCAGACCTCCAGTTTGTAACTTAAATAAGTTTGCTATCTGGAAGGCAAGAATCAGACTTTATATGAATTCAATTGATGAGGATATATATAATTGTATTTTGACAGGTCGTCCTCAACCTACAGCTTCTACATCTACCTCTACTTCAAGAACTCATGTTGTTCCACCACCTGAGTGGACAGATGCTCAGAAAAAGGAAAAAGATAGCAGATGCAAAGGCCATGAATATACTGGCTCAAACTATATCAGATGACATATTTCAAAAGGTGGATGATTGCACATCTGCCAAGGCTATCTGGGACTCTCTCAACCAGATGGTTGCTGGTTCTGCAGATGAGAGGAAGGATAGAAGATCAACTCTCATCTCACAGTATGAAAACTTCAAGAAGGATGAATCAGAATCTGTAAGTGACATGTATAATTGATTAAGCTCAATTATCAAAGAGCTAAAGACTCTGGATAAGGATATCACTCTCACTGAGGTGAATGACAAAATCCTAATGTGCCCCAGCACTTGGGATTCCAGAATATTGTCAATCAAGGAGGCCAGAAGTTTGAATGAGATTTCTACAGAATCTCTTCTAGGAAAGCTCAAATCATATGAGCAACTGTTGAAGTCAAGAGAAGCAGCAGAGCAAAAGACTCCTCCACTAACAAGAAAGGAGCAGAACATAACTTTCAAAGCTTCAGAAGGAACAAAAGCCCCAACTGCCAGTGAAGAACTTCTGAGTCTCTTAGCTAAGAGATTCTACAAGATGGCAAGGAAGGACTTCAGAAGAAAGTCATCTAGGCAGGATGACAAACCCAGGTATGACAAGACACCCACTAAAGAAATTGTTTGCTTTGGGTGCAGGAAACCAGGACACTTCATTTCAGAGTGTCCAGAAAATCAAAAGAAGGAAAGAAGAAGAGAAAATGACTCCAAGAAGCATCACTACAACAAGCCTTCCTCCAGCAAGCACAAGAGAAAAGAGAAGGGCTTTGTGGCTGAAACCTGGAGTGATACTGAAGATGAATCCTCATCTTCTAGCCCAGTGAAGAGGAAGAAGAAGCAAATGCAAGAGAAGTTTGCCTTATGGCTATCAATGCCTCTTGCAGCTCATCTGATACTGAGGGATAAGCAGAAGAGTCAGATAATGAAACATCTGAATCAGAGGTAGATTAGGTATTGTCTTTCTTTGATTATAATTCAGATAGTTTTAAGACTGAATTTAAATCTTTGTGTATTGACTTGATTAATTCTGAAAAAGAAATTAAAACTCTTAGAGAAAAATTATTTTAACAAGATAACTTAATGTCTGAAAACATTAAAGTAAAAGATGAATTGACTTTAGCTAATGAACAAATAATATCACTAAAGACTGAATTGGCTGAGGCAAGACAACGTGAAGAATCCCTAAATGGGAGAAGCATCAAGTTGATGGACATCACAAACACAATGAATACTAGACTAAATGACAAGCTGGGCTTAGGTGCTCCATTAAGCCAACCCCCACAAATTCAGAAGAATATATTAACAACATCAATTAAATTTGTTTCAGAAAAGGAAAAAGAGAAGATAGATAATGATAAAAATGTTAAACAAACTGAATTAAAACAAATGAATAAGAAAAAGAATAAGAAAAATCCTTATTATAACAATGTTCAACAGATTTCGTCGAACTCCGATCGATGAAATATGTATAGTTCGTCGAACTCAAGTCGACGAACTCCGAACGCAGATTTCCACTATAATTATTCGTTGAACTACGATTGACGAAACCAGGATTGTTCATCAACCCGAGATCGACGATTTTGGGGCCCAGAGAATGAATATTCTCATTCTCTAAGTGGAGTTCGATGAACTCATCCCCATTCGTCGAACTCAGATCGACGAACTTACTTAAATTCGTCGAACCCAGTTCAAGTTAACAGAAACTTTAATTTTGCCAATACTCATAATCAACCAAGATCTTCCTTTAATCAATTTAATCAATGGATTATTCCACCTATAAGATATCATCCTTTAGGTTATAAATGTCAACCTGAATATTCTTATATCTCCAGTTTTAATTATGTGAAGAAAGAAGGACCCAAGGTAACCTGGGTCAAGAATAGCTAATCTATTTCCTTGCAGGTGAAAGACTATCCCACCACAGAGCAATAGTGGTATCTAGATAGTGGCCATTCTAAACACATGACAGGAAACAAGGACAACCTAATCAACTTCAAGTCAAAGTTAGGACCCAAAGTAATATTTGGTGACTCTAATTGTGGCCAGACTAAAGGCTATGGAAAGGTCAAGATTGGAGCAGTCACCTTCAGGAAGGTAGCTTATATAAGTGGACTGAAGCACAACCTCATCTCCATAAGCCAGTTATGTGATGAAAGGTTTCAGCTATCATTTAATAAAACTTCATGTATTATTACTTCTTTAGATAACCATGTAGTATTGACTGACAATAGAGTAAGAAACATTTATATAGTTAACTTCCAGTTAGCTAAATCTGAAATATGTTTATTCAATCAAACTAGCAATAATAATGACCTTTGGCATAAGATATTAGGTCATGTTAATCTGAAAAATATTGCTAAACTATCTAGGGACAACCTTGTTAGAGGATTTCCTTCTTGCCCTACAAGAAGGAAAGCCTTTGCAGGGCTTATCATTTAGGCAAACAAACTAAAAATAGTTTTAAATCTGTAAATAAAAGTGACTCATCTAGAATATTGTACTTGCTACATATGGACCTTTTTGGCCCTATTGCAGTACAAAGTCTAGGAGGGAAATCTTATGCTTTAGTCATTATAGATGACGTCTCTAGATTCACTTGGGTATTCTTTCTTAGATTTAAGTCAGATAACTTCAAGGTTCTTACAGATTTTCTCAAGCACATATAGATTGAGTACTCTACTCCAGTTGCATTGATCAGAAGTGATCATGGTACTGAGTTTGAGTCTCTTCTTATGCAAGAGTTTTGTGAGAAGGAAGGTATCAGGCACTGCTTCTCAGCTCCTAGAACACCTCAACAAAATGGGATTGCTGAAAGGAAGAATAGAACCCTAATTGAATCTACAGGCACATTACTTGTAGATGCTCATTTGCCCTTATACTTATGGGCAGAGGCTGTGAGCACAACAAATTATGTACTAAATAGAAGTCTTATACAAAAGCTTAAGAATAAGACTCCTTATGAGCTACTCTAAGGGAAGAAACCTAAAGTAGACTATTTTAAAATATTTGGTTGCTTATGTTACATTCACAACAATAATAAGAAACACATTAGAAAATTTGAAGCCAAGGCAGAAATTTGAATTTTTCTTGGATATTCCCAAGTAAGCAAGACTTATAGGGTCTATAATAAATCTACCATGAAAATTGAAGAATCTATTCATGTTTCATTTGATGAGACTAACATGTTTTACAAAGATAAAGAAATTTCTACCCATAACTCTTTGCAGGAACCACATTTGTGTGAGAAGGTGAATGAATTAACCCTCACCAATGAGGCTGTTAGCCATCCTTCTCCACATATTGATGAAGACAGTGAAGATGAAGACACTGAAATCAGTGAAGAACCAACAACAGCTATAATTCCATAAGACGAATTAATTCCCCAAGATGTTGCTCAACCAACTCCACCTACTGAATTTGTCACACTTAGAGATCACCTTGTATCTCAAGTGATTGGAGTCATTTCAGTTGATGTGCAGACTAGGCATTAACTCAACCAAGACTTGATGCATGCCTGCTTCATATCTCAAATTGTGTCCCAATCCATTAAAGATGCAGAGCAAGATCCCCACTAGATTATTGCAATGCAAGAGGAGATCAACCAATTTGAGAGATGCAGAGTTTGTGATTTAGTTCCAAGACTAAAAGACTACCCAGTCATTAGAACTAAATGAGTATTTAGAAATAAACTAGATGCCCAAGGTATTATCATAAAGAACAAGGCAAGGCTGCTTGCTTAAAGCTACAGACAAGAGGAAGGGATTGACTATGAACAGACATTTGCACCTGTTGTAAGGCTGGAAGCAATCAAAATCTTCCTTGCTTATGTTGCCTACAAAAAGTTCAAGGTATACCAAATGGATGTCAAGAGTGCGTTCTTGAATGGTGAACTTAAAGAAGAAGTTTATGTGGAGAAACCACCCAGTCTTATTTCTCCTACACATACCTCTTATGTATTTAAATTGCATAAAGCTCTTTATGGTTTAAAGCAAGCTCCAAGCGCTTGGTACAAAACCTTAGCTAGCTTTCTTCCAGAGTATAAATTTTCTAGGGGCATTATAGATAGGCCATTATTCACTAGACATCATAAGGATCAAATCTTATTAGTACAAATCTATGTAGATGACATTGTGTTTGGGTCTACAGATTCCAAACTATGCAAGAGGTTCTCTGACCTCATGCATTCCAAGTTTGAAATGAGTAGCATTGGTGAGCTCTCCTACTTCCTTGGTCTCCAAGTGAAGCAGCTACCTGATGACATCTTCATATCCCAGTCTAAGTATGCTAAGGAGCTAATCAAAAAATTTGGGATGTCAGATGCCTCAGCCAAGAAAACACCTATGACTACAAATACTGTAATTGATTCTGATGAACATGGGAAACCTGTAAATCAGAAATTATATAGGGCCATTGTTGGATCCCTGTTATATCTTACAGCAAGTAGACCAGACATCATGTTTGCTACATGCCCTCGTGCTAGGTTCCAGGTGAACCCTAAAGAATCTCACCTTATTTTCTTAAAAATGATTTTAAGATATATAAAGAGTTGTCCTAGTATAGGACTCTGGTATCCAACTGAGTCAGAGTTTGAGTTGACTGGACACTTAGATGCTGACTTTGCTGGATGTAGAGTAGATAGAAAAAGCACCTTAGGGACATGTCAGTTCCTTAGTATGAGACTAGTGTCTTGGTTTTGCAAGAAGCAGTCATCTGTGTCTACTTCAACTGCTGAAGCAGAATACATAGCAGTTGGAAGTTGTTGTTCCCAGATGCTGTGGATTCAGAACCAACTCCTAGATTATGACTTCAACTTAAATAATTCAACCCTACTATGTGATAACACAAGTGCAATTTCCATTGCACAAAATCCAGTACATCAAAGTATAACTAAGCACATAGACATCGGGCATCATTTCATTAGAGAGTGTGTGGACAAAACTAAAATTAAGCTTGTCTACAACTACACTGATTTGCAAAGAGCGGACATCTTCACCGAACCATTGGATGAGAGGAACCATCTGTTCTTTATAAATCAGCTAGGTATGTGATAAGTAATATTTACGCGTATTTTTACTATAATATTTAGTTTAATATTTAGTTTTAATTAATTATATGTTATTTATTCTGGTTAATAAATTATATCTTTTTGATATCTGTTATATAATTTAAGTCTTATTTATTTTTGTAGGATTTATAACTATTTTTTAGTATTTATTTTAGTTTAATAATTAATAAAAAACTAATAATAATTTAGGTATTTTAATTTATAAATCATTTATTTTGTATTTTAGTTTACTAATTTAATGTATATTTATTTTTGTAGGTTTATTAACGTGGTCGCGCTCCCGACGTCTGCAAAAGAAATATTTACCGAAGTCGTCACGTTGGCCGAGCAATTCATGTAGTCTACATGAAACCAAGTCAAAGTCTCGCTGCACTCGTTCAAGCCGATCAAGCGTTCACGTCACAACTACCCATTCAGCTCTTCTTCATGCAAGCTCATGACAAATATATTATTATGCATTTATGCTGCCATGCCATCATCGCCAACTCTCAAATTGACCGGTGCCAAGCAAGTCTTCGATATTCAACTATTTTCATCATTCCCATGCACAACGCCATCGTCGTCACCTTTTCATGTGAAAGCCCCCATCTCATCATACAACCTACATCACCACCCATTTCTCTTTCTAAAAACCTCCACAGTTAAATACATGCACTTTATTATTATTATTATTATTATTATTAATATAACCATTTACTTCCCCTCTTCATTTCTCCATGAAACCGCTAGCTCCTCTTTATTCCATGAAACCACCACCTCTATATTCTTCTTCATTATATCCTCCCTCCATTTACCTCCTCTTAAATATTTGATAAATATTTGATGTTTCAACTCCATCTTAATTTTAGTATTTATGTCCACCATTCATCTCCTCTTTATAAACTATGAAACTCCCCCATTTAATTTGGTTGTTTTTTCATATATTTCATTAATATTTAATTATTATTACCACTTTATTTTCCTCCTCTTACCCTTGGCCTTCCAACCTTTCATGTTTCTTTCATCCTTTCTTTTTTCCTATAAATAATGGCCAAGGGGGAATGATGAGAGGAGTCCACCATTGGGGTTGAAAATCGGGTTGGGTGGCTTATTTTCGGGTTATCTTTAGAGTTAGTTTTATTTTATGCAATTTTATTTTATTTGCAATATAGTTTAGATTTTTCTTTTCATGCAATTGTACTCTTTTATTTCATAGTGATAGAATGTACTTTTCAATTATTAGTAGCTAAATTTCCATAAGTACTTGATCATGATGAAGCTTGGAATAAAATAAATTCTTCTTTTCTTTATCAAATGTCTTGTTCTTAATTTTGCTCGCTTACGATTTATCTTTGATTTATATTTCGTCGAATTCATATTTCGTGGATATGTTTTTCGATCCAAGATCCGTATCCTAAATGACCGAGAGGTTGCGGATACGAGTAGATCACTCAAAGATAAAAGGAGTTGCATGCACTCCTCGAGAGAGGACGACATAAATCCTCCGGATTGGAGTCAAATCCAATAGAGTGGTTCACCGCCTAATGCAAGCTTAGGGGTTTCGACTGGCCGAGAGGTCTTAATCGATTAACCTAAGGTTAGTCAAAAGCATAAGCTCGAGGGAGACGCTTTTGTACTTAGGAACTTCCACGGTCGAGTGAGCAATTTAAGAGTCTTGCGTACTTTATGTTCATGAAGGTTCATTTTAATCCAACAGGATTCTAGATCAAGTTCTATCTTTTAGTTTGTTTTCTAGCTTTAGTTTTAATTTACCTTGAATTTATATTCCGATAAAATAATATCAATTTGCGTGAGTAGAAGTACTCAACAGGCCCCGAGTCTAATATGACATTTCCTATACTATATTTCGATAGGTACGCTTGCCTATTTGAGATTATAGTTTGGATACATTTTAAAACTATAAAAATCGTCACCAGTATGATCAATGGAGAGGCCTTAATTTAAATTTCTGTCTGCGGTCGAAGAATTTGCCACAATTCGTCGAATGGAGATCGATGAACTGAGAAAAGTTCTTGAGAAATTTGTCGAACTGAGATCGATGAACTCTCTGTGTGTGAAGCTCTTTTTGTCGAACGGATATCGACGATATTGCTTCAGAAAATTTTCGTTGAACTGAACTCGACAAAATGTTTTCACTTCTTATGACTGAGATCGACAAATTCTTTTGACAATAAAATATTTCGTCAAACGCAGATCGAAGAATTTTATTTATTTCATCGAACGGAGTCTGCCGCTTCATATTCTGAAAACCATATATCTAGATTTTCTTCGAGCTCCGTCCCGTGCTTTCTGTTCCCTTGCACTTGATCTCTGTTTTCTTTTGCAGGCAAACAAATGGCGATTCCGGCGAACTCCCTTGCTTTAATGAAGTTCGACACAGGATTTGATGTTGATTTCAACTCGTTCTCCCATACTGATCAAATATTCATCGACATCCTCCAATTGTGCGAAGAATAAAAACTGAAGAAGTTTATGACTACCCGGATCAAAATATCAGCAAATGAAATAAGGGAATGGGTGTTCTCTGCGACGTCTCCTGATGCAGACACCATGACAGGCGCTATCAGCGGCACACAGGTTATTCTGTCTCCTACAGTTCTTACTAAAATTTTTGATTTATCCACCGGAGAAGATGATATCGAAATAGACACTGATGAATTTGAGAATATGCTGAGCACCATGGGGAATTCAGGAGGAAACCCCAATAAACTATTGAAAAAGAATCTGTCTGTTCAATATAAGTTTTTGGCAGACATACTCGACAAGGTGTTACTGGGCCAGCATACCGCCCACGATTACATTACTAGGCACCAATTCTTGGTGATGTGTGCCTTGGTGAATAAGAAACAGGTAAACTGGGGAAAACTCTTGTTTGAGTTAATAAAGAAGAAGAACACAAAGAAGGAAGTGTGTTTTGGAAGGATTTTGGGAATATTCCTTCAAGAAAAGGCTCCTGAACTACTGGTCTCCACGACAGTGTTCATCAATGCCTCGAAGAGGCTTACATCTTCCCTTTTCGGCAGATGGGAGAGGACAATCGCTAGGCCATCCAAGGCTTCCTCCTCTTCTCGAACTTCTGAGAGCGCCAGGGCAGTGACAGCCACTCCTCCACCTCTAAAAGAAATTCCTCCCTCTACCAGCATTCCTTCTCCTCCTCAACGTCAACAACAAACATCCTCTTCTCCAATTCATACTCCACCAACTCAACAACAACATCAACCCTCACCAGTTCCAACACCATTTCCATCTCTAGAACAAACCACACCACCTCCATCTCCACCTCCTCATTCTCCACATCACATTAATCTCTCTGCCATTCCATCTACCTCCCAACCCTCCTTCAATTTAATGTCTCCTCCACCATCCCCTCATCAATCTCCAGTTCATGAAACCACATCTCCACCCACAACCACAGTTCCCACTGAAATTCCTTCAGTTGATATCCCTTCAATCATCCACACTGACATTCCCTCTACTGCTCCAAACTACACCCACACGGATTTCTCCAATGCATTCTTTGTGTGTTCAAACTGTGGACATCACACTCCTTACTCTTCCTCTACTCCAGAACCCCTATATCTAAATTTTTCTGATATAGCTAAAGATCTTCTTGCATTTATTTCTCCCACTCTTGAGAAGCTTATAGCTAATGCTATTACTCCTCTTTCTACTTCCATCACCTCTCTATCTTCCAGAATTGCTGCTCTGTCCTATGTCCCTTCTTCTAGAGGACTGGCTTCAGGACCCTCTGAACCCAGTCAGGGGGAGATGCTCTGTGAAGAAGCTCCAGTTCCCCCTGTACAGCAGCAACAACAAATTCTGAGATGTCAGATTATTCAGCAGAAGCAACCCTTCCTGTAGATATAATTGATTTAATTGATTCTGATATAGACATGGATGACACAGTTATAGCAGAAATAAATACTGTTGGTGATTATATCATAAATCCCACAGTTAATCTAGATTCTTTGTTAGATTTATTTCATTTTGTTTACAGAGATATTCTACCTAGTTTTTCTCATCAGCAATCTAGGGCTATAGTCCCTTATACTTCTCCAATAATCCCTACAGTTGCTAAGCAACTTAAGGTAAGTTTTGCAGTAACAGAGCCTCCAAAAGTATCAGCACATAAGTCCAGTTCTTCTCCAAAGGCAATCTTACCTCCCACATATAAAATGGATGATAGTCCTCTTCCAGATCTAGATGAAATTATTATGGCTGACATTGAAGAAGAGAATAAGTTACTTTCTGAAAATGTTGGTAAAGCAGAAGTTGATGTTTCAGAACCTCCAGTCCAGCCTCAGGCTGAGAAACAAATATCTAGAGATATTCTGAAGGCCATTGATGCCTTATATGGTAATCCTCAAGGATCTTCTGATGATGAAGATGATGATGATGACTCTGAGGATTCTGATAATACTAAAGCCAAGAAGAAAGCTGTAAAGAAAAGAAAGGCTGTTCCTAAAGCTGCTCCCAAACCAAATCCCACTCATGATACTCCATACTACATTCTACAGAATGTTACTCCATATCCAGGGATGCCTGCATGGATGTGGCTTTCCAAGAATGAGCAGAAAGCCAGGAAGAAGAGTAGAAGGTACTCTCCTCCTCCTCCTTCTCAAAGGAACTAGAGAGGTCCTCCTCCTCCTCCTCCTCTAGCAGTTGGTGCTTCAGGACACATTTCTCAGAGATCTACCTCTTATGCTCAAACTTACCAAAGACATCAAGGTAGATCTTCAAAATATCAAGGAAGCGGTCAGTAGAGATATTCTTCAAGCAGCAGACTACAACAGCAGCAACAGAAAATATCTGAAACTGAAAAAGCTGAAAGTCCAAAAAGGCCAGATTCTCCTCCACTTCCATTTGTAGATCCAGAACAAGATAATACTACAAGAATGGCCAGATTTCAAGAATTGGCTGGACTCTCCATGATCAACAAAGCCAAAGCTGAAGGCAGAGATCCTTCTCAATACTCTACCATGTCAATCTACAGAAAAGAAGAGATGAAAAGGTATGAAAAGGCTAATAAATATTTCAATGTAGATGCTTACATGAATTTGCATCCAGAGGCTATTGTACCAAGAGCTACCTCTGTCAATATCATTGGAGCTGCTGACATGAAAATGTCTAGAAGAGAAGCAACAAATCCTAACAGAGAAATCAAATTCACATAGCCCTCTGAGAAAGACAAAGCTGACAAGGAAAAGCAGAAGAAGAACAGATGAATATCTTGTTTAGTTATTTTTATCTGAACCTTAATTGTGATAACTGTCACAAAGCTACTGTCTATGTACATATCTGCTAAATGTTTCAAATTTTCTGCCAGATATATTTTATGTTGCTTTGTGATTATTTTTCTTTCATTTGTATTAGTGACCTCACCCAAATAGGGGGAGATTGTTGGATCCCTAGTTGTATTTGTGTTAGGTTCACTAATTAGGATGTCTAACCCATACTGTATAGTCAGGGTCATGTGTTGAGTCCAAGAGTTTAGGCTAAGTCATTAGGTTCAACCTTACATGGACCAACCGGCAGAAGACCTTAGATTGACTCAAGACTTAGAAGAAATCAAAGTTCAGTATATAAGTTCGACGTTCGTCGAACTCAGCTCAACGATCATCGATCGCAGATCGACGAACTCAGAGTTAATTCTCTGAGTTGAGCTCGATGATATTCAAGCTCAGGTCGACGAATTCTAGAGTTCAACTTCTACACATTCTTTCCAGTTTACTTTCGCTGAACTCAGCTCGACGAAGACAGATTATCAGCTCGACAAACTTGGAGCACAGATTAGGCAAGTTATCTCTAAAATGCAGATCAATGAGCTCAGGTCGATGAACAGGTTTTCACAAGTCGATGAACAAGATTTCTCAGCTCAACGAACTTGGATCTCAGGTCGACGAAATCTGTTCAGAGGTCGACGAATTCTGTCCAACCCTGACTTAGAGTTTTTTCCTCCTTTCTGTCCTTACTTTCTATTTTATTTAGCAGTGATTTCTTTGAGTAATTAATGCGCATATTCTCTTAAATATAGTAGTTATTGGCAGCATTGATTATGGTCTTCATCATGGATTAATTACTTGCTTAATTTATTGGGACAATTGGGAAACTCATTAAAATAAATATTCTCCAGCCGATTTTCATTCTCCAGGCAATCAGCAATTAATGTAGGGAATTCAAAATTCAAAGGAGAATTTTGATAGAGAATATAAAAGAGATTTTTCTCTTTTCAGTCGAGAGCATATAGAAAAACAGTGAAGCAGTGATACAGAACCAGAGAATACAGAAAAATATTCATAAATTCTCTGTGCAAGAAAACAACCTGTTTTCTCCTTGATCTTACTGAAGAAGAAGAAGAACAACAATCACAATCAAGAGTCTTCTTCAACTTCAACTCCAGGAGCTTTCAAGGACAACAAACTCTGAATCAGTCAGAAGTTTCTAGAATACTTCAAGTCAAGGCTGAAGACCTACACCCTGAGCAAGGCTCCAAGTGATTTTGAAAGGAGCTCTTGACAATAACAATCCACTAAGTCTTCTCTGTTGATCAAAGAAAGAGGAGACACCATCAATTCTCTCTCCCCCTCTTGTAAAAGGTTTTATTAACTCCCTTCAAAAGTTTATTCTTGGTTTTTGGGCACCTGATCAAAAGCTCAAAGGGTTGGGAGATCTCTCTGGAAATAGATCTTGTGGTGGCAGTCACCTGATCAAAAACGCTAGTGGATGCCTACCAGGGTGGTAGAAGAGTGGATGTACTCAGGTTGGAGAACCACTATAAAATTCTTGTGTCGTCTGGTTGTTCATTTTCTGTGTTGTTCTTGCTGTGGCTGTGATAGGCTAGCTGTACATGCTGTGATAGATTGGACTAGCTATGCTGTGGTAGATTAGCTTAGATTATTCTTTATTTCTATTACTACTGGTATCACTAATATACTCTGATAATAATTAAAACAGCCAAAAAGTTTTAACATACTCTATTCACCCCCCTCTAGAGTAAATCAGATCTAACCCCTTTCTTTTAGAGAGAGTGGCTGGAATAGCCCTTGTGCTTTCTGAAGTAATTCTATAAGAGGTAGCCCTGGATGGCTTAGGGATTACCCTCTCCCATCTTCCAAACAAGGCATAAGTAAGCCTTTTAGAAGCATTGATGAAAATGGTCTGAGAGAACAAGAGTTCTGGGCGCTTTGCTTCGAGGAAAATTCCTAAAATCCTGCCAAAACTTACAACCTTCTTATTAATTTTCTTTTTAATTGAATCAAATAAAATTGTTCCCCAGTTAACATTTTTCTGATTAACCAAGGCACACATCAAAAGGAATTGATGTCTAGTTATATAGTCATGGGCAGAGTGTTTGCCCAGAATGACCTTTCCAACAACATCTGCTAAGAATTTGTATTCAATAGAAAATTGTTTCTTCAGGAGGTGGTTAGGGTTTCCCTGAATGTGTCCCATTCTACTAAGCATGACATCTATTTCTGAACTAGATAATTCTATGTCATCGTCTCCATTAACTAATCCAAAAATATCAGATAAGATTGTTGGGGTAAGTGAAACATGATTTCTAAAGATAGATCCAGTTATAGAAGACTGATCAGGAATCTTTGCTATGTGAACCCATTCTTTGATATCTTTGACTGAGATTTTAATCCTTGTGGTCATAAGGTTCCTCAGATTCTGATCCTCAAACAATTTCAGAATGTCCTGGAAAACTTGATTAGAATGACTGAAGGAATCCGTGTCAATGTCAAATCCAACATCAAATTTCATCGCAGAAAGAGTCGCCTAAGAAATCGCCATTTTCCTGCAAAACAAAGAGATCAAGTGAAAAGGAAAAGGAAATGGAGAAAACGCGGGATAGAGTTCGATGAAAACCTAAATATAAGATTTCAGAAGTCGAAAAGGCAAACTCCATCCGATTAAAAGCAAAACATCGAACCCTGTTAGATGAAACATTTCACACAAGAAAAGCATTTCGTCAATATCTGGTCAACGAAAGTTTTGCGAAAGAATGACATTTTGCCGAGCTCCGGTCGACGAAAGGTTCACAAAATAAAAGCATCGATCTCCGTTCGACAAAAAAGTTTATAAATTGTAACACCTCCGTCCGTCACATGAAATATAACAGAAGGTCCGGTCGGGGCCTCACGCCATATTCCACAGACAGTCAGGGACATTACTTATGAATATAAAAACCAGTATACGCATCCTAACTCAGAACATTCTAGCGGAAGCATTAGAGGTTAAACTTGAACTCATTATCCATGAATGTCGACTATATATATAAACCACCATATTTATATATATCCTACAGGAATGTATACAAATTACACCAAAGTGTTTGGCCTTAAGGACTTACAAACTTTTTCATACGTGTGGATTACATACATCGACACACAGGCCGACCACACATGAAAATCATAAAACACTTTTCTTTCATTGGCCTTCAAGGGTCAGCATAGTAGCAGTAGCAGCAAGGGCTTCAACACACTATTTTTCGCTCGACTCTCCAGCACCTGCATGGAGACAAGCCACCGCAACGGTGGAAAACAAAGCAACAGTCAACACTAAACTAACCAATTTATAATGACCCTACCCCTTAACCGGGGCAGCGGTATTCCTTCCCTACATGCATAACATTTCACAAGCAGATATATCACAAGATGTGCACTCACACACCATCAACATATCACAAACATCGACCACACAACCCGACGCTCTACGTACTCAGGGCATATTCTCAGTGTACCGGAAAACCAGGGACCCACCACCGTTCTCGAGCTTCAACCCAACGGTAAACTTGAGCATCACGCTCCACGGCCTACAGCCGGAGAATTTAGTCTTAACGACACGCATACCTAAGACTCTCATTATGTGTTACAATGAATGCCCAATAACCCGGGCAACTCAAGTTGACAACCATAACGCGAAGATAGATCAGCCTTTTCCCATTGCTCAAATCGCTACAAATGATGCGGGTCGACTTCTCCCTTATCCGTTCGGCATGAAGCCTTTTAAGAGCTCATAGCTCACAATAGCCACAATGTCTACCAAGGACTGGCTTCACAATCACAAAGGGAGTTAATGACATCATTCATCACAATCGCTTGGCGGGATCCACAGAACTCTCTTTTTGTGCCCAAACTCAACCCAAACCCCGCAGTAACCTGCAGTGCCAGAAAATTGGTCTATCACATCACAAATAGCTCTCAGGGAGCTATCGCCGTCGGCGACACCCACTGTCGCCCGGCGATTTCAACAGTTACCAAAACTGTGATTTCACCCGGGTATTTTCCTGGAGATCCTATCAAGTACTTCCCGCTACTCCACTTCGCAGGCATAACCCATAGACTCCGTAAAATACTCATTTATACGTGGAGTCTTCTCCGTTTCGCTAAAGAAAACATCACCAATCCAGACCAATCTGTCCAGATGGGCTTCACACAGTATGCCTATTCCGTACTATACATTTCCGGATCTATATGCAAACTGACTTGGGGATACGAGTATTAACCCAACGGAATCCACTTAACAGTCCATCTTTTGGTGGAGGATTCCATACACATGCAAAATTAGGACTTCACTTGTCCAAGAAGGAAGATCGTTACCCTTGTAGTTCTCTTCGGAGCCATGGAGAAGCTTTTCTCCGCGGATGGAAAGAAGCATGTCGTTCTCCTCTTCTCGGATCTATCCTCGGATTTGGCCTCCGACCACAAGATCTCCTTCAGCGAACCCACAGAGCTCAGCCCATCACTTCCTTAGCTTCTTCTTTCTTTTCACTCAAGGGAAATCAAGAAATGAAGAGAGAGAGAGAGAGAGGGAGAGAGAGAAAGAAAGAGAATGAAACCTCCTTCCTATTCTTCTCTAGTTAAGTGGATTCGGGATTAATCCCAGCCACATGATCTCTTATACAAAACAAAGCAAAGGCTAGGATTTGAGTAGACTGGTCAACTTTGGCGATATTGCTCGACGATATTGACTGTCACCACTTGGCGATATCGTTCACCGCTTTGACCTCTTTGACCCAGGTCAACCCCCGCTTATTGGCCACTTAACAGCCAATCCGACATGTGTCATATACCACGTGGTACTATCTCCCGACGACACACACTATCTCCCGTGATATCACGCCACCCAGCGCTTTCAGGCATCGAGTGCATTGAGAGCGTCGAGTGCCAACTCAACACTTTATTGCTATCGTCATCAAGCGATACCCACTATTGCCCGACGTTAACAAAGAATGTAACTCACTCAACGCTTCTAAGCGTCGATTGCCTAGAGCTCACTCAATGTTTTATGGCATTGAGTGCCATCACTATGCCATTTGGCGATACCCACTGTCGCCACTCGGCGATATCAGTTCGATGATTTGTCGAAACTGTTGAGTTCGTCGAGCGCGGATCGATGAACGCCACTATCGCCATCAGACGATACCCACTGTTGTTCGGCGATAGTGACAAAAGTTCTGCTGTCAATTTTGGGGTGTTACAGCCCTCCCCTCCTTACAAAAATTTCATCCCGAAATTTGCTTACAACTATAAGGACAACAACAATTTAACAGTTATAACAACTTTTTATTCATGCAAATAATGTTATAACAACTTACACAAACAACTCGGGATATTCGTCACGTATGGTATGCTCATGCTCCCATGTTAGCTCTTCACGGCCACAGTTGTCCCACCTGACTTTGACCATCCCAATTGTCTTATTCCGCAGCTGCTTAACCACTTTATCCTAGATCCGAATGGGTCTAACCTTCATTGTTATCCCGAATTCGACCGGTACGCGATCATTTGCAATTATTTGAGCTGGATATTTCACGACTTTTCGAAGCACTAATATGTGGAACACATCATGCAATCCACTCAATTTTGCCAAAAGAACTAGCCAATAGGCTGCTTCTCCAACTCGTTCCATTACTTCAAACGGACCAAGATACCTCAGACTTAACTTTTTTCAAGCGCCGAATCCTGGACACGCCCTTGAAAGGTTTGATTTTCAAATATACCCAATTTCCAACCGCAAAGTCCACATTCTGGTGCTTGGCATTGTAGTGTTTGGCATGCCTATCTTGGGCCATTACCAGCCTCTCTCGAATATAGCGTATTGTCGAATTCGCCTCTTTGACTTCCTTACGCTTGTAGATCTTTGACTCGCCTATTTCCGCCCAAGCTAAGGGTGTACGACATTTCCTATCATACAAAGCTTCAAACGGTGCCATATTTATACTAGCTTGATAACTATTATTGTAGGCTAACTCCACAATATAGAGATTATCTTCCCATCTCTTTCCGAAATCCAAGGCGCACATTCAGAGCTTGTCCTCCATCGTTTTGTTGGTCCTCTCAGTTTGGCCATCCGTTTGCGGATGAAAGGCCATACTGAATTGTAATTTTATCCCCAAACACTAATGGATTAGCCTCCAATCATTCGAAGTGAAGCGTCCATCTCGATCACTTACGATGCTACGAGGAATATTGTGTAATCGTACTATATGTTCAACATAAAGTTTGCCAAAACTTTCACTGAATCGTCCCTCTTATTCAGAATAAAATGAGCCACTTTAGTCAACTGGTCCACGATCACCCAAACTGAATCATTACCGCGTTGAGACATTGACAAACCGTGCACGAAATCCATGGAAGTATCATCAAACTTCCATTCCGGAATAGGTAGCGACTTCAAGAAACCTCCAGGATTCTAGCATTCAGCTTTCACTAAGGCACAAGTCTAATATTTAGCCACGTAAAGTGTCATGTCTTTCTTCATGCCTGACCACCAGAACAGCATTTTCATGTCTTTATACATTTTTGTGCTCCTTGGGTGAATTGACTACTTTGTAAAATGAGCTTCATACCTCAATTCATCTCTTACCTTACCCATATTCGGGACGCACAAATGACCGTCTTTTCGCAAAAGGCTGTCATCCCAGGAGAATTGGACATTTACTACATCCACTGCATAGCATTGCAAACTTTCATCAAGTTCTGTTGCCCGCTAAAACCTGTCCGCAAGGTCATACTGTACCTCCGTCCAGGTCAAGCACGCATTTGGTGTGGAATTCTTAACAACACAAGAAATCTCTAAAGCTTCCAACTCCTGGATCAGACGCTCATCATCCATCTGCAACCAATTTGTCCATGATGGTGTCCTGCGACTCAAGGCATCTGCGACCACATTTCCCTTCCTAGGAGTATTGTGTATTTGGAAGGTGTAGTACCCAAGGAACTCCATCCACCTTCGTTGTCGCATGTTCAGATCCTTCTGATCCAACAAATATTGTAGGCACTTATGGTCCGTGAATATGTCCACCTTCATGCCATATAAATAATGACATCACAGTTTAAGTGCAAAAATCACCGCCTCCAACTCCACGTCGTGGACGGGATAGTTCCGCTCATACATTTTCAACTGGCATGAGCCATAAGCGATTACCTTGCCAAACTGAAAAAGAACGTAGCCTAAGCCGCTCCCTGACGCATCACTATCAATTTCAAAGCTGTCCGTACCACATGGCGACGTCAAGATGTGTGCCTTGCTCAAGCGAATTTTCAGCTCTTCAAAAGCTCGCATGCACTCCGACGTCCAAACGAACTTCTGATCCTTCCTCATGAGTGTGGTAAGCGGCAAAGCGATCCGTGAGAAGTTTTCTGCAAAACGTCTGTACTAGGCCGCCAGTCCAATAAAACTCCTAACGTCGGCCACAGAAGACAACATTGGCCACTCCCGAATGGCGTTTTTTTGATGAATCCACCGCAATGCCCTCTCCATGCACCACATGGCCAAGAAAAGCCATGACGACAGCCAAAACTCACACTTGGCATAAAGCTTATTTCTCCTCAGGGTGTGCAATACCATCTGTAAATGGTTCGCATGATCTTCTTCAAACTTAGCGTACACCAAGATGTCATCAATGAAGACGATCACAAACAAATCCAAGTACTCTCGAAATATTCGATGCATTAAGTCCATGAACACCGAGGGCGCGTTACATAGCCCAAACGACATTACAGTGAACTCATAATGCCCGTAGCATGTTCCAAATGTTGTCTTGGGAATGTCAACTTCCCGAATCCTCAACTTGTACTAACCCGACTTCAAGTCCAGTTTAGAATAGACGGTTGATCCCACTAGCTGATCAAACAAGTCATGCATTAGAGGTATTGGATACTTGTTCTTCTCCGTCAGCTTATTTAACTCGCGATAGTTGATGCACAACCGCAAGCTACCGTCCTTCTTTTTCACAAAGAGAACAGTGCACTCCAAGGTGACATACTTGGGCGTATATAATCCTGTTCCAACAACTCTTGTAGTTGCACGTTCAGTTCCGCCATTTCCTTTGGCGCTACTCACTATAGCGAGCGGACCACATGTTTCATACCTAGCACCACCGCAATAGTGTCATTGGTCTCCTGAGGGGGGATCACCCATGGAGGTCAGTACGAAAAATCTATATAAGCCGACACAATAGGAGTGTCACTCAACCGGGCTTCGGCCTAAAGGCCGCTATAGGCATGAAGAATTACTTCGTGCATAACCGAACAAGTGACGAATTAGAGTGAAGACATCCATATCTTGCTCGATCAACTTAGTCCCTCGTTAGGTGATACTTTTCCCAGTGTGACTTCCGTTAAGTCGTGATCAATATTGGTACCCTGCTCCAAGAGCTAGTTCATTCTTATGATCACATCAAACACAAATATTGTCAGTAGAGACGCTCCTACGTCCTAATCTGACCCCATAATGACATCTAACCATATCATTTTCTACCCCCATATACACTCTTTTCCTTACGTCCTCGACCGTGTACGGTCCTTGACTCAGACACATATTCAACGGTGGAGTCGACGCTCTTCCCCTTGCCATTTGCTCAAGTACACCAACCGGTATGGGATGCACCACCGGAATAGAGGGTTTTACATGTCCCTCATGTTGAGCCTTGATCATTGTGAATACCACATCATCGATCAACCGGACTGTCTCTACCGAAGGAGGAGGTTTTGGCACCTCAGTTGGCGTATTAATCCCCATCGAATGTTGGAGTTCTTGCTGCCCCTCACTACTTCTAGTCACCTACAATCATGAAACACACAACTAAGCAACTAAAATATTGCAAAATGCAATACCAGGAACGCACAAATTCCATGAATATGTGTATTTTCATTCCTAAGTGAACATTCTTGAGTTCATTTTGAGTCATAACGGGTCGCACAGACACATGCTCGCCACCCCTCAAAAGAATTCGACCACGAATTCGAAGGAGGAAGACCAGAACAAGCTGATACCAAATTATAACATCTCAGTCCGTCACATGAAATATAACAGAAGGTCCAGCCGGGTCCCCACGCCATATTCCACAGACAGTCAGGGACATTACTTATGAATATTAAAACCAGTATACACATCCTAACTCAGAGCATTCTAGCGGAAGCATTAGGGGTTAAACTTGAACTCATTAGCCAAAAATGTCCACTATATATATAAAACACCATATTTATATATATCCCACAGGAATGTATACAAGTTACACCAAAGTGTTTGGCCTTATGGCCTTACAAGTTTTCTTCAAACGTATGGATTACATACATCGACACATAGGCCGACCACACATGAAAATCATAAAACACTTTTCTTTCGTTGGCCTTTGAGGGCCAGCATAGCAGCAGTAGTAGCAGTAGCAAGGGCTTCAGCCCACTATTTTCCGCTCGGCTATCCAATACCTGCATGGGGACAAGCCACCGCAACGGTGGCAAAAAAAGCAACGGTCAGCACTCAACTGACCAATTTATAATGACCCTACCCCTTACCCGGGGCAGCGGTATTTCTTCCCTGCAGGCATAGCATTTCATAAGCAGATATATCACTCGATGTGCACTCACGCACCATCAACATATCACAAACATCGACCACACGACCCGATGCTCTGTGTACTCCGGGCACATTCTTGGTGTACCGGAAAACCAAGGTCCCACCACCGTTCTCAGGCTTCAACCCAATGGTAAACTTGAGCATTGCACTCCATGGCCTACTGCCAAAGACTTTAGTCTTAATGACATGCAGGCCTAAGACTCTCATTATATGTTACAACGAATGCCCAATAACCCGGGCAACTCAAGTTGACAACCATAACGCAGAGACAAGTCAACCTTTACTCATTGCTCAAATCGCCACAAATGACGCGGGTTGGCTTCTCCCATATCCGTTCGGCACGAAGCCTTTTAAGAGCTCATGGCTCATAATAGACACAATGCCCACTAAGGACTGGTCTCACAATCACAAAGAGAGTTAATGCCAACGTTCATCACAATCGCTTGGCGGGATCCACAGAACTCTCTTTCTGTGCCCAAACTCAACCCAAACCCTGTAGTAACCTGCAATGCCAGAAAACTGGTCTTTCACATCACAAATAGCTCTCTGGGAGCTATCGCCGTCGACGACACCCACTGTCGCCCGGCGATATCAATAGTTACCAAAACTGTGATTTCACTCGGGTATTTTCCTGGAGATCCTCTCCAGTACTTCCTGCTACTCCACTTTGTAGGAATAACTCACAGACTCCGTAAAATACTCGTTTATACGCGGAGTCTTCTCCGGCTTGTAAAAGAAAACATCACCAATACAGACCAACATGTCTAGATAGGCTTCACACAACATGCCTATTTCGTACTGCACATTTCCGGATCTATATGCAAACTAACTTGGGGATACGAGTATCAACCCAATAGAATCCACTTAACAGTCCACCTTTTGGTGGAGGATTCCATATAAATGCAAAATTAGGACTTCACTTGTCCAAGAAGGAAGAACGTTACCCTTGTAGTTCTCTTGGAGCCATGGCGAAGCTTTTCTCCACGGATGGAAAGAAGCACGTCATTCTCCTCTTCGTGGATCTATCCTTGGATCTGGCCTCCGACCACAAGATCTCCTTCAGCAAACCCATAGAACTCAGCCCAACACTTCCTTAGCTTCTTCTTCCTTTTCACTCCAGGGAAATCAAGAAATGAAGAGAGAGAGAGAGAGAGAGAGAGAGAGAGAGAGAGAATGAAATCTCCTTCCTATTCTTCTCTGGTTAAGTGGATTCGGGATTAATCCCAGCCACATGATCTCTCACTAAAGGCAAAGCAAAGGCCAGGATTTGAGTAGACTGGTCAACTTCGGCGATATAGCCTGGCGATATCGACTGTCGCCACTTGGCAATATCGTTCACCGCTTTGACCGCTTTGACCCAGGTCAACCACCCCTTATTGGCCATTTAGCAGCCAATCTGACACGTGTCATACGCCACATGGTACTATCACCCAGCGACACCCACTGTCGCCCGCGATATCACGCCACTCAATGATTTTAGGCATCGAGTACATTGAGAGCATCAAGTGCCGACTCAACGCTTTATTGCTATCGCCATCCAGCGATACCCACTATCATCCGACGTTAACAAAGCAATTAACTCACTCAATGCTTCTAGGCGTTGAGTGCCTCGAGCTCACTCAATGTTTTATGGTGTTGAGTGCCATCACTATCGTCATTTAGCGATACCCACTGTCGCCACTCAATGATATCAGTTCGATGATTTGTCGAAACCGTTGAGTTTGTTGAGTGCGGATCGACGAACGCCACTATCGCCATCAGACGATACCCACTGTCGCCCGACGATAGTGACAAAAGTTTTGTTGTCAATTTTAGGGTGTTACATAAAGAAAGTTCATCGATCTCCACCCGACGAACATTCCACAAAATGTTCACAGTTCGTCGAGCTCCATTTGACAAAAGGTGGACAATTCGTTGATCTCAAAGCAAAAGTTAATTTATACACTCACCATCAAGCATTCTTAATTGATTTAAGAAGAAAATGTATTTCTTTTCATCTAAAGGTTTAGTAAAAATATCAGTTTTTTGAAAATCAGTAGAAATAAATTCTTGTTTAATTTTATTCTTGTCTACATTATCTCTTATAAAATGGTGTCTTATTTCAATATATTTAGTTCTACTATGTAGTACTGGATTCTGTGCTATAGAAATTGCACTTGTGTTATCATAAAAAATAATTGAATTATTTAAGTTATAACCATAATTTAGAAATTGATTTTGAATGCACAAAATCTATGAACAACAACTACCAGCTGCAATTTATTCAGCCTCAGCAGTTGAAGTAGACACAGAGGTTTGTTTCTTACAAAACCATGAAACAAGCCTATCACCAAGAAACTGACAAGTTCCTGATGTGCTTTTTCTGTCAACCCTGCATCCAGCATAGTCAGTATTTGAGAATCTAGTTAACTTAAATCCTGACTCAATAGGATACCAGAGTCCTAGATTAGAGCAACCCTTTATATATCTTAAAATTCTTTTTACTAAAATTAGATGTGATTCTTTAGGGTTTACTTGGAACCTAGCACAAATATAGGTTACAAACATTATATCTGATCTACTTGCTGTTAAATACAATAAAGACCCAATCATAGCTGTATATTTTTTCTGATCAATAGGCTTGCCATGTTCATCAGTATCAATAACAACATTAGTAGGCATAGGTGTTTTCATAACTGAGGCATCTGACATCCCAAATCTTTTGATAAGCTCTTTTGCATATTTAGACTGAGATTTGAAAATGTCATCAGGTGTTTGCTTCACTTGTAAACCAAGGAAGTAGGATAGTTCACCCATGCTACTCATTTCAAACTTAGAATGCATCAGATCAGAGAATCTTTTGCATAGTTTGGAATCAGTAGAATCAAAAATTATATTGTCAACATATATTTGCACTAGTAAAATTTTAGTTTTATGATTTCTAACAAATAATGTTTTATGTCTCTACAAAATTTATTTTCTAAAAGAAAACTAGAAAGGGTCTCATACCAAGCTCTTGGAGCTTATTTAAGACCATAAAGGATTTTGTTAAGTCTAAAAACATAAGAAGAGTGAGCTATAGAGATAAAACATGGAGGTTGTTTAACATAAACTTCTTCTTTGAGCTCTCCATTTAGAAAAGCACTCTTCACATCCACCTGATATACTTTGAACTTCTTGAATGCTGCAAATGCAAGAAATATCCTGATAGCCTCCAATCTTGCCACATGAGCAAAAGTTTGATCATAATCCATGCCTTCCTCCTGTGAGTATCCTTGAGCTACCAATCTAGCTTTATTTCTTACAATAACTCCTTGAGCATCCAACTTATTCCTGAAGACCCATTTGGTTCCAATGACTGGATAGTTTTTGGATCTTGGAACTAAATCCCAAACTCTACATTTCTCAAACTGATTGAGTTCCTCTTGCATAGCAATGATCCAGTGGGGATCTTGTTCTGCATCTTTTATGGATTGAGATACAATCTGAGAAATAAAATAAGCATGCATCTGATCTTGATTCAATTGATGCCTTGTTTGAACACCTACTATTATGTCTCCAATCACTTGAGATCTAGGGTGATCTCTAAGTGTGACAAAGTCAACAGGTGGAGTTGGTTTTTCAACTATTTGTGGTGCTAATTCCTCTGGTGGAATTTCATTAGCCATAATTTTTTCACCATAGATGTCTGAATCTTCATCATCACTGACATCATCAGAAATCTGTTGAGAAGGGTGCGATGTATCCTCTTATGTTACGATTAATTCATCCAGTTTCTCACACAGATTTGGTACCTGCAAAGAATCTATGGTAGAAGTGTTCTTCTCCTTATAAAACATGTTAGTTTCATCAAAAGAGACATGTACTGATTCTTCTATCTTAAGGGTTGATTTATTAAAGACTCTATAAGCCTTGCTAACTTGAGAATATCTAAGAAATATTCCTTCTGCAGCTTTGGCTTCGAATTTCCTTAAATATTTCTCATCATTGTTGTGTATGTAACATCTACATCCAAAAACTTTTAAATAGCTTACTTTAGGTTTCTTATTTTTAAGTAATTCATAGGGAGTCTTACCCTTTAGTTTATGAATCAAACTCCTGTTAAGAACATAGTTTGTCGTGCTTACTGCCTTTGCCCAAAAGGATAGGGGTAAGTGAGCATCTGCATGTAATGTTCCTACATATTCAATTAGGGTTCTATTTTTTCCTTTCAGCTACCCCATTTTGTTGCGGAGTTCTAGGAGCAGAAAAATAATGTCTGATACCTTCTTTCATACAAAATTCTTTCATTAGAAGAGATTCAAACTCAGTGCCATGATGACTTCTGATCAATGTAATCTGAGTAGAGTACTCAATCTTGATGTTCCTAAAAACGTCTGTAAGAACTTTAAAGTTTTCTGACTTATTTCTCAGAAATAACACCAAAGTGAATCTTGAGAAATCATCAATAATCACTAAAGTATAAGACTTTCCTCCCAAACTTTGTACTACAATAGGTCCAAAAAGGTCCAAATGTAGCAAATACAAAAATCTGGGTGAATCACTTTTAGAAATGGATTTAAAACTATTTTTGGTGTGCTTAGCTAACTAACAAGCCCTGCAAAGTCCTTCCTTCTTGTAAGAATCAGAAGAAAGTCCTCTGACAAGGTTGTCCTTAGATAATTTAGCTATAATTCTAAGGTTTATGTGTCCTAACCTTTTATGCCATAATTCATTTGTTTTCTTAAACTGGTTAAACAGACAAATTTCAGATTTTGCAGAGTTGAAATTAACTAAGTAAATATTACCCTGTCTAATCTCAGTTAAAACAATTTTGTTAGAACTAAATGTAATAGAACATAATGATTTGTTAAAAGATACCTGATAACCTTCATCACATAATTGACTTATGGAAATAAGGTTATGCTTGAGACCTTTCACATAAGCTACCTCCCTGAAGGAAACTTCTCCAACTTTGACATTCTCATAACCCTTTGTCTGGCCACAGTTGGAGTCCCCAAAAATGACTTTAGGTCCAAGCTTAGCTTTGAAATCTTTTAAATTATCCTTTCTTCCTGTCATATGTTTTGAACAACCACTATCCAAGTACCACTGTTCCTCTGTGGTAGGATAGTTCTTTCCCTACATAAAACAAATTAGGTGTTTTTGACCCAGGTTACCTTAGGTCCTAGTTTCTTGATATAATAATAATTAGAAATATAAGAACACTCAGGTTGATCCTTATAACCAAGTGGATAATATCTCCTGGGAGGAATAATCCACTGAGTAAAAGAATTTATAAATTCTTGTGTCTGATTATTCATGTAGAATGAATCAAAATTTCTGTTAGAAAAATTTGGGTTCGACGAATTATATTGAGTTTGTCGATCTGAGTTCGACGAATGGAAGTGAGTACATCGAGCTCCATTCAAAGAAAAATAATGTTCATTTTCTGTGTTCCACATTCATCGATTGCAGTTTGTCGAATCATATTTGTTGGGTATTGTATCCACATTAATCCAGATTTGATGAAGTCACCCTTGAACTAAGATGAATTAAGCTGTATTTGACGTTTTGTTTGAGTTATGTGTTTGTAGTACTTTATTGCCAATTGTAGACCAATGTCAGTCTACAATGGGTCACCAAACATAGGACCATACAATGTAATCCCTCAATGTGTGATCTATGGTGTTGACTCATGTGTAGCCTCTCTATTGGGATACACTTCATATTCAAGCACTAGGACTGTATGGAGAAACACTTGTTGCTGAACTCACTAAAGAAGAGAAAATTCTGTTGAAATAATTTTTGCTAAGTACTTTACTCGAGTAGATACTTACATGCTCGAATGAAATACTTAGTCAATACTCGAGTAAGACTATCTGTACTCGAGTAAAGGAATTAGCTCTCGAGTAGCTAAGTCAACTACTCGAGTAGATCCTCTCTCATTCTCGAGTTAACAGAATTTCTTCTCCAGAAAGTTTTCTAAGTAAATTACTCGAGTAGTTATATAAGTACTCGAGTAGTTTAGTCTTTTGTCTTCAGTTACAGAAGACTGGATTTCGTGTAATTTTACTTCACTCGAGCAGTCAAGTTCATGTACTCGAGTAGTCCATTTACTACTCGAGTAGCCCAAGTTTAATACTCGAGTAACAAGATTTTCATCCCTCAAAATTTTTCTAAGACCATTACTCGAGTAGCTATATCTACATACTCGAGTAGTTTATATCCTCTCGAGTAGTCCAGTTTTACTACTCGAGTAACCCAGATTTTTCTTCCAGAAAATATTCTAAGTCCTTGACTCGAGTAGTTCCTCTACCTCTCGAGTAGTTAATCTCCATTCTCTCGAGTAGTATTTCTTGTACTCGAGTAGTTCAACTCCTCATCTCGAGTAACTATATTAGCACTCGAGTAAGACTTTGTGTACTCGAGTAGCTGCTCATCATTTCTGGATTTTCTCTAAGTCATCTACTCGAGTAGTCCTCTTCTATTCTCTCGAGTAATCTTATATAATACTCGAGTAGGTAAACCTTCACTCGAGTAATTCAGTCAATCTTTTCAAAAAATCGCTAAGTCCAGATTTGTTGGAAATTTCAAATGTCATGACGTGATTGGTCCACGTGGACGCCATTAAGACTAATTATGACCGTTAGGGAAGAACTTATATAAAGTCTTGTCAAAACCGACAAACCTTAACAAGTTCTGTCAAGATTATTCTAAGTATTTTCTGAATCTCATTCTCTCTCTAAAAATGAAAGTCGTCGCCGCCGACCTTCATCACGCATATTCGGTTAGGGTTTTCGATCCAGAAGATTCAGATCAAGAAGATTCGCAGATCGAGATTGTCTTTCAATTCTTCATCATCTATCTGATCGTGTGAAGCCAAGAAATTTCAGATCTAGCTTAGATTCTTCTTCAACTTCTCTGATAGAGCTGCAAAGATCAAAGAAGAAGATTCAGGCCGGCTGTTTTTAGATCTGAGAAAGATTTACTGTTTGTATTTTCATATACTTTCAATTTCATTCTTGTAGGAGAATTCTCTCTAAGTGTAGGAGCTTTTGTCTTCGAGTTGTAGGAAGTTTTATCTTCCGAGTATAGATTCGTGTTGTGGATCGAGATTGTAGGAACTTTGTTCCGAGATGTAGGATTGGTTTTCAATCCGAGATAGTGGAGTAGCCGAGTCTAGTTCTTTCTAGATCGGTGAGGGAAAGTGGATGTACCCTAGGTTGGGTGTGGAAACCACCCGTCACCACACATCTTCCCAAAACCCCGAGGTGATGGTAAGGGGGGACGGGGGTACATGAACACAAAGGATCGCCTACTGCAGGAGATGTGGGACTAACCCCAACCACAGGACCGCGGGGATATTCCGCCACAAGGGGGCCCACCGAGGTCAACACCCAGACCTGGAACGCGATGGGGAAAGCCCAAACATGCGGTCCCACACACACGTGTCCTGCTGGCTAATATAGTCTCAACACACCCCCGCAGCAGGACAACCTGGCTTTGATACCATGTGGAAACCACCCGTCACCACACATCTTCCCAAAATGTGGAAACCACCCGTCACCACACATCTTCCCAAAACCCCGAGGTAATAGGAAGGGGGGACGGGGGTACATGAACACAAAGGATCGCCTACTGCAGGCGATGTGGGACTAACCCCAACCACAGTACCGCGGGGATATTCCGCCACACAAGGGGGCCCACCGGAGTCAACACCGAGACCTGGAACGCGATGGGGAAAGCCCAAACATGCGGTCCCACACACACGTGTCCTGCTGGCTAATATAATCTCAACACACCCCCGCAACAGGACAACCTGCCTCTGATACCATGTGGAAACCACCCGTCACCACCACCCGTCACCACACATCTTCCCAAAACCCCGAGGTGATGGTAAGGGGGGATGGGGGTACATGAACACAAAGGATCGCCTACTGCAGGAGATGTGGGACTAACCCCAACCACGGGACCGCAGGGATATTCCGCCACAAGGGGGCCCAACGGGGTCAACACCCAGACCTGGAACGCGATGGGGAAAGCCCAAACATGCGGTCCCACACACACGTGTCCTGCTGGCTAATACAGTCTCAACATTGGAGAACCACTATAAATCTTTTGTCGTCTGTGATTGCTTGGTAGATAATTGTGTGCATAGTCTCTAAATTTTTATTCCGCAAAAAAGACGCATAACTCACCTATTCACCCCCCTCTAGGTGATTTAGGTAGACAACTGAACTCTTTCAATTGGTATCAGAGCCAGGATGATCAATAAAAGGTTAACACCTTGATCAGATCTGACTAGTTGTCTTTTTAGAGTTTTCCAAGCATGGACAAGGTTAAAGATTTTGCCAAGCTTCCATTGTGCACCAAGAATAACTTTCCCATGTGGAAAGAAAGAATCAGATTTTTCATGGAAGCTGTGGATCCAATGATCTTCATGATAGTTGAATAAGGTCCTTACATTCTCATGACTGTCTCCACAATAGATCATACAAAGAAAGTCCCCCAAAAATTGATGGATCTAGATAAAGACGAGATTGCACTTGTGACTTTAGATAAGAAGACCAAGAATATAATAGCAAGTGCAGTCGATGACTCCATGTTACAGAACTTAATCCACTGCCAGTCTGCCAATGAGATGTAGCAGTCCCTAGTCACTTTGATGGAAGGTACAGAAGAAGTTCGGGATGATAGAAGATTCGTTCTGAATCAGAAATATGAAGCCGTCTGATAAGGACACAAGGACACCATTGCTGACACTTTTGGGAACTTCTTCAAGATAGTTAATGTCCTAAGGGTATATGGCCGAGTCTTCAAAAACGGAGTGCTAAATGATAAATTCCTAAGATCCCTAACCAAGGAATGAGATAACAAGGTCTGTGCTATCTGGGAGTTTGGGAAGCTAGCTGAGACGGACCCGCAGAATCTCTTTGGGAAGCTAATGTCATATGAGCTTCAACTCAACACCAGAAAGGCTGAAGAAGAGAAGAGTAGGTCTGCATCCAAGGAGAAGTCTGTTGCTCTAAAAGCATACACCTCAAGGAAGTCAAAGGCTGCCTCTCCTGCCCCAACACAAGAAGTTAGTGAAGAAGAAACCTCGGAGCCAAGTACCTCAGGCTCTGAGCTATCTGAAGGAGAGTTCTCTCTGCTCTCACGTCAGTTCAAGAAATTCTTGAGCAAAAAGAAGCATTGGAAAGACAAGGATGCCTCCTACAGAAGATCATGACATGATAATGATCGACATAGAAAAGGCTCAAGTAGCCATGACAGGTATGCTTCTAAACCGAACAAACATATTTCCGCTGACATCGTTTGTTACTGTTGTAATAAGCCAGGTCATGTCATTGCTAACTGCCCCCACAAGAAGAAGGAGGGTGGAAAGAGAGAAGAAAAGAAGTCCTCATATAATAAGAAGAGGACAGAGAAGAGCCTGATAGCCAAGAAGGGCAAAACTCTTAATGACTCCGACTCATTTGAGTCGAGTGAAGAAGAAGAAGCCTACTTTGGGCTTATGGCTCAGACTGATGATGAACAAGAGCCTCAGTTCACTGGGAAGTTAAAATCTCACACTCCTCTTTCAGAATCTGAAGCTTCTGAGCATGATCGTGAGGACAACTCTTCTGATGATGAGTCTGAACTCATATCCCAGTACAAGGAGTTAATCATGTCTTACGACAAATGTCGACGAGTCGTGAAAACTCAAGCTAAAAAGATAAAGTCTCCAAAAGCTGAAGAGAGCACTCTAAGAGAGGAAGTCGCTAAGACCGACTCGCTCAGAGAAAACTTCAATGCTACCATTGAATAATATAACAAAGCTCTTGAGCACCTTGACTTAAAAGAGAAAATCATCAAAGAGTTGGAAGAACAACTCGTTGTTGAAAAGAAACTTGTTGAAAGTTTCTCGAAGCCTAAGATAGTTTTTCCATTCGTTGCTGAATTCTCAGCTAAGGCCAAGGGTGCTGGACTAGGCCATGTAGAAGCTCCTAGTAAGTCTTCTAGGAGGAATAAGGCTCAAAGAAAGAATAAGGCCGCCAAGAAGGCTTTGGCCAAAGAGAAGGGAAAAGCCCCTCAAGATCAGACTTCGTTCAAGAAAGTAATATTTCCAACTAATGAGTTTGATCTTGACTCATCCTACAGTCACTTGACCAGGCCTACCTATGTAGAGCCAAAGTCCCGCTACCAAGGATGGACTCGCCCCAGAAACTTTGGTGATAGTGTCTTTAAGGAACCTTATAAAGAAGTCATTCTTCATATCTATGGCCCTTTCAATCATGGTTATAACTTCAAGAAAGCACCAAAGATAAAGCCTGTTATGGAAAAGCCATTGAAGGAGAAGAAATCATGTGATTGCCATCACCATGAAGCTTCTTCCTCCAAGAATGCTGCCCCTGCTAGACCACCATCTCAAAAGGTCAAGTAGGAGAATCTAAGGCAAAATACAACAAGTTCGATTGTTGGTGCTGTGGCAGAATTGGTCACTTTGCCATTGATTGCTGGTTTAATCCCAGAAATGTTGTAACTCCTCAAGTTGGCAGTATGAGAAGGAGCACTCATAATGCTAATACTCGTAGGGGGAGTGTTCTAACACGAGACCAAGGACCCAAATGTGTTTGGGTTCCTAAGGCAAACTGATTCATAATTGCTGGTATGTCCAAAGGCCACCAAACACCTATCTGGTATTTGGACAGTGGATGCTCTCGGCACATGACCAGGACAAGAAGCCTACTTCAGAACTATTCTCCAGTCTTGAACGAGGCAAAGGTCATCTTTGGAGGTTCAGACCGAGGAATCACTAAAGGCTATGGTATGATCACTAACGATAGTGTATCCTTCTCAGATGTAGCTTATGTTGAAGGATTGAAACACAATCTCATAAGCATAAGCCAACTCTGCGATAAAGGATACATAGTTGAATTTCATGATGATAAGTGCTTGATAAAATCCGTTGACAATATGAAAACGATTCTATCCGGCACTCGAAGCAGAAACATATTCTGTTTAAATTTCATTTGTATAGACTCTTCTACACCAGTGTGCTTTTTAGCAAAAGATAGTGCATCTCTTGGTGACCAATGACACAAGAGACTAGCACATATTAATTCCAAAACAATTAATAAATTATTTTCACTAAATTTAGTATGTGATGCCCCAAATGTCAAGTACGTCAAAGATAGACCTTGACATGCATGTGTAAAAGGAAAGCAACAGGGGCTACCTTTAAAAGCGTTATTAGCAAATATTCCAATAGATATTTACATCTACTGCATATGGACTTGTTCGGTCCACTGCAAGTTAGAAACTTGGGAGGTAAGGATTATACGTTGGTAATTGTTGATGATTATTCGCGCTTTGTGTGAGTGTTCTTTTTGAAACACAAGTCAGATACCATCGACATCTTTACTAATTTTGTCAGGCAAGTGCAGAATGAATACAATTGTTCCGTAGTCAAAATTAAAAGTGACAATGGAACAGAGTTGAAGTCTGGGGCCATGACAGAATTCTGTGAAAGCTTGGGTATCTTTCATCAGTTTTCCTCTCCTCGTACTCCATAACAGAATGAAGTGGCTGAGAGAAGGAATAGAATACTCATAGAGGCCTGCAGGACCATGTTGAGTGATGCCTTACTTTCAGAATACTTCTGGGCTGAAGCTATCAACACTGCATGCCACGTGCAAAATCGAGCACTCATAAAAAAAACCACGATAAGACACCTTACGAACTTCTAAAGGGCAGGAAACCGACTATCTCATATTTTAGAATTTTTGGTTGTAAGTGCTTCGTGCTTAACAATGGCAAGTATCATACTATCAAGTTTAGAGAAAAGAGTTTTGAAGGTATTTTTGTAGGATATAGTAGCCATAGTAAGACATACATGATATTTAATAGAAAAACTCTGGTCGTAGAAGAATCAATACATGTTGTATTAGATGAGACGAGCTTGCTGCAAGACAACTCTTCTAGTGTGCTCATTGAAGATGCATGTACAAAGTTGAAAGAACTTAGCTTGGATGAACCGTCTGAATATAAAGGTGAAAAGTTCATCAAGATCACCACTCCAACCCCTATTGGAGAGGTTGATGATCAAGATGAAGAAATTGTCCAAGTTGATGAAGTCACTCCGGTGATTGAAGACAATCCAGATGCAAGGACCCTAAAGCTCAGACATTTGAAGGATCTCCCCATGGACCAGATCATAGGAGATCCCTGGGATGGTGTCAGAACTCGTTGAGGTACAACTAACGAGAATTTATACTTGAGTTTTCTCTCACAGGTTGAACCAAAGAAGTTGAGGAAGCAAACTCAGACGCATCTTGGATAATACCAATGGAAGAAGAACTAAATCAGTTCAAATGTTGCCAAGTATGGAAACTTGTTCCAAGACCCAAAGGTAAGAATGTCATTGAGAAATAATGGCTCTACCAGAACAAGATGGATGAGGATGGAACAATCGTAAAGAACAAGGCCAGACTCGTCGCCAAAGGATATCGTCAAGAAGAAGGAATCGACTTCGACCAGACATACGCTCCAGTGGCAAGGCTAGAGGCCTTCAGGTTATTCCTAGCATATGCTGCACTTAAAGGCTTCACCGTCTATCAGATGGACGTGAAGTCTGCCTTCCTTAATGGCGACATAAAGGAAGATGTGTATGTAAAACAACCTCCAGGTTTCATTGATTCTAACTTTCCCGATTATGTTTACTTATTTCATAAAGTTTTATATGGTCTGAAACAAGCTCCTCAAGCTTGGTATGAGACGCTGTCTAGCTTTCTTCTTGAGAACAAGTTCACAAGGGGAAAGATAGATACGACATTATTTCTTAGGGAAATAAAAGGCAAGATTTTGCTAGTGCAAATCTACGACGACGACATCATTTTTGGCTCTACTGACGACAACCTCTACAAGAAGTTTTCTAAACTTATACAATGGAAGTTTGAAATGAGCAGTATGGGCGAGCTGAAGTATTTCTTAGGGCTTCAGGTGAAACAATCTGAAGATGGAATTTTCATCTCGCAGACTAAGTTCACCAAATAGCTAATTAAGAAATTCGGAATGGAGAACACAAGCTCTATGAGCACTCCAATGGGTTCAACTATCTCTCTGGACAAGGATGAGAAAGGGAAACCTTTTGATGAAACCAAGTACAGAAGCATAATTGGATCCTTGCTCTACCTTACTGCCAGTAGACCTGATATAATGTTCTCAACATGTGTATGTGCTAGATTCCAAGTGAACTCTAAGGAATCTCACTACGCTGCTGCAAAGCGAATTTTGAGATACCTTAAAGGTACACCGAATCTTGGCTTATGGTACCCAAGAAGTAATGATAGAGAGCTAATTGGTTTTTCAGATGCAGATTTTGCAGGTAGCAAAGACGACAGGAAAAGCACTTCCGGGACTTTCCAATTCCTTGAAATAAGGCTTATTTCCTGGAGTAGCAAGAAGCAGAACTGTGTTGCAATCTCAACAGCTGAGTCAGAGTATATCTCTGCAGGCAATTGCTGTGCACAACTGCTATGGATAAAAAATCAATTTGAAGATTACAACATGAAGTTTCAAAACATTCCATTGTTTTGCGACTCTTCCAGCGCAATTGCAATCGCCAACAACCCAGTCTTGCACAGCCGGACAAAGTACATAGAGCTGAGGTATCATTTCATCCGGGAGTATGTGGAGCATGAGAATATAGATCTACAGTATGTCTCTACATATAGGCAGATTGCAGATATTTTCACGAAGCCGCTGGACGAGACAAAGTTCTCATTCTTCAAAATAGAACTTGGAATGCTTAACAAAGAAGATTAGAGAAGGTGGACTCACAAGAAGGCTCAGAGATCAAGAATCAGTCAAAAGTTGAAATTCTGCAAATTTCTAACTTTTTGACTCGAGTAAGAAGTAAACAACACGAGTAAGAAAATAACCTACTCGAGTACCTTATCAGCTACTCGAGTAACCTACTCGAGTAGTAAAATGACCTACTCGAGTAATAAAGCTTCACTCGAGTACTTCAATATATCTACTCGAGTACTTTCAGACATCACTCAAGTACTTCCAGCTGTCTCCACTCGAGTACCTCCATATCTTCACTCGAGTACTGACAAGTCTCTTAAGTATAAAACAAACAAACTTCCTACCTTGATTCAAATTTCTTTATTCGCAACCCAATACTTATGCCGCCGTCTCCCAGGTATGTAAGTTTTATTTATTTCTTAATTAGAGAAAAATTAGGGTTATATAAGTCGAAATGTTCGGAATTTACTTTCTACACGAATCAAAACTCCCTCTCTCGAGTAAGCCGATAAACGTTTCATCTTCTGCCGAAAGTTGCAGAGCCCGTGCCATCTTCCTCCCCGCCGCAGATATTTCTCCAATTTCTAGATCATGGCCTCTTCCTCCAAGATTGGCATCGGTTTAGAACTAGTCGCAGCCAGTATCGCCGAAATTTCAGATGATTTTCGAAACCTTCTGATACTTCTCGACACTGCCGGACTCACCTTCGTTCTACAGGAGCCATGTAAAATTTTGTTTCCAGAACTAACCCATGAAGAAGGAGTAGAGGAGGACCTGATTTGCGGCCTAAAGACGTGCGCTTTTCCTCCTCACCATTTTGGCCACCGAGCTTCTGGATCCTCTACAACTTATACACCAACCTTAACAGAAATGAAAAGGAATCATGGGAAACGATTGCCCTTACCCTAGTGAAGGTCCATAAAGAGGGAATTTGGGAGAGGAGGCTTGTAACTCCCAGATGTCATTAAACTCCATTAATGGCCATTAACTCCACCCCTTCGGTTTCAACCAAATTAAGGGGCTGAACCAAATTAATGGTAGGACACCTCCAGAAACTCCTCCTCTCCCTCAGAGGAATAAAAGCCCCATAAAGGTGGGAGTTATGGAGCCTCCATGGCCATTAAGCACTAATTTTCTCTCTCCTCCAGGTCACCAATTCCAGAGAGGCTTGGCTCGACGAATTTGCTTTGTTCGACAAACTCCGCGATGAATCATTGACCACATTCTTCCCGAGCAGGACACGGGTAGTGACACGGGTGTGTCCCTACCCGTGTAGTTCAATTTCGGGTTTTGGCGAATTTTTCGGCCGTGTCGTTTCGAAGGGACTCATTTACTGAGTTGTTTGGCAGTCCAATGATAGGCCGACACGTGTCTATGCATTTCCAAACTTCTCACATCAAAAGGGGAGAAAAACCTAGCCATTTCTAGTCTTCTTTCCAAGCCATTGCTGTAAGAAACTGCTGTAGAGGAAGAAGGTGCTGGAGCCGATCTTCTTCCCGTGAAGAACTAACACTGACTGAGGAAAAGAAGATGCCGCCGAGAAGGGTGACAAGATCCATTACTGGAAACGCTGGAAATGCCGGAAACGATGTGAGATTCCTACCCTCTCCCTTGGTGCTAGATCTTTAATTATTTCTAGGAGAGATATCGACTCAAAAGGGTCTTGATTTGTGAGAAGAAGGTTTCTAGGAAAAGACATTGCTAGGACTTGTGTCCTAGGATTTAGAGTCTTCAACCTTTCCCTCACTGTGATTGCGGTTTGTGGATTGGTTTCGTGAAGAGAAGTGGCCATATGAGGGTGAATAAGGGAGGAGAAATTCTGGATGTTATTTGAAAGTTTGGTTGAAGGAATAAGACGAACCGATGTCGTTCAATCTGCTTTAAAGTGCGTGCAGAAATCTGTTTTCTGCACGCATCAACCTTCGAGGCCATTTTCAGACATGATACGTCCAGATCTGGGCATTTGACTAAACACAAAAGTCATAACCCTTGGAAATATCTTTCCAACGAGTGGTTAAACGCCTTCACCGGATTCCTGTAGCCCCGAAAATCCCCGTTTGAAATTTCTGTATAGTAGTTATTCCTGCTCATGTAATTTTCGTGTTTGTTTTGTATTGGCTTTGGGTTTGGTAGGATGATCGTAGTATATTATCGTTAACGTTTTGTTGAAATGTAGTCCAAAGGTGGTTGTGTTAATAACATTTATTGGATAGATCCCTAATGAACAAATGATGTGGAAAATGTACTTGATCGAGGTGATGTGGTGGAGGTAGAGAACGAATGGATGGATGAGTTAGCATGGTGGGAATGATTTAAATATGGGAAATAATGAGGACATAATTGACTGTGGCAATGAGTTGAATAATGATGGGTTTGGCTTGAATATGCTATATATAATTGGTATTGACTATTACGAACAAATGTTTATGGTTTTAGATGATGGATGTTTGAAGTACCCTTACACTGATAATGAACCCTTAAGTACCTTAGGGCACGAGGTTGTGAATGGGTGTATGTGTGGGGTTTGGCCGCACTGGGTCGGTAATGTTGAGAAGAGACGTAAGTGGTCGGTTGGGCTTGGTCCTCGGTGTTCATCCCCGAGGCTCCTTCTGTGCCACGATGATGTGAAATTACATGCGGTGTGAGTCGACACGCGATATCGTAATCCTGGGTTAAGGATAGTGTGACAGGTCTACGAGCTCGTCAGTTGTCACACCGATGGGAGTTGACAGATAGACTTTGGGCGGTTGGGCTTGGTCCTCGGTGCTCATTCCCGGGGTTCCTTCCGTGCCAAGTGAACGGTTGGGCTTGGTCCTCGTGCTTTATCCGAGGCTCCTTCCTGGTCAAAACATAGGCCAGTTCGGGGCTTGGTTCTCGGTGCACATCCACCCGAGACTCCCGCTGAGCCATAGTACGCAGGTGAGCTCCACTGTTGTATTCTTAGCGTTGATGCGTATGGAGGCCTATGCTTGGTAGTGTGGATTCCCGCCTAGTAGTGGAGAAGCCCGCTCCACTATCAGCGTCTAGCCACGACGTTTGATGCCTGAGAGGTTTGCTACCTGCTCGAAAAATGGGAACTACAAGTCTGTGTCGACATAGCAATTGCATGTGCATGATCATGGGTGAGTCATTGTATTGCATTCATATCATTACATTACATTGCATACTCAAGATCCTTATAGTATAAGTTTGTATATGCACTCTTATACGATGAGTTACTTTACTGTTGAGCCGATCCTTAACTTATAATTTTGTATAGGCATTCCTATAGGTTAAGTTACTTTCCTGTTGTAGATCTATATGCTTAGATGGATTGATAAAGCTTGAGTAGAGTTGCTAAAATAGAATTTTGATAATATTGTGTTACATTACTTCTATTATACTCATGACATGTATACTTACCCCACTCGCTTGTACTACTACTTATATAAATATATTGTACCCTTGATCCTTTCTCCGCCTGGTGCTAAGGAGTCTCCGGGAGAGCGGATGTGATAGCCACTTAGTCTTTTTGATTAACGGTTGTCACGTCTTCCTTTTTAGGAGGAAACCCTGCAGACAGGACAGCAGCAGGTCATACAGCAGGATAGCCAGGCCAGGATGACAGGGCCTGAAGGGATGGTGCCTTCGATACCGTCAGTGACCGATGTGAGTTGAGAGACTCATGATGTAGCCCTTCGGGCAAGTTGTACTCGTACTCTGATATTTTAGAAGCTTGTTGTAGCTTCTTATTCTTGATGTGCTTTTGGACTATTTTGTTTATGTATGAATTTGACTTCTATTTCATGTTGTTGGTTGGGTTGGCATTGGGTGATATTGTTTATGGCCGGCAGAATAGACGGCTTGTGGTGCAGACCAACACGTACGTTGGTGCCACCGCAAGGCGGATGTTCTGGCCATAAGACTCCCCTTGTGCCGTGTTTGTGTTCCGAGAGGGGGGGGGGGGGGTCTTACAAATGGTATCAGCTTGCTACGGTCCTGAACTAAAGAAGTCATTCAACAATGGTGTCACCCCCGTTCAATTAGTCAGTTTGGGGACAAACTGACTTAGCGGAAGCAGTGGTATGCCCATATGTAATTCACACTAAGCATATCCAACTTTGACCTTAAGATTAGCCAACCTGACCTTAGGATTGTACTCTACGTATAGATCCTAGTGCATGTTGAGCCAGTGGGGGGCTCCCCCGCCCCGTCCATACCCACACAGTTTTAGCAATCGGAGCTAGGGCAGATGCTCACAGCTATCTTGGATGCCTTTAGATCCCAACCAGCCCCCATACAACAACAAGCTCCGGGCTCCAATTGGTTGAGCACTTTCTGAGCTCTCTCCCCTCCTACCTACCTTGGGACAGAGTCGGCAGTGCATACGAAGGAATGGCTCGATACCGTGCAAGAACTGCTGGCGGGAATTAGATGTCCGAACAATATGGTTGTGACTCTGGTAGTGACACTCCTAGAACTGTACGCCAAGAGGTGGTGGAAGTCCCTTATGGGCTCCACCTTTCAAGGGTGAGTTTATACGGAGATTAGCTAGAGCGAGTTCTCAGGAGCCTTTTTTGAGCACTTCATTCCCTCGTCTACTTGAGATGAACTCGAAGAGAGATTTTTATAGTTGAAGCAAGTATCGAAGTCGGTTACGGAGTATCAACGAGAGTTCCAACATCTCGCGAGATTTGCTGACTCATATGACTTGGATGATAGAGCATACGCTAAGCGCTTCTACAAAGGGCTGCGGGACCCCTTAAGGCAGGCCCTTTTGTTTATAGTGGACTCCAGCTTGGCGGAAATAATTGACATGGCAAAGAGTCTAGAAGCAGGCCACTTGAGAAGTGGTAAGAGATCTACTGAGGGTGTGATGGAAGCTGGCCCTAACAACAGAAGGAGACATGACTATGGAGGATGAAGAGGACATCAGAGGGGTGGCGGGCATTTCCATCGAAATTTTAGAATGGAGCACCCGGTTCCACAGCCGCCCACATTGCCTCTACCCCCACAGTTTCAACAATTTCAGCAATTCGAGGGGCAGAATGAGCGAGTGTGCATCCAATGCAACCAACCGGGCCACATCCGATGTTACTGCCCGCAACTATTTGGGAATGCTCCTCTTGCTCTCCCTCTGGCAGCACCTCGAGGGCGGGGACATATGCGTGGTTGAGGACGAGGACCACGAGGAGGAAACCCCAGACCTGCTCGAAATCAGGTGTTCACGCTGGACATGACACATGAGCGAAACCCTCAGGAGGTGATTGTAGGTATGCTACAGTTAGTTATCACATCTTCATTGTTAACCTTAAGTTGCTTAAGATGTAGTAGAGATCTAGTTTTGAGTATTGATATTGGTACTTAGGCACCGTGGTAGTCGGCGGGAAACCGGCCTATATGTTATTCGATACCGATGCCTCGCACTCATTTTTGTCTGCGAACTTCATTAAAGACCTATAAGGAGTGCAATACTTCACCGGTATTGCTCGAGAGGAGTACGCCTCCCAGATGGCTCTGAGATGACCGCAACTGCCAATTGCGAGTTGGAGATACTCATTGGGCGAAATACCTTTGACACCCCTGCCACGGTTTTGAGAATGCCAGAATTCGATCTCATTCTGGGCATGACGTGGTTGGATTAGCACTACGCAAGAATTGACTACACAGGGAAGCAAATTTACTTGAGACATGGGGACACTGAGGTCACCTTTCAAGGTATAAAATTCGCACCTCGTTTGTTATTATCTTTGATTTAGGCCTTGAAAGCTCACATGAGGGGGGAAAAATCTGCATGATATGTTTTGAACTGAAGGAGATGAAAATAGGTATGAAGGATGTGCGAGTACTGCGGGACTTTCCCGAGGTATTTCCTGATAAATTGCCAGGATTACCCCCGCATAGAGCGGTGGATTTTCAAATTAAGCTAGCACCGGGTGCCAAGCCCGTCTCTAGGGCCCCTTACCGTATGGCCCCGAAGGAACTCGCAGAGTTTAGAGTTCAGTTGCAAGAACTGGTGGAATTAGGGTTTGTTCTCCCCAGCTCATCACCTTGGGGAGCCCCTATTTTGTTCGTTAAGAAGAAGGATGGGACCTTGCGATTGTGCATAGACTATCAGGAGCTCAATCGAATGACGGTGCGGAACACCTATCCGCTACCCCGGATCAACGAGTTGTTCGATCAATTGGTAGGAGCGCATTGGTTTTCCAAGTTGGATTTACGCTCGGGGTATTATCAGTTGAGGATACAAGAGGAGGACATTCAGCAAACAGCTTTCAGCTCAAGGTATGGTTTATACGAGTTCACCGTGATGCCGTTTGGGCTCACAAATGCCCCTTCAGCTTTGATGAGTTTGATGAACAAAGTGTTTGAGCCTTATTTAGATATCTTTATCATCGATGACATTTTGCTCTACTCAAAGATAGAGGAAGAGCATGTCGAACATCTAACTTGGTACTGAGGAAACTAAAAGAACACGCCTTGTTTTCCAAGTTCAGCAAGTGCGAATTCCGGCTCCAAGAAGCTGCCTTCTTAGGCCATGTGATCAGTGGGGCTGGACTAGCCGTGGATCCGGCCAAGGTATGTGCCGTGAAGGAATGGTCGCCCCTGAAGTCAGCAGTCGATGTACGGAGTTTCCTTGGACTTTCCGGGTATTATCGCAAGTCCGTAAAAGGGTTCTCAAAGATTGCCCTTCCTTCCCCTTACTACCCTGACGAAGAAAGGTGTGTCATACGAGTGGACACCCCAGTATGAAGCTGCATTGCAAGAACTGAAAGATAGTCTTACCTCTGCACCCATCCTAGCACTTCCATGTGGGAAGGAAGGATTTCAAGTTTACACGGATGCATCTTATCAAGGGATGGGAGTGGTACTGATGCAATACGGTCATGTAATTGCTTATGCCTCAAGGCAACTAAAGAAGCATGAACACAACTATCCAGTTCACTATTTAAAATTGGGGGCAGTGGTGTTCGCCATGAAAGTTTGGAGACACTACCTAGATGGAGTCCATTGTGAGATATTTTCGGAACACAAAAATCTAAAGTATGTTCACACCCAAAAGGAACTGAATTTGAGGCAGAGGCGCTGGTTGGAGTTTTTGTGCGATTATGAGTTCACCTTGAACTCATCCTAGAAAAGCAAATTCCGTAGCTGATGCAATGAGCAGAAAAGTACCGAACTCGAGCCCCGAGTCTCGGTTGATGAGGATGGAATTAGCTCGAATGCTCGGGGAAATGGTGATCACTTTGGTATATGTTAGAAACGACCAAAAACAAACCGGAAGTGGTTTAACAGAAACTTTATTATCCCAAAAAGGTATCTATTACAAAGGTGTGACCTCCCTTATATAGAATGGAGGAGAGAAGAGAGAATACAAATAAGAGATGTGAGAATAAAAATTTATAGGACACAAGCGGACTATACAGACACAAACCGCACAAGCCGCGCGGTTAGACAGAAGGGCTAACCGCTCGGCTACTACCAGAGAGAGAGAGAGAGATCGTCATGGGAGACCGCTAGACCGCCCGGTCTCCAAGTCGCCAGAGACAAACCGCTAGACCGCTTGGACCTCAGATAGCAACACATAACAACCAAACCGCTGAAGGGTAACTGCAAAACCGCGCGGTCATCAACCCGCCAAGCTAGACCGCCAGACCGCCTGGTCACCAACTTCAACACTCCCCCTCAAGCTGGAGCATATATATCGATCATGCCTAGCTTGTCACAAATATGAGGAAACGAGGCGGATACTGGCTTGGTGAAGATGTCAGCCAGCTCTTTATCAGAAGTGACGAATGGAGTGCAAATTTGTTCCTTCAGAATCTCTTCACGAATGAAATGATAGTCGACCTCAATGTGCTTGGTTCTTTCATGGAAGACCGGATTTTTGGACATGTATATGGCAGCCTTGTTGTCACAGAACATAGGTAGAGGATGGTTGTAGACCTCTCCTAAATCTAGTATGAGAGCCCGTAGCCATTTTAACTCACAAGTGGTCGATGCCATACTCCGATACTCTGCTTCAGCACTGGACCTGGAAACAACAGACTGCTTCTTGCTATTCCAGCTTACTAGATTTCCCCCAACAAAGGTGCAGAAACCGGAGGTAGACTTGCGATCCCCTTTGTCATCAGCGTAACTCGCATCTGAGTACGCTTCAACCCTCAGATGACCATTCTTCTGAAATAATAATACTTTCCCAGGCGCTGCTTTGACATACTGCAAGATCCGCAAGGTGGACTGTAGATGGCACTTCCTAGGTGCTTGCATGAATTGACTCACCTTGCCCACAACATAGGAAATGTCGGGCCTGGTCACTGTAAGATATATGAGCTTACCAACTAGACGCATGTACCGCGTAGTATCTGAAAGAAGCGGCGAATCATCTATCCAGGTTTTGTCTTCTCTAATTACTATGGGGCATCGGGTAGGTTTGACTCCAATCAATCCTACTTCTTTTAATAGATCAAGGGCATACTTACGCTGGGAGAGGACTAAGGAGTTGGGCTTCCGAGAGATTTCGATCCCCAAAAAGAACTTCGGAGAGCCCATATCTTTCGTGACCAGATGTTGACGAAGATGCCGCTTTGTCAAGGCTACCCCTTCCTGATCATCGCCAGTGAGAAGAATATCATCGACGTACACAGCAAGAACCACCAGTCCCGAGGAGGTTTTGCGAATAAATATCGAGTGATCGGCAGAGCTGCGCGCAAAACCAATGGCCGCCACGATGCTGCTGAACTTGTTAAACCAAGCTCGAGGGCTCTGCTTGAGGCCATAGATTGCCTTCTTCAGTCGACATACTCGTGTCTCCCCCTGAGCAACATACCCAGGAGGTTGCTCCATGTAGACGGCCTCTTGAAGATCACCATAAAGGAAGACATTCTTTACATCCAGTTGGGAAATCAGCCAATCTCTATTGACCGCCACAGAGAGAAGGACCCGTATAGTGCTGAGACGAGCTACGAGAGAGAAATTGTTAAAATAATCAACCCCATAGGTCTGAGTAAAGCCCTTAGCAACAAGACGAGCCTTATAACGGTCCACCGTGCCGTCCGGGCCAAATTTGACCACAAAGACCCAGCGACACCCAACAACATCAGTACCAAAGGGAGGAGGAATAAGAGTCCAGGTACCCCGCTCCGTGAGGGTCGCCATTTCCTCATCCATGACCATCTTCCAGTGAGGAATAACAAGGGCCTCCTAGTAGGAACGAGGTGTTGCAGTGGCAGAGATAACCAGCGCAAAGGCCCTGCGAGAAGAGGTAAGACGATCATATGAAATAACAACAGCAAGGGAGTGTAGGGTACACGTCGGCACCCCTTTGCGAAGAGCTACAGGAAGATCCAGGTCGTTGGGTCCCTCGGCATCCGGAGCATCCGTGGTAGAGAGAGCTGGCCTGGGAGGAGAGAGCGACGACAGTGGAGATGAGGGAGACGATGGTGGAGAAGTGGGAGAGAGAGGTGGAGATAGTGGAGGTGGTGGAGATGGTGGAGGTGGCAGAACAGTAGTAGGAGCAGAGGGAATGGTGGGGTGGTGGTGAGAGGTAGGATCAGCAGGAGTAGAGGAGGAAGAGGAAGAGGAGTAAGAGGCATTTTGAAAGAAGGTGACATCCACAGAGACAAATTGCTTGCGGGTAACGGGTTCAAAGCAATAATAACCTTTCTGAGTGGGAGAGTACCCCAGAAAGACACATTTAGTGGACCACATGGAGAGTTTGTCGCGGGTGGCAGAGGGAGCATGCACAAAGGCTGTGCAGCCAAAGATACGTATATGAAGAGGAAAGGGTTCTTTGCCCGGATAGAGAATGGAGAAAGGAGTTTGACCACGGAGAACGGTGGAGGGAATGTGATTGATGAGATAGCAAGCGATGAGAACAACATAGCCCCAGTAGGAGTGAGGGACATGCATTTGCGTGAGTAGAGTGCGAGCGACATCAAGGAGGTGACGGTTTTTGCGTTCCGCTACTCCATTTTGTTGGGAGGTGTAAACACAACTGTTTTGATGAATAATCTCATGTTGCGTGCAAAAAGAGCAAAAAGCGTGACTGAGATATTCTTTTGCATTATCCGAGCGTAACATTTTAATGGAGACATCAAAATGAGTTTGAATGGAATGGTAAAAGGATGTCCATACATCAAAAAGTTCTGAGCGGTCGCGTAAGAGATATACCCAAGTAGAGCGAGAAAAGTCATCAATGAAAGTAACAAAATAGGAACTACCCCGACCAACGGTGAGGGTAGGAGCAGGACCCCAGATGTCAGAGTGAACAAGATCAAACGGACGGGTAGAACCACGATCTTGCTTTGGAGGAAAGGAGGAGCGGTGATGCTTGCCAAGTTGACATGCGTCATAATTAAGAGAATGATGATGCGGTTGAAAGAAATAGTGTCTAACCACCTAGAGGGGGGGGGGGAGGGGTGAATAGGTGTACTTTTTCTTTTTTACTTTAAGGCAGACAAACTGTTTTGTACTTTAAGCAGCAAATGCAAATTCTACAGCTATCATAACACAGCAACCATAGAAACAAACATTCACAGAGTGCACACAGTGTTTATAGTGGTTCCCCAAGGTCTGGGTACATCCACTTTCCCCCTTCTCCTATCTAGTAGTGTACTAGATTCGGCCTAACTTCTGCACTTCTCCTCAGATACTCAGATCTTACAGCTCAGAACCCCAAACAGGTTCCTACAACTCAGAGTGTCCCCACTCCTACAACACATGCACAAAGCCCTACCACTCAGTCTTCAATGAGACCTACACTCAGGCTAAACAACCCTACCTCAGCATTCAACAAGGCCTACACTCAGAGAATTGATCCTCCTACACTCAGGCTCAAAAGCCCTACCTCAGTGATGGCGCGGCCCCTCCTCCACCGGTTGAAGATGATGCTGATGATGCTGTTGATGATCTGGTTGCTAAGGCCATACGACTCAAGGACTTGAGGCGGCACGATGACGCTAACGGACGGCTACGCTACAACCTCCGCCCGCGCCGTGCTACCGCCACGACAACGCCTTAGTTTTATTTATTTCCTTTTCGTGCACTTTATTTTATAATTGGAATATAAAATTATCCTATGCTTATGTGATAATTTTATATTCATTGCATGTGTTGTTGTATTTTCAATTTGAACTATTTTAGTTTTGGTGTGCAATTAGCCATTCAGATGGATGAGATTAAATCTCCATCATGAAGGGCTAAGGCTTATTTGTAACTCCTATTAGCCATTCGGATGGATGAGATTAAATCTCCATCATGAAGGGCTAAGGCTTATTTGTAACTCCTATTTAAAGGAGGCTATCATGAAGAGTTAAAGCAATTGGAAAAGAAACCTAAAAAAACCCCCTTGTGGAAATTTCGGCCACCATGGAGAAGTCCATAGCCCCCCCTCCCCTTTGGTGTGAAGCCAAGCCTTGCCTCCTCCATCCCCGTTCGGTGCGACTCCGGCGTGGCTTCCTTCAGTGAGACTGCTTGGAAGAAGGTTGCAAACCATTCGGTGCGACGCTGGTGGATCCGTGGAGAGAGTGATTCTCCCACAGTTATCTCGTGTGAACGTTTTCCGGTTGGGTAATCTCTTTCCCCTCACTTGTGTGATTTCTTCTCGTTAGTTGTGGTGGATTTCGCTCATCGTTTTCTCCGGATCTTTAATTTAATCGCTGCAAGTTTTGAATCGAAATCGCCGTTGCAAGGCTTTTATTTCCGGATCGGGTGGATCCTATTTGCTTGAGCAGATCTTGGCCTATAGCCTTGGTCTTGCTCTCAAAAAGGAGTGACAACCTTTGTGTTTTCTTCGGGAATAATCCGACTCAAATTTCCGATCGTTGTTTTCGAGTCGACCATTCCTCCTTTGTTGTTTGTGCTGCGTTTTGTGACGAGGAAATATTATGGGCGATAGGTGCTGTGTAGGTGCGGTAGATCTACGACGTGTTGTGCGTAGGGTGAGCGTTAGCTTCGCGGAGATCTCCGTTTCCGGATAACCCTACATCAATTTGGTATCAGAGGCGGTCGTTTCAACTCCCACGTTGAAAACATCCTCTCTGCATTCCTTGTTGGTCGATCGGATCTAAAAAAAATCAAAAAAATTATTTCTGTGGTCTGCCAATAGCGGGCTGAAATCTTTATTTTTCAGCAAAATTTCAAAAAAAAAACTTTTTTAACGATCTACGTGTTATTCACTTTGGGAATATATAAAAATATCTTATTTTCAATATAGCTACAGCCCTAGGAAAATTCATCTTGCCCGGGGCCTCCCAAACCTGAATGCGCAAAAGGCTAGGAACGGAGTACGCAACCCCGTCTACGTCTAGTATGGCTGCGAACGAGCATGGTGATCCCAACACCGCGGCTATAGAGGGTCTTCGTGCTGAAATGGCTGAGCTTAGGAACGTCTTAGCCCAGATCCTACAAAACCAAGCTAGGCCACCCCCGCCACCCGTTAATGTTGACCGGCCCAACCGGCACCAACATAACTCTGATTCGGATTCTGATGGGGACTCTCCGCGGGTGACCCCTAGAGGACACCGCCCCGAGCGAGACTTTGACATTACTAAGGCCATTAAGATAAATGCCCCCATGTATGATGGCATGGGAGACCCCCAAATCTTCCTTAACTGGACTGTGGATGTGGAGTGTTACTTCGAGTGGCACAACCTGACGGATCCCCAAAAGGTCCAAGTTGCCCGGATGAAGTTAACAGGTCGTGCAAAGACGTTCTGGCTGAATGAGGAGCGAAGATTAGGAACCGGACACGGAGCCCCCCTTATAGGTTGGCCAGTAATGAAGAACCTGTTGACCGATCAGTACGTTCCCGCATACCATCGGACACAGATGTTCGATGAGCTTGCCACTCTGCGGCAGGGCTCAAGCTCGGTAGCTGAATATATGGGTGAACTTAAGGACCGAATGGTGCGATGTGACCTTAGGGAGATTCCCGAAGTCACTTTATCTAGATTTCGAAAGGGCCTTAACCCTAATATCCAAAGGAAGCTCTTGCGATATGGGCATACGGACTTGAGCACGACTTTCAATGCCGCCTTGGACATTGAAAAACACGTAGCCTCTAAGGCTCACTCCCGTTACGCTCATGCGAAGCACAAGTCCACCACTGGGGCATATTCTTCCACATATCCTGATAAGGGAAAGTTTAAATCTACCGAGTCGAAGTCAATCGTGATCACCGCTAGGAACTCCAAGAACCCTTCGAGTGAGCGTGTCCCTATCGGGAAGGTTAGCAAGGCTAACACCACTTGTTACTCTTGCGGCATTCAAGGCCACTATGCCTACGAATGCCCAACAAAGACAAAAACTCTAGCCTTGTTAGAGCCAACTACCGACCCTGACGATTATGTATACGAGGCCGCAGAAGAGAGTGACCCCGAAGGAGTCCCTAGTGACTTAGAGGACGATCACCCCCTTATGGTGATGCGTTGTATTTTGACCACTTCTCGTCCATTAGATGATTGGAAGAGGACGAGCATATTTTCCCTGATTTTTAAGAGTGGCGAGAAGCTTTGCAAGTTGATTATTGATAGTGGTAGCTGCGTGAATGTCATATCTGAGAACGCCGTAGCACGTATGTCCTTGGTCACGGAACCACACCCGACCCCATACCAGGTCACTTGGATCAACAAGCTCTCTGTACCCGTTACCAAGCGATGCCTGGTCCCACTCTCATTCAAATCATACATTGATGAGGTGTGGTGTGATGTCCTTCCAATGGACACTTGCCATGTGTTGTTAGGCCGCCCTTGGCTATACGACCGTGATGTTACACATTTTGGTAGAGCCAACACTTATGAGTTCAAATTCAATGGCAAAACCATCACTTTGAAGCTGACCATCCCAAAGGAGCCCGTAGTCTTGGCTAAGGACACCACTATCCCGGTAGAACGGAAAACGTTGAATCTCGTTGGTAGGAAAGAGTTTGAGAGAGATCCGTTCTTTGATGGAATTATGTATGCGCTAGTCCTCTTGAGTGCGAAGCCCGATTCTAGCATTTTGGATGAGCTACCTAGTGAGTTACGGGTACTGTTGGAAGAGTATAGGGACGTGTACCCGAATGAGTTGCCGCCCACGTTACCCCCGCTTAGGAATATCCAGCATTCGATAGATCTCATCCCAGGGTCTTCCTTGCCAAACCAGCCCCATTATCGACTCCACCCCGCGGCTCACCTAGAGTTGCAGTCTCAGATCGAGGGCTTGCTAGCGAACGGTTTTATTAAGACTAGTATGAGTCCATGTGCTGTACCAGCCCTACTTGCCCCCAAGAAGGATGGTACATGGAGGATGTGCGTTGATAGCCGGGCTATCAACAAAATCACCATCAAGTATAGGTTCCCCATTCCCCGCCTAGATGATTTGTTGGATGTCTTGTCTGGAGCCACCGTATTCTCCAAATTAGATCTTCGGAGTGGCTATCACCAGATTAGGATACGAGAGGGCGATGAGAGGAAGACAACGTTTAAGTCGGAGGATGGTTACCTGTTTAGGAATGAGAAGCTATGTATTCCGCAGTCATCGTTACGACTACATATTATATGGGAGTTGCATAGCGGAGGGTTGAGTGACCACTTCGGTAGAGATAAGACCATTACGTTAGTCGAAGACAAATTCTATTGGCCAAAACTGAAGGTTATGGTGGGACAGGTAGTGAGTAGCTGCCGCACATGCCAAGTATTTAAGGATAGTAAAACCAACGTAGGATTATATACACCCTTGCCTATTCCTTCCATGCCTTGGGTCGACGTTAGTATGGATTTTGTATTAGGCCTCCCCATTACCCTATGCCGTCACGCCTCAATTTTTGTAGTTGTGGATAGGTTTTCAAAGATGGCTTATTTCATCCCGTGCAGTAGGACAAATGATGCGTCTCACGTCGCTAAGCTTTATTTTAAAGAAGTCGTTAGTCACCGTGGAGTGCCCAAGACCATAGTGTCGGATAGGGACGTAAAATTCACTAGTTATTTTTGGAAGACTCTTTGGATATTAATGGGAACGAAATTATTGTTTTCCTCTGCCTATCATCTCCAAACTGATGGGCAGACAGAAGTGGTTAATCGGAGCTTAGGAAATTTGTTACGATGCCTCGTGAGTGATCACAAGAGCACTTGGGATCTTCTCCTTCCCCATGCCCAATTAGCCTACAATAATTCCAAGAATCGGTCTACGGGTCTGTCCCCAAATGAGATTGTCCACGGGTATAAGGCTCCTGTGCCGCTTGACTTGGTGCCGTTGCCCCCAACGTACAAGGCAAGTCAGTTTGCACAATCCTTCGCCCAACACATCCATGATTTACACGCACGTATACGGGACACCTTGACTACACAATACGACTCTTATCAAGCGCACGCTAATTTACATAGGAGAGTATCAGATTTCAAAATTGGCGATCTAGTTTTAGTCCGTTTGGTTCCCGAACGCTTGCCAACTGGCACCGTTAAAAAGTTAGCACCAAAGCGCGCCGGCCCTTTTCGGATTATTAAAAAGCTAGGTGACAACGCTTTTGTTTTGGACTTGCCTGCTGATTGGGGTATCTCCCCCATTTTTAATGTTTCGGATTTAACGATGTTTGTGTCACCACCACAAGAGTTGATTTCTTTGTCGTCTTCTTCTCCCACTAAAAATTCTCATGGGTTGGGGAGTGGTAGTACGAATGATCTCTCTCTTTCGGTCCCCACAGGTATATCATCGGATGGTAAGTTGCCTTCTTTCCTTCCTACTGCTAATATGTTCCCTAGGTTTCCACGGACGTTCTCCACTCCAGAGATGATACTTGATGCTGAGCCTGTTACCACTGCTGATGGCGACACCCACCGCTTTCTCATCCGTTGGCGTGATCGGCCCCCTTCGGATGACTCTTGGGTACTCGAGACGGAGCTGCAGAGTTTGGATGCCGCTCTCCTTCACCGCTATCGCTTGGACCACGCAACGGAGATGCGTGCATTTGAGCGGGGGAGGATTGATGGCGCGGCCCCTCCTCCACCGGTTGAAGACGATGCCGATGATGCTGTTGATGATCCGGTTGCTAAGGCCATACGACTCAAGGACGTGAGGCGGCACGATGACGCTAACGGACGGCTACGCTACAACCTCCGCCCGCGCCGTGCTACCGCCACGACAACGCCTTAATTTTATTTATTTCCTTTTCGTGCACTTTATTTTATAATTGGAATATAAAATTATCCTATGCTTATGTGATAATTTTATATTCATTGCATGTGTTGTTGTATTTTCAATTTGAACTATTTTAGTTTTGGTGTGCAATTAGCCATTCGGATGGATGAGATTAAATCTCCATCATGAAGGGCTAAGGCTTATTTGTAACTCCTATTAGCCATTCGGATGGATGAGATTAAATCTCCATCATGAAGGGCTAAGGCTTATTTGTAACTCCAATTTAAAGGAGGCTATCATGAAGAGTTAAAGCAATTGGAAAAGAAACCTAAAAAAACCCCCTTGTGGAAATTTCGGCCACCATGGAGAAGTCCATAGCCGCCCCTCCCCTTTGGTGTGAAGCCAAGCCTTGCCTCCTCCATCCCCGTTCGGTGCGACTCCGGCGTGGCTTCCTTCGGTGCGACTCCTTGGAAGAAGGTTGCAAACCATTCGGTGCGACGCCGGTGGATCCGTGGAGAGAGTGATTCTCCCACAGTTATCTCGTGTGAACGTTTTCCGGTTGGGTAATCTCTTTCCCCTCCCTTGTGTGATTTCTTCTCGTTAGTTGTGGTGGATTTCGCTCATCGTTTTCTCCGGATCTTTAATTTAATCGCTGCAAGTTTTGAATCGAAATCGCCGTTGCAAGGCTTTTATTTTCGGATCGGGTGGATCCTATTTGCTTGAGCGGATCTTGGCCTATAGCCTTGGTCTTGCTCTCAAAAAGGAGTGGCAACCTTTGTGTTTTCTTGGGGAATAATCCGACTCAAATTTCCGATCGTTGTTTTCGAGTCGACCATTCTCCTTTGTTGTTTGTGCTGCGTTTTGTGACGAGGAAATATTGTGGGCGATAGGTGTTGTGTAGGTGCGGTAGATCTACGACGTGTTGTGCGTAGGGTGAGCATTAGCTTCGCGGAGATCTCCGTTTCCGGATAACCCTACATCAATTTGGTATCAGAGGCGGTCGTTTCAACTCCCACGTTGAAAACATCCTCTCTGCATTCCTTGTTGGTCGATCGGATCTAAAAAAAATCAAAAAAATTATTTCAGTGGTCTGCCAATAGCGGGCTGAAATCTTTATTTTTCAGCAAAATTTCAAAAAAAAACTTTTTTAACGATCTACGTGTTATTCACTTTGGGAATATATAAAAATATCTTATTTTCAATATAGCTACAGCCCTAGGAAAATTCATCTTGCCCGGGGCCTCCCAAACCTGAATGCGCACAAGGCTAGGAACGGAGTACGCAACCCCGTCTACGTCTAGTATGGCTGCGAACGAGCATGGTGATCCCAACACCGCGGCTATAGAGGGTCTTCGTGCTGAAATGGCTGAGCTTAGGAACGTCTTAGCCCAGATCCTACAAAACCAAGCTAGGCCACCCCCGCCACCCGTTAATGTTGACCGGCCCAACCGGCACCAACATAACTCTGATTCGGATTCTGATGGGGACTCTCCGCGGGTGCCCCCTAGAGGACACCGCCCCGAGCGAGACTTTGACATTACTAAGGCCATTAAGATAAATGCCCCCACGTATGATGGCATGGGAGACCCCCAAATCTTCCTTAACTGGACTGTGGATATGGAGTGTTACTTCGAGTGGCACAACCTGACGGATCCCCAAAAGGTCCAAGTTGCCCGGATGAAGTTAACAGGTCGTGCAAAGACGTTCTGGCTGAATGAGGAGCGAAGATTAGGAACCGGACACGGAGCCCCCCTTATAGGTTGGCCAGTAATGAAGAACCTGTTGACCGATCAATACGTTCCCGCGTACCATCGGACACAGATGTTCGATGAGCTTGCCACTCTGTGGCAGGGCTCAAGCTCGGTAGCTGAATATATGGGTGAACTTAAGGACCGAATGGTGCGATGTGACCTTAGGGAGATTCCCGAAGTCACTTTATCTAGATTTCGAAAGGGCCTTAACCCCGATATCCAAAGGAAGCTCTTGCGATATGGGCATACGGACTTGAGCACGACTTTCAATGCCGCCTTGGACATTGAAAAACACCTAGCCTCTAAGGCTCACTCCCGTTACGCTCATGCGAAGCACAAGTCCACCACTGGGGCATCTTCTTCCACATATCCTGATAAGGGAAAGTTTAAATCTACCGAGTCGAAGTCAATCGTGATCACCGCTAGGAACTCCAAGAACCCTTCGAGTGAGCGTGTCCCTATCGGGAAGGTTAGCAAGGCTAACACCACTTGTTACTCTTGCGGCATTCAAGGCCACTATGCCTACGAATGCCCAACAAAGACAAAAACTCTAGCCTTGTTAGAGCCAACTACCGACCCTGATGATTATGTATACGAGGCCGCAGAAGAGAGTGACCCCGAAGGAGTCTCTAGTGACTTAGAGGACGATCACCCCCTTATGGTGATGCATTGTATTTTGACCACTCCTCGTCCATTAGATGATTGGAAGAGGACGAGCATATTTTCCCTGATTTTTAAGAGTGGCGAGAAGCTTTGCAAGTTGATTATTGATAGTGGTAGCTGCGTGAATGTCATATCTGAGAACGCCGTAGCACGTATGTCCTTGGTCACGGAACCACACCCGACCCCATACCAGGCCGCTTGGATCAACAAGCTCTCTATACCCGTTACCAAGCGATGCCTGGTCCCACTCTCATTCAAATCCTACATTGATAAGGTGTGGTGTGATGTCCTTCCGATGGACGCTTGCCATGTGTTGTTAGGCCGCCCTTGGCTATACGACCGTGATGTTACACATTTTGGTAGAGCCAACACTTATGAGTTCAAATTCAATGGCAAAACCATCACTTTGAAGTCGACCATCCCAAAGGAGCCCGTAGTCTTGGCTAAGGACACCACTATCCCGGTAGAACGGAAAACGTTGAATCTCGTTGGTAGGAAAGAGTTTGAGAGAGATCTGTTCTTTGATGGAATTATGTATGCGCTAGTCCTCTTGAGTGCGAAGCCCGATTCTAGCATTTTGGATGAGCTACATAGTGAGTTACGGGTACTGTTGGAAGAGTATAGGGACGTGTACCCGAATGAGTTGCCGCCCACGTTACCCCCGCTTAGGAATATCCAGCATGCGATAAATCTCATCCCGGGGTCTTCCTTGCCAAACCAGCCCCATTATCGACTCCACCCCGCGACTCACCTAGAGTTGCAGTCTCAGATCGAGGGCTTGCTAGTGAACGATTTTATTAGGACTAGTATGAGTCCATGTGCTGTACCAGCCATACTTGCCCCCAAGAAGGATGGTACATGGAGGATGTACGTTGATAGCCGGGCTATCAACAAAATCACCATCAAGTATAGGTTCCCCATTCCCCGCCTAGATGATTTGTTGGATGTCTTGTCTGGAGCCACCGTATTCTCCAAATTAGATCTTCGGAGTGGCTATCACCAGATTAGGATACGAGAGGGCGATGAGAGGAAGACAACGTTTAAGTCGAAGGATGGTTACCTGTTTAGGAACGGGAAGCTATGTATTCCGCAGTCATCGTTACGACTACATATTATATGGGAGTTACATAGCGGAGGGTTGAGTGGCCACTTCAGTAGAGATAAGACCATTACGTTAGTCGAAGACAAATTCTATTGGCCAAAACTGAAGGTTATGGTGGGACAGGTAGTGAGTAGCTGCCGCACATGCCAGGTATTTAAGGGTAGTAAAACCAACGTAGGATTATATACACCCTTGCCTATTCCTTCCATGCCTTGGGTCGACGTTAGTATGGATTTTGTATTAGGCCTCCCCATTACCCTACGCCGCCACGCCTCAATTTTTGTAGTTGTGGATAGGTTTTCAATGATGGCTTATTTCATCCCGTGCAGTAGGACAAATGATGCGTCTCACGTCGCTAAGCTTTATTTTAAAGAAGTCGTTAGTCACCGTGGAGTGCCCAAGACCATAGTGTCGGATAGGGACGTAAAATTCACTAGTTATTTTTGGAAGACTCTTTGGATATTAATGGGAATGAAATTAATGTTTTCCTCTGCCTATCATCCCCAAACTGATGGGCAGACGGAAGTGGTTAATCGGAGCTTAGGAAATTTGTTACGATGCCTCGTGAGTGATCACAAGAGCACTTGGGATCTTCTCCTTCCCCATGCCCAATTAGCCTACAATAATTCCAAGAATCGGTCTACGGGTCTGTCCCCAAATGAGATTGTCCACGGGTATAAGGCTCCTGTGCCGCTTGACTTGGTGTCGTTGCCCCCAACGTACAAGGCAAGTCAGTTTGCACAATCCTTTGCCCAGCACATCCATGATTTACACGCACGTATACGGGACACCTTGACTACGCAATACGACTCTTATCAAGCGCACGCTAATTTACATAGGAGAGTATCAGACTTCAAAATTGGCGATCTAGTTTTAGTCCGTTTGGTTCCCGAACGCTTGCCAACTGGCACCGTTAAAAAGTTAGCACCAAAGCGCGCCGGCCATTTTCGGATTATTAAAAAGCTAGGTGACAACGCTTTCGTTTTGGACTTGCCTGCTGATTGGGGTATCTCCCCCATTTTTAATGTTTCGGATTTAACGATGTTTGTGTCACCACCACAAAAGTTGATTTCTTTGTCGTCTTCTTCTCCCACTAAAAATTCTCATGGGTTGGGGAGTGGTAGTACGGATGATCTCTCTCTTTCGGTCCCCACAGGTATATCATCGGATGGTAAGTTGCCTTCTTTCCTGCCTACTGCTAATATGTTCCCCAGGTTTCCACGGACGTTCTCCACTCCAGAGATGATACTTGATGCTGAGCCTGTTACCACCGCTGATGGCGACACCCACCGCTTTCTCATCCGTTGGCGTGATCGGCCCCCTTCAGATGACTCTTGGGTACTCGAGACGGAGCTGCAGAGTTTGGATGCCGCTCTCCTTCACCGCTATCGCTTGGACCACGCAACGGAGATGCGTGCATTTGAGCGGGGGAGGATTGATGGCGCGGCCCCTCCTCCACCGGTTGAAGACGATGCTGATGATGCTGTTGATGATCCGGTTGCTAAGGCCATACGACTCAAGGACGTGAGGCGGCACGATGACGGTAACGGACGGCTACGCTACAACCTCCGCCCGCGCCGTGCTACCGCCACGACAACGCCTTAGTTTTATTTATTACCTTTTCGTGCACTTTATTTTATAATTGGAATATAAAATTATCCTATGCTTATGTGATAATTTTATATTCATTGCATGTGTTGTTGTATTTTCAATTTGAACTATTTTAGTTTTGGTGTGCAATTAGCCATTCGGATGGATGAGATTAAATCTCCATCATGAAGGGCTAAGGCTTATTTGTAACTCCTATTAACCATTCGGATGGATGAGATTAAATCTCCATCATGAAGGGCTAAGGCTTATTTGTAACTCCTATTTAAAGGAGGCTATCATGAAGAGTTAAAGCAATTGGAAAAGAAACCTAAAAAAACCCCCTTGTGGAAATTTCGGCCACCATGGAGAAGTCCATAGCCGCCCCCTCCCCTTTGGTGTGAAGCCAAGCCTTGCCTCCTCCATCCCCGTTCGGTGCGACTCCGGCGTGGCTTCCTTCGGTGCGACTCCTTGGAAGAAGGTTGCAAACCATTCGGTGCGACGCCGGTGGATCCGTGGAGAGAGTGATTCTCCCACAGTTATCTCGTGTGAACGTTTTCCGGTTGGGTAATCTCTTTCCCCTCCTTTGTGTGATTTCTTCTCGTTAGTTATGGTGGATTTTGCTCATCGTTTTCTCCGGATCTTTAATTTAATCGCTGCAAGTTTTGAATCGAAATCGCCGTTGCAAGGCTTTTATTTCCGGATCGGGTGGATCCTATTTGCTTGAGCGGATCTTGGCCTATAGCCTTGGTCTTGCTCTCAAAAAGGAGTGACAACCTTTGTGTTTTCTTGGGGAATAATCCGACTCAAATTTTCGATCGTTGTTTTCGAGTCGACCATTCCTCCTTTGTTGTTTGTGCTGCGTTTTGTGACGAGGAAATATTGTGGGCCATAGGTGCTGTGTAGGTGCGGTAGATCTACGACGTGTTGTGCGTAGGGTGAGCGTTAGCTTCGCGGAGATCTCCGTTTCCGGATAACCCTACATCACTCAGCCTTTATAAATTTAGGCTTACAACTCAGATCCCTTAGGATCCTACAAAAAGATAATAAAAAGTTTTTAGATAACCACTCAGTTTGAGAGAATGAAGAGGGCAACCTTCTTGATCAGTTCTTGATAGCACTGATTCCTGAGATCAACTTTGTCTTTGCTTTCTTCAAGGCTTCTTGAGTCTGAACTCAGTAAAATTGATCTTCTTAAAGTAGACCGGCTGGAAACTTCCTTATTAGGATGGAGAATTAAATCTGGATCCTACTTAGCAGTCTGGTTCTGAACCTGCTTCTTAAGAGATTTGATTAACAAGTCTCTTTCTTGACTTCAATTATTGGAGTTCTCTCTCTCCAAGTAAATCTGAAGTTTCTTCAAAAGATACTGATTTACAGTTTTCTCTGGATCTGTCTTGATCTTCTGATTGATTGATGATTATTGAAGGAGAAAGGCCTTTATATAATCTTCCTCCAAGGTAACTGGCTGGTCCGGTTTCTAACGAACTTCTGACAGCTCTGACAGTTGCAGTAGACCGACTGAAATGGCAGATGTCAAGTCATCCAGTCACTTCTTGAAATCACTGTCTCTGTCTGAAAGTGTCGAGACTGTTCTTCATTATGTGTCGACACAAATAGACCAAGTGTCGACACAAGTGGACTAAGTGTCGACACTAGCCTTGGTGGTATCGACACAACTCCTTGTGTTGTAGTAACAACTTCTCGACACTGCTTCTTCAGAATGTGTCGACACTGATTCTGTGTGTCGACACAAGCCTTCTGTTGAATGTGTCGACACTGATTCTGTGTGTCGACACAAGTACTTCTTCTTTAACACTTAGTTGAATTCTGCTGTGTGTCGACACATCTCCTTTGTGTCAACACAACCTCTTTTGTTGTTGATACTAGCTGAGTGTCGACACATCTCCTTTGTGTCGACACAAGTACTTCTTTACTTTAACTTTGTTGAAACTTGTTGTGTGTCGACACAAGTCGTGTGTGTCGACACAGTTGATGTCGACAATGCCTTCAGTATGTTGACACAGATTCCTAGTGTCGACACATTGGATGTCGACTAAGCTTCTCTGGGTGTCGACACTGCCTCTAAGTGTCGACATGATATATGTTGAGTATTCTTCATAGTGTGTCGACACTGCCTGTATGTGTCGACACTTTTCTTCTGGTGTCGACTCTGCCTTTCTTGGTATCGACACAAATACTCCAAGTGTCGACACAGCTTCTCTAGGTGTCGACACAAGCCTTCATAAGTATCGACACTGCATCTCTAGATGTCGACACATGGACTTAGAAACTTTTCTGCATTTCCTGTAATTACTTAACCTGCACATATAAACTCAAAGCACATCAAATACACCTTGATGTATATCATTGAGTAGGGTGAGACTTCTTCAAATCTGGTACACATTTTCAATGTACCCAACAATCTCCCCCTATTTGGAGAAGTTATAACCCTTAGTCAATGATATACACCATTCATAACAAATACACAATATGATGTATAACAGTATTATATGACAGGGTAAATACTTAACAAAACATGTATAAACAATCTTCTCAGAATAGCAATGTAATAGGTTGTACATTAAACATTGTTTTGTTACAACTTCCAATAGTTTCATTAATCAAAAGTTTACATGGATTTTAATGCAAATGATTACAAAGTTGTAAACTTAAGAAAATTCTATTCTATGGCTGCTCTAGCTCCTTGATGACAATGCCCTTGCCAGATTGAATCTTGGCTTGAACTGGAGCATCAGTGTCATCAACAGGCTTCTTGCCATTAAGATCTTTCTTCTTCTGTTATTCAGCCCTTATCTTTTGTCTCTCAAAATAATGATAAGGCTTAGAGAAATACTTGCTAGGCTCCTGTGCATTAGGAGGTAGCTTCCCTAGTTTAGCCTTTCTTCTGTACTGTACAATAGCCTCTTGCCTGGCTTCATGTTTTCTCCATTCTTGGTCAGAGTACCATTTACCCCTCTCTAGGAAATTATCCTTTGCAGCCTTCCAAGCAGTCAGAATAATATTTCTAGAAGTTGGGCTCTACTGTTCAAAATCAGGCCTTAACTCTGCCTGTTCTCTGAACCTCTTCTTAGATAATTGAGCTTCTTGCTCTTTCAAAACTTCCTCAGGCATAGGCTTATCTACTTTCTCAAAAATAATATTCTTATTACCCTTAGGAGGGCTATACATAGATTGTACCTCCTGATGTATCATCTCAAAATCGGCTGGAGGGTAGATTACTTGTGCAACTTCAGCTGGCTCACCTCCAAAATATGCAGGATTTATCCCAGATTCTGCTACATTATCATCATCACACAAGGGTGGATATCCAAGGGTAGCTCTGATGCTGTTTGAAATCCATTTAGCATGGTTAGAGCCTGCTTTGACTAATACCCTCTCCCCCTTTATGACTTCTCTTTCTATATGATCCCTAAGATCATCCTTCTGAAATCTGATCTGAGCATTCAGATAGTTAACACCATCTTTATAAAAAAGGTTTTAACTTTTGGAGCTTTTCAGTAATAGCCTTTTGGGAATCTTCAATTGCAGTTTTTACAGCAGTTAGGTTTTCTTGTAATTGCTTAACAAACTCTGTGTTGGAACACCCTATTACTAATTTGGGTCAGGATCACTATGTATTTAGGAAACCTATTTTTGACCTCATTGTATAGATCTAAAGGTCAATTATAATTGAGTCTAAGGGTTAGTAGTTAGGTTTGTAAGCTGCCCTCAAGACCAAGGTTTTTCAGTTTGGAGACTAAGTTATTTCGTCTAGCTCAGTACGACGGATCGTCGAACTCCAATCGACGATCGTTGAGCTCACTTCGACGGATCGTCGAACTCCATTCGACGATCGCTGAGCTCAACTTCAACAAATTGTCGAACTTCATTCGACGATCTTCGAGCTCAGTTCGACGATCTTGACTCCAGTATTGATTCTCTATCTCTGAGCTCAGTTCGACGATAGTTGAGCTCAGATCGACGATCTCTGTTGCTGTCTAAGTCCAAATCGCTGAGCTCAGTTCGACGATAGTAGAGCTTAGTTCGACGTTTTTCTGAAGAGTTCAATGACTTTCAAGATTCAAATTCAGAACAGTTAAGGAGTTATTATCAGCAATTAATTCAGAAGATCTTGTAGCCATTTTCATTTATTCTAGACCAAGTTTCAAGGGATTATAAAGGAATGTTTCTTTGGACTTTCCCCCAGAAGACAATTGTATCTAAGGAAGTCATTTAATGATAGGCTAACGACTATTCTTGACAAAGGATCATTTTCTATTCAGAACAAAAGGAATAAAAGACAATTTTTTTTTCAATCTCTAACAAGACCAAGCAATCAAGAACAAGAGAGTGCACAAGAAGAAGAAAAATATTCTCTGCTACAACTCTTCTCTGGAACAACAGCTTTCTCAACAACAATCACTCAAGAGAAAGAAAAAGAGCTGCAGACATTCTCTGTCTCAAAAAGAATTCATACAAGAACACACAACCAAGGAAATCAACAAATCTGAAATCTTCAGATCTCTTTTGATTCAAGTGTTCAAGGCCATCATCATTCAAGACTCCATACACCTCATATTTCAGCTGTTGCTAAAATCATCAATTGCTGGAGATCAACTTTCTGAAGGCCTATCACCCTACAGCAAAGCTTCATTTCCTGATCAACTACAGATCTCAGGGGGAGCTTTGACAACATCACTGAATCCACATAGTCTTCTCAGCTGCTTTGAGAAAGAGAAGACTTTCATCACTCTCTCATCCCCATCTCTGTAAAGGGTTTCTCAAACTCCCTTCAAAAGTTTGTGCTTGGTTTTTGAGCACCTTATCAAAAGCTCATTGGTGGCAAGACACCTGATCAAAAAATCTAGTTTAGTTTTTGAGCACCTTATCAAAAGCTCATTGGTGCCCAGGACACCTGATCAACTCATCCTGCAGTGGATTCCTACCTAGGGTGGTAGAAGAGTGGATGTACCCAAGCTTAGGGGAACCACTATAGCTCCTTGTGTCTTCTGGTTGCTTGTCTTTACTTTTGTTTCTGGTCTGTGATCTGTGATTAGTTTCTTTTGTAGATTGTGATTAGATAGTTTCTGTGTTTAGATTTAATATTTGCTTTCCTGTTCACTCAGATTACAATAACTGTTGTAAAAAGTTTTTAAGCACCATACTCTATTCACCCCCCCTCTAGAGTATATCAGATCTAGCTGCACTTTCAATTGGTATCAGAGGGAGGTTGGTTAAACATACCACACTTTGGTGGTTGCACAGGCTAACACCTGAACCCAAAGATTCCTAGTTAGATCTGTTTTCTTTTGATTTTATTATTAGATTATTTCCTCACAAATCATGGCCCAAAACAAAGATTATACTAGCACCAGACCTCCAGTGTGTAATCTGTCCAAGTTTGCACTTTGGAAAGCAAGGATTAGACTATACATGAATTCTATTGACGAGGACATTTTTAATTCTGATTTGACAGTTTGTCCAAGACCTCCAGAGAACACAAGCACAAATGCTGTTCCACCTCCATCAGGACCAGATGCTGATATCAAGAAGTGGAAGGTAGCAGATGCAAAGGCTATGAACATCTTAGCCCAGACCATGTCTGATGACATTTTCCAAAAGATGGCTGAATGTAATTCAGCAAAGGAAATCTGGGATAAGCTCTCTGAAATAGTCTCAGGATCAGCTGATGAAAGAAAGGACAGGAGATCCCACCTCATATCCCAATATGAGAACTTCAAGAAGGGAGAATCTGAGTCAGTAGCTGAAATGTACAACAGATTCAGTCTGATAGTCAATGAACTGAAGACTCTGGATAAGGAGATCTCACTGACTGAACCTAATGACAAAATCCTAATGTGCTTCCCAAGCACTTGGGACTCAAGGATCTGGCCAATCAAGGATGCCAGAAGTCTGAATGAGATCACCACAGAAGCTTTCTTGGGCAAGCTCAAATCTTATGAGCTGCTTATTAAAAATAGAGAAGAAGAGCAGAAGACTGCCTCACCAGCCACAAGAAAAGAAAAGACAATAGCCTTCAAAGTAACTGAAGATCAGCCTGAAGACAAAGTCACAGACAATGATGAGCTGCTTAGTCTATTGGACAAAAGATTTTACAAGATGGCCAGAAAGGACTTCAGAAAGAGATCATACAAGGAGCATGATAAGCCAAGGTATGATAAGTCAAATAATAAAGAAATTGTTTGCTTTGGTTGCAGGAAACCAGGGTACATTGTACCTGACTGTCCAGAAAACAAAAACAAGGACAGAAGGGACAAGAAAGAACGAAGAAAGGACAAAGACTTCAAGAAGAATGGCAATGGCAAACCCTCCTCAAGCAAGAACAAACACACAAGGAAGGGATTTGTTGTTGAATCCTGGAGTGAAACTGAAGAGGAGTCAGAAGCTTCATCCAGCTCCAGTGATGATGAAGATGATGCTGAAGAGAAGGAGTTCTGCATGATGACAATCAATGCCTCTCAACACAATTCAGATGCAGAAGACTCAGAGTCAGACTCAGAGACTCAACTTGAAGAGGACCAGGTAATTAGTTCTTTTGATTTCAATTCAGAGGACCTTAAGTCCGAGTTTAAAGCATTATGTTTAGACTTACTAAAATCTGAGAAGAAAATTATCTCTCTTAGAAATCAATTATCTGAACATAGTATCTTAAAGTCAGAAAACCTCAAACTCGCTGAGGAGTTGGAGTGCTATAGGGAGCAGATAACTTCACTGAAAGGTGAGCTATCTGAGGCCAAGAAGCTTGAAGAATCCCTTAATGGGAGAAGTATCAAGCTGATGGACATCACAAGCACAGTGAACTCCAGATTTAATAGTACACTGGGCTTGGGTGCTTCATCCAGCCAACCTATAGTTCTAACAACCCCAATCAAGTTCATTTCTGATAAAGGGAAGGGAGTTGTAGAGGTAGCTAGGAAAAATTCTGATCTGCCTAAGAAAATCAAGTTCCAGCAGAAATCGTCGAACGGAGCTCGACGATCGCCGAACGGAGATCGACGATCTCAGGCAAAATCGTCGAACTCAGGTCGACGATCTCTAATTCCTGAACTCTGCCACAGTCAACCGTCGAACGGAGCTCGACGATCTGACCCAAGATCATCGAACACAGCTCCACAATCGTCGAACAGAGATCAGAGCTCTAGAAATTCTTTCAAGGGCAAATCAAAATCCAATCCTAGGGGTCCTTCATCCCAAAGCTTTAACCCTTATACTGAATGGATAATACCTCCAAGGAGATATCATCCTGAAGGTTATAAGAGTCAACCTGGGATGTCTTTTATTTCTGAGTTTAAAGGTTATCAACCTAGGCCCAAGGTAAACTGGGTCAAAAATAAATGAATTATCTTATGTGCAGGTGAAGACCTATCCAACATCAAACCAACAATGGTATTTGGATAGTGGGTGCTCTAAGCACATGACAGGAAATAAGGGCAACCTCACATCCTTTAAAGCCAAGCTTGGACCCAAAGTCATATTTGGTGATTCAGACATTGGACAAACTAAAGGATATGGTGCAGTCCAGATTGGGACAGTAACATTCAAGAAGGTAGCTTATGTGGAAGGACTGAAACACAATTTGATAAGTATCAGTCAGCTATATGATGAAGGCTACCAGGTGACTTTCAGCAAAGCCTTATGGAAGATCAAGTCAGAGGACAACACAACTATGTTGACAGGTAAAAGGAAAGGTAACATCTACTTAGTAGATTTTCTTTCAACAGATGTAGACATTTGCCTGTTTAATTCTGTTAGTAGACCTAATGTTTTATGACATAAAAGACTAGGACATTTAAACCTTAGAACCATTACTATGCTATCCAAGGACAACCTTGTTAGAGGACTACCTTCTGGCCCCTATAAGAAGGAAGGACTCTGCAGGGCTTGTCAATTAGGCAAGCAAACTAAAAATAGTTTCAAATCACTTAATAAGAGTGATTCACCTAGGATTTTGTATCTGTTACACATGGATCTCTTTGGACCCATTACAGTACAAAGCCTAGGAGGGAAATCTTACACCTTAGTAGTTGTAGATGACTTCTCTAGATTCACATGGGTGTTCTTTCTGAGTAAGAAGTCTGATAACTCTAAGTGTTTGACAGAGTTTCTCAAATGTATACAGATTGAGTTCAATACTCACATTGCCCTGATCAGAAGTGATCATGGGACAGAGTTTGATTCTCTTCTTATGCAAGAGTTCTGTCAGAGTGAAGGGATCATGCATACTTTCTCAGATCCTAGAACTCCTCAACAAAATGGGGTAGCTGAAAGGAAAAATAGAACTATTATTGAATCTGCCACTACATTGTTGTCAGATGCTCACCTTTCTCTATCTTTTTGGGCAGAGGCAGCGAACACCTCCAACTATGTGCTGAACAGAAGTTTAATACATAAACTAAAGGGAAAGACTCCCTATGAATTACTCAAAGGGAAGAAACCTAAAGTTGATTATTTTAGAATTTTTGGCTGTATTTGTTATATTCATAATAATGCCAAGAGATATTTAGAAAAATTTCAAGCTAAAGTTGATGAAGAAGTGTTTCTGGGATACTCCATGATCAGTAAGGCTTATAGGGTATATAATAAATCATCTCTTAAAATTGAGAAATCTGTTCACATATCATTTGATGAATCTAACATGTCTTTCAAGGAGAAGAACACTTCTACCATAGAACCTTTGCAGGTACATTCTCTTGCTGAAGATTTGAACAGGTTACAGGTTACTCAAAAAGTGGAAAGCAGTGAAGATGAAGAAAGCATTTAACATATTGAAGAGAAACAACTTGAAGAGCCAGTTGTTGTACCACAAGAGGAAACAACAATACAGGTTGGTGAACAATCAACACCCTCTGTTGATTTAGTAACATCAAGAGACCATCCAATTTCCCAAGTAATTGGAGACATCTCAGCTGGTGTGCAAACCAGAAATCAGGTCAACCAAAACCTGTTGCACACTTGCTTCCTATCTCAAATTGAACCTCAATCCATTCAAGATGCAGAGCAAGATCCACACTGGATCATTACAATGCAAGAAGAGTTGCATCAATTTGAAAGGAACAAAGTGTGGGAACTAGTGCCAAAGTCTAAGGATCACTCCATTGTTGGAACAAAGTGGGTGTTCAGAAACAAATTGGATGATCAAGGAGTAATTGTAAGGAATAAGGCAAGGCTAGTTGCTCAAGGATACTCTCAAGAAGAAGGCATAGACTATGACCTGACTTTTGCACTAGTTGCAAGATTGGAAGCCATAAGAATCTTCTTAGCATATGCAGCACATAAAGATTTCAAGGTATATCAGATGGATGTAAAAAGTGCATTTCTAAAAGGAGACATCAAAGAAGAAGTCTATGTCAGACAACCTCCAGGTTTTATCTCTCCAACTTATCCTGATTATGTTTTTAAATTGAACAAAGCATTATATGGTCTCAAGCAAGCTTCTAGAGCATGGTATGACACCCTAGCATTGTTGGGTATTGTATCCACAATGTACCTGATTTGAAGAAGCCCCTGGACAAGCTAAGGTCAATAGACTATGTATTTGATAAACTCTTTCTAGTTGTGCTTGCAGTTTTTCCACGCTAAGTTCACACCAATGTCAGGGTGCAGTAGGTCAATATACACGGGTCTGCACGACGTAATCCCTCGTTGAGCAGATCAGTGTGTTGGCCTACGTGTACTCTCTCTATTGGAGTGCACTTACATTCAAGCACAGGGCTGTAAATATGAAAGAGAAGACAAGAAGCAAGGATGGGTCAAGGAGCAGCTCTTGGGTGGAAAGACGAAAATCCGTCTAAGTATAATTCGACGAGAATCACCAAGTGATTCTCGCCGAATCGTCGAGAATCATTAGTGATTCTCGCCGACTTCTTCCGGCTACCTCAAATGGTGCCAAGTAAGATTCGGCGAGAATCACTAATGATTCTCGCCGAACCCGTCGCTGGGCAGGTCTTGAATACCAAGTGAAAATCGCTGAGAATCAACAGGGGAATCGTCGAGAATCACACGGTGATTCTCGACGAATCGGCGAGAATCAGTTAACGATTCTCGACGATTCGTCGAGAATCACCAATGATTCTCGACGAATTTTACTTGGCGTTTTCTCTGGATCTTCCTGAACCGGATTCTACCGCTGTCAATGTTCTGGACCGGTTTTCGGGATTTTTCTTGTGGGTCCCACAACGGTCAAATTAGTAGTATCTACAGTATATATACGGGTATTTTGAACTGTAGACAAACAGAAAAAGAAGCCGAGCAGAGCAAACCCTAAAATCGCGAAACCGCTCCGCTCCGCCGCCGCCGCTCGCGTCAAGTGGTCGCCGCTGTTGGTCGTGTTTCTTCCCGATCTCCGGCAATAGAAGCTTAGCAAAGCTTGAGTCTCACGCGTCTATCCAGAGATCCCTTGTCTCTCGATTTGTTGATCGGGAAAAACTTCCCATCCGAATTGATCGAGACGACCGATCCTCGTGTGACCGTTGGTAGACCTAGCTAGCTTCGCTACGAAGATTGGATCTCTATTTTCAGCAGCCGCTCATCATCATAGCCGCCGATCCCGAAGCTAGCCGCCGCTCGTGTTGCCGTCGCCGGTTCCGGGGAGATCCTCTCCAAGAGAGACCAAGGTTGTAGACTTTTCGTTGACTTCACGAACACGTCGTCGAACGAAGAGGAACACCGTAGTCTCCAAACGAAGTTTGTATCTCGTGTACATTCTATATTTACTTTTGTTGTAAAGGAACGTTTGTTCCGTGTTGTAAGGGTTGGGTGCAACCCGTTTTGTGGGAGTGTTGACTCTCACGTGTGGAAGGGTTCCTTCCGATAGTGCAGGGATTGGATTTCAATCCTGTTGGAGAAGAGACCGAGTCGTCCCTTGTTGGGAGATAGGTCGAAGGGGGAAAGTGGATGTACCCAAGTCGGGGAACACTTATAAATTGCCTGTGTATTCTATGTGCTGTGCTTTTTATTTTAATTGTGCAGGTACATTCGTAAATTCCGCAAAAGCGCTACACATCACCTATTCCCCCCCATAGGTGCACATAGTTGACACTAGGTGGACTTTCAAGTGGTATCAAAGCGAGGTTACTCATCAAAAAGGTTAACACCTTGAGTTGAATCCTGCCCCTAGTGTCAAGAAGAAGACAAACATCTACTATGGACGGGCTCAAGTTCTCCGACAAGATCCCAGTGTGCACCAGGCTCAACTTTCCGATCTGGAAGGAAAGGATCAGGTTCTACATGGAAGCAGTCGATCCTCGACTCTTCATGATCGTGGAGGAGGGACCTTATGTCCCCACTAAGGCCTCCACCATTGATACCACCAAGAAGGTGTCGAAGACACTGTCTGAAATGGACAAAGACGAGATGGTGCTAGTGGGACTGGACAAGAAGGCACGAAACATTCTGGTGAGCGCAGTTGATGATTCTATGATGCAAAACTTCAGCAACTGCAGGACAGAACAGGAGATCTGGCAGTGCCTGATCATCCTAATGGAGGGCACGGATGAAGTGAGGGATGATCGGAGATCCCTCCTGAACCAAAAATATGAGGCCTTCAGGCAAGGGCCTAAGGAAGAGATCGGAGTCACCTACGAGAACTTCCTAAAGATTGTCAACGCCCTCAAGGGCTACGGAAGAGTGTTCACTAATGGTGAACTCAATGACAAATTCCTTAGGTCCCTTACTAAGGAATGGGACACAAAGATTTGCGCCATCAGAGAATTTGGCAGACTAGCAGAAACTGATCCACAAATCCTGTTTGGGAAGCTGATGTCCTATGAGCTTCAGCTGAACACCAGGAAAGCAGAGGAAGAAGCAGAGAAGGCTGCTGCAAAAGAAAAGACTGTGGCCCTAAAAGCCAGTTACTCCAGAAAAGGCAAGGGTGTGATGTCATACCGTGCGAGGAATAAGGAAGAGGAGGAGGACTCTGAACCATGCTCCTCCGGCTCAGAGCTGTCGGAGGAGGATTTCTCCCTCATCACCCGAGAGTTCAAGAAGTTCCTCAAGATGAGGAATCAAAGAAAGAAAGACAGCTCCTCCTCCAGGCTTCAGAAGAAAAATTATTCTTCTGACAGGTATGCATCTAAACCTAACAAACAACGCTCTTCTGACATTATTTGCTTTGGATGCAATAAGCCAGGACACGTCGTGGCCGACTGCTATCAAAGCAAAAGAGAAAAAGGGAAAGGAGATGTTGAAGTTGGTGACCGGGCGGTCTGTCTTGGCGGGTTGAAGACCACGCGGTCTGGCGGTTTAACTCGCCGGATTATAAACCGGGCGGTCTAGCGATCTTCACAGGCGACCTCTCTGCTTCTCTTGTTGTAGCCGTGCGGTTAGTCCTTCTGTCTAACCGCGCGGCTTGTGCGGTTTACTTGTACAGTCCGCTTAGCTTGTAAATTTTTAGTCCCACATCTCTTATTTGTATTCTCTCATCTCTCCTCCATTCTATATAAGGGAGGGCATACCTTTATAATAGTTATCTTTTTTGGATAATAAAGTTTCAATTATTCAAAAGCTTATCCGCTTGTTCTCTACTTTTCGCTTCTTTTCGCTACTTTCTAACATGGTATCAGAGGACACGGTCATTTCCTCCTGATTCTGTGCGCTCTCTGTTGTTCGCGGCTTGTTTTCCACGTTCTGCGACTTGATTCGCGGCTTGCCTTCTCTTGTTTCTATCCGCGCGGCTTGTTTCTGTCCGCTGCCCTGTTCGCGCGGCTTGCTTCTTCTTGGTTCTCTTCTCCTACTGCTATTCGTCGCAGCGACCTGTTTCCTTGTCGCCACGCTCCTTGTTCTTTCTTGCCTCTCCGACTTCCTAGTCGTTGCGACCTTGTCTCTACCCGCTGCGGACTTCTTCTCCCTGTCCGCTTCTGCTTTCCCCTTTTCCGCTTGTCTCTATACTCGCGGTTTGCTGCTGTGATCTGCCTGACCGTGCGGGTTGTTCCTATCTCACCTGCATCTTGGTCGCGGTCACCTGCTCTTCTCCTCTCTTCTGTTCGCTCGGCCTTTTCAGTCCGCGCGACCTCTTCCCCGCTGTACCTTGTTCTGCTTCCTAGCCGCTCATGTTCGCGCAGCTTCTTCCCTTTAACCCGCTACGGTTTCACGCGGGTTGCTCTCCTTTCCTCTCCCCGCGCCTTTCTCTCTGTTCGCGTGAATTCTCCCTTGTTTGAGCGGCCTCTCTGCCTTTCTTCCTTTAGCCGCTCCTGCTTGTTAGTCGCCGCGACCTCCTGATTCAGTCGCGCGGCTTGTGCTCTGCACCTTGGTCGTGGCCCTTCTTGCCGCTGGTGTGCTGACACCGAGACCGCTGCAGTTTCTTCTTCCTCCCTTCATGGCTTTCATATCCTCCTCCAAGCCGTTCGCCTCGGTTGTCACGTCTTCTGGTCGTGCACACGTTGCTACTCAGGGCAAATGGCTGATCGACACTGGTGCTACGAATCATATGACCGGCCATCTCCCGTGTTTCTCTCTCCTAGAAAAACATGCTCGCTTGCCCCCGGTTATTCTCGCCGACGGTTCTTCATCACCAGTCCATGGAACAGGGATAGTTCATGTCACTCCGTCTCTTCACTTGGCGGATACTCTATATGTGCCCCAGTTCCCGTGCAACTTATTATCTGTTACCTCTCTTTGCAAGCAATTACAGTGTTCCATCACATTTACTTCTACTTCTTGCTCTTTTCAGGATCCGGACTCCCAACGGACGATTGCTACTGGGATTGAGAGTGGCGGCTTATACTTCCTGGATAACATTTCTGCTTTTTCCACCTTCTCCTCCACCTCCACAGATCTTCTCCAATGGCATCTCCGCCTTGGTCATGCTCCTCCCCGTCTTCTTCGTCAACTTCTGCCCCACCTTCCTCCTCAAAGTCCTCCGCTCAACTGTGAGGCCTGTCAGCTTGGCAAGCATCACCGCTCCTCCTTCCCTCCAAAGCACGTTCGTAGCTCTACCCGTCCGTTTGATCTTATCCACTCCGATATCTGGGGTCCTTCTCCTACACTTACCATTGGTCGGGGTAGTTCCTATTTTGTCACGTTCATTGATGATTTCTCGCGCTGTACGTGGGTGTATCTATTAAAAGATCGCTCCGAATTATTCTCTGTCTGGACATCCTTCTATCTCATGATCAAAACTCAGTTTGGTGTTTCTATCCAAGTTTTTCGCTCTGATAATGCCCAAGAATATCTCAGTCGTGACTTCTCTACATTCTGCATGCAAAATGGGATCCTTCATCAAACTAGTTGTGTCTATACTTCACAACAAAATGGTGTGGCCGAACGCAAAAACCGTCACCTCTTCGATGTCGCTCGCACCTTGATGACCCAGATGCATGTTCCTCGCTCCTATTGGGGCTATGCTGTTCTCCTTGCCTGCTACCTCATCAATCGCATTCCCTCCACGGTTCTCCACGGCCAAACCCCGTTCTCCATTTTGTATCCGGGCAAGGAGCCGTTTCCTCTTCCTCTCCAAATCTTTGGATGCACTGCCTTTGTGCATACCCCTTCTGCCACCCGTGATAAGCTCTCCCCTCGCTCCACCAAATGTGTCTTTCTGGGGTACTCCACCACTCAGAAAGGCTACTGTTGCTTTGATCCCGTCCTTCGTAAGTAGTTCGTCTCTGCTGACGTCACCTTCTTCGAGAATACCTCCTACTTCTCGGATGACTCCTCTCCTCTTCTCCCCGCTTCTGATTCTCCTGCCGTTCCCTTCGTTCCCTCACCTCCTACTACACCGTCTCCACCCCCTCCTCTTCCTCCACCTCTCTCTCTCCCTTCTCCACCACCCTCTCCCTCATCTCCACTGCCATCACTCTCTTCTCCCGGGCCAGCTTTCTCTACCACGGATGCTCCGGATGCCGCGGACCCGGCTGACCTGGATCTTCCTATAGCTCTTCGCAAAGGGGTGCGGACGTGTACCCTACACCCTATTGCTGCTGTTGTTTCCTATGATCGTCTTACCCCTTCTCGCAGGGCATTTGCACTAGCTATCTCTGCCACTGCCACACCCCGCTCCTATCAGGAGGCCCTTGCTATTCCTCACTGGAAGATGGCCATGGATGAGGAAATGACGACCCTCACTGAGCGGGGTACCTGGACTCTCGTTCCTCCTCCCTTCGGTACTGATGTTGTTGGCTGTCGCTGGGTCTTTGTGGTCAAATTTAGCCCAGACGGCACTGTGTATCGGTATAAGGCTCGCCTTGTTGCTAAGGGCTTTACTCAGACCTATGGGGTTGATTACTTTGACACCTTCTCCCCTGTGGCTCGTCTCAGCACTATCCGGGTTCTTCTCTCTGTGGCCGTCAATCGGGATTGGCCGATTTCTCAGCTGGACGTCAAGAATGCCTTCCTTTATGGTGATCTTCATGAGGCCGTTTACATGGAGCAACCTCCTGGGTATGTTGCTCAGGGGGAGACACGAGTATGCCGGCTGCAGAAGGCAATTTATGGCCTCAAGCAGAGTCCTTGAACTTGGTTTGACAAGTTCATCGGCATTGTGGCGGCTGTTGGTTTTGTGCGAAGCTCTGCTGATCACTCTCTCTTTATTCGCAAAACTCCTTCTGGGCTGGTTGTTCTTGCTGTGTACGTCGATGATATTCTTCTCACTGGCGATGACCAGGAAGGGGTAGCCCTGACAAAGCGACATCTTCGCCAACATCTGATCACTAAAGATATGGGCTCTCCAAAGTACTTTCTGGGGATCGAACTCTCTCGGAAGCCCGACTCCTTAGTTCTCTCTCAGCGTAAGTATGCCCTTGATCTTTTAAAAGAGGCAAGATTAACTGGAGCTAAACCTGCCCGATGCCCCATGGCTACTGGGGAGGACAAAACCTGGACAGATGATTCGCCTCCTCTTTCAGATAGTTCGCGGTACAGGCGTCTGGTTGGTAAGCTCATATATCTCACAGTGACCAGACCCGACATTTCCTATGCTGTGGGCAAGGTGAGTCAATTCATGCAAGTGCCTAGGGAGTGTCATCTACAGTCCGCCTTGCGGATCTTGGAGTATGTCAAAGCAGCACCTGGGAAAGGATTACTTTTTCAGAAGAATGGTCATCTGAGGATTGAAGCCTACTCAGATGCAAGTTATGCTGATGACAAAGGGGATCGCAAGTCAACCTCAGGTTTTTGCACCTTTGTTGGGGGCAATCTGGTGAGCTGGAAGAGCAAGAAGCAGTCTGTTGTCTCCAGGTCCAGTGCAGAAGCTGAGTATCGCAGTATGGCGTCAACCACTTGTGAGTTGAAATGGTTGCAGGCTCTCATGCTATATTTAGGAGAGGTGTACAACCATCCTCTACCTATGTTCTGTGATAACAAGGCCGCCATATACATCTCCAAAAATCCGATATTCCATGAAAGAACAAAGCACATTGAGGTTGACTGCCATTTCATTCGTGAAGAGATTTTAAAAGAATAAATTTGCACTCCGTTTGTCACGTCTGATAAAGAGCTGGCTGACATCTTCACCAAGCCATTTTTCGCCTCGTTTCTGCATGTTTGCGACAAGCTGGGCATGATTGATATATATGCTCCAGCTTGAGGGGGAGTGTTGAAGTTGGTGACCGGGCGGTCTGTCTTGGCGGGTTGAAGACCGCGCGGTCTGGCGGTTTGACTCGCCGACTTGTAAACCGTTCGGTCTAGCGATCTTCACAGGCGACCTCTCTGCTTCTCTTGTTGTAGCCGTGCGGTTAGTCCTTCTGTCTAACCGCGCGGCTTGTGCGGTTTACTTGTACAGTCCGCTTAGCTTGTAAATTTTTAGTCCCACATCTCTTATTTGTATTCTCTCATCTCTCCTCCATTCTATATAAGGGAGGACATACCTTTGTAATAGTTATCTTTTTTGGATAATAAAGTTTCAATTATTCAAAAGCTTATCCGCTTGTTCTCTACTTTTCGCTTCTTTTCGCTACTTTATAACAGGAGAGGAGCTCAAATCCTCTAGAGACAAGAAGAAGGAGCGGAGCTACATCGCCAAACGGCCAAAGACACTGAGTGAGTCTGACTCCTCAGACTCTAGTGATGATGAGGAAGCCTACTTCGGGCTGGTGGGTCGCTCGGACTCAGAAGGAGAATGACCCCATTTACTGGGAAGGTAAAAGCTCACACCCCTCTCTCCGACTCCGACTCTGATCCTGAGTCTCAGGATGATGAACCTGAGGATGGCCCTTCGGCCCGTGAAGCTGAGCTCCTCGAGAAGTATGAGCTTCTGCTCAACACTTTCAATGAGTGCCGTAAGAGACTGAAGGCTGAGAAGAAGGAAGTAAAATTCCTAAAGGGTGAGTGTGTATCCCTAAGGGAAGAGGTCACTAGCTTGATTTCTCTCCGACAGGAGCACCTTGACCTGACTTCAAAGCATTCAGAGTCTTTGAAGCTCCTTGATCTTAAGCAGGAGGAAGTCGACAAGTTGGAAGAACTACTTGCGGCAGAAAGGAAGATCGTCAAGAGCTTCTCTATGCCAAAAACAGTTCTTCCAGTCGTTGATACCTTCTCTACTCAGGCCAAAGGAGCTGGCTTGGGGCATATAGGGGTATCTGGTTCTTCATCTAGGAGAAACAAGAACCAGAGGAAGAATAAGGCCGCCAAGAAGGCCTCTGCTGATGAAAAGGGTAAGGCTCCTCTTAGTCCTGTTGCGTTCAGAAAGCCTGGCTTTCCTTGCAGCCAACATGACTTTGAGTCAACATTTGGGCATCATTTCCGGCCCTCGGTTGCAAAGCCAAAGAGCCGGTATGACGGTTGGAACTTTCCCCGGAACTTCGGTGAGACTGCCTTCAAGGCACCTTATGAGGAAATACACATGGGAAATTATGGTCCGTTCTCTAGCGGCCATAATCGAAAGCAGGCACCAAAAGCCAAGACTGTTATACAGAAGGTGACAAAGTCATGTGACTGTTGTCACCATGAGGCCTCCACCTCCAGATCCAAGGCCCCACTAGTACCCACCGTTCCCAGGGTAAGGCAGGAGCCTAGGAAGAGGTACAACAGATTCGACTGTTGGTGCTGTGGCAAAGTCGGTCACTTTGCCGTGGATTGTTGGTTTAATCCAAGGAATTACGAGACTCCCTATGTTAGCAATGCGAGACCGACCACTCGTAGGGTTAACCAACCGAGGGGGAGTGTGCTAACCAGGAATCTAGGACCCAAGTTCGATTGGGTTCCTAAGGCAAATTAATTTTGTTTTGCAGGAATGTCCAAAGGCCACCAAAACGCCGATCTGGTATTTGGACAGTGGATGCTCCCGGCATATGACCAGGACAAGAAGCCTGCTGCGTGATTACACTCCAGTCGAGAATGGACCCAAAGTCATCTTTGGAGGGTCAGATCGAGGAGTCACCAGAGGTTACGGTATGATTTCCAACGGTATAATCTCTATCACCGACGTGGCTTATGTTGAAGGGTTAAACCATAACCTGATCAGTGTAAGTCAGTTATGTGATAAAGGTTATGACGTTAAGTTCTGCAAGGATAAATGTCTGATAATTTCACGTACCTCTTCTGAAACGGTATTATCAGGCATTAGGAGCAGAAATATCTTCTGTTTAGATTTTCTCAGTTTAGATTCATCTACCCCCATATGCCTTGTGGCAACAGGCAGTGCATCTCTTTGTGAACAATGGCACAAGAGATTGGCACATATTAATTTCAAGACAATTAGTATGCTGTTTTCTAAGAACTTGCTAAGGGATGCTCCCAGTATCAAGTGCATCAAAGATAGCCCCTGTCCTGCATGCCAGATGGGCAAACAGACTCGGGCTACCTTTAAGAGCATCGCAGACAAAGACTGTTCCCGATGTCTTTACCTTTTATATATGGACTTGTTTGGTCCAATGCAAGTTCATAGCTTGGGAGGCAAGTCCTATACGCTAGTGATAGTTGATGATCATTCTCGGTTTACATGGGTGTTCTTTTTGAAACGAAAGTCAGATACGTTTGACATCTTCACTAATTTTGTCAAGCAGGTTCAGAATGAATTTAACTGCTCCGTGGTCAAAATCAGAAGTGACCATGGAACAGAATTCGAATCTGGTGCTATGACAGAATTTTATGAAGAACAAGGTATCTTTCATGAGTTTTCCTCCCCGCGCACTCCTCAGCAAAATGGAGTTGTGGAGAGGAGAAATAGAACTCTCATTGAAGCCTGCACGACAATGTTGAAAGACGCTTCTCTCCCGGAATACTTCTGGGCAGAGGCTGTCAATACAGCTTGTCATGTACAAAACAGAGCATTGATCAACAAGCATCATCGTAAGACGCCCTACGAGCTACTGAAAGGCAGGAAACCAACCATGTCCTACTTGAGGATTTTTGGTTGCAGATGTTATGTACTGAATAATGGGAAGTACCCGCGTACTAAATTCGGTGAAAAATGCTTCGAAGGCATATTCATGGGCTATAGTTCCCATAGTCGGGCATATAGGGTCTTCAATAAGAAAACCCTAGTGGTAGAAGAATCAATAAATGTTGTATTTGATGAAGGAAGTTTGCTTAACAGCAATTCTTCCAGTAGTATTCTTGAAGATACAGGTGCTCGACTTGAACAGCTGAGTCTGGATGAGACCGCTAAAGATGACGCTCCTAAGTACGTCAAAGTTTCCACCTCCACGTCATCTGAAGATGTTGAAGATCAAAATGGAACAAATATCTTAGAAGAAGGAGAAGCCCAAGAAGTAGTCGAAGCTCCAGACGCCAGACTTCTTGAGCTCCGGCACGTGAGGGATCATCCTAGAGATCAGATCATCGGAGATCCTCGTGTCGGTGTCAGAACTCGAAGAGGTACTATTAACGAAGTATTGCATCTTGCCTTCCTGTCACAGGTTGAGCCAAAGAAGTTCGACGAGGCGAACAAGGATGCGGCATGGATTCTGGCCATGCAAGAGGAACTACATCAATTCGAACGTTGCAATGTTTGGACGCTGGTTCCCAGACCATACAAGCAGAATGTGATTGGCACGAAGTGGATCTTCAGAAACAAGCTGGATGAACATGGTGTCATCGTAAAGAACAAGACCAGGCTGGTGGCTCAAGGTTACAGACAGGAGGAAGTGATTGACTTCGACCAGACCTTCGCACCAGTAGCAAGGCTCGAGGCAATCAGGTTGTTCCTGGCATATGCTTCACACAAAGGATTCACAGTCTATCAAATGGATGTGAAATCGGCATTCCTGAACGGAGACCTGAAAGAGGAAGTATACATCGCTCAACCCCCAGGTTTTGTCGATCCTACTTATCCCAATCATGTTTATTTTCTTAATAAGGCCTTATATGGGTTGAAACAAGCTCCACGAGCTTGGTATGAGACTTTATCTAGTTTTCTTCTTGAGAACAAGTTCTCCAGAGGTAAAATAGATAAAACATTGTTTCTCAGGGAAGTCAAAGGCAAGATTTTGCTGGTGCAAATCTATGTCGTTGACATAATATTCGGCTCAACGGACAACAATCTTTGCAAAACGTTTTCTAAACTTATGCAAGGAAAGTTTGAAATGAGCAGTATGGGAGAGCTCAAGTATTTCTTAGGACTTCAAGTGAAACAGTCTGCGGATGGAATCTTCATCTCTCAGACGAAGTTCACAAATGAACTCCTTAAGAAATTCGGTATGGAGAGTGCAACATCTATGAGGACTCCAATGGGATCCACTATGTCTCTGGATAAGGATGAGAAAGGTAAACCTTTCGATGAAACCAAATACAGAAGCATCATTGGATCCCTGCTCTACCTTACTGCCAGTAGACCGGATATTATGTTCTCCACATGTGTCTGTGCCCGATATCAGGTGAACACTAAGGAATCTCACTATGTCGCTGCAAAGCGAATTCTATGATACCTTAAAGGTACTCCTAATCTTGGCTTGTGGTACCCGAGAAACAATGATGTCGAGCTAATAGGCTTTTCAGATGCTGATTTTGCAGGGAGTAGGGATGACAGGAAAAGCACTTCCGGGACGTGTCAATTCCTCGGAAGAAGGCTTATCTCATGGAACAGCAAGAAGCAGAACTGTGTGGCTACCTCCATAGCAGAATCTGAGTACATCTCAGCAGGCAGCTGTTGCGCACAACTCCTATGGATCAGAAACCAGTTAGCCGACTACGACCTTCAGTTCAAGGAAGTTCCAATGTACTGCGACTCCTCCAGTGCAATTGCCATTGCCAACAATCCTGTCTCGCACAGCAGAACGAAGCATATTGAAGTGCGCTACCACTTCATTCGGGAGCACGTGGAAAACAAGGACATCTCTCTCTGTTATGTCCCCACGGACAAGCAGATTGCTGATATATTCACAAAGCCCTTAGACGAGGCCAAGTTCAATCTTTTCAAGACTGAATTAGGGATGCTCAATTATGAGGAATGAAGACTCCAGAAGCTCCAGGCTCGTGCACGATCTGAGGGGGAGCAAGGAAATCAAGTGTGAGCACGGACGCAAGAACTGAGGGGGAGCAAGGGGTCAAATGCTACCGCCCCGATTTGTAGAAGCCGAAAAGGGGGAGATTACCCTCTCGGCCAAGGCTAAGGTGGCTCCAAGCTTGCTCCCAAGAAATTGGTATTGGTAAGGGATAACTCACTCAACTCAATGTTAAGTTTATGGTTTTCATTCCCATTTGCTCTATTCACCTTAGCTTGTAGGGTTTAGGCTTCTTCAAATAGGGGGAGATTGTTGGGTATTGTATCCACAATGTACCTGATTTGAAGAAGCCCCTGGACAAGCTAAGGTCAATAGACTATGTATTTGATAAACTCTTTCTAGTTGTGCTTGCAGTTTTTCCACGCTAAGTGCACACCAATGTCAGGGTGCAGTAGGTCAATATACACGGGTCTGCACGACGTAATCCCTCGTTGAGCAGATCAGTGTGTTGGCCTACGTGTACTCTCTCTATTGGAGTGCACTTACTTTCAAGCACAGGGCTGTAAATATGCAAGAGAAGACAAGGAGCAAGGATGGGTCAAGGAGCAGCTCTTGGGTGGAAAGACGAAAATCCGTCTAAGTATAATTCGACGAGAATCACCAAGTGATTCTCGCCGATTCGGCGAGAATCACTAGTGATTCTCGCCGAATCGTCGAGAATCATTAGTGATTCTCGCCGACTTCTTCCGGCTACCTCAAATGGTGCCAAGTAAGATTCGGCGAGAATCACTAATGATTCTCGCCGAACCCGTCGCTGGGCAGGTCTTGAATACCAAGTGAAAATCGCTGAGAATCAACAAGGGAATCGTCGAGAATCACTCGGCGATTCTCGACGAATCGGCGATAATCAGTTAACGATTCTCTACGATTCGTCGAGAATCACCAATGATTCTCGACGAATTTTACTTGGCGTTTTCTCTGGATCTTCCTGAACCGGATTCTGCCGCTGTCAATGTTCTGGACCGGTTTTCGGGATTTTTCTTGTGGGTCCCACAACGGTCAAATTAGTAGTATCTACAGTATATATACGGGTATTTTGAACTGTAGACAAACAGAAAAAGAAGCCGAGCAGAGCAAACCCTAAAATCGCGAAACCGCTCCGCTCCGCCACCGCCGCTCGCGTCAAGTGGTCGCCGCTGTTGGTCGTGTTTCTTCCCGATCTCCGGCAACAGAAGCTTAGCAAAGCTTGAGTCTCACGCGTCTATCCAGAGATCCCTTGTCTCTCGATTTGTTGATCGGGAAAAACTTCCCATCCGAATCGATCGAGACGACCGATCCTCGTCTGACCGTTGGTAGACCTAGCTAGCTTCGCTATGAAGATTGGATCTCTATTTTCAGCAGCCGCTCATCATCATAGCCGCCAATCCCGAAGCTAGCCGCCGCTCGTGTTGCCGCCGCCGGTTCCGGGGAGATCCTCTCCAAGAGAGACCAAGGTTGTAGACTTTTCGTTGACTTCACGAACACGTCGTCGAACGAAGAGGAACACCGTAGTCTCCAAACGAAGTTTGTATCTCGTGTACATTCTATATTTACTTTTGTTGTAAAGGAACGTTTGTTCCGTGTTGTAAGGGTTGAGTGCAACCCGTTTTGTGGGAGTGTTGACTCTCACGTGTGGAAGGGTTCCTTCCGATAGTGCAGGGATTGGATTTCAATCCTGTTGGAGAAGAGACCGAGTCGTCCCTTGTTGGGAGATAGGTCGAAGGGGGAAAGTGGATGTACCCAAGTCGGGGAACCACTATAAATTGCCTGTGTATTCTGTGTGCTGTGCTTTTTATTTTAATTGTGCAGGTACATTCGTAAATTCCGCAAAAGCGCTACACGTCACCTATTCCCCCCCCATAGGTGCACATAGTTGACACTAGGTGGACTTTCAAGCATGCTTCCTTCTGGAACATGAATTTATAAGGGGTAGAGTAGACCAAACTCTTTTCATTAGAACCCATAAGTCCCATACCCTACTAGTACAGATTTATGTAGATGATATTATCTTTGGTTCTACTGATTCAAATTTGTGCAGAAGGTTCTCCAACCTAATGCATTCTAAATTTGAAATGAGTAGCATGGGTGATGAAAGATATGGTACCTAAACACCTAGAGGGGGGGGGGGGGTGAATAGGTGACCTAATCCTTTTCTAACTTTATTGGAAGCAATCAGTTATATCACAGCAATCTAACTAGTTTATCACAGCAAACACAGCATACACATCATCAATTTCAGCACAGTACAGCACACAGTGATTTATAGTGGTTCCCCAAGATATGGGTACATCCACTTTCCCCCTTCTCCTATCTAGCAGTGTACTAGATTCGGCCAAACTCCTGCACTGTCTCAAAACCCAAATTGGTTCCTACACCTCAGGCCCAAAGCCTTACAACTCAGCTTTATCCCAAAGCCTACACTCAGCCAATCAAGGCCTACACTCAGCCAACCAAGGCCTACACTCAGAGATCTCTATCTCCTACACTCAGGCTAACAATCCCTACCCCCAGCCTTTATAAATATAGGCTTACAATCACTCAGATCCAATGGATCCTACAAGTTAAAAATGTAATACAAATAATAACTCTACAACTCAGAATTAAAGGAGGGGAGTTGAGAGATTCTTGATGAGTTCTTGGAAGAACTCAGCTGGATTCACCCTGACTTAGCTTTCTTCAAAGCTTCTTGAGTAGAACTGAATAAGGCTGAATCCTCTGCAGTTGTTCCTTGACCTCTGCCACTTAAGATCCAGACTGAATCTGAATCCTTCTTCTCAGCTTAGTTCCAAAAGCTGATTTCTTGGATGGAGCCCTCTCTCTCCAACTTCTTAGATCTGCACTTGAACTGCTAGATCTTCTTGTGTTGATCCTCTTTGTAACACTATAATTACTTCAATAATCTGATCAACAACTTCAATAACTTTGAACAACTTTTCAACAACCACTTTTTCTGTAAACTGTAGGTGCCTATTTATAGGCCTTCTTCATGGTAACCGGCTGGTCCGGTCCATAACTGACTTCTGATATCTCTGACAGGTGCTGTAGACCGGCTGGAACGGCATCTGTCAAATCATCCAGTCACTTCTTGAAAATCTCTAACTGTCTGTAAGTGTCGAGACTTTCTGTCTTTAAGTGTCGACACTTATAGTCCAAGTGTCGACACATGTTGTGTAAGTGTCGACACAAGTCTACAAGGTGTCGACACAACTCCTTGTATGTCTCGACACAGATTCTTCTGCATGTGTCGACACTGAAATTGAGTGTCGACACAAGTACTTGTTCTTCTAGCTTTTGCTGAATTCTTCTATGTGTCGACACATCTCCTTTGTGTCGACACATCTTCTTGTGTTGAATCTGTCAAGTGTCGACACTGCTTCTTGGTGTCGACACATAGTCTTCTATGTTGAATCTTGCTGAGTGTCGACACAGCTCCTTGTGTCGACACACCTTCTTGTTGTTGAGACTTCAGATGAGTGTCGACACATTCCCATAGTGTCGACACTTGTACTTAGAATAATTTGTTGTTCTTTCTGTTCTTTGCTAAATGTCGACACAGCTCCATGTGTCGACACTTTCTTCCAGTGTTGAGTCTTCAGCTGTGTGTCGACATATTGTTCTGGGTGTCGACACATACTTCAAATGCTGACTCTTCTGTTGAGTGTCGACACATTGTGTTGAGTGTCGTCACTTACTTCAAGTGCTGACTCTTCTACTTAGTGTCGACACATTGTGTTGAGTGTCGACACTTGTACTTAGACTCTGCAGACTTTTGCTGAGTGTCGACACAGCTCCAAGTGTCGACACGTTCTGGTGTAGACACAGCTTCACTGAGTGTCGACACACCTCCTTGTGTCGACACTTTCTGTCTGCACTTTTCTTCACTGAGTGTCGACACAGCTCCAAGTGTCGACACTTTCTGTCTGGTGTCGACTCTGCTTCCCAGGCGTCGACGCAATGACTCCAAGTGTCGACACTGCTTGTCTGGGTGTCGACACAAGCTTTCTTAAGTGTCGACACTTTCTCTCTGGGTGTCGACACATGGACTTAGAAACTTTTTGCTTCAGTCCAGTGATTTCTTAACCTGCACAAGTAACTCAAACATACATCAAATACATTATGATGTATATCATTGAGTTGGGTGAGGCTTCTTCAAATCAGGTACATTTGACCAATGTACCCAACAATCTCCCCCTATTTGGAGAAGTCATAACCCTTAGTCAATGATATACACCATTCATAATTAAAATTACAAAATGATGTAAAGCAGATTATAAACAGCAGGGTAAACATAAACATGTAATATTTCACACACGTATACACATTCAACATTGCAGAACAAACAAGAAATAGACATATTCTCAGAACAATCATGAAATATATTTATCATATATTGTTCTAACATTTTTCTAATACATCTTCAATGATTTACAAAAATGTTTTTCATTCAAAAGATTACAACAATCTTCAAGTCAATTCCTAATCTATTTCTGATCTGGTTCTTTGATAACAATGCCTTTGCCTGATTGGACTTGAGCTTTGACAGTGGCTTCAGCAGTTGCAGCATCAGCAGGCTTCTTGCCTTTTAAGTCCTTCTTCTTCAGCTCTTCTGCTTTGATTTTCTGCCTTTCAAAATAGTGGTATGGCTTGGGGAAGTACTTGCTAGGCTCCACTGCAGTAGGAGGTAGCTTTCCCATCTTTGCCTTTCTTCTATATTGAACAATGGCCTCCTGTATTATTTCATGTTTCCTCCATTCTGCTTCAGAGAACCACTTGTTCCTTTCATGAGCATTGTCCTTGGCAGCTTTCCAGGCAGTTAGAATTATATTCCTAGAGGTAGGGCTCCACTGTTCAAAATCTGGCCTTTGTTCTGCTTGTTCCCTAAACCTCTTCTTTGACAACCTTGCCTCTTATTCTTTCTCTAATGCCTCTTGCATAGCTGCAGAAATAGGCTGAACCACTTTATCCAGAATAACATTAGGCTTCCCTTCAGTTGGGCTATACATTGTCTGGACATCTGCTTGAATCATGTCAAAATCTGAAGGTGGATAAATCACTTGAGCTACCTCTGGTTGCTCACCTCCAAGATATGCAGTTTGAATCCCTGATTCAGCAACATTATCATCATCACAAAGTGGAGGATAGCCCAGTGTAGCTCTGATGGAGTTAGATATCCATTTGGCATGGTCAGAGCTAGCTTTGACTAATACTCTCTCCCCCTTTATGACTTCTCTAGCCATATGGTCTCTGACATCATCCTTTTGAAATCTTATTTGACTATCCAAATACCTGATTCCCTCTTTAAAGAATGGTTTCAGCTTGGTAAGTTGTTCAGAGATGACTTTCTGGGAATCTTTAATTGCAGTCTTGACAGCAGTAATCTCTTCCTGAAATACTTTATCAAATTCAGCTTTAGCAGCAGCAGATGTAGAAGGTTCAACAGTCTTATTCTTCAATTCAGTGACTATAGCATTGTGTGATGCAGTCAGATTGTCATTCATTCTGATTTGGTTTTCCAGCACATATCCTTGCTTTAAGGCTATATCATCTACCTGAGCCTTTATCTTCTCTTGGTGAGTTGCCAGATACACCACATCATTTCCACCCTTGTGGAAGCATTCATTCATCTCCTTCTTATTAAGGTTCATCTCAAACCTTATAGATTTTATTTCTTGGGCCAGGTCAAACTGTAAAGTCTTCTGCCCTTCATCAACATAAGCCTCTATAGCCTTTCTTTGTTCATCCATTTTGATCTGCAGTGCAATCAGTAAAGCACTATAATCAACAGTTGGGGCTTGTTGAATTATAGGCTGTGGGGCTACAGATTGCAGAGCTTTCTTGTAACTCTGGCTTCTTCTTTTAAAAACATATAATTTCTTCCTTTTAGCCTTTGCAGCCTCATCTTCTGCAGATTCTGAAGTGCTGGCTATTTCAACCCTTTCCTTAGGGCTTGGAGGTTTGTCAGCTTGCACAACAGTTGCCTTTTCAGTTTCTTGCCTAATAGGCTCTTCCAGAACTTCCATGTGCTCCCCCTCAGCAGCAGCACTCTTATCTTCAGCAGCAGCATCCTTGGCCATATCAAAATCTTCTTGATCTAGATTTAGGAATAGATCTTCCATTGTAAACTCTTGAGGTGAAGAAGCTGGAGAAGTTCTTGGTTCTTCAACTACTTGATCAGGAACCACTTCTAGTACAACAGATGTGTCTTGGATAACAACATCTGGTTCTTGACTGTCTAGCTGAGTTTGCTGATGTACATCAGACAAATCAGAATCTACTATAGAAAAATTCAATGTATTTAGGTCAATGAGTACCTCTTGGATGATGTTAGTGGCTTGCTCACTGTCCAGAGTAGATGACTGTTTTATAACTGGAGGCTCCCCCTGGCTTTGATCCCTGTGGATGGGGCTAGCCTGTGGTAGCTCCTCCTGGATCTCAGCAATATCTTCAGCAGCAGGGGTCTTCTCTGCAGCCACTTCCTCTTGGTCATCAGGAGTGAAAACAACTTGTTCTTCACTCCCTGAACTGCTGGAGGACTCCTGTGTCACAGGAGCTGTCTTCCTTTTCTTCCTTGGAGGAGTCTCCTTCTCAGTAACTTGCTTCTCTGGGGTTGCTAAGGCTGAGCATATTATTCGAAACTCGAAAGTCGCTCGAAATTCACTCGAAAATTGAGTCAAATCGGAATCGATAAAATTGATTCGACTCAATTTGAGTCGATTCAATTTGACTCGAATCTGATTTCGAGTCGATTTCGAGCCAGCCCTGAATCGCTCGAAATATGATTTGAATCAACTCGAATTAATTAAATATATTATATATTTATTAATATATTCTTATTTTTAAATTAAAAATAATAAAATTTAAATCAAAATAAAAAAAATGAAGTTTTTAAGTGTTGTGATTGCTAAATTTAAACCTTGTCCAATTTAATTTTGAGCCAAATAGGAATTAAGAAAGAAATTTCTCGATTTCGAGCCGACTCGATTCGATTTCGAGCCGACTCGGAATCGAGCCATTTCGAGTTGAGCCGACTGGACTCGAAATCGATTTCAATTTCGAGTCGATTTCGAGCCGAGTTCGAGTCAAAAATTTCGATTTCGAGCCGAGCCAAAATCGCTCGAACTCGATTCGATATCAGCCATGGGGGTTGCCACTTCCTTGGACAATACCCTGTCCCATCTGGAAAAGTTCCTTTGATCCATCTTTCTCATGTGATTGATCTTACTTCCTGCAGCTGTATTCATTACCTCTGGTATGGTACCAGCTAGGTAGAGACTAAGTATTCTGCCCAGGTTGGGCTTCTTCAAGCTCTCCTTGATCTTGTCAAAAACCACTATTGACCAGTCTGTTTTCAGAGTGAATATGATTCTAGTCATAATTCCAAACATAGAGGCAGACACCCTGTCATGCCCTCCAGGCTTACTGAGAATAACCTTGCCCACAATCTCAGACATGAATTTTCCTTGACTGTTCATGCCTTTCCTGTTAAAGACAGATCCTATCTTCATCTTTGGATCAAGTCCACACCAGGTAAGGGCTTCCCTGGTCTTGGATGCAGTTACTTCTTCTTCATCTTGTGTTTTAGGTAGCTGGAGTACCTTCCTCAGACTTTTTGGTGAAATCTTGACTTTAGATCCATGAACTCTGGATTTGATTCTATATCCAGAGTCATCTACAGCAGCTCCATTAAGGAATTCAAGAACTTCCTTCTTCCAAATCTTTGTTGGTTCTGAAACCAAGTATTCTAGTCCAGAATTGGCGACTAGGGTTACCACCGACTTGATTTCTTGATCAGCTTCATAGAATGCGCCGCGCACTAGCTCATAGCCCTCGTTAACATTCTCCTCAAGCTTAGGAGCCATTAGGGTTTGGAGAATTAGTCTTTAGAAAAGAGAGATGTCGACACAGGAGTTTTGGCTCGAAACTTTGAAAGCGTGTCGACAAACAAAGACAGAACCCTATTTATACCTGTCTAATTTTGAAGATGAACAGGCGGGACAGCTAGCTTAACATGTGTCGACACTGGCAATAAGTGTCGACACTGACTTATAATGTCTCGACACATATGTGTCGACACAAGTTTAGTCAACAGATATTATGTGTCGACACTTGGTTATGTGTCGACACAACATAACTCGACACATTGTCGAGACTTTACTTAGAAAAATTCTGAGTAAAACTTAAGTGTCGACACCATATTGGATGTGTTGACACCTACTTGACATGTGTCGACACCAACATTCTGAAGTGTCGACACCACATTCCTAGATGTGTCGACACCTTTTTCCTGAAGTGTCGACACCACTATTCTGTGTCGACATAGACTTGTCTATGTGTCGACACCTTTTGACTTAGTCATTTTCAAATCTGTAAACTTACTCTAAGTTTATCATTCCTAGTTCAATTTTGAATCTATTGAACTTAGCTTCTTCTAGTGGCTTAGTAAACATATCAGCTACTTGTTCATCTGTTTTAACATATTCTAATAAAATATCTTCTCTTTCTACATGCTCCCTAAGAAAATGATATTTAATCTCAATATGTTTTGTCCTACTATGGGATACAGGGTTATTAGCTATTGAAATAGCACTAGTAGAATCACAGAAAAGTGGAGTTCTACTTACCTGAAATCCATAGTCCTCTAGCTGATGTTGAATCCACAGAAGTTCAGCACAGCAACTTCCTGCAGCCACATACTCTGACTCAGCTGTGGAGATAGCCACACTGGTTTGCTTTTTACTGCTCCATGAAATTAGTCTTCCCCCTAGGAATTGACAGGTTCCAGTAGTGCTCTTTCTATCCTCTTTGCATCCTGCAAAGTCTGCATCTGAATAACCTGTTAGATCAAAGTCTCCATTCCTAGGGTACCAGAGGCCTAGATAGGGAGTGCCCTTTAGATATCTCAAAATTCTCTTGACAGCAGTCAAGTGAGACTCTTTAGGGCAGACTTGATACCTTGCACAAACACATGTAGCATACATGATGTCTGGTCTACTAGCAGTCAAGTATAATAGGGAGCCAACTATCCCTCTATACAAGATTTCATCTACAGGTTTCCCTGCATCATCCTTGCTAAGAGACATACTTGACCCCATAGGAGTCTTCATGGTACTGGATGAATCCATACCATACTTCCTTATGAGTTCTAGGGTGAACTTTGACTGACATATGGATAAACCATTTTCAGTCTGTTTAACTTGGAGACCCAAGAAAAACTTCAGCTCTCCCATACTACTCATCTCAAACTGACCTTGCATAAGTTTTGCAAACTTTTTGCAAAGGCTGCTTTCAGTAGACCCAAATATAATGTCATCTACATATATTTGGACTAGTATGACTTTGCCTCTAGATTCCCTAAGGAATAGAGTCTTATCTATTTTCCCCCTTGAGAACTTGTTCTCAATGAGGAAACTAGATAGGGTTTCATACCAAGCCCTAGGGGCTTGCTTTAACCCATATAAAGCTTTCCTAAGTCTATAGACATAATGAGGTAGAGTTGGATCAACAAAACCTGAAGGCTGCTCCACATAGACTTCTTCTTTCAAATTACCATTTAGGAATGCTGACTTGACATCCATTTGGTATACCTTGAATCCTTGATAGGTTGCATAGGCCAAGAACATTCTTATGGCTTCCAGTCTGGCTACTGGAGCAAAGGTTTGATCAAAATCAATACCTTCTTCTTGTCTATATCCTTTAGCAACCAGTCTAGCTTTATTCTTAATGATGAAACCTTGTTCATCCATCTTATTCCTATAGATCCACTTAACTCCTATTACATTGTGGTCTTTAGGTTTAGGAACAAGTTCCCAAACCTTGCACCTCTTGAACTGATTAAACTCTTCTTGCATTGCTTCAGTCCATTGTGGATCTTGTATTGCTTCTTCAAATCTTTTAGGTTCAACTTGAGACAAAAAGTTGGAATAGATTGCAGCATCCTGATTTCTGCTCCTAGTTTGAACTCCTTGTCTTGGATCTCCAATAATCAGCTCTATTGGATGATCTCTAAGATGCCTGTGGGCTGGAGGCATCCTTACTTCAGGTTGAACCACTTCAGCATCTGCATCATGCTGTATTCCTTGGATTTCTTCAGCAATTGGCACTTGTAGTTCTCCCCCTGGACAACAACTACTCTCCTCTCCTTGCTGTCTTGCAGCAGACACCTCTTCTATAGTAAGCTTGTCCATTGTCTTTGTCAAACCTGTGGGGCTGCATACATTGCTAGACAACTCATTATTAATAAGTTTAGTCTCATCAAAAACTACATGCACTGATTCTTCTACAACTTGTGTAGTCAAGTTGTAGACTCTATAAGCCTTACTATTATTACTGTACCCAACAAAAATTCCCTCTTGGGACTTGGCAGCAAACTTAGTTAAGTAAGACTTCCCATTGTTAAGTATGAAGCATTTGCAACCAAAGATCCTGAAGTAGGATAGGTTTGGTTTCCTGCCTTTCACAACTTCATAGGGGGTCTTGTTTAGCCTTTTAGTGATGGTAGCCCTGTTTATAACATGGCATGCAGTGTTAACTGCTTCAGCCCAGAAATACTCTGGCAGTGATGTATCACTCAATAGGGTTCTACCAGCCTCTATCAAGGTTCTATTCTTCCTCTCAGCAATGCCATTTTGCTGAGGTGTTCTAGGTGAAGAGAATTCTTGAAATATCCCAAAGTCTTCACATAGTTTTGTCATGCTTTCAGATTGAAACTCAGTACCATGGTCACTTCTAATTTTGACCACAGCACTATTTAGTTCATTCTGAATTTGCTTGACAAAGATGTAGAAGACACTAGGAGTTTCAGAGTTCTGTCTTAAGAAGAACACCCAGGAAAACCTTGAGTAGTCATCTACAACTACAAGGGTATAGACCTTCCTACCTAAGCTGTGAACTGGCATTGGACCAAAGAGATCCAAATGCAAGAGGTACAAACACCTCACAGCATCTTTATTTTCTATGCTTTTAAAGGTGGATTTAGTCTGCTTGCCCTTTTGACAAGCTGAGCAAATACCATCTTTGACACACTTAACTTGAGGACCATTCCTCACTAACTCTTTGCTAAAGAGTTTGCTAATAGTCTTGTAGTTAAGATGGGCTAGCCTCTTGTTCCATTTGACACAATGAGAGACTGTCTCATCAGCTACAAGACAAACTGGAGAACCATTGTTCTCAATCATAATGTCTAGGCAGTAGACATTCCTCTTCCTATAACCTGTCAAAATGATCTCTTGATCACTTGACCTCTTGATATGACAACCATTTTTAACAAATGAGATGTCATACCCTACATCACTTAATTGACTTATACTTATTAGGTTGTGTTTCAACCCTTTAACATAAGCCACTTGAGTAATGGTAACTAAGTTTGAAGAAATGTTACCAAACCCTTTGATGATTCCTTTTTCAGAACCACCAAAGGTCACTTTAGGACCATTTTTGATTGGAATGTAGTCCTTCAGTAGTCCCCTAGTTCCAGTCATATGTCTGGAACATCCACTGTCCAAGTACCATGTAGGGGTATGGCCACTTGGACTCACCTGCAAAACAAATTAATGAACCTTAGAACCCAAAGTATTCTTGGGTCCTTGGTGATTGTTAGTTTGCAATTTGACAAACCTACCTACTGGCTTTCCAACAGGTAGTTTGGAACTCACTTTGGCACTCACATTGTGCCAACAGTCTACTGCAAAATGGCCAACTTTGCCACAGCACCAACATTCAAATTTATTGTACCTTTGCTTAGGTACTGCCTTGGCTGTCTTGACTACAGCAGGCTTGTTGAATGTTGGGGCTTTGCCCTTGGACTTATACTTGGACTGCTCAGTCCCTGCAGGTCTAACAAAACCCAGCCCAACCTTGCCTTTATGATGAACAAATTCATCAATTAAGGGTAGCACTGATTTAGGTTTTGAAAACCTAGCAACAAGCTCTCTCTCTTTCTGAAGATTGATCTCCAGTCTCTTAATTTGATCATTCTTATAGGTGATAGTTCCCATCTGAATCACAGTAATGTGTTTCAGCCTGGCTACCTCATTCAGTTTTTGATCAAACTGCTTCTCAAAATCTGTTGTAGTAGCTTTAAGATCAGCAATTTCCTTTGCCTGACTTTTGGCTAGGGTCTTGCTTTTCTTGTAAGCTTGCAACAACACTCTATATTCATCTATAAGTTGATGAATATCATCCTCAGACTCAGATACATTCTCATCACTTGATGAAGAAGAATCTGAATCTGAACTAGAACAAGAAACTGAATTTAAACTTGAACTTTGTACCTGACTGGGTCCTGGATGCTCCAGGATTTTGGCACTTTCTGTCAATGCCATTAGCCCTTGGCAATGACTGTCTTCTTGTTCATAAATTGACTCCAAGATCTGCATGAATTCTTCCTCTTCTTCTTCAGCAAACAGCCCTATGTAGGCTTCAGCCTCAGACTCAGTTTCTGAAGAAGAGATATATGATAGAGTCTTCTCCTTCTTAGCAACAAAAGACTTTTCTTTCTTCCCTTTGAAGTGAGTCTTTTTCCTGTCACCAGATTCCTTTCTCTTCTCTGGACAATCTGCAATAACATGGCCCTGTCTATTGCAGCAATAGCAAACAATCTTTGAACCAGTTTCCTTGCTTGATTTTGTCCTTTTCTTGTCATTCTTTGAAGACCTCTTTTTCTGATAAGAGTCTTCCTTTCCTTGTGATGTAGAAGGCCTTGACCTCCACTGTTTCTTTTTCAAAAACTTCTGAAAGTGTCTAGTGAAAGCAGCAAAGTCTTCATCACTTTCACTGCTCTTAGACTTTGTGCTGACAGACTCATCAGACTCTGATTCAACTACCTCTGGAGGTGGAGTTGAAGACTTATTCCTGCACTTTCTGGGAACTTCTGTCTTGAAAGCAACAGTTCTTTCTTTGTGCTCAGTCCTTGTTGATTTCTCCTCCTCTTTTCTCACTGTTAACTGCATTTCATAAGACAATAGCTTGCCAAACAGTGTAGGGGGAGGAATATCCCCCAACTTAGCCATTTCTCTTATGGCACAGATCTTGGTGTCCCAATCTTTGGTTAGGGACCTTAAGAACTTGTCATTTAGTTCATAGTTACTGAACTCTCTTCCATAAGACATGAGTTCATTAACTATTCTGTAAAATTTCTTATAGCACTCAGTGATGCTATCACCATTTCCTTGCCTAAAGCTTTCATACTCCTGATTTAGCAAGGACTTCCTATCTTGCCTAACTTCTTCAGAACCTTCCATATAGACAATGAGAGTATCCCACATCTCTTTTGCTGTTTTACAGTGAATTAAGTTCTGAAAAGTTGCATCATCAATGACACTCACTATTATGTTCTGTGCCCTCTTGTCCATGGTGGCCAGGACAATTTCATCCTTCGTCATCTCAGAGAAATCCTTTGGAGTTCTCTAGTTTGCATCCAATACTGAAATCTTCATTGGCACATAAGGCCCTTCCTTAACTGTGATGTAGATTCTAGGGTCAGAGGCTTCCATAAATAGCCTTACCCTTTCTTTCCAGATCCCAAAGATCTCCTTTCTGCATATGGGTAATTTCATGGAACCCAATTCCTTGTGATTCTCATAAGAACCCATGTTTCTTGATTTTCTTGAATTTCTTGAATCTGTGTTGTCCCTTACACTGAATCTGCCAAACAGGATCTCCTCAGACTATTAGTCCTTGTTTTGAGGAACCTCGCTTTGATATCACTTGAAAGATATGGTACCTAAACACCTAGATGGGGGGGGGGGGTGAATAGGTGACCTAATCCTTTTCTAACTTTATTGGCAGCAATCAGTTATATCACAGCAATCTAACTAGTTTATCACAGCAAACACAGCATACACAACATCAATTTCAGCACAGTACAACACACAGTGATTTATAGTGGTTCCCCAAGATATGAGTACATCCACTTTCCCCCTTCGCCTATCTAGCAGTGTACTAGATTCGGCCAAACTCCTGCACTGTCTCAGAACCCAAATTGGTTCCTACACCTCAGGCCCAAAGCCTTACAACTCAGCTTTATCCCAAAGCCTACACTCAGCCAATCAAGGCCTACACTCAGCCAACCAAGGCCTACACTCAGAGATCTCTATCTCCTACACTCAGGCTAACAAGCCCTACCCTCAGCCTTTATAAATATAGGCTTACAATCACTTAGATCCAATGGATCCTACAAGTTAAAAATGTAATACAAATAATAACTCTACAACTCAGAATTAAAGGAGGGGAGTTGAGAGATTCTTGATGAGTTCTTGGAAGAACTCAGCTGGATTCACCCTGACTTAGCTTTCTTCAAAGCTTCTTGAGTAGAACTGAATAAGGCTGAATCCTCTGCAGTTGTTCCTTGACCTCTGCCACTTAAGATCCAGTCTGAATCTGAATCCTTCTTCTCAGCTTAGTTCCAAAAGCTGATTTCTTGGATGGAGCCCTCTCTCTCCAACTTCTTAGATCTGCACTTGAACTGCTAGATCTTCTTGTGTTGATCCTCTTTGTAACACTATAATTACTTCAATAATCTAATCAACAACTTCAACAACTTTGAACAACTTTTCAACAACCACTTTTTCTGTAAACTGTAGGTGCCTATTTATAGGCCTTCTTCATGGTAACCGGCTGGTCCGGTCCATAACTGACTTCTGATATCTCTGACAGGTGCTGTAGACCGGCTGGAACGGCATCTGTCAAATCATCCAATCACTTCTTGAAAATCTCTAACTGTCTGTAAGTGTCGAGACTTTCTGTCTTTAAGTGTCGACACTTATAGTCCAAGTGTCGACACATGTTGTGTAAGTGTCGACACAAGTCTACAAGGTGTCGACACAACTCCTTGTATGTCTCGACACAGATTCTTCTGCATGTGTCGACACTGAAATTGAGTGTCAACACAAGTACTTGTTCTTCTAGCTTTTGCTGAATTCTTCTATGTGTCGACACATCTCCTTTGTGTCGACACATCTTCTTGTGTTGAATCTGTCAAGTGTCGACACTGCTTCTTGGTGTCGACACATAGTCTTCTATGTTGAATCTTGCTGAGTGTCGACACAGCTCCTTGTGTCGACACACCTTCTTGTTGTTGAGACTTCAGCTGAGTGTCGACACATTCCCATAGTGTCGACACTTGTACTTAGAATAATTTGTTGTTCTTTCTGTTCTTTGCTAAGTGTCGACACAGCTCCATGTATCGACACTTTCTTCCAGTGTTGAGTCTTCAGCTGTGTGTCGACACATTGTTCTGGGTGTCGACACATACTTCAAATGCTGACTCTTCTGTTGAGTGTCGACACATTGTGTTGAGTGTCGTCACTTACTTCAAGTGCTGACTCTTCTGCTTAGTGTCGACACATTGTGTTGAGTGTCGACACTTGTACTTAGACTCTGCAGACTTTTGCTGAGTGTCGATACAGCTCCAAGTGTCGACACTTTCTGGTGTAGACACAGCTTCACTGAGTGTCGACACACCTCCTTGTGTCGACACTTTCTGTCTGCACTTTTCTTCACTGAGTGTCGACACAGCTCCAAGTGTCGACACTTTCTGTCTGGTGTCGACTCTGCATCCCAGGTGTCGACACAATGACTCCAAGTGTCGACACTGCTTGTCTGGGTGTCGACACAAGCTTTCTTAAGTGTCGACACTTTCTCTCTGGGTGTCGACACATGGACTTAGAAACGTTTTGCTTCAGTCCAGTGATTTCTTAACCTGTACAAGTAACTCAAACATACATCAAATACATTATGATGTATATCATTGAGTTGGGTGAGGCTTCTTCAAATCAGGTACATTTGACCAATGTACCCAACAGGTGAGCTATCCTTCTTTCTAGGATTGCAAGTCAAATAACATGCTGAAGGCATCTTTATTTCTCAAACCAAGTATGCAAATGAATTGGTCAAGAAATTTGGTATGTCTGAAGCATCCTGTATGAAAACACCTATGCCTACTAATGCTGTATTGGATGCTGATGAACATGGAAACCTGTTGATCAGACAACATATAGAGCAATGATTGGCTCTTTACTGTACCTTACAGCTAGTAGACCTGATATAATGTTTGCTACATGCATATGTGCTAGATTCCAAGTGAGCCCTAGAGAGTCACACCTAACATTAGTAAAAAGGATTCTCAGGTATGTTAAAAGTTGTCCAAATCTAGGTCTCTGGTATCCAAAAGATTCAGCATTTGAATTAACTGGATTTTCTGATGCTGATTATGCTGGATGCAGAATTGATAGGAAAAGCACCAATGGAACTTGTCAGTTTCTTGGTGATAGACTTGTCTCTTGGTTTTGCAAGAAACAAACATCTGTGTCAACTTCAACTGCTGAGGCTGAATATATGGCTGCAGGTAGTTGTTGTTCACAAATCTTGTGGATTCAAAACCAACTCCTAGACTATGGCTACAACTTAGAGAAGTCAAAAATATTTTGTGATAACACCAGTGCTATTTCTATAGCTCAAAATCCAGTCCTCCATAGTAGGACAAAACACATAGAAATTAGACATCACTTTTTAAGAGATAATGTTGAGAAGAATAATATTGAACTTCAATATATCCCAACTGATTTGCAAAGGGGAGATATTTTCACCAAACTTTGGATGAAAAGAAACACACCTGCTTCCTAAATCAGTTAGAAATATTAGATGGAGGAAGTCTAAAATAAGTTCCAAGATTTTTAAAATTTAAAAATTGACCAAGACTAGGCAAACATCTTGATTTTTCGAGTGTCTAGAGTGTATTTCTGGTCTCTGAACTGCGCTCGACAATTTTCCCCCAGATCGTCGAATAGAGATCGACGTTTTCCGAAATCGTCGACCTGAGTTCAGCGCTTCTCAGATAGTGCTCAACTATCTTTCAGGTCAGCGATCGTCGAACGACGCTCGACAATTTTGTTTTCTGAACTATCGTCGAACGGAGCTCGACGCTCTACAATATTGTCGAACGGAGATCGACGATATTGAAGACCTTTCAGATTCCTTTAGAAGCCCCGATCGTCGAACTGAGTTCAACGAGCTTTCCTTTTCTGCGTCGAACCCTAATATAAAATTCATTTTTCGGCCGTCGTTCGCCTTTTGCGCTTTCAATCTCTCTGCAAAAATTCTCTTTCCCTCCAAACATCTCTACACTTGGTCATTTTGTTTGTTGATTTTTGCAGGTAACAATGGCCGTCTCAGTTGCCGTTCTAGCTGCAATGAATTTGATGCAGGGTTTGATATAGACATGGATTCTTTCAACACCAGTGATCAGGTTTTTCAAGACATTCTGGAACTGTTCAAGGAGCAAAAGCTTGTTGCCATCATGTCCACCAGAATCGAACTGCCTGCTGATGAGATTAAGGAGTGGGTCTATACTGCCCACAACCAGGACAAAAACACAGTGGTTGGTTCAATTTCTGGAACCCAGGTACCTTTGACTCCAACTATTCTGACAGAGGTTTTTGAATTGAATTCTGGAAGAGATTCTGCTGAGTTGTCAGGAGAAGAATTTTTTGATTTACTTGCTAGAATGGGTCATTCTGAGGCAAACCCTAGCAAGCTGCTGAAGAAGAACTTAGCTGTGGAATATAGATTTGTAGCTGATGTAGTGGGAAAGGTTTTGCTGGCCAATCATTCAACACATGATACCATATCCAGGTATCAGCTGTGCTTGATGGGTGCTTTAGTGGATAGGAAACAACTAAACTGGGGAGAGGTCTTCTTTGACCTGATCAAGAAGAAAATAAATTAGAACTTTGTTAATTATGGAAGGATTCTAGGGCTGTTTCTCCATAACAGATGTCCTGCCCTGCTTGTATCTTCTGGGATGCACATTAATGCCTCGAAGAGGCTGTCCTGTACCCTCTTTGGCAAATGGGACAGGCAGATAGTGAAGCCCAGCAGGCCCTCTACAAGCACAACTTCAGGCACAAGGACTGTATCAGTCTCTTCCCCTCAAGTCTCTGCCCCTGTAGAAGACTTGCCTGCTGCTTCTTCTCCTCCTCCAACTCTTATTACATCTCCACCAGTCACCTCAACCATTCAAACTTCATCCACCATCATTATTTCCAGCCCATCTCCTACATCAAATCCATCTCCAATCCCAACTCTTCCAATCACAGAAGAAATCTTCCATCCTTTACACCACTACCCTCAACCAGACATTGACACATCATCCAACATTCCATATTTCACACTTATAGATGATTCCTTCATGGATGACTCACCTTCATCCCCTCCTGATCTACCCTCCTCATCTACATCATATCAACAACTTCTACATGATATCATTGATCAACCCTCTTTCACACCCTCTATCTCCATACCACTGTCTTCCATTTCCATAATCCCCACACCTCAACCTTCACTTCTACCATCCACCAGCTCTCCACCAACATCACCAGTTGCTCCACCATCCTTCTCTACCTCTGCTCAAGTCCCTGCTGAGCACGTAGATATTCATGCCTTAGCTGACAAACTATATGAACTGATAGCTCCCAGGCTATCCCTTCTGTTGGAGACCTCCTTGGCTCCACTCTTAAAGTCAGTTGCAGACTTATCTGCCAGGCTCTCCTCCATCTTTCCTCCTCAGGCAATCCCTTCATTTGGGTGCCTTGATCCAGCTCTCTCTGAATCTAGGAAGCGGGATATGCCTCATGAAGATGTGAGATTGCCTGCTGCTGCTGCCATTTCTTCTGCTGCTGCTGTTGTTACTAAAGCTCCAGTCTCAACTCCTCCAGTTGCTGTCCTCTCAGTGGATCTCAGGTCCTTACTATCAGTTTTTGATTCATTATATTTCAGTTGTCTTCCAGTGAGTAATGCAGTCCAGCCCTCAGAGGATCTCTCCAAGGCCATTGTGTTGGAACACCCTATTACTAATTTGGGTCAGGATCACTATGTCTCTAGGAAACCTGTTTTTGACCTCCTGTATAGATCTAAAGGTCAATTAGAATTGAGTCTAAGGGTTAGTACTTAGGTTTGCAAGCTGCCCTCAAGACACAGGATTTTCAGTTTGAGACCAAGTCATATCGTCGAGCTCAGCACGACGAATCGCCGAACTCCAATCGACGATCGTCTAACTCAACTTCGACAGATTGTCGAACTCCATTCGATGATCGCTGAGCTCAACTTCAACAAATCGTCGAACTCCATTCGACGATCGGCGAGCTCAGTTCGACGATCTTGACTCAGTATTGGATCTCTATATCTGAGCTCAGTTCGACGATCTTTGAGCTCAGATCGACGATTTTTGTTGCTGTATAAGTCCAAATCGCAGAGCTCAGTTCGACGTTTTCTGATGAGTTAAAGGATTTTTTTCAAGATTCAAATTTAGGAGTTATTCAGCAATTAATTCAGAAGATTTTCTAGCCATTTTCATTTATTCTGGACCAAGTTTCAAGGGATTATCAAGGAATGTTTCTTTGGACTTTCCTCCAGAAGACATTTGCAATTAAGGATGCAATTAATGACAGGCCAACGACTATTCTTGACAGAGGATGATTTTCTATTCAGTACCAGAGAATAAAATACAAGATTTATGAATCTCTCTATCACTCAGAACACAGACAAGAAGAACAAGAACAAAATATTCTCTGTCTCAAAGAATTCTCTCAAGAACACACACAAAAGGAGATCAAACCTTCTGAAATCTTCTGATCTCTTATGATTCAAGTGTTCAAGGCCAACATCTTTCAAGACTCCAGACACCTAACATTTCAGCTGTTGCTGAAATCATCATTTGCTGGAGATCAACTTCTGAAGGCCTATCACCCTACAGCAAAGCTTCATTTCTTGAACATCTCAAGAACTCAGGGGGAGCTTTGACAACATCAAATCCACATAGTCTTCTCAGCTGCTTTGAGAAAGAGAAGACTCCCATAACTCTCTCATCCCCATCTCTGTAAAGGGTTTCTCAAACTCCCTTCAAAAGTTTGTGTTTGGTTTTTGAGAACCTTGTCAAAAGCTCATTGGTGGCAAGACACCTGATCAAAAAATCTGATTTGGTTTTTGAGCACCTTATCAAAAGCTCATTGGTTCCCAGGACACCTGATCAACTCATCCTGCAGTGGATTCCTACCTAGGGTGGTAGAAGAGTGGATGTACCCAAGTTTAGGGGAACCACTATAGCTCATTGTGTCTTCTGGCTTGCTTGTCTTTATCTTTTATTTCTGACTGTGATTGTTTTATGATTAGTTTAGATCTGTGACTAATCTCTGTTGTAGATTATTTTGTGATTAGAATTAATAGTTGCTTCCCTGTTTACTCAGATTACAATAATTGTTGTAAAAAGTTTTCAAGCACCATATACTCTATTCACCCCCTCTAGAGTATATCAGATCTAGCTGCACTTTCAATTGGTATCAAAGCCAGGTTGGTTAAACATACCACACCTTGGTGGTTGCACATGCTAACACCTGAACCCAAAGATTCCTAGCTAGATCTGTTTTCTTTTGAGTTTATTATTAGATTTTGTTTTCACAAATCATGGCCCAAAACAAAGATTATGCTAGCACCATACCTCCAGTGTGCAATCTATCCAAGTTTGCACTTTGGAAAGCAAGGATTAGATTATACATGAATTCTATTGACGAGGATATCTTTAATTCTGTTTTGACAGTTTGTCCAAGACCTCCAGTGAACTCAAGTACAAATGTTGTTCCACCTCCATCAGGAACATATGCTGATATCAAGAAATGGAAGGTAGCTGATGCCAAGGCTATGAACATCTTAGCCTAGACCATGTCTGATGACATCTTTCAAAAGGTGGCTGAATGTAATTCAGCAAAGGAAATCTGGGATAAACTCTCTGAAATAGTCTCAGGCTCAGCTGATGAGAGAAAGGACAGGAGATCCCACCTCATATCTCAATATGAGAATTTCAAGAAGGGAGAAGCTGAATCAGTTGGAGATATGTACAATAGACTCAGTCTGATAGTCAGTGAACTCAGGACTTTGGATAAGGAGATATCACTAACTGAACTTAATGACAAAATTCTAATGTGCTTCCCTAGCACTTGGGATTCAAGAATCTGGCCAATCAAGGATGCCAGAAGTTTGAATGAGATCACCACAGAAGCTCTATTGGGTAAGCTCAAATCTTATGAGTTACTCATTAAGAATAGAGAAGAAGAACAGAAGGCTGCCTCACCTGCCACAAGAAAAGAGAAGACAATACCCTTCAAGGCAACTGAAGATCAGCCTGAAGACAAAGTCACAGCCAATGATGAACTGCTCAGTCTGTTGGCCAAAAGATTCTACAAGATGGCCAGAAAGGACTTCAGAAAGAGATCATACAAGGAGCATGATAAGCCAAGGTATGATAAGTCTAACAATAAAGAAATTGTTTGCTTTGGTTGCAGGAAACTAGGGCACATTGTACCTGACTGTCCAGAGAACAAAAACAAGGACAGAAGGGACAAGAAAGGAAGAAGAAGAGAAAAGGACTTCAAGAAAAGTAACAATGGCAAACCCTCCACAAGCAAGAATAAACACACAAGGAAGGGATTTGTTGCTGAATCCTGGAGTGAGACTGAAGAGGAATCAGAAGCCTCATCCAGCTCCAGTGACGATGAAGATGATGCAGAAGAGAAGGAGTTCTGCATGATGGCAATCAATGCCTCACAACATAATTCAGATGAAGAAGACTCAGAGTCAGATTCAGAGACTCAACTTGAAGAAGACCAGGTAATTAGTTCATTTGATTTCAATTCAGAGGACTTTAAATCTGAGTTTAAAGCATTATGTTTAGACCTGCTAAAATCTGAGAAAGAAATTATCTCTCTTAGAAATCATTTATCTGAACTGTTGATGCGCGAAAACGGCACCGGGGGGACAGCTATCACCGAGGGGGTGATTGGGCCTCACAGGCTAGGTGAGGAGGAAGGAGAAGGTTGCGGAGGAAGGGAGAGGCTTGAGAGAAGAGGCGAGCCTTGATCAACAGAGAGGGTTGATCAAGAGGGGAAGAGGAGGGAGACCGGGAACGGTCGAGCAGACAGTAATCGCAATGGTTGCACTTGCAGGTTGAAAGCTGAGGAGAGCTGAGCTGAGGGCAAGGCTTGCTGAGCAGAGGAGCAAGGCTTGCTGAGCAGAGGAGCAAGGCTTGCTGAGCAGAGGAGAGAAGAGGGGGCCGCTAGCAGCGGCAACAACACACTTCGCCCGTCGCGTCCTAAATGCCACTCCTGCGACGGGCTTTCCTTTTATTAAAAGCTAGAGGTTACAAGCTTACAAGTACACCTTTACAACAAAATCACTTAAAGGGTACAATGAGAAGCTGACGGCTAAAGGAGGAGAAAGTGCCAGAAAGCAGAGAGGAGAAGCTACCAGAGACTAAGTAAAATAGTCTGCTAGCTGCTGGAGGACTGAGAAGCTGAGTCTGCAGAGTCTGCTGGCAAGCTGCTGAAGAGCTGTGGAGGACTGCGCGGACAGGAAACTGAGTCCGCTGAGCTTGCTGGAGAGGTGATGACGGACTGGAAAACGAAGTCCGCAGGGGCAGCTGGCAAGACTTGTCTCCACCACCAGAATCCAGGATCCTTGAATGAGAGGCTTCAGGGGGTATTTATAGGTCCAGGGAAGTTCTTGAAGAAGCGGGGCCCAGTGACATCAGCATGACGACCTGCGCGGACTCCGCGGACGGAGATTTTGCGTCCGCCACTATTGACTGAGGAAGCAAGCGGAAGGAGGCTCCTGAAGAGAACTGGAGGTCGCCCCCTAGCGGGCGACCTGGGCAGACTCCAGGGGGAGTCCGCCCGGCGGGACGCCGGGGCCGCCCCCTAGCGGGCGGCCTGGGCGAACTCCAGGGGGAGTCCGCCCGGCGGGCCTGGCCGCCCCCTTGCGGGTGGCCTGGGCGGACTCCAGGGGGAGTCCGCCCGGCTGGTCGCCGGGGCTGCCCCCTAGCGGGCGGCCTGGGCGGACTCCAGTGGGAGTCCGCCCGGCGGGCCTGGCCGCCCCCTTGCGGGCGGCCTGGGCGGACTCCAGGGGGAGTCCGCCCGGCTGGTCGCCGGGGCCGCCCCCTAGCGGGCGGCCTGGGCGGACTCCAGGGGGAGTCTGCCCGACGGGCCTGGCCGCCCCCTTGCGGGCGGCCTGGGCGGACTCCAGGGGGAGTCCGCCCGGCTGGTCGCCGAGGCCGCCCCCTAGCGGGCGGCCTGGGCGGACTCTAGGGGGAGTCCGCCCGGCGGGCCTGGTCGCCCCCTTGCGGGCGGCCTGGGCGGACTCCAGGGGGAGTCCGCCCGGCTGGCGGGCAAAGGCCGCCCCGGGTGGGCGGCCTCGACGGACGGCGGCAGGAGGCCGCCGCCTCTCAGGCAGCAGGGAGGTCGCCCCTGGTGGGCGACCCCGACGGATGGCGGCAGGAGACTGCCGCTCCTTGGGCTGATTAGGAGGTCGCTCCCGGTGGTGCTGTTGGCGAACTTCTGCAAGGAAAAGCACTGCACGATTAACGGACCTAACCGCATGTCCCGCGAGGGTGAGCCATGGGAACAGCCCGCCGTCCCGCAGGGCACGCGGTTGCTAGGAAACCTAGGCGGACAGGGAAAACTGTCCGCATACGCGGGGACTTGTCGCGATCGAAAGGGAGAACCTAAGGGTCGCGACTAGCCAGCTGGCCACCTTGGGAAGGATCACCGATTTCTGGGTTAACATAATCCCCGCACTTTTTTAAGTTCCGAAGGGAACTTTGAAAAAGTTGGAGACCCACGAAAATCGTGATCCACCCCAAAGGAAAGAGAGGGGGAAGCAAGTAGTGATAGAACCTGAAGCCTCTCCTTACAAGCTTGGTGTTTCCTGTTTTATTTTCCTGCAAGAGGAAAATTAAGGGTAAGCACGTATGAGTGGTACATCGAGTGTGTACCTGAGTTTGATTTTGCAAAACGAAGAAGGCGCTTCTCCTGTAAAGTTCTGCAAAACGATAGTGAGGGAAACAGAAAGGCATAATAACTTGCAAGTACCTGATAGAGGTGTTGGGTACATTGGTCAAATGTACCTGATTTGAAGAAGCCTCACCTAACTCAATGATATACATCATAATGTATTTGATGTTTGTTTGAGTTACTTGTGCAGGTTAGGTATACACTGGACTGAAGCTAAAAGTTTCTAAGTCCATGTGTCGACACCCAGAGGGAGAGTGTCGACACTTGAGAAAGCTTGTGTCGACACCCAGACAAGCAGTGTCGACACTTGGAGTAATTGTGTCGACACCTGGGATGAAGAGTTGACACCAGACAGAAAGTGTCGACACTTGGAGCTGTGTCGACACTCAGTGAAGAAGTATGCAGAAAAGCAGTGTCGACACTTAGCAGAAGTGTCGACACCCTGAAGAACTGTGTCTACACCAGAAAGTGTCGACACTCGGAGTTGTGTCGACACTCAGCAAAAATCTGCAGAGTCTAAGTACAAGTGTCGACACTCAACACAATGTGTCGACACTCAAACAGCAGAGTCAACATATGAAGAATGTGTCGACACTCAACATAATGTGTCGACACACACACAAAGGAGTCAACACTTGAAGTATGTGTCGACACTCAGCACAATGTGTCGACACACAACCAGAAGAGTCAACACTTGAAGAAAGTGTCGACACCCAGCACAATGTGTCGACACTTAGTTGAAGACTCTACACTTGAAGAAAGTGTCGACACAAGGAGCTGTGTCGACACTTAGCAAAGAACAGAAAAGTTTGCAAAATATTCTAAGTACAAGTGTCGACACTAAGGTAATGTGTCGACACTCAGCTGAGGAAACAAAATTAAAGACTTGTGTCGACACTTGACAGTTTCAACACATGAAGATGTGTCGACACAAAGGAAATGTGTCGACACTTAGAAGAATACAGTTAAAGAATGAAGATCAAGTACTTGTGTCGACACTTAATTTCAGTGTCGACACTTGAAGAAGTATCTGTGTCGAGACATACAAGGAATTGTGTCGACACCTTGTAGACTTGTGTCGACACTTACACAACATGTGTCGACACTTAGTCTATAAGTGTCGACACTTAAGAACAGAAAGTCTCGACACTATCTGACAGTTAGAGAATTTCAAGAAGTGACTGGTTGACATGACAGCTACCGATCCAGCCAGTCTACAGCAACTGTCAGAGAAATCAGAAGTCTGTTATGAACCGGACCAGCCGGTTACCATGAAGGAAGCCTATAAATAGGCACCCATAGTCTACAGAAACAGATTGATTGTTGTTGTTACAAGTAGTTGTCAAGAATACTTAAAGTGGTTGATCAGATTCTTCAAGTAATCAGGAAAGTGATACACAGAGGATCAACACAAGAAGATCTGGCAGTCCAACTGCAGATCTAAGAAGTTGGAGAGAGAGAGAGCTCCAATCAAGAATTCAGTCTTTGGAACTAAGGCTGAGAAGAAGGATTCAGAATCATCTGGATCTCAAGAAGCAGAGGTCAAGGATCAACTGCAGAAGATTCAGACTAATTCAGTTCTAACTCAAGAAGCTTTGAAGGAAGCTAAGTCAGTTTGGATCTAACTGAGTTCTTCCAAGAACTCTTCAAGAAACTCTCAACTTCTCTCTTATTTTCTGAGTTGTAGAGTTAGCTATTGTATTTCTATTTTAACTTGTAGGATCCATTGGATCTGAGAGAATTGTAAGCCTATATTATAAAGGCTGAGGGTAGGGCTTGGTTGCCTGAGTGTAGGAGTTGAAGAACTCTGAGTGTAGGCCTTAATTGGCTGAGTGTAGGCCTGGGTGGCTGAGTGTAGGCCTTGGTGGCTGAGTGTAAGGCTTTGGGCCTGAGGTGTAGGAACCTAGTTGGGTTCTGAGATAGTGGAGAAGATTGGCCGAATCTAGTACACTGCTAGATAGGCGAAGGGGGAAAGTGGATGTACCCAAAGATTGGGGAACCACTATAAATTAGTGTGTCTGCTGTGCTGTGCTGTGCTGTGGATTAACTGTTTATATTCTGTGATTGCTGTTAACTGTAGAATTCTGTGAAATAACTGTTGAGCTGCCAACAAAGTTTTAAAAAGGTTTAGGTCACCTATTCACCCCCCCCTCTAGGTGTTTAGGTACCATATCTTTCAAGTGGTATCAAAGCGAGGTTCCTCAAAACAAGGACTAACAGTCTAAGGAGATCCTGTTTGGCAGAAACAGTCTAAGTCAGAAAACAGATTCAAGAAATTCAAGAACTTCAAGAAACATGGGTTCTTATGAGAATCACAAAGAGTTGGGTTCCATGAAGTTACCCATATGCAGGAAGGAGATTTTTGGAATCTGGAAAGAAAGGGTTAGGCTATTTATGGAGGCCTCAGACCCAAGAATCTACATCACAGTTAAGGAAGGGCCTTATGTGCCAATGAAGATTTCAGTACTGGATGCAAATCAGAGGACTCCAAAGGATTTCTCTGAGATGACCAAGGATGAAATTGTCCTAGCCACTATGGACAAAAGGGCACAAAACATTATAGTAAGTGCCATTGATGATGCAACTTTTCAGAACCTAATTCACTGTAAAACAGCAAAAGAAATGTGGGATACCCTCATTGTCTATATGGAAGGTTCTGAAGAAGTTAGGCAAGATAGAAAGTCCTTGCTTAATCAAGAGTATGAGAGCTTTAGGCAAGGAAGAGGAGATAGCATCACTGAATGCTACAAGAAGTTCTATAGAATTGTTAATGAACTCATGTCCTATGGAAGAGAGTTCACTAACTATGAATTGAATGATAAGTTCTTGAGGTCCCTAACCAAAGATTGGGACACTAAGATCTGTGCCATCAGAGAAATGGCAAAGTTGGGAGAAATTCCTCCTCCCACACTGTTTGGCAAGTTGCTGTCTTATGAGATGCAGCTGTCTGTGAGAAAAGAGGAGGAAAAATCAACAAGGACTGAGCACAGGGAAAGGACTGTTGCCTTCAAGTCAGAAGTACCTAGAAAGGGCAGGACTAAGTCATCAACTCCTCCTCCAGAGGTAGTTGAATCAGAATCTGATGAATCTGTTAGCACAAAGTCTACAAGCAGTGAAAGTGATGAAGACTTTGCTGCATTCACCAGACATTTTCAGAAATTCCTGAAGAAGAAACAGTGGAGGTCCAGACCTTCATTTTCCAAAGGGAAAGAAGTTCAGTATCAGGAGAAGAAGCCTTCAAAGAAGGACAAGAAAAAGACAAAGACTAGCAAGGCAACTGGGTCTAAGATAGTGTGTTACTGCTGCAATAGACAGGGTCATGTTATTGCAGATTGTCCTGAGAGAAGAAAAGAATCCAGTGACAAAAAGAAGACTCACTTCAAAGGAAAGAAGGAGAAGTCCTTTGTTGCAAAGAATGAGAAGACTCTTTCAGACATTTCTTCTTCAGACACTGAGACAGATGCTGAAGCCTATATAGGGCTATTTGCTGAAGAAGAAGAGGAGTTTATGCAGATCATGGAATCAATCTATGAACAAGAAGAGTGTCAGTGCCAAGGACTGATGGCATTGACTGAAAGTACCAAAATCCTGGAGCAGCCAGGACCTAGTCAGGTACAAAGTCCAACTCAAAGTTCAGATTTCAGTTCTAGTTCAGAGTCAGATTCATCTTCATCAAGTGATGGAAGTGTTTCTGAATCTGAGGGAGATATTCATCAGCTCTTAGATGAATATAAAGTACTGTTGCAAGCCTATAAGAAAAGCAAGTCCCTTGCCAAAAGTCAGGCAAAGGAAATTGCTGATCTAAAGGCAGCTGCAACAGACTTTGAGAAGGAATTTGATCAAAAGCTCAATGAGGTAGCCAGGCTGAAACACATTACTGTGATTCAGATGGGAACTATCACTTATAAAAATGATCAAATTAAGTTACTGGAGATCAATCTTCAGAAGGAAAAAGAGCTAGTTGCTAGGTTTTCAAAACCTAAATCAGTGCTACCCTTGATTGATGAATTTGTTCATCATAAAGGAAAGGCTGGATTGGGTTTTAAACCAGCTAGGACTGTTCAGGATCAGTCCAAGTCCAAGGGCAAAGCCCCAACATTCAATAAGCCTGCTGTAGTCAAGACAGCCAAGTATGTACCTAAGCAAAGGTACAACAAGTTTGAATGCTGGTGTTGTGGCAAGGTTGGCCACTTTGCCTTGGATTGTTGGCACAATGCCAGTGCCAAGTTGAGTAGCAAGTTACCTGGTGGAAAGCCAGCTGGTAGCTATGTCAAGTTGCAAACTAACAATCACCAAGGACCCAAGTTTACTTTGGGTTCTAAGGTTCATTAATTTGTTTTGCAGGTGAATCCAAGTGGCCATACCCCAACATGGTACTTGGATAGTGGATGTTCCAGACATATGACTGGAACAAGGGGACTACTGAAGGACTACATTCCAATCAAAAATGGTCCTAAAGTGACCTTTGGTGGTTCTGAAAAAGGAATCATCAAAGGGTTTGGTAACATCTCTTCAAACCTTGTTACCATTACTCAAGTGGCTTATGTTAAAGGGTTGAAACACAACCTCATTAGTATAAGTCAGTTAAGTGATGTAGGGTATGACATCTCATTTGTTAAAAATGGTTGTCATATCAAGAGGTCAAGTGATCAAGAGATCATTTTGACAGGATATAGGAAGAGAAATGTCTATTGTTTAGACATTATGGTTGAGAACAATAGTTCTCCAGTTTGTCTTGTAGCTGATGAGACAGTCTCTCAATGTGTCAAATGGCACAAGAGGCTTGCCCATCTTAATTACAAGACTATTAGCAAACTCTTTAGCAAAGAGTTAGTGAGGAATGGTCCTCAAGTTAAGTGTGTCAAAGATGGCATTTGCTCAGCTTGTCAAAAGGGCAAGCAGACCAAATCCACCTTTAGAAGCTTAGACAACAAAGATGCTGTGAGGTGTTTATACCTCTTGCATATGGATCTATTTGGTCCAATGCCAGTTCACAGCTTAGGTAGGAAGGTCTATACCTTTGTAGTTGTTGATGACTACTCAAGGTTTTCCTGGGTGTTCTTCTTAAGGCAGAAATCTGAAACACCTAGTGTCTTCTATAGCTTTGTTAAGCAAATTCAGAATGAATTGAACTGTACAGTGGTCAAAATTAGAAGTGACCATGGTACTGAGTTTCAATCTGAAAGCATGACAAAACTGTGTGAAGACTTTGGGATATTTCAAGAATTCTCTTCACCTAGAACACCTCAGCAAAATGGCATTGCTGAGAGGAAGAATAGAACCTTGATAGAGGCTGGTAGAACCCTATTAGTGATTCATCACTGCCAGAGTATTTCTGGGCTGAAGCAGTTAACACTGCATGCCATGTGATAAATAGGGCTACCATCACTAAAAGGTTAAACAAGACCCCCTATGAAGTTGTGAAAGGCAGGAAACCAAATCTATCCTATTTCAGGATTTTTGGTTGCAAATGCTTCATACTTAACAATGGAAAGTCTTACCTAACTAAGTTTGCTGCCAAGTCCCAAGAGGGAGTGTTTGTTGGGTACAGCAATAATAGTAAGGCTTATAGAGTCTACAACTTGACTACACAAGTTGTAGAGGAGTCTGTGCATGTAGTTTTTGATGAGACACAACTAATTAACAATGAGTTGTCTAGCAATGTATGCAGCCCCACAGGTCTTACTAAGAAGATGGACAAGCTAACCATAGAAGATGTACCTGCTGCAAGACAGCAAGTAGAAGGAGATGGCTTATGTCCAGGGGGAGAACTACATGTACAAGGAGCTGAAGAAGTACAAGGAACTCAGTTTGATGAAGATGCTGAAGAAGTTCAACCAGAAGTAAGGATGCCTCCAGCCAACAGGCATCTAAGAGATCATCCAGTAGAGCTGATAATTGGAGATCCAAGACAAGGTGTTCAGACAAGGAGCAGAAATCAGAATGCTGTAGTATATTCAAGTTTTCTGTCTCAAATAGAACCAAAGAAATTTGAAGAAGCTATACAAGATCCACAGTGGACTGAAGCAATGCAGGAAGAGCTTAATCAGTTCAAAAGGTGCAAGGTTTGGGACCTGGTTCCTAAACCTAAAGATCACAATGTGATAGGAACAAAGTGGATCTATAGGAATAAGTTAGATGAACAAGGAGTCATCATTAAGAATAAAGCAAGACTGGTTGCAAAAGGATATAGGCAAGAAGAAGGTATTGATTTTGATCAAACCTTTGCTCCAGTAGCCAGACTGGAGGCCATAAGAATGTTCTTGGCCTATGCAACCTATCAAGGATTCAAGGTATACCAAATGGATGTGAAGTCAGCATTCCTAAATGGTAATCTAAAGGAAGAAGTATATGTGGAGCAGCCTTCAGGTTTTGTTGATCCTACTCTTCCACATTATGTCTATAGACTTAGGAAAGCATTGTATGGGTTAAAACAAGCACCTAGAGGCTTGGTATGAAACCCTATCTAGTTTCCTCATTGAGAACAAGTTCTCAAGGGGGAAAATAGATAAGACTCTATTCCTTAGGGAATCTAGAGGCAAAGTCATACTTGTCCAAATATATGTAGATGACATTATATTTGGGTCTACTGAAAGTAGCCTTTGCAAAAAGTTTGCAAAGCTTATGCAAAGTCAATTTGAGATGAGTAGTATGGGAGAACTGAAGTTTTTCTTGGGTCTCCAAGTTAAACAGACTGGAAGTGGTCTATCCATATGTCAGTCCAAGTTCACCCTAGAACTCATAAGGAAGTATGGTATGGATTCATCCAGTACCATGAAGACTCCTATGGGGTCAAGTATGTCTCTAAGCAAGGATGATGCAGGGAAACCTGTAGATGAAACCTTGTATAGAGGGATAGTTGGCTCCCTACTATACTTGACTGCAAGTAGGCCTGACATTATGTATGCTACATGTGTTTGTGCCAGGTATCAAGCCTGCCCCAAAGAATCTCACTTGACTGCAGTCAAGAGAATCTTGAGATATCTAAAGGGCACTCCCTATCTAGGCCTCTGGTACCCTAGGAATGGAGATTTTGATCTAACAGGCTATTCAGATGCAGACTTTGCAGGATGCAAAGAAGATAGAAAGAGCACTACTGGATCCTGTCAATTCCTAGGTGGAAGACTCATTTCATGGAGTAGTAAGAAGCAAACCAGTGTGGCTATTTCCACAGCTGAGTCAGAATATGTAGCTGCAGGAAGTTGCTGTGCTCAACTTCTGTGGATTCAACATCAGTTAGAAGACTATGGATTTCAGGTAAGTAGAACTCCACTTTACTGTGATTCTACAAGTGCTATTTCAATAGCTAACAATCCTGTATCACATAGTAGAACTAAACATATTGAGATTAAATATCACTTTCTTAGGGAGCATGTAGAAAGAAATGATATTGCACTTGAATATGTTAAAACTGATAATCAGATAGCAGATATGTTTACTAAGCCCTTAGAAGAAGCTAAGTTCAATAGGTTCAAAATTGAACTAGGTATGATAAACTTAGACTAAGTTTACAGAACTAAAAATTGGCTAAGTAAAAAGGTGTCGACACATAGACAAGTCTATGTCGACACAGAATAAAAGTGTCGACACTTCAGGAAAATGGTGTCGACACATCTAGGAAGTTGGTGTCGACACTTCAGAATGTTAGTGTCGACACATGTCGAGTTGGTGTCGACACATTCAATAAGGTGTCGACACTTAAGTTTTACTCAGAATTTTCTAAGTAAAGTCTCGACTACATGTCGAGTAGAGTGGTGTCGACACTTAACCAAGTGTCGACACATAAAATCTGATGACTTAAACTTGTGTCGACACATGAGTGTCGAGACATTATAAGTCAGTGTCGACACTTATTGCCAGTGTCGACACATGTTTAGCTCGCTATCCCGCCTGTTCGTCTTCAAAAACAACAGGTATAAATAGGGTTCTGTCTTTGTTTGTCGACACGCTTTCAAAGTTTCGAGACCAAAACTCTTGTGTCGACATTTCTCTCTTCTAAAGACTAATTCTCCAAACCCTAATGGCTCCCAAGCTGGAAGAGAACGTTAACGAAGGCTATGAACTGGTTCGTGGCGCATTCGATGATGCCGATCAAGAAATAAAATCGGTGGTAACCCTAGTCACCGATTCAGGATTGGAGTACTTGGTTTCAGAACCAACTAAAATATGGAAGAAGGAAGTTCTTGAATTCCTAACGGGAGCGTCTGTAGATGACTCAGGCTACAGAATCAAATCAAGGGTGCATGGGACCAAGGTCAAGATTACACCCAAATCTCTGAGAAAGGTACTTCAGCTACCTAAAGTTCAGGAAGAAGAGGAAGTGACAACATCTAAGACCAGGGAAGCACTTACCTGGTGTGGACTAGATCCTAAGCTAAAGATAGGATCAGTATTCAACAGGAGAGGAATGAATACTCAAGGAAAATTCTTGTCAGAAATTGTGGGTAAAGTAATACTCAGTAAGACTGGAGGGCATGACAGGGTGTCAGCCTCCATGTTCAGTGTTATGACCAGAATCATTTTCAACCTTAAAACAGACTGGTCAATGGTTGTGTTTGAGAAAGTTAAGGAAAGTCTAAAGAAGCCCAATCTGGGCAGGATACTAAGTCTCTACCTGGCTGGTACAATACCAGAGGTCATGAGCAATGCTGCTGGTACTAAAATCAATCATATGAGAAGAATGGATATGAGGATCCTTTCAAGATGGGAAAGAGTGTTGTCTAAGGAAGTTCCTACTCCAGAGAAGCAGGTTTCTAAGAAGGATTCCCCTCCAAAGAAGAAGAGGAAGATAGCTGCTGTGACTCAGGAGTCCTCCAGCAGCTCAGGTAGTGAAGAACATGTTGTTTTCACTCCTGATAGTCCAATAGATGTGGCTGCAGAGAAGTCACCTGCTCCTCAAGAGCCAGCAGAAATCCAGGGGGAGCTGCCTACAGCTAGCCCCATGCAAAAGGATCCAAGACAGGGGGAGCCTCCAGCTGTAGAACAACCCTCTACACTGGAGAGTGAGCAAGCTACAATAATCATCCAAGAGGTACTGTCTGACCTCAATACTTTAGATTTTTCTATAATAGATTCTGATTTGTCTGATGTCCATCAGCAAACTCAGCAAGCAAATCAACTACCAGATGTTGTTCTCCAAGACACATCAGTAGTACAAGAAGTTGTTCCTGATAAAGTAGTTGATGAACCCAGTACTTCTCCTGCACAGTCTCCAGCTGAATACACAATGGAAGATCTATTTCTTAATTTAGATCAAGAGGACTTTGACATGGATAAAGTTGCTGCTGAAGAGAAGGGTGCTGCTACTGAGGGGGAGAACATGGAAGTTGTGGAAGAGCCTATTAGGCTGGAAACTGAGCAAGCACCTGGTGTGCAGACTGCAAGGCCTGAAAGCCCTAAGGATAGGGTGGATATAGCCAGTACTTCAGAGTCTGAGGAAGATGAGACTGAACAAGCCAAGAAGAAGAAATTCTTTGTCTTCAAAAGAAGAAGTCAGAGCTACAAGAAGGCTCTACAAACTGTTGCTCAACACTCCCTAGTCCAACAAGCTCCATCAACTGATTATAGTGCTCTACTGATTGCACTGCAAATCAAGATGGATGAACAAAGGAAGGCTATAGAAACTTATGTTGATGAAGGGCACAAGATCCTACAATCTGATCTGGCTCAGGAAATCAAGTCCATAAGGTTTGAAATGAACCTTAATAAAAAGGAGATGACTGACTGTTTTACTAAGGGTGCTAATGCAGTGGTCTATCTGGCAACCCACCAAGAGAAAATAAAGTCTCAAGTAGATGATATAGCACTGAAGCAAGGCTATGTGCTGGAAAATCAGTTAAGAATGAATGATAATTTAACTGCCTCCCACAATGCTATAGTCACAGAACTAAAGAGTAAGACTGCTGAACCTTCAACATCATCTGCTGCTGCAAAGGCTGAATTTGATAAGGCTTTTCAAGATGAAATTGCTGCTGTCAAGACTGCCATTAAGGATTCACAGAAGGTCATTTCTGAACAGCTTACAAAGCTTAGACCTTATTTTAAGGATGACATCAGGTACTTGGACAGCCAAATCAGGTTCCAGAAGGATGATGTAAGAGACCATGTAGCCCAAGAAGTCATAAAGGGGGAGAGAGTGTTAGTCAAGGCCAGTTCTGAGCATGCAAAATGGATTTCAAATTCAATCAGGGCTACACTTGGATATCCTCCCCTGTGTGATGACAATGAAGTTGCTGAATCTGGACTGAACCCTGCCTCTTTTGGAGGTGAGCCACAAGAAGTAGCTCAAGTCATTTATCCACCTCCAGATTTTGAAATGATTCATGCAGAGGTGAGCACTATGTATAGCCCATCTGGGGGCAAGGACAATGTCCATTTAGAAAAGGTTACTCAACCTATTACAGCAGCTATGCAAGAGGCTATGGACAAAGAAGAAGAGACAAGGCTGTCAAAGAAGAAGTTCAGGGAACTGGCTGAGCAAAAACCAGATTTTGAACAGTGGAGCCCTACTTCTAGGAACATCATTCTCACAGCCTGGAAAGCAGCCAAGGATAATGCACATGAGAGGAACAAGTGGTTCTCAGAAGCAGAATGGAGGAAGCATGAGATCAGGCAGGAAGCCATTGTCCAGTATAGAAGGAAGGCTAAGTTAGGAAAGCTACCTCCTACAGCTGTGGAGCCTAGCAAGTACTTTACTAAGCCCTATCATTATTTTGAGAGGCAGAAAATCAAGGCTGAAGAACTAAAGAAGAAGGACTCCAAAGGAAAGAAGATTGCTGATACTGAGCCTGCTGTTGCTGCTGTTGTAAAAGCCAAAGTGCAAGCTGGGAAAGGCATAGTTATAAAAGAACCTGATCAGAATTAGACTAAGATTAGACTGGAAAATGTTGTAATCTGTTACATCTGAACATTTTTGTAAATCATTGACAATGTATTAAACACAATGTTTGAACAGTTTTTGATAAATATATTTCATGATTGTTCAGTAGAATGTGTCTAATTCTTGTTTGTTCTGTAATGCTGAATGAGTATACATGTGTGCTTTATTACATGTTTAAGTTTACTCTGTTGATATATACCTGCTTTACATCATTCTCTAATTTTTAATTTTGAGTGGTGTATATCATTGACTAAGGGTTATGACTTCTCCAAATAGGGGGAGATTGTTGGGTACATTGGTCAAATGTACCTGATTTGAAGAAGCCTCACCTAACTCAATGATATACATCATAATGTATTTGATGTTTGTTTGAGTTACTTGTGCAGGTTAGGTATACACTGGACTGAAGCTAAAAGTTTCTAAGTCCATGTGTCGACACCCAGAGGGAGAGTGTCGACACTTGAGAAAGCTTGTGTCGACACCCAGACAAGCATTGTCGACACTTGGAGTAATTGTGTCGACACCTGGGATGAAGAGTCGACACCAGACAGAAAGTGTCGACACTTGGAGCTGTGTCGACACTCAGTGAAGAAGTATGCAGAAAAGCAGTGTCGACACTTAGCAGAAGTGTCGACACCCTGAAGAACTGTGTCTACACCAGAAAGTGTCGACACTCGGAGTTGTGTCGACACTCAGCAAAAATCTGCAGAGTCTAAGTACAAGTGTCGACACTCAACACAATGTGTCGACACTCAAACAGCAGAGTCAACATATGAAGAATGTGTCGACACTCAACATAATGTGTCGACACACACACAAAGGAGTCAACACTTGAAGTATGTGTCGACACTCAGCACAATGTGTCGACACACAACCAGAAGAGTCAACACTTGAAGAAAGTGTCGACACCCAGCACAATGTATCGACACTTAGTTGAAGACTCTACACTTGAAGAAAGTGTCGACACAAGGAGCTGTGTCGACACTTAGCAAAGAACAGAAAAGTTTGCAAAATATTCTAAGTATAAGTGTCGACACTAAGGGAATGTGTCGACACTCAGCTGAGGAAACAAAATTAAAGACTTGTGTCGACACCAAGAAGTAGTGTCGACACTTGACAGTTTCAACACATGAAGATGTGTCGACACAAAGGAAATGTGTCGACACTTAGAAGAATACAGTTAAAGAATGAAGATCAAGTACTTGTGTCGACACTTAATTTCAGTGTCGACACTTGAAGAAGTATCTGTGTCGAGACATACAAGGAATTGTGTCGACACCTTGTAGACTTGTGTCGACACTTACACAACATGTGTCGACACTTAGTCTATAAGTGTCGACACTTAAGAACAGAAAGTCTCGACACTATCTGACAGTTAGAGAATTTCAAGAAGTGACTGGTTGACATGACAGCTGCCGATCCAGCCGGTCTACAGCAACTGTCAGAGAAATCAGAAGTCTGTTATGAACCGGACCAGCCGGTTACCATGAAGGAAGCCTATAAATAGGCACCCATAGTCTACAGAAACAGATTGATTGTTGTTGTTACAAGTAGTTGTCAAGAATACTTAAAGTGGTTGATCAGATTCTTCAAGTAATCAGGAAAGTGATACACAGAGGATCAACACAAGAAGATTTGGCAGTCCAACTGTAGATCTAAGAAGTTGGAGAGAGAGAGAGCTCCAATCAAGAATTCAGTCTTTGGAACTAAGGCTGAGAAGAAGGATTCAGAATCATCTGGATCTCAAGAAGCAGAGGTCAAGGATCAACTGCAGAAGATTCAGACTAATTCAGTTCTAACTCAAGAAGCTTTGAAGGAAGCTAAGTCAGTTTGGATCTAACTGAGTTCTTCCAAGAACTCTTCAAGAAACTCTCAACTTCTCTCTTATTTTCTGAGTTGTAGAGTTAGCTATTGTATTTCTATTTTAACTTGTAGGATCCATTGGATCTAAGAGAATTGTAAGCCTATATTATAAAGGCTGAGGGTAGGGCTTGGTTGCCTGAGTGTAGGAGTTGAAGAACTCTGAGTGTAGGCCTTAATTGGCTGAGTGTAGGCCTGGGTGGCTGAGTGTAGGCCTTGGTGGCTGAGTGTAAGGCTTTGGGCCTGAGGTGTAGGAACCTAGTTGGGTTCTGAGATAGTGGAGAAGATTGGCCGAATCTAGTACACTGCTAGATAGGCGAAGGGGGAAAGTGGATGTACCCAAAGATTGGGGAACCACTATAAATTAGTGTGTCTGCTGTGCTGTGCTGTGCTGTGGATTAACTGTTTATATTCTGTGATTGATGTTAACTGTAGAATTCTGTGAAATAACTGTTGAGCTGCCAACAAAGTTTTAAAAAGGTTTAGGTCACCTATTCACCCCCCCTCTAGGTGTTTAGGTACCATATCTTTCAAGAGGCTTGCAAGCACCTGTCATTCTCTGCAAAAAGAGAAGGGAAAAGAGTATACAAGGACAGAAAAAATGAGTTACAAGTACCTGGAAGGAACTTGCAAATCTTTGGTGGTCTCTGCGAGAGAAGAGTTAAGAGTATGCATAGTACATGAAAGTAACTTGCAAGTACCTGAATGGCGCTTGCAAGTGTTGGTGACTTCTGCAAGAAGGGAGTTAGAGGCAGATATTGTATATAGAGATAAGCTGCAAGTACCTGAATGACTTGCAGATGTCTGCTAACCACTGCAAAGTGAAGAGTAAGCAGCAGAGATAAAATAATGATTTAAACTGCAAGTACCTGGATGAGGTTTGCAGGTGTCTGTTGTTCTCTACAAAGAGAAAAGTTAGAAGCAGACAATTTGCATATGAATGGAGCTTGCAAGTACCTGTGGAGAAGGCTTGCAAGGGTTTGCTAACCTCTGTGAGGAGAGAGATTAGAAGCAAATAAGACGCGAGGATAACCGCACCAGAACCATACCAAAAATGTTGATATGACTCGATTAATGTTTGACGCCATTAGACTTTGGCAAGAATAATGAGTAGCTCTGTGAATCTCCATATGATAGAGCTTGAGCAGGCAAAGTATATGAGGTGAGCATAAGCAAAGTAATTGCTGAAAATCTTTTTGAGATTACCCATGAAGGTTGATGAGATAGGGTCGATATGACCAAGTAGCAAGAGAAATGCCCGATGAACATTATCACGAAGTCCAGATTAATGAATCGAGCACTACCTGTTGACATGGCTGGAAATCCTTTTGGCAGGTTGGATTAACCTGTTCACCTGTGAAAGGAGGGAAGAGATAAAAGGAGGTCTATACCCGGAATGACTAAAGAGGGTTGAATGCTGCCACAGGTGTTCCCCGTGGGCCTTATGCATCACTTGCCCGAAAAATCATCCCGAGTACAGTCCTACTCAAAGCGGGCTGGCCGCGCATCCTCAAGGAGGGGGGAAAAGGAAAAAGAGGTCCATGTTCGGAATGACTAAGGAGGGTTGAATGCTGCCACAGGTGTTCCCCGTGGGCCTTATGCATCACTTGCCCGAAAAATCATTCCGAGCATGATCCTGCTCAAAGCGGGCTGGCCGCGCATCCTCAAGGAGGGCACAAAAGAGGAAAGCAAGGGAAAGGTCCTGAGAAGGACCGCTCTCTCGCCTTGGGTACAAGCATCACTGATCAACGAGACGTGTTGCGCCAAGAGGCCTATCTTGTCTGTGTATTGATCAGTGGAGTTGCGAACCCGAGAAGGCACGGATCGAGGATACCGGAGAGTGCTTCGGCCACCACAGTTGAAGGATGAGCAAAGAGACAAGGCTACGCTTGATTGCCATTGCTTGTCCAGTGAAGATCATCCTAATCGTAATGTATCCTATAAGACGCACAACAGAGCTAACACATGGGGCTCCCCTAGCACACACTCTGTGTCAGATGTTGGCTAGGATCCTAAGTCTGAAGCCCATAATCGTAGAATGAACTGCTCCCACTACACACATGGGTATACTCCCGCCATGTGTGGTCGAAGCGGTAGTGCGAGAACAAACTACGGAGGGAACGTTTCAGGCTCAGCGAAATCTCATTGGCGTAACGATCCTAAGAGAGGGAGAAGAGAGGAAGGAGCAACACAAGAAGGGAACTGTGTCAGTACGGGATCCCTGAATAAAAGCTTTGCTGGAAAGCAAGTAAAGAACACTGAGAAGTGTTGTAATGAAAATGTTTGAAAAGGAGAGAGAGGGTTGAGATAACCCCTGTAGGTTGCAAGGAGCTTTGGAGGACTGTGAAGTCCATCGCTTTGGAGGACTGTGAAGTCCATCGCTAGCATTGGATCATTCCCAGCACACCCTCATCGTTGGCATCGAAACATTCGACTTCTCTGTTAACAACGAGGAGAGGAAATTCTTCGACTTGGCTCACCCCTCTTGAGGAGTGAGGAGCGTCTGAAAGTTCTTTGCCCTTTGAGGTTGCTGGATCAGGGCGATCTTCTTTAGGAAGCAAGTCACGCATCTTGCCTTGCCGGAGCATCCTTTGCACAAGCTGGCGGAATGCTCGGCAGTCTTCTGTTCGATGGCCTGACTCTTTGTGGAATTCACAATAAGGCTCTGAGTTTCTAGACCTCTGATCGGTCGGCCGATAGGGCTTCTTGTAGTTTGCCCTATCTTTCATGATCTGGACTACTTCTTGTACGACGTCGTCGAGATCAGACTCATGCAAGTAATCGTCTTGCTCTTGTTGAATAGTTGCTGTTTGAGAAGGAGCTAGTGGTAGCAATGAGTCTTGAGCATTGTCTCGGCTTGGGAAGGAGTATCGCTGGCGATGAAGCCTTCTCTCCTTCCTTGAGTAAGTTGGGGCGTGATTGCGAGGAGACCTTGGAGGATGCTTGCGAGAGGGATCCTCCTCGGATAGAAGTTTGGAGATGAAGCCTGGATTGCTCTTTTCGCCTCGGATGTATGAGTTGGCTAGAGCAATTAACTCTTGATATGTCCTTGGAGCACGGACGTTAGCTTCAAATTTGAGAGGCCCTTCGCGAAGACCGTGGATAAGAGCCACTCGGTACATCTCTTGGTCAGTAACTTCGATGTCCAAAATCTCTCTTTGGAATCGATCAACAAACTGAGACCAAGTCTCATTTCCGCGCTGCTTGATCTCAAAGAGGGCTTCAGGACCGCCCTTTCTTTTAGTTGACGTAGAGAATCTGAGAAGAAACTCCCTTCGAAGATCAAGGAAGGAAGCGATGGAGTGAGGACGGAGGCCATAGAACCAGTCCCTCACTTGCCCATCAAAAGAGGTAACGAGAAGCTTGCATTTGGTTGCATCTGAAAGAGTCTTGAGAGCAACGGCTGACTCAAAAGCTTGGAGGTGCTTTACTGGATTTGTTTCTCCAGTGTAGGTTGGTAGTCGAGGCTCTATGAAGTTTGCTGGAGTTGGCTCATGGCGGACACTCTCCGCGAATGGTGAAGGTTCTTCTTGCTCACCTACAGCATAAGGAAAGAAAGGAGCATAAGCTGCAGCTGCAAAAGGAGCATGAGGATAAAAAGGAAAAGCTGCTGCAGGAGGGGCAGGGGCAGGAGCTGAAGGGTAGGGATGACTTCCCTGAAAGTTGAGAACTCTAGCTGGACTTCCCCGGGATGCTTCCCGGAAGAAGTTATGGCGAGCAGCGAACTCTTCATCTTGAGTCCGCAAAGGAGCTGCAGGCCCTTGCGGAAAGGTTGGAGTGTACGGGGGATAGAACGACGGGCAAGCTTGAGAGTAAGCTTGCTGACGCTCTGCTGTTGGTGTTGGGTTGATTGGAGCAGCTGGAGCAGCTGCTGGATGAGCGTCCAATCGCTGCGTTATAGCAGCAAGAACTTTGTTGATAGCTTGGAACTGTTGAGCATTCTCTCGACGCGACTGCTCAAAGGCTTCCCAGAGAGGATCTTCACTGGGACTTGGAGCATGGTTCTCGGCTGACTGATAGTCTGACATGGTTAGCTGTTGCTTTCACTGCCTGTTCTGATCTGAAGGTTTGCGCGTGAGCTGTTCGGGTCCACGCTCACCGCACCAAATGTTGATGCGCGAAAACGGCACCGGGGGGACAGCTATCACCGAGGGGGTGATTGGGCCTCACAGGCTAGGTGAGGAGGAAGGAGAAGGTTGCGGAGGAAGGGAGAGGCTTGAGAGAAGAGGCGAGCCTTGATCAACAGAGAGGGTTGATCAAGAGGGGAAGAGGAGGGAGACCGGGAACGGTCGAGCAGACAGTAATCGCAACGGTTGCACTTGCAGGTTGAAAGCCGAGGAGAGCTGAGCTGAGGGCAAGGCTTGCTGAGCAGAGGAGCAAGGCTTGCTGAGCAGAGGAGCAAGACTTGCTGAGCAGAGGAGAGAAGAGGGGGCCGCTAGTAGCGGCAACAACACACTTCGCCCGTCGCGGCCTAAATGCCACTCCTGCGACGGGCTTTCCTTTTATTAAAAGCTAGAGGTTACAAGCTTACAAGTACACCTTTACAACAAAATCACTTAAAGGGTACAAGGAGAAGCTGACAGCTAAAGGAGGAGAAAGTGCCAGAAAGCAGAGAGGAGAAGCTGCCAGAGACTAAGTAAAATAGTCTGCTAGCTGCTGGAGGACTGAGAAGCTGAGTCTGCAGAGTCTGCTGGCAAGCTGCTGAAGAGCTGTGGAGGACTGCGCGGACAGGAAACTGAGTCCGCTGAGCTTGCTGGAGAGGTGATGACGGACTGGAAAACGGAGTCCGCAGGGGCAGCTGGCAAGACTTGTCTCCACCACCAGGATCCAGGATCCTTGAATGAGAGGCTTCAGGGGGTATTTATAGGCCCAAGGAAGTTCTTGAAGAAGCGGGGCCCAGTGACATCAGCATGACGACCTGCGCGGACTCCGCGAACGGATATTTTGCGTCCGCCACTGTTGACTGAGGAAGCAAGCGTAAGGAGGCTCCTGGAGAGAACTGGAGGTCGCCCCCTAGCGGGCGACCTGGGCGGACTCCAGGGGAGAGTCCGCCCGGCGGGACGCCGGGGCCGCCCCCTAGCGGGCGGCCTGGGCGGACTCCAGGGGGAGTCCGCCCGGCAGGCCTGGCCGCCCCCTTGCTGGCGGCCTGGGCGGACTCCAGGGGGAGTCCGCCCGGCTGGTCGCCGGGGCCGCCCCCTAGCGGGCGGCCTAGGCGGACTCCAGGGGGAGTCCTCCCGGCGGGCCTGGCCGCCCCCTTGCGGGCGGCCTGGGCGGACTCCAGGGGGAGTCCGCCCGGCTGGTCGTCGGGGCCGCCCCCTAGCGGGCGGCCTGGGCGGACTCCAGGGGGAGTCCGCCCGGCGGGCCTGGCCGCCCCCTTGCGGGCGGCCTGGGCGGACTCCAGGGGGAGTCCGCCCGGCTGGTCGCCGGGGCCGCCCCATAGCGGGCGGCCTGGGCGGAATCCAGGGGGAGTCCGCCCGGCGGGCCTGGCCGCCCCCTTGCGGGCGGCCTGGGCGGACTCCAGGGGGAGTCCGCCCGGCTGGTCGCCGGGGCCGCCCCCTAGCGGGCGGCCTGGGCGGACTCCAGGGGGAGTCCGCCCGGCGGGCCTGGCCGCCCCCTTGCGGGCGGCCTGGGCGGACTCCAGGGGGAGTCCGCCCGGCTGGCGGGCAGAGGCCGCCCCGGGTGGGCGGCCTCGACGGACGGCGGCAGGAGGCCGCCGCCTCTCGGGCAGCAGGGAGGTCGCCCCTGGTGGGCGACCCCGACGGATGGCGGCAGGAGACTGCCGCTCCTTGGGCTGATTAGGAGGTCGCTCCCGGTGGTGCTGTTGGCGAACTTCTGCAAGGAAAAGCACTGCACGATTAGCGGACCTAACCGCATGTCCCGCGAGGGTGAGCCATGGGAACAGCCCGCCGTCCCGCAGGGCACGCGGTTGCTAGGAAACCTAGGCGGACAGGGAAAACTGTCCGCATACGCGGGGACTTGTCGCGATCGAAAGGGAGAACCTAAGGGTCGCGACTAGCCAGCTGGCCACCTTGGGAAGGATCACCGATTTCTGGGTTAACATGAACATAATACCTTAAAGTCAGAAAACCTCAAACTCTCTCAGGAGTTGGAGTGCTGTAGGGAGCAGATAGCTTCACTGCAAGGTGAGCTATCTGAGGCCAAGAAGCTTGAAGAATCCCTTAATGGGAGAAGTATCAAGCTGATGGACATCACAAGCACAGTGAACTCCAGATTTAATAGTACACTGGGCTTGGGTGCTTCATCCAGCCAACCCACAGTTCTAACAACTCCAATCAAGTTCATTTCTGATAAAGGAAAGGGAGTTGTAGAGGTAGCTAGGAAAAATTCTGATCTGCTCAAGAAAACTAAGTTCCAGCAGAAATCGTCGAACGGAGCTCAACGATCGCTGAACGCAGATCGACGATCTCAGGCAAAATCGTCGAACTCAGGTCGACGATCTCAAGTTCCTGAACTCTGCCACAGTCGAGCGTCGAACGGAGCTTGATGATCTGACCCAAGATCGTCGAACGCAGCTCCACGATCGTCGAACAGAGATCAGAGCTCTGGAAATTCCTTCAAGGGCAAATCAAAATCCAATCCTAGGGGTCCTTCATCCCAAATCTTTAACCCTTATACTGAATGGATAATTCCTCCAAGGAGATATCATCCTGAAGGTTATAAGAGTCAACCTGGGATGTCTTTTATTTCTGAGTTTAAAGGTTATCAACCTAGGCCCAAGGTAAACTGGGTCAAAAACAAATGAATTATTTTATGTGCAGGTGAAGACCTATCCAATATCAAACCAGCAATGGTACTTGGATAGTGGGTGCTCTAAGCACATGACAGGAAACAAGGACAACCTCACATCCTTTAAAGCCAAGCTTGGACCCAAAGTCATCTTTAGTGATTCAAACTTTGGACAAACTAAAGGATATGGTGCAGTCCAGATTGGATCAGTAACATTCAAGAAGGTAGCTTATGTGGAAGGACTGAAGCACAACTTAATAAGCATCAGTCAGCTATGTGATGAAGGCTACCAGGTGACCTTCAGCAAAGCTTTATGCAAGATCAAGTCAGAGGACAACACAACTGTGTTGACAGGTAAAAGGAAAGGTAACATCTATCTAGTAGATTTTCTTTCAACAGATGTAGACATTTGCCTGTTCAATTCTGTTTGTAGATCAAATATTTTATGGCATAAGAGACTAGGACACTTAAACCTTAGAACTATTGCTAGGCTATCCAAGGACAACCTTGTTAGAGGACTACCTTCTGGCCCCTACAAGAAGGAAGGACTCTGCAGGGCTTGTCAATTAGGCAAGCAAACTAAAAATAGTTTTAAATCACTTAATAAGAGTGATTCACCTAGGATCTTGTATCTGTTACACATGGATCTCTTTGGACCCATCACAATACAAAGCCTAGGAGGGAAAGCTTACACTTTAGTAGTTGTAGATGACTTCTCTAGCTTCACATGGGTGTTCTTTCTGAGGAAGAAGTCTGATAACTTCAAGTGTTTGACAGAGTTTCTCAAATGTATACAGATTGAGTTCAATACTCACATTGCCCTGATCAGAAGTGATCATGGGACAGAGTTTGATTCTCTTCTTATGCAAGAGTTCTGTCAGAGTGAAGGGATCATGCATACTTTCTCAGCTCCTAGAACTCCTTAACAAAATGGGGTAGCTGAAAGGAAAAATAGAACCCTTATTGAATCTGCCACTACATTGTTGTTAGATGCTCACCTTCCTCTATCCTTTTGGGCAGAGGCAGTGAATACCACCAACTATGTGCTGAATAGAAGTTTGATACATAAACTAAAGGGAAACACTCCCTATGAATTACTCAAAGGTAAGAAACCTAAAGTTGATTATTTTAGAGTTTTTGGTTGCATTTGCTATATACATAATAATGACAAGAAATATTTAGCAAAATTTCAAGCTAAAGCTGATGAAGGAGTGTTTCTGGGATACTCCATGATCAGTAAGGCTTATAGGGTTTATAATAAATCATCTTTAAAAATTGAGGAATCTGTTCATATATCATTTGATGAATCTAACATGTCTTTCAAGGAGAAGAACACTTCTACCATAGCACCTTTGCAGGAACATTCTCTTGTTGAAGACTTGAATAATTTATAGGTTACTCAAAAAGAGGAAAGCAGTGAAGATGAAGAAAGTATTCAACATATTGAAGAACAACCTGAAGAGCCAGTTATTGTACCATAAGAGGAAACAACAACACATGTTGGTGAACAATCAACACCCCCTGTTGATTTAGTAACATCAAGAGACCATCAAATTTCCTAAATAATTGGAGACATCTCAGCTGGTGTGCAAACCAGAAATCAGGTCAACCAAAACCTGTTGCACACTTGCTTCCTATCTCAAATTGGACCTCAGTCCATTCAAGATGCAGAGCAAGATCCACACTGGATCATTGCAATGCAAGAAGAGTTGCATCAATTTGAAAGGAACAAAGTGTGGGAACTAGTGCCAAAGCCTAAGGATCACTCCATTGTCGGAACAAAGTGGGTGTTCAGAAACAAACTAGATGATCAAGGAGTAATTGTAAGGAACAAGGCAAGGCTAGTTGCCCAAGGATATTCTCAAGAAGAAGGAATAGACTATGACCAGACTTTTGCACCAGTTGCAAGATTGGAAGCCATCAGAATCTTCTTAGCTTATGCAGTACATAAAGTATTCAAGGTATATCAGATGGATGTGAAAAGTGTATTTCTAAATGGAGACATCAAAGAAGAAGTATACGTCAGACAACCTCCAGGTTTTATCTCTCCAACTTGTCCTGATTATGTTTTTAAGTTGAATAAAGCATTATATGATCTCAATCAAGCTCCTAGAGCATGGTATGAGACCCTAGCATGCTTCCTTTTGGAAAATGGATTTATAAGGGGTAGAGTAGACCAAACTCTTTTCATTAGAACCCATAAGTCCCATACCCTACTAGTACAGATTTATGTAGATGATATTATTTTTGGTTCTACTGATTCAAAATTGTGCAGAAGGTTTTCCAACCTAATGCATTCTAAATTTGAAATGAGTAGCATGGGTGAGCTATCCTTCTTCCTAGGATTGCAAGTCAAACAACATGCTGAAGGCATCTTTATTTCTCAAACCAAGTATGCAAATGAATTGGTTAAGAAATTTGGCATGTCTGAAGCATCTTGTATGAAAACACCTATGCCTACTAATGCTGTATTGGATGCTGATGAACATGGGAAACCTGTTGATCAGACAACATATAGAGCAATGATTGGCTCTTTACTGTACCTTACAGCTAATAAACCAGATATAATATTTGCTACATGCATATGTGCTAGGTTCCAAGTAAGCCCTAGAGAGTCACACCTAACACTAGTAAAGAGGATTCTCAGGTATGTTAAACGTTGTCCAAATCTAGGTCTCTGGTATCCAAAAGATTCAGCATTTGATTTAACTGGATTTTCTGATGCTGATTATGCTGGATGCAGAATTGACAGGAAAAGCACCAGTGGAACTTGTCAGTTCCTTGGTGACAGACTTGTCTCTTGGTTTTGCAAGAAACAAACTTCTTTGTCAACTTCAACTGCTGAAGCTGGATATATGGCTGCAGGAAGTTGTTACTCACAAATCTTGTGGATTCAAAACCAACTCCTAGACTATGGCTACAACTTAGAGAAGTCTAAAATATTTTGTGATAACACCAGTACTATTTCTATAGCTCAAAATCCAGTCCTCTATAGTAGGACAAAACACATAGAGATTAGGCATCACTTCTTAAGGGATAATGTTGAAAAGAATAAAATTGAACTGTAATATATCCCAACTGATTTGCAAAGGGGAGATATTTTCACCAAGCCCTTGGATGAAAAGAAACACACCTTCTTCCTAAATCAGTTAGGAATGTTAGATGGAGGAAGTCTAAAATAATATCCAAGATTTTAAAAGTTTAAAAATAGACCAAGACTAGGCAAACATCTTGATTTTTCTTAGTGTCTAGAGTTTTTCTGGTCTCTAAACTGCGCTCGACAATTTTCCCCCAGATCGTCGAACGGAGATCGACGATTTCCGAAATCGTCGACCTGAGTTCAGCGTTTCTCAGATAACATGAACTATCTCTTCCGGTCAGCGATCGTCGAACGACGCTCGATGATTTTGTTCTCTGAACGATCGTCGAACAGAGCTCGATGCTCTCCAATATCGTCGAACGGAGATCGACGATATTGAAGACTCTTCAGATTCCTTTAGAAGCCCCGATCATCGAACTGAGTTCAACGATCTTTCCTTTTCTGCGTCGAACCCTAATATAAAATTCATTTTTCGCCGTCGTTCTCCATTTGCGCTTTCGATTTCTCTGCAAAAACTCTTTTTCCCTCCAAACATTTCTACACTTGGTCGTTTTGTTTGTTGATCTTTGCAGGTAACCATGGCCATTTCTATTGCTGTTCTTGCTGCAATGAAATTCGATGCTGGCTTTGACATTGATATGGAGTCCTTCAGCACAACAGATCAAGTTTTCCAGGACATTTTGGAGTTGTTCAAGGAGCAGAAACTTGCTACAATCATGACCACCAGGATTAAACTTGTTGCCGATGAGATTAAGGAATAGGTTTACACTGCCCACAACCAGGATCAAAACACCATAGTTGGATCAATTTCTGGCACCCAGGTACCCTTGACCCCAACTATTCTGACAGAAGTTTTTGAGTTAAGCTCTGGAAGGGATTCTGCTGATTTATCTGGAGAGGAATTTGCTGATTTGCTTGCAAGAATGGGTCATTCTGAGGCTAACCCTAGCAAGCTGCTAATGAAAAACCTGTCTGTGGAATATAGAATCTTGGCTGATGTAGTTGGGAAGGTTTTGTTGGCTAAGCACTCAGCACATGATACCATTTCTAGGTATCAGCTATGCTTAATGGGAGACATAGTGGACAGGAAGAATTTGAACTGGGGAGAGGTCTTCTTTGACCTAATTAAAAAGAAAATTAATAAGAATTTTGTGAATTTTGGGAGGATTTTAAGCCTCTTTCTGCAGAATAGATGCTCTACTCTGCTTGTATCATCAGGGATACACATTAATGCATCTAAGAGATTGTCATGTGCCATATTTGGTAAATGGGACAGGAAGATCATCAAGCCCAACAGGCCTTCTGCAAGCACACCTTCAGGCACCAGGACTGTCATAGTCACTTCCCCCCAAGTCTCTGCCCCTGCAGATGACTTTCCTGCTGCTGCCTCTCCTCCTACTCTAATTCCATCTTCTCCAGCTCCATCCACCATTCAAACTCCATCCACTATCATCATCTCCAGCCCTTCTCCAACATCAATACCAGCTCCAATTCCAACTCTACCAACAACAGAAGAACCATTCCATCCATTATATTCCTACCCTCCACCAGATATTGAAACATCCACAATTCCATCCTTCAATCTTATTTATGATTCCTTCATGGATGACTCACCCTCCTCTCCTCCTGAGCTAACCTTCTCATCAACATCTTACCAGGAACTTCTACAAGAGATCATTGATCAACCCAAACCTCAACCATCACTCCTACCATCAACTAGCTCTCCACCACCATCACCAGTAGCTCCACCTTCATCCTCTAACTCTGCTCACATCACTGCTGAGCAAGTAGATCTTCCAGCCCTAGCTGACAGGATATATGAATTGCTAGCCCCAGGCTATCTCTTCTATTGGAGACCTCCTTGGCTCCATTACTCCAGTTAGTGGCAGCTCTTTCTGCCAGGCTCTCCTCCTTATTCCCTCAGGCAGCCCCTTCATCAGTGTGCCTTGATCCAGCCTTATCTGAATCTAGGCAGGGGGAGATGCCCTATGAAGTTAGCTTGCCTGCTGTTTCTTCAGTTTTTGTTGCTGCTGCTGTTCTTCCTCAAGCTCCAGTTCCTCCTCCAGTTGTCTTCCCAGTGGACATCAGGTCCTTACTTTCAGCATTTGATTCAGCCTATTTCAGTTTTCTTCCAGAGAGAGTTGCTGTCCAGCCATCAGAGGATTTGTCCAAAGCCATTGTGCCCTTCTCTAGCTGTGACATCAGCATCATTCATTTATTCATACATACAGTTTATTCTGCTGAGACTTCTGGTTCCACTGATGCTGCTGCCCCTCCTGCTGCTGATATTGTTGATATTTCTGTTGCTCCTACACATGTTGCTGTTTCTGAGGATATGCAGATGACAGAGGCACATGATTTTGAGCCTTCTGTGTTTGCTGATGATATTCCTGATGTTGGTGATATTGTTGTTTCTGAAAGTGAAACTGTTGCTGCCCCAACTGCTATTGTTATTACTGCTGCTACAACTTCTGTATCTGCTGTTACTACTGCTACTGCTTCAACTTCTATTGCTACTAGTGTTGTATCTGCTACTGCTCCAATCACTGCTGCTTCATATGCTTCAACCCAGCTCAAGAAATAATTGATGAAAAAGATTGATGCTCTATATGCTGAGTAAAGTTCTGAAAGTGATGAATTCAGGACAGATTCTAATGATTCTTCTGCCACTATTGCCAGGAAGAGAAAGGCAAGGAGCAAATCCATGAAGAGAGTACCTCCAGCCAAAGTCAAGGACAATAATAACATACCATATTACATTCTTCATGATTGCCCCATAACTTAGCACTGGATGCAGTATTCAAAGAACCAACTCAAAGCAATGAATAAGAAGAGGAAGTATGAGAAAGGATCTTCTCAATTTCAACATCCTCATCCTCCTCCACCACCTCCTCCTGATGCAGGTGCAGGTGGAAGTTCAGCTGCTCAACCCTCTGCCAAAATCCAAACCCCCTATCAGCCTCATGCCAGATCCTATCATAGGGGAAGCCAGTCCAGGGTTCTCAATCTAGAAGAGGAAACTATAGAGGAAATCAAAGGGAAGTCCAGGTTTATTCAAAAGGTTATTCAAGGCAACATCCTTACTCCAGGGAAGGACAAACCTCATCAGACACAACCTCAGGTCCTTTTCCCTATAAACTAAAGGAAGTAGTTTCATCCAGGCATCCTCAAGATAATCCATCAAATAGATATGAGCCACCACTGCCATTTGAAGATCCTAAAAATAATCCAACTGCTTGGACTACCAGGATGAAGGAGCTTGCTACACTGGATCAGATTAAGAAAGCTAAAGGGCAAGGAAAAGATTCTTCCAATATCACTACATTGTCTGAACAGAGAAAGAAAGAATTGGAAAGATATGCTTCAAGCAAATTCTTTGATTCTGATAGATACATGGAGCTGCATCCTGAAGCTGTAGTTCCAAGGCTTAAACAACAAACCTCTTTAGGTGCAGAAGATGACACAAGATCCAAAAAGGAAGCCCTTAACCCCAATAGAGAAATCAAACTCATAAAGAGCAAGGAGAAGAAATAACTATGTAAGGTGACAATCATTTTGATATCTGATTTTTGTCTGGGATGATATATATCCGTGGTTCTGCAATGTCCAGCTTATTGCTTTTCTGTATTATTGCTTTGTATGTTGTTATTTAAGCTTTCCAAATTCTATAAATAGTAATCCTAACCCAAATAGGGGGAGATTGTTGGAACACCCTATTACTAATTTGGGTCAGGATCACTATGTCTCTAGGAAACCTGTTTTTGACCTCCTGTATAGATCTAAAGGTCAATTAGAATTGAGTCTAAGGGTTAGTACTTAGGTTTGGAAGCTGCCCTCAAGACCAAGGATTTTTAGTTTGAGACCAAGTCATATCGTCGAGCTCAGCACGACGAATCGTCGAACTCCAATCGGCGATCGTCTAGCTCAACTTCGACAGATCGTCGAACTCCATTCGATGATCGCTGAGCTCAACTTCAACAAATCGTCGAACTCCATTCGATGATCGGCGAGCTCAGTTCGACGATCTTGACTCAGTATTGGATCTCTATCTCTGAGCTCAGTTCGACGATCTTTGAGCTCAGATCGACGATTTTTGTTGCTATATAAGTCCAAATCGTTGAGCTCAGTTCGACGATAGCAGAGCTCAGTTCGACGTTTTCTGATGAGTTAAAGGATTTTTTTCAAGATTCAAATTTAGGAGTTATTCAGCAATTAATTCAGAAGATTTTCTAGCCGTTTTCATTTATTCTGGACCAAGTTTCAAGGGATTATCAAGGAATGTTTCTTTGGACTTTCCTCCAGAAGACATTTGCAATTAAGGATGCAATTAATGACAGGCCAACGACTATTCTTGACAGAGGATGATTTTCTATTCAGTACCAGAGAATAAAATACAAGATTTTTGAATCTCTCTATCACTCAGAACACAGACAAGAAGAACAAGAACAAAATATTCTCTATCTCAAAGAATTCTCTCAAGAACACACACAAAAGGAGATCAAACCTTCTGAAATCTTCTGATCTCTTGTGATTCAAGTGTTCAAGGCCAAAATCTTTCAAGACTCCAGACACCTAACATTTCAGCTGTTGCTGAAATCATCATTTGCTGGAGATCAACTTCTGAAGGTCTATCACCCTACAGCAAAGCTTCATTTCCTGAACATCTCAAGAACTCAGGGGGAGCTTTGACAACATCAAATCCACATAGTCTTCTCAGCTGCTTTGAGAAAGAGAAGACTTCCATAACTCTCTCATCCCCATCTCTGTAAAGGGTTTCTCAAACTCCCTTCAAAAGTTTGTGTTTGGTTTTTGAGCACCTTGTCAAAAGCTCATTGGTGGCAAGACACCTGATCAAAAAATCTGATTTGGTTTTTGAGCACCTTATCAAAAGCTCATTGGTGCCTAGGACACCTGATCAACTCATCCTGCAGTGGATTCCTACCTAGGGTGGTAGAAGAGTGGATGTACCCAAGTTTAGGGGAACCACTATAGCTCCTTGTGTCTTCTGGCTTGCTTGTCTTTATCTTTTATTTCTGGATGTGATTGTTTTGTGATTAGTTTAGATCTATGACTAATCTCTGTTGTAGATTATTTTGTGATTAGAATTAATAGTTGCTTCCCTGTTCACTCAGATTACAACAATTGTTGTAAAAAGTTTTCAAGCACCATATACTCTATTCACCCCCCTCTAGAGTATATCAGATCTATCTGCACTTTCACATTGTGCCCTTTTCAAGCTGTGATTCCAGCTTAATAAGCTCCTACATAAATTCAGTTATGCTGCTGCACATGTTGCTGGTTCTGTTAGTACTGATGTGGCTGATGTTTCAGTTCCTGAGGATATGCAGACAGAGGCATATGATTTTGAGCCTACTGTTATTGCTGATGTTATTACTGCTGCTATTGCTGATGCTGAAACTATTATCTCTGAAAGTAGTGTTTCTGAAATAGTTTTCTCTGAATCTATTGCTACCCCAGCTGCTACTGTCACTACTGCTGCTATATCTTCTGAAAGTATTGCTCCAGAAAGTTCTGTATCTGTTGTTACTCCTGCTGCTGCTACAACTTTTGCCAGTACTATATCTGCTGTATCTGCTACTGCTACAACTGCTGTCTCATCTGCTCCAAGCCAACTTCAGAAAGATTATCTGAAAAAGATTGATGCTTTATATGATGAGCAAAGCTCTGAAAGTAATGAATATAAGACTGATTCTGATGATTCCTCAGCCACTATAGCCAGAAAAAGAAAGGCAAGGAGAAAGGCTATGAAAAGAGTTCCCCCAGCCAAAGTCAAAGATATAAATGACATACCTTATTACATTCTTCATGACTTCCTCATTACTGAACATTGGATGCAATATTCTAAGAATCAATTGAAAGCCATGAAGAAGAAGAGGAAATATGAGAAAGGATCTTCTCAGTTTCATCATCCTCATCCTCCTCCACCACCTCCTCCTGATGCAGGTACAGGTGGAAGCTCAGCTGCTCAACCTTCTGCTAGAAGTCAAACCCCCTATCAACCTCATGCAAGATCTCAATATAGGGGAGGCCAATCCAGAGGTTCTCAATCAAGGAGAGGAAGTTATAGAGGAAGCCAGAGGGAATTCCAAGTCTACTCCAAAGGCTATTCAAGGCAACATCCATACTCTAGGGAAGGACAAGCTTCATCAGATACAACTTCAGGCCCTTTTCCCTACAAGCTGAAAGAAGTAGTCTCATCCAGAGCTCCTCAAGACAATCCTTCCAACAGATATGAACCTCCAGTGCCCTATGAGGATGCAAAGAATAATCCTACTGCATGGACTGCTAGAATGAAAGAGTTAGCTGCCTTGGATCTGATTAAGAAAGCCAGAGAGCAAGGCAAGGACTCCTCCAGCATTTCTACTATGTCTGAACAAAGAAAGAAGGAACTTGAAAGATATGCCTCCAGCAAATTCTTTGATTCTGAAAGATACATGGAGCTGCATCCTGAAGCTGTGGTACCAAGGCCTAAACAACAAACTTCTTTAGGTGCAGCTGATGACAAAAGATCCAAAAAGGAAGCTCTTAACCCCAATAGAGAAATTAAACTTATAAAGAGCAAGGAGAAGGAATAATTCTGTAAGGTGACAATTATTCTGATTTCTGATTTCTGTCTGAGATATTATATCTATGATTCTGCTTGTTGTTGATTGTTATATTGTTGCTTTGTATGATGTTTTTAATTTCTCCAAATTCTGTAAATAGTAATCCTAACCCAAATAGGGGGAGATTGTTGGAACACCCTATTACTAATTTGGGCCAGGATCACTATGTCTTTAGGAAACCTATTTTGACCTCATTGTATAGATCTAAAGGTCAATTAGAATTGAGTCTAAGGGTTAGTAGTTAGGTTTGGAAGCTGCCCTCAAGACCAAGGTTTTTCAGTTTGGAGACTAAGTCATTTCGTCAAGCTCAGTACGACGGATCATCGAACTCCAATCGACGATTGTTGAGCTCACTTCGACGGATCGTCGAACTCCATTCGACGATCGCTGAGCTCAACTTCAACAAATCATCGAAATCCATTCGACGATCTTCGAGCTCAATTCGATGATCTTGACTCCAGTATTGATTCTCTATATCTGAGCTCAGATCGACGATCTCTGTTGCTGTCTAAGTCCAAATCGCTGAGCTCAGTTCGACGATAGTAGAGCTCAGTTCGATGTTTTTTTGAAGAGTTCAATGACTTTCAAGATTCAAATTCAGAACAGTTAAGGAGTTATTGTCAGCAATTAATTCAGAAGATCTTGTAGCCGTTTTCATTTATTCTGGACCAAGTTTCAAGGGATTATCAAGGAATGTTTCTTTGGACTTTCCCCCAGAAGACAATTGCAATTAAGGAAGTCATTTAATGACAGGCTAACGGCTATTCTTGACAGAGGATCATTTTCTATTCAGAACAAAAGGAATAAAAGACAAATTTTTTTGAATCTCTAACAAGACCAAGCAATCAAGAACAAGAGAGTGCACAAGAAGAAGAAGAAAAATATTCTCTGCTACAACTCTTCTCTGGAACAACAGCTTTCTCAACAACAATCACTCAAGAGAAAGAAAAAGAGCTGCAGACATTCTCTGTCTCAAAAAGAATTCATACAAGAACACACAACCAAGGAGATCAACAAATCTGAAATCTTCAGATCTCTTTTGATTCAAGTGTTCAAGGCCATCATCATTCAAGACTCCAGACACCTCATATTTCAACTGTTGCTAAAATCATCAATTGCTGGAGATCAACTTTCTGAAGGCCTATCACCCTACAGCAAAGCTTCATTTCCTGATCAACTACAGATCTCAGGGGGAGCTTTGACAACATTACTGAATCCACATAGTCTTCTCAGCTGCTTTGAGAAAGAGAAGACTTCCATCACTCTCTCATCCCCATCTCTGTAAAAGGTTTCTCAAACTCCCTTCAAAAGTTTGTGCGTGGTTTTTGAGCACCTTATCAAAAGCTCATTGGTGGCAAGACACCTGATCAAAAAATCTGGTTTGGTTTTGGAGCACCTTATCAAAATCTCATTGGTGCCCAGGACACCTGATCAACTCATCCTGTAGTGGATTCCTACCTAGGGTGGTAGAAGAGTGGATGTACCCAAGTTTAGGGGAACCACTATAGCTCCTTGTGTCTTCTGGTTGCTTGTCTTTACTTTTGTTTCTGGTCTGTGATCTGTGATTAGTTTCTTTTGTAGATTGTGATTAGATAGTTTCTGTGTTTAGATTTAATATTTGTTTTCCTGTTCACTCAGATTACAACAACTGTTGTAAAAAGTTTTTAAGCACCATACTCTATTCACCCCCCCTCTAAAGTATATCAGATCTAGCTGCACTTTCACTCTACTTTGGCTGTAGTTCTAGCCTCAGTTTGTGCATTAGCAATATTTTTCATTTCACTTACAAAGGCATTATGAGAGGCAGTCAGATTATCATTCATCCTAATCTGATTTTCTAGGACATATCCTTGTTTCACTGCCATATCATCAACCTGTGTCTTTATCTGCTCTTGATGAGTAGCCAGATATACCACTGCATTGCCTCCTTTTTGGAAACAATCAGTCATTTCTTTCTTATTCAGATTAACTTCAAATCTTATAGATTTGATGTCTTGAGCCAGATCAAATTGAAGGGATTTATGTCCTTCATCTATATATTTTTCTAGAGCCTTCCTTTGCTCATCCATCTTGATCTGCAAAGCCACCAACAATGAACTATAATCAGCAGTTGGAGCTTGTTGTGGAGCAATAGTTTGTAAAGCTTTCTTGTAGGTCTGGCTTCTCCTTTTGAAAACCATAAGCTTTCTCTTCTTAGCTCTAGCAGCTTCCTCATCCTCAGATGCAGAAGTACTGGCAATGTCTACCCTTTCCTTAGGACTAGGAGGCAATTCCTTCTCAGTCCTTGGTAGCTACTCCTGTGTCCTTTGCTCCTCAGTGTCATTTCTAGCAGTCTCCTCCTGTGACCTGATATTTTCCCCCTCAAGGTTAGCTGACTCCCCCTCAAAAGTTGCTTTCTCTCCCTCAAAATCAGTCTATAATAGATCAGGGAACATCTCTTCTAGAGTAAACTCCTGTTGAGTAGGGACTGGAGAATCTCTTATCTCAGGAGAATTATCTGTAACTGATGTGTCTTCCATGACAACATCTTGTGGTTGACTATGTATCTGAGTTTGCTGATCAACATTAAGTAATGATTCAGTCAATACTTCATCCTCAATATTGAAAATTGATTGATTAACTTCATTGATTACCTCAAGAATTGTTTGGGTTGCCCTTTCACTGTCTAAGTGAGTTGGCTCATCCACATGTTGAGGCTCCCCCTAGAGTGAATCCAGGTGGATAGGGCTACCAGATGGTTGCTCCCCCTGCCTCTGTGCATCTTCATTTCTTGCTGGTGACTGTCCAGCATTTCCAGCCTCTCCATCATCAGAACTAAAAACTACTTGCTCTTCTGAGCTACTGGATGATTCAGGAGCTAGTATAGCTTTCTTCTTCTTCTTCTATTGAGAAACTTCCTTTTCAGGAGTAGGCATGTCCTTGGTTAACACTCTATCCCACCTTGAGATAATTCTGATATCCATCCTCCTCATATGGTTTATCTTTGATCCAATAACTTGGTTCATCACTTCTGGAATAGTTCCAGCCAAGAACAAACTCATAATCCTACCCAGATTGGGCTTCTTCAGACTTTCCTTAATCTTGTCAAACATCACTGCTGACCAATCAATTTTGAGTTTGAAAATGATCCTTGTCATTAAACTGAACATGTGAGCTGATATTCTATCATGCCCACCTGGCTTGCTCAGAATCACCTTTCCTAATATTTCAGACAAGAACTTGCCCTGCATGTTCATGCCTTTCTTATTAAAAACTGATCCAATCTTCATGCTTGAAGCTAGTCCACACCATTACAGTGCCTCCCTTATCTTTGATGCAGGTACATCTTCCTCTTCTTTAGTTCTAGGTAGATGTAGAACTTTTCTTAGACTTTTCTGGGTGACTTTCACTTTTACTCCATGGACTTTGGATTTAATCTTAAGACCAGTTTCATCAAGGGTAGCTGCACTAAAGAATTCGAGGACCTCATTCTTCCAAATCTTGATTGGCTCTGAAACTAGATACTCCAACCCAGTCTCTGCAACTAGGGTTACAACACCTTGAATTTTTGGTTCCGCATCGTCAAAGGCATGTCGAACTAGTTCATATCCTTCATTGACGTTCTCCTCGAGCTTGGGAGCCATTAGGGTTTGGAGAAATTTTGAATTTAGAGAAGAGAGATGTCGACACACAAATTTGGTCTCGAAACTATGGTGAGCGTGTCGACAAACAACGTGGATGACCTATTTATTCCTTTCTAAAATCGAAGGTGAAAAGGCACTTCGAAATACCTTAAATGTGTCGACACTGTTGAAAAGTGTCGACACTTACTTCTAATGTCTCGACAACTATGTGTCGACATAAATATAGTCGACAGAATATATGTGTCGACACTTAAACATATGCGCTCGACGATTAGTCGATACTTCACTCGGCGAATTCTGTGTTAGTCCTAAGTGTCGACACCACCCTGGATGTGTCGACACCTACTCTGGATGTGTCGACACTAATTCTCTGAAGTGTTGACACAGACTTTCTAGATGTGTTGACACCATTTCTCTGAAATGTCGACACCACTTCTATGTGTCGACACAGACAACTCTGTGTGTCAGCACTATTTTACTTAGCCATTTTTTTTAAACTATTCTAAGTTTAACATTCCTAATTCAATTTTAAACTTATTGAATTTGGTTTCATTTAGGGGATTAGTAAACATATCAGCAATCTGATTATCTGTTTTAACATATTTTAGGGAAATGTCCTCATTTTCTACATGTTCTCTAAGAAAATGGTATCTAATTTCTATGCTCTTAGTCCTACTATGTGAGACAGGATTATTAGCTATAGAAATTGCACTTGTAGAATCACAAAGTAAAGGTGTTCTACTTACTTGAATACCATAGTCTACTAGCTGATGTTGAATCCACAAAAGTTGTGCACAGCAGCTTCCTGCAGCAACATATTCTGACTCGGCTGTGGAGATTGCCACACTGGTCTGCTTTTTACTGCTCCAAGACACCAGTCTTCCACCTAGAAATTGACAGGTTCCTGTAGTACTCTTCTTATCTTCCTTGCAGCCTGTAAAATCTGCATCTGAATAACCTGTCAGTACAAAATCTCCATTCATAGGGTACCAAAGGCCTAGAAAAGATGTGCCCTTAAGATATCTCAAAATCCTTTTGACTGCAGGCAGATGAGATTTTTTAGGGCATGCTTGGTACCTAGCACAGACACATGTAGCATACATGATATCTGGTCTACTAGCAGTCAAATACAGTAGGGAGCCAACTATCCCTCTATACAAAGTTTCATCTACAGGTTTCCCTGCATCATCTTTTCTTAGAGACATGCTTGACCCCATAGGAGTTTTCATGGTAGTGGATGATTCCATACCATATTTATTTATCAACTCTAGGGTGAACATAGACTGGCATATGGACAGACCATCTCCAGTCTGTCTTACTTGGAGACCCAAGAAGAACTTAAGTTCCCCCATACTGCTCATTTCAAATTTTCCTTGCATAAGTTTTGCAAACTTTCTGCAAAGATTACTTTCAGTAGACCCAAATATTATGTCATCTACATATATTTGGACTAAGATAATCTTGCCTTTAGATTCCCTAAGGAATAGAGTCTTGTCTATTTTCCCCCTTGAGAATTTGTTCTCAATGAGGAAACTAGACAGGGTTTCATACCAAGCCCTTGGGGCTTGTTTTAACCCATGCAATGCTTTCCTAAGTCTATAAACATAATCAGGTTTAAGAGGATCAACAAAACCTGAGGGCTGCTCTACATCGACTTCTTCCTTTAGATCTCCATTTAGGAAAGATGACTTAAAATCCATTTGGAATACCTTAAACCCTTAATATGTTGAATAGGAAAGGAACATCCTGATTGCCTCCAGTCTTGCTACTGGAGTAAAGGTTTGATCAAAATCAATACCTTCTTCCTGCCTATATTCTTTTGCAACAAGTCTAGCTTTATTCTTTATAATGATTCCATTCTCATCCAACTTGTTCCTAAAGATCCACTTAGTTCTAATGATGTTGTGGTCTTTTGGTTTAGGAACAAGCTCCCAGACCTTGCATCTTTTGAACTGAATCAGCTCCTCTTGCATGACATCAATCCAATGAGAGTCTAGAACTGCTTCTTCAAATTTCTTTGGCTCTACTTGTGATAGGAAACTAGAGTAAAGAACTGTACTCAGATTCTTGCTTCTTGTTTGCACTCCTTGTCAGGGATCACCAATTATCTGATTGGGTGGATGATCCTTTAAGTGTCTATTTGCTGGAGGTAGTCTGTCTTCAGGTTGTACACCTCCAGCCTCTTCATTTAGCTGCTCCTCTTGGTCTTCTTCAGCATTTAGAGAGTCTTGTACTTCCCCTGGACAACAGCCACCATTTTCCACTTGCTGAGTTGCAGTTGAACCTTTTGTAATGGTAAGCTTGTCCATCCTATCAGTTATACATGTAGAGCTGCAAACACTACTTGGCAATTCACAGTTAATGAGTCTTGTTTCATCAAAGACTACATATACAGACTCTTCTACAACTTGAGTAACCAAGTTGTAGACCCTATAAGCCTTACTATTGTTACTGTACCCAACAAAGATCCCCTCTTGGGATTTGGCAGCAAACTTGGTTAGATAAGACTTGTCATTGTTAAGTATATAACACTTGCAACCAAAGATCCTGAAATAGGATAAATTTGGTTTTCTGCCCTTCACAATCTCATAGGGAGTCTTTTTGTGGCACTTGGTGATAGTAGCCCTATTGATTACATGACATGCAGTGTTTACTGCCTCAGCCTAGAAATATTCTGGGAGAGAAGTGTCACTCAATAGAGTTCTACCAGCCTCTATCAATGTTCTATTCTTCCTTTCAGCAATACCATTTTGCTGAGGTGTTCTTGATGAGGAAAATTCCTGAAAAATCCCAAATTCTTCACATAGTTTTGTCATACTTTCAGACTGAAATTCAGTGCCATGGTCACTTCTGATTTTGCCCACTGTACTGTCTAACTCATTCTGAATTTGTTTAACAAAACTATATAAGATACTTGAGGTTTCAGATTTTTGTCTTAGGAAGAACACCCAGGAATATCTAGAATAGTCATATACTATCACAAATGTGTAGACCTTCCTACCTAGACTGTGAACTGGCATATGACCAAATAGATCCATATGCAAGAGGTATAGACACCTCACTGAATCCTTGTTTTCAAGGCTATGAAAGGTGGATTTGGTCTGCTTGACTTTTTGACAAGCTGAGCATATCCCATCCTTTATACACTTAACTTGAGGACCATTTCTCACTAACTCTTTGCTAAAGAGTTGGCCAATAGTCTTATAGTTAAGATGAGCCAGCCTCTTGTGCCATTTAACACAATGTGAGACTCTATCATCAGCTACAAGACAAATAGGAGAAACATTGTTCTCACACACAAAGTCAAGACAATAAACATTTCTCTTCCTATATCCTCTCAGAATGATCTTTTGATATGACAACCATTCTTGACAAATGAGATGTCATATCCTAAATCACTCAGCTGAATTATGCTTATAAGGTTGTGTTTCAAACCTTTCACATAGGCCACTTGAGTGATATTAATCTGATTACTAGAAATGTTACCAAAGTTTTTGATGATTCCTTTTTCTGAACCACCAAAGGTAACTTTAGGGCCATCCCTGATAGGTGTATAGTCCTTCAGCAACCCCCTTGTTCCAGTCATGTGCCTGGAACATCCACTGTCCAAGTACCATATAGGGGCATGACAACTTAGACTCACCTGGAAAACAGATTACTTAACCTTAGAACCCAAATAACTCTTTGGTCCTTGGTGCAGGTTAGTCTGACCTTTAATAAAACTACCTGTAGCTCTTCTAGCAGGCAGTTTGCTACTCTCTTTGATACTAGAATTGTGCCAACAATCTAAGGCAAAGTGGCCTATCTTGCCACAACACCAGCACTCAAACCTGTTGTACCTTTATTTAGGTACTACCCTGGATGAATTATCTACAGCAGGCTTCTTGTTTTGTGCTGGGGCTTTGCCCTTAGATTTGGACCTAGTAGTCCAGGCAGGTTTTTTAAACCCTAATCCAGCCTTACCCTTTTGAGGTACAAACTCATCTATCAAGGGTAAAATAGATTTAGGTTTAGAAAAACTTGTTACTATCACTTTCTCCTTCTGAAGTCTAACCTTTAGATTTCTAATCTGATCATTCTTGAAATTGATTGTGCCCATTTGAATAACAGTTATATTTTTCAATCTGGCAATCTCATTCAGTTTTTGATCCAGTAATTTCTCAGAATCTGTTGTAGCCAACTTAAGACTAGCAATCTCCTTTGCTTGAGTTTTGGCCAAGGTTTTGCTTTCCTTCAAGGCCTGCAACAATTCCCTATATTCATCAATTAACTGATGAATATCTCCTTCAGATTCAGACCCACCCACATCACTTAATGCAGATGTATCTGACTCTGACTCAGTACTAAAAATTGAACTAGAAGAACAACTTTGTACCTTACTTGGTCTAGGATGATCCTAGATCTTTTCTCCTTTATATATAGCCATCAGTCCCTTGCACTGATGATCTTCATGCTCATAAATTGAGTTTATTAGCTGCATGAACTCATCTTCTTCCTCTTTAGCAAATAATCCAATGTAGGCTTCAGCTTCTGATTCTGTTTCTGAAGATGACTGGTCTGTCAGACTCTTGTCTTTCTTAGCAACAAAGGACTTTTCCCTTTTGCTCTTAACTTGAGTCTTCTTTATGTCAACTGACTCCTTCCTCTTTTCAGGACAGTCAGCCACTACATGTCCCTGTCTATTGCAGCAATAGCACACAGTTTTTGAAGATGTAGCTTTTCTTGTCTTTGACCTGCTTCTGTCATTCCTTGATGACTTTCTTTTCTGATAGTAGTTATCTTTTGGCTGAGAAGTGGAAGGCTTAGACCTCCACTGCTTCTTCATCAGAAATTTTTGAAAATGCCTAGTAAAAGCAGCAAAGTCTTCATCACTTTCACTGCTATCTGAATTCTTGCTATCTGAATTATCTGTGACAGCCTCAGCAACCTTTTGAGGTGGAGATGGAGACTTGCTTCTATACTTCTTAGTGGCTTCAGTCTTGAAGGCCACAGACTTTTCCTTGTGCTCCACTCTAGTATTCTTCTCTTCCTCCTTTCTAGCCATTAACTGCATCTCATAAGATAGTAGTTTTCCAAACAAAGTTGGAGGAGGTATATCAGCTAGTTTGGCCACTTCCCTAATGACACAAATCTTGGTGTCCCAGTCCTTAGTCAGAGATCTTAAGAACTTGTCATTCAGCTCATAGTTGCTGAAATCTCTTCCATAGGACATCAATTCATTAACTATCATATAGAACTTCTTGTAACATTCTGTAATGCTATCAGACTTTCCTTGTCTGAAGCATTCATATTCCTGATTTAACAAGGACTTCCTATCTTGCCTTACTTCCTCTGAGCCCTCCATATAGACTATTAATGTGTCCCACATTTCTTTAGAGGTTTTATAATGAATTAAGTTCTGAAATGTTGTATCATCAATGACACTAATAATTATATTATGGGCTCTCTTTTCCATAGTGGCCAGAATGATTTCATCTTTAGTCATTTCAGAGAAGTCCTTGGGAGTTTTCTGATTTGCATCCAGAATGGATACCTTCATTGACACATATGGGCCTTCCTTGACTGTAATATATATCCTTGGGTCAGAAGCTTCCATAAAGAGTCTAACCATCTCTTTTCATATGCCAAATATCTCTTTTCTACATATTGGCAATTTCATGGACCCCAGCTCTTTGTGATTCTCACTAGAACCCATTTTCTTGATTCTTGTTTGTTCTGAATCTGCCTACAGGATCTTACTCAGACTGTTAAGTCCCTTTTGAGTAACCTCGCTTTGATACCACTTGAAATAAATAGTGCCTAACCACCTAGAGGGGGGGTGAATAGGTGTACTTTTTCTTTTTTACTTTAAGGCAGACAAACTGTTTTGTACTTTAAGCTGCAAATGTAAATTCTACAGCTATCATAACACAGCAACCACAGAAACAAACATTCATAGAGTGCACACAGTGTTTATAGTGGTTCCCCAAGGTCTGGGTACATCCACTTTCCCCCTTCGCCTATCTAGTAGTGTACTAGATTCGGCCTAACTTCTGCACTTCTCCTCAGATCCTCAGATCTTACAGCTCAGAACCCCAAACAGGTTCCTACAAATCAGAGTGTCCACACTCCTACAACTCAGGCACAAAGCCCTACCACTCAGTCTTCAACAAGACCTACACTCAGGCTAAACAACCCTACCTCAGCCTTCAACAAGGCCTACACTCAGAGAATTGATCCTCCTACACTCAGGCTCAAAAGCCCTACCTCAGCCTTTATAAATTTAGGCTTACAACTCAGATCCCTTAGGATCCTACAAAAAGATAATAAAAAGTTTTTAGATCACCACTCAGTTTGAGAGAATGAAGAGGGCAACCTTCTTGATCAGTTCTTGATAGCACTGATTCCTGAGATCAACTTTGTCTTTGCTTTCTTCAAGGCTTTTTGAGTCTGAACTCAGTAAAATTGATCTTCTTGAAGTAGACCGGCTGACAACTTCCTTCTTAGGATGGATAATTAAATCTGGATCCTACTTAGCAGTCTGGTTCAGAACCCGCTTCTTAAGAGATTTGATTAACAAGTCTCTTTCTTGACTTCAATTACTGGAGTTCTCTCTCTCCAAGTAAATCTGAAGTTTCTTCAAAAGATACTGATTTACAGTTTTCTCTGGATCTGTCTTGATCTTATTAAATTTTTATCTTCTGATTGATTGATGATTATTGAAGGAGAAAGACCTTTATATAGTCTTCCTCCAAGGTAACTGGCTGTTCCGGTTTCTAACGAACTTCTGACAGCTCTGACAGTTGCAGTAGACCGGCTGAAATGGCGGCTGTCAAGTCATCCAGTCACTTCTTGAAATCACTGTCTCTGTCTGAAAGTGTCGAGACTGTTCTTCATTATGTGTCGACACAAATAGACCAAGTGTCGACACAAGTGGACTAAGTGTCGACACTAGCCTTGGTGGTGTCGACATAACTCCTTGTGTTGTTGTAACAGCTTCTCGACACTGCTTCTTCAGAATGTGTCGACACTGATTCTGTGTGTCGACACAAGCCTCCTGTTGAATGTGTCGACACTGATTCTGTGTGTCGACACAAGTACTTCTTCTTTAACACTTAGTTGAATTCTGCCGTGTGTCGACACAACTTCTTTTGTTGTTGATACTAGCTGAGTGTCGACACATCTCCTTTGTGTTGACACAAGTACTTCTTTACTTTAACTTTGTTGAAACTTGTTGTGTGTCGACACAAGTCCTGTGTGTCGACACAGTTGATGTCGACAATGCCTTCAGTGTGTTGACACAGCTTCCTGGTGTCGACACATTGGATGTCGACAAAGCTTATCTGGGTGTCGACACTGCCTCTAAGTGTCGACATGATATATGTTGAGTATTCTTCATAGTGTGTTGACACTGCCTGTATGTGTCGACACTTTTCTTCTGGTGTCCACTCTGCCTTTCCTGGTGTCGACACAAATACTCCAAGTGTCGACACAGCTTCTCTAGGTGTCGACACAAGCCTTCATAAGTGTCGACACTGCATCTCTAGGTGTCGACACATGAACTTAGAAACTTTTCTGCATTTCCTGCAATTACTTAACCTGCACATATAAACTCAAAGCACATCAAATACACCTTGATGTATATCATTGAGTAAGGTGAGGCTTCTTCAAATTTAGTACACATTTTTAATATACCCAACAACGGTGGGAGGTGGGGCAGAAGCTGGCGAAGAAGCCGGGGAGGAGCATGACCAAGGCGAAGATGCCATTGGAGAAGATCTGTAGAGGAGGAGGAAAAGGCAGATAGAGCAGAGACGTTGTCGAGGAAGTAGAGGCCTCCGCTTTCAGTATCAGTAGCAATCGTCCGTTGGGAGGCCGGATCCTGAAAAGAACAAGAAGTAGGAGTGAATGTGATGGAGCACTATAGTTTCTTGCATAAAGAAGTAACCGATAATAAATTGCAAGGAAACTGGGGCACATAGAGGGTATCTGCCAGACACAGAGAGGGAGTTACTTGAACCATGCCCGCCCCATTGACTGGGGAGGAAGAGCCATCAGCAACTATGACCGGGGGCAACCGATCATGTGTTTCTAGATGAGAGAAAAACTGAGGATTGCCTGTCATATGATTTGTAGCACCAGAATCAATCAACCATCATCCACGAGTAACAGCATGGGCACTACTAGAAGAGGTGACCACCAAGGCGGACAGCTTGGAGGTGGAATCCATGAAAGAGAGACGATGAGAGAACGAGATGCAGCGACGACAATCAACAAGTCACAAGCCGGGCGAACAGAAGTAGGCCGCTCGGCTAGGAAGGCCGCAGGCAGGAGAAAACAAGTCGGACGGCAAAAGAGAGGACGCAACGACTAGTAAGCAGGAGCGGCTAGAAGGAAACAGGTTGAGGTGAGGAGCGAAGGCGGTTAGGAGAGGAGCAACAAGGTCGCGGCGACTACCAAACAGGTCGCGGCGACGAAGAGGAGGAGAGCGGTGAGAATAGGTCGCTGTGACTTAAGGACAGGTCGCGACAACAAAGGAAAGCAGGTAGAGTAGAGAAGAGAAGCAAGGAGAAACAAGCCGTGCGAACAGGGCGGCGGTTAGAAGAGAAGGCAAGCCACAAAGACAGGTCGCGGAAAATAGAAACAAGTCACGAGAATCACAGAGCGCACACAATTAGGAGGAAAAGACCGTGTCCTCTGATACCATGTTAGAAACAACCAAAAACAAACCGGAAGTGGTTTAACAGAAACTTTATTATCCTAAAAAGGTATCTATTACAAAGGTATGACCTCCCTTATATAGAATGGAGGAGAGAAGAGAGAATACAAATACGAGATGTGGGACTAAAAATTTACAGGACACAAGCGGACTATACAGACACAAACCGCACAAGCCGCGCTGTTAGACAGAAGGGCTAACCGCTTGGCTACTACCAGAGAGAGATCACCATGGGAGACCGCTAGACCGCCCGTTCTCCAAGTCGCCAGAGACAAACCGCTAGACCGCTTGGACCTCAGACAACAACACACAGCAACCAAACCGCTGAAGGGTCACTACAAAACCGCGCGGTCATCAACCCGCCAAGCTAGACCGCCACACCGCCCGGTCACCAACTTCAACAGTATATAAAGTTCCTTCAGAAAAGTATATGGAGCACTTGGCGACCATAAGTATAGTTTGTGATATTTGGGACCGAATCCGGGTGGAGAAAGGAAAGGATGTGGCTCTAGCCCCGTCAATCAAGATAATTGAATATGGGACTACTAAAGAGTATACATTAAAAGACGGCCTCGTTTATTTTCGTGACCGGCTCTACATTCCCAAAGGCGGTAAAATTCGGTAAGATATCTTGAGAGAGGCACATTGCACTCAGTATTCAGTGCATCCTGGGATTGCTAAGATGTACACCGACTTACGGAAGACAATGTGTTGGTCTGGAATGAAGAAAGACGTCAGATATTTTGTTACGCACTGCGAGGCCTATCAAAGGGTGAAGGCAGAATGCAAGAGCCCCGGTGGATTATTATAGTCTCTGCCCATCCCCGAGTGGAAGTTCGAGGATGTCTCCATGGACATCATCCACGGGTTACCTCGCTCTCGCTCAGGGAATGATTCAGTGTGGGTAATCATTGACCGTCTGACAAAGGTGGCCAGGTTTATTCCTATGAGGAAAGAAGCTCATGTGGATGTTTTGGCATGCCTCTTTGTGGTGCAGTTTGTACGGTATCATGACGTGCCAAGACAATTGTTTCTGACCGGGATGGACGATTTACCTCAAGGTAATAGAAGGTCCTACAGGCGTATATGGGCTCGCTCCTTACGTTTAGCACAACGTTCCACCCCCAGACGGACGGGCAGTCTGAGAGGACCATTAGAATGTTGGAGGACCTATTGAGACTGTGTGTGTTGGATAGAGGAGAACCGAGGGAAAGACTCTTACCCCTCGTGGAATTCTCCTATAACAACAGTCATCATGCCAGCAAGAGTGTTCCTTTGGTAAAGGTGTTGTGGTCTAACCATGGGAAGGAGTAATATACATGGGAGCCAGTGGACTTGATGCAAAAGCGCTACCCGGAGTTGTTTCCTCAAGGTAATTTAAAAAAAACATAATTGTCCTTATTTCATGCTTTTCCCTCCACATAGCCTTAGCCTGATTTCGGGGACGAAATCTTTTGTTTTTTTATAGGATTTGTAACGTCTCAATTCACGCTAGGCCCCTTGTGTGCACTTTTAAGTCAGGAGAGTTGACTTGGGCTCAGGGTGTGCAGGCAGTTAGGCTTGCACTCGAGTAAGGGAGGTGAAGTTGGTCCACAATAGGACACGGGTAGTGACATGAGAGTGTCCCTACCTGTGTGGTTCTCTGGTGTCTCTACAACTTCTGTGAAATCTCTAGAGGAGGACACAGGTAGTGACACGGCCGTGTCCCTACCCATGTGTGTCTATTCATCGAGCAGAGCCCGACTAACACCGTCGACCGTGCTTCTCCCGAACAGGACACAGGTAGTGATACGAGCGTGTCCCTACCCGTGTGTGTACATGCAGCAGATTGACGATTTGTCTAGCGGAAATCGACAAATCGTCGACTGTGTTCCTCCCGAGTAGGATACGGGTAGTGATACGGGTGTGTCCCTACCTGTGTGTGTCCAAGCAGCAGCTCGACGATTCGTCGAGCAGAGCTCGAATAATCGTCGACCACATTCTTCCCGAGCAGCACACGGGTAGTGGCATGGGCGTGTCCCTACCCGTGCAGTTCAATTTCGGGTTTTGGCGAATTTTCCGGCCGGTCGTTTCGAAGGGACTCATTTACTGAGTTGATTGGCGGTCCAATGATAGGCCGACACGTGTCTATGTAGCTGCCAAACTTCTCACATGAAAAGGGGAGAAAACCCTAGCCGTTTGTAGTCTTCTTTCCAAGCCATTGCTGTAAGAAACTGCTGTAGAGGAAGAAGGTGTTGGAGCCAATCTTATTCCCGTGAAGAACTAACACCGACCGAGGAAAAGAAGATGCCGCCGAGTAGGGTGACAAGATCCATGGCTGGAAACGCCAAAAATGAGGTGAGCTTCCTAACCTCTCCCTTGGTGCTAGATCTTTTGTTATTTCTAGGAGAGATATCGACTCAAAAGGGTCTTGATTTGTGAGAAGAAGGTTTCTAGGAAAAGGCCTTGCTATGACTTGTGTCCTAGGATTTAGAGTCTTCAACCTTTCCCTCACTGTGACTGTAGTTTGTGGATTGGTTTCGTGAAGAGAAGTGGCCTTATGAGGGTGAATATGGGAGGAGATATTCTGGACGTTATTTGAAAGTTTGGTTGAAGGAAGAAGACAAACTGATGTCGTTCGATCTGCTTTAAAATGCGCGCAGAAATCTGTTTTCTGCGCGCAACAACCTTCGATGCCGTTTTCAGACATGATGCGTCCAGATCTGGGCTTTTGACTAAACATTAAAGTCATAGTCCTTGGAAATATCTTTCCAAGGAGTGGTTAAACGCCTTCACCGGATTCCTGTATCCTCAGGAATCCCCGTTTGAAATTATTGTACAGTAGTCATTCATGCTCATGTAATTTTTCATGTTTGTTTTGTATCGGCTTTGGGTTTGGTAGGAAGATCGCAGTACATTATCATTAACGTTTTGTTGAAATGTAGTCCAAAGGTGGTTGTGTTAATAACATTTGTTGGATAGATCCCTAATGAACAAATGATGTGGAAAATATACTTGATCGAGGTGATATGGTGGAGGTAGAGAACGAATGGATGGACGAGTTGGCATGGTGGGAATGATTTAAATATGGGAAATAATGAGGACATACTTGACAGTGGAAATGAGTTGAATAATGATGGGTTTGGCTTGAATATACTGTATATAATTGGTATTGATTGTTACGAACAAATGGTTATGGTTTAGATGATGGATGTGTGAAGTACACTTACACCGATAATGAGCACTTAAGTACCTTGGGGCACTGGGTTGTGAATGGGTTTATGTGTGGGGTTTGGACGCACTGGGTCAGTAATGTTGAGAAGAGACGTAAGTGGTCGGTTGGTCTTGGTCCTCAGTGTTCATTCCCGAGGCTCCTTTCGTACCACGATGATGTGAAATTGCATGCGGTGTGAGTCGACACGCGGTGTCGTAATCCTGGGTTAAGGATAGTGTGGCAGGTCAACGAGCTCACAGTCATTACACCGATGGGAGTTGACAGATAGACTTTGGGCAGTTGGGCTTGGTCCTCGGTGCTTATTCCCGGGGCTCCTTCCATACCAACTGAACGGTTGGGCTTGGTCATCATGCTTTTTCCGAGGCTCGTTCTGGGTCCCAATATAGGCCAGTTTGGGGCTTGGTTCTCAGTGCACATCTACCCGAGACTCCCGCTGAGCCGTAGTATGTAGGTGAGCTTCGCTGTTATGTTCTTAGCATTGAGGCGTACAGAGGCCTAGGCTTGGTAGTGTGGATGCCCGCCTAGTAGTAGAGAAGCCCGCTCCACTATCACCGCCTGGCCACGTCGGTTGATGCCTGAGAGGTTAGCTACCTGCTCGAAAAGTGGGAACTACAAGTCTGGGTCGACATAGCAATTGCATGTGCGTGATCATGTGTTATTCATTGCATTGCATTCATATCATTACATTATATTGCATACTCAAGATACTTATCGTATAAGTTTGTATGGGCACTCTTATACGATGAGTTACTTTACTGTTGAGCTGATCCTTAACTTATAAATTTGTATGGGCATTCTTATAAGTTAAGTTACTTTCCTGTTGTAGATCTATATACTTAGATGGATTGATATAGCTTGAGTAGAGTTGCTAGAATAGAATGCTGATAATATTGTGTTACATTACTTCTATTATACTCATGACATGTATACTTACCCCACTCGGTTGTACTACTACTTATATAAATATATTGTACCCTTGATCCTTTCTCCGCCCAGTGTCGAGGAGTCGCCGAGGGAGCGGATGTGATAGCCACTTAGTTTTTTTGACTAACAGTTACTACGTCTTCCTTTTTAGGAGGAAACCCCCCAGACAGAATAGCAGCAGGTCATACAGCAGGACAACCAGGCCATGATGACAGGGCCTGAAGGAATGGTGCCTTCGATACCGTCATTGACCAATGTGAGTTGAGAGACTCATGATGTAGCCATTTGGGCAAGTTATACTCGTACTATGATATTTTAGAAGCTTGTTGCTTCGTATTCTTGATGTGCTTCTGGACTATTTTGCTTATGTATGAATTTGACTTCTATTTCATGTTGTTGGTTGGGTTGGCATTGGATGATATTGCTTATGGCCGGTAGAATAGGCGGTTTGTGGTGCAGACCAACACATACGTTGGTGACACCGCAAGACGGCTGTTCTGGGCATAAGACTCCCCTTGTGCCGTGTTTGTGTTCCGGGAGGGCGGGGTCTTACATTGAGTGCACTCAACGCCCCATGCCCAAATATTTTCTAAGTAACTTCCCGACCTAAGCCAATTCTCTTGGGCTTCCTAGGGTTTTGTCATGACCTAGTCATGGTAAAACCACTCCTAGGGGTCTAGTTGTTTGAGGGATGTTACAAAACCCATCTCTTGTTTTGAACTTTACCTGATTATTTTCCTTTGCCACTTGTATTTTCTTGCTGAGGTGTTCTTATTTTGAATGCCTCAGGTTCAGCCATTAGCCGGTTGAGCGGCTAGGTTGGTGTTGCTAGTGGACTATTGTGTTGCAGCGGTCTTTCTCACCGTTGTGAGGTAGTTTTTTGGTTGTTCGCTTGTTAGTACAGACATATATGCTCACCAGTCGGTTCGTGTCAGGTTGTTGACGCTCACTGGTGGTTTTCTTTTGAAATGCTAATTACTTTGTGAAACTACTGAGCATGCCTGTTTTCTGTGGCTGTTTATACTTGCTCTCTGCAAAGGCTTTATGATAAGTTGCATGTTAGATATTTTAACTTATAAAACATTATTATTAGTATTTCATACTTGTCATCTCTTTCAAAACTAAAACACTACTTTCTAGTTAGCGTAAAGACATTTTCTATACTTATTATAAATCTAGAGTCTTGCATAGTATGAGTTGTCCTTCAGGGACGTTTATACTCATGTAGGATGTTAAAATCAACTCAAGCAAAGTATTTTTCCGCAACATATAACTATGTTTTTACTCATGGACTAGTTGATTCCACCAAGCCGAGGGATACGGCTAACTGCTTAACTTAAAACTAGATTTCCCTTAAATAACTTATAAATCTTTCTAAAAGGTGTTTAGTTGTGCTCTCGCCTGAACGTCTGCAGTTATCCCATGCTGACGTGGCATCATGATGTGTGTTTTCTCCTTACTCTAGTATATCCACAATGCAGAGAAAATGCGGGTTGTGATAGTTGGTATCAGAGGGAGGTTGTTTGACAATTGGTCGAACAACTATCTCTAGTTAGTGTTAGTTGTCTAGTTTCATTTCATACACACACTGATGTGTCATCAATACATCTTGGCTAAAGCATGAACACTAGACTCATAGCATGATATGAAGTATACGGGGCATATTATGTAGTATGAGATGCATAATATGTGTTTGTATATGGATCCACCATAGGTGGCAACATATGACAGTTATGTAGTATGAGATGCATAACCATCATCACATGGGTGCCCATTAGCACGTTTTCTTTTTTTTTGTTACATGCGATGTTATGGGATGCATAACATTTAATGTGTATGTCGCTCATAACATGCATTAAGGCCTTTTTAGATTGCATAGCATAACATGCATCATATAACATTGCATTTGCACACGTGCCAAGCTAAAGATTTACACGATGACACATGTACACACATAGTTTTGAGTAAAAAAAAAGAAATTCATGCATTCATGGTTTAGGCACATGAGTCAGTAGGATGACGGTATATCATCCTAAGTTTAGGCATGACATCATTATTGAAAATCTCAGAGCAAGTTAGCAGCTTGAGCAAGTACTTAAGTATGTTTTGTCTGGAATATATTTTTGGTGCTAGCAGTTGGGATAGGTTTTGATTAGTATTCGTTATTTTTATTAGAATGGCACCTAAGCGTATGACGACCAGGTCGGCTCCCTAGTCGGAGGGCGAGTCTTCTGGTGCGCAGAGCGATGAGATGATTGAAAGTATGCAGCAGAGTAATGAGACTTTGTCCAAATAGATGGTGGAGATGTAGTCGCAGATCCAAGCATTGTTATAGGTTGTGTCAGGACAGTTGTTGCGAGTGCAGGACCCAGCTGTGGGTCAGACTGTTCCAGTTCGCCAAGCTCCTCTAGTGCCCCCGGTGTTGTTGCCACCAGAGATGACGTTTATCTCGCATTTCCAGAGACTAGGACCCCCTACTTATGATGGTAGTGCAAATTTTATGGCCTTGGATGATTGTATAATAGCCATCGAGGAGATGTTTGCTTACTTGGGAATTTCAGCGGACCAGGGGGTGATGGTCATTGCGTATCAACTCAAAGGACTTGATAAGAGTTGGTGGCTAAGAGAAAAGGAAAATTTGAAGGATGGATGCTCATGGGAATCCTTCAAGGAGTTGCTGCTAAAGAAGTTTCTACCATCAGTCGAGAGAGACCGCCTGATGAACGATTTTTTGCATTTAAAGCAAAGGCAGCTTACTGTTACCGAGTATGAGGTAGATTTCAGCAAACTAAGTTGTTTTGCCCAAGACTTGGTGTCTTCAGAGTCTAACCGAGTTAAACAATTTCTGGGGGGTCTTAGGAATGACATCTAGCAGCTAGCTAGTGCTTATGGATCTCAAAGCTATGTTGAAGTTGTGGAGGCTGCTCTTGTAACACCCCCTATCCGTCGCATAGCATATAGCAGTAGGTCCGGCCGGGGACCGACGCCATATACTACAGACAGACCGGGTGGTTACTTATGGAAACCATCCAACCAATCTCAACATCCTACACAGAGCATTCTAGCGAAAGCATTATATAAAAGTTGCAATAAAGAACCCAGCATTAGAGCATGAATGTCCACTAATACCAAAATAGGAATGTTATACAAAATACCCAAAAATAAGCCTTAAGGCCTTACAAAATGTTTCACTTCAAATTACATGTTTTACAAACCATGACACGCAGGCCGGTCACACATGAATAAAGCAGTAAACACTTCCAATTAGGCCTTCAAGGGCCAGCTTCGCATTCAGGCTTTAGCCCGCTATTGATCGCTTGGTCCAGCTGCACCTGCAAACAACATACCACCGCACGGTGGCAAAACAAGGCAACGGTCAGCAATGCTGACCAAATTATAACGATCCCGCCCCCAACTCGGGGCGGCGATGCTCCTTCCCTGCATTTCATTAGCATAAGCGAGAAATAAATAATTAGCCATTTCATCACAGACATTGGCTCTCACGGCCACACGCCCCGTGCTCTCAGGGCACATTCTCGGTGAACCTGTCGATGTCACGTAAATTAAAGCCATAGACATTCCGGACTCACCACTGCCACTTGGACGGCCAAACCTATGAGCAATTTGTCTTCTTGGCCTGGGTCACGACAATTTAAGTCATCGACCGCCAAAGACCCTAATCTATGCCAACGGCAAGTGCCACGTGCCTTTAGGTCTCTTTAACCGAACGACATAGAACGGGTACGGTTCCATCTAACCCGTGCTCACATCGCAACGACAATTTAAGCCATTTGCGCGGGTCAAACTTCCACCGAGTCTCAGTTCCATCACAAGTCACAAAACTCGGTTATGTTCAAGTTGGCTCTCAGGCCACCAAGTTGGCAAGATCTCGTATCCGCCTAGTTTTTCGGATGCACCTTTGGGTTAGTCCCCAAGGCTCCCTGCTGCAATCTACCGTGTAGAAAACCCGAAAAACAATCAATAGCACGGAGTCTTCTCCGGCCTTATGCAATGCAACATCACCGATCCAGACCAGCATGTTCGGGTAGGCTTCACACATCATGCCTATGTCCGTTCTCGCTTACGGACTCTAAACAACGGGGACTTCACATATCTACCCGAAGGAACGCCTCCAACTCTCCGCAAACTTGCGAGAGCGGGCTTCCTATGCAAAGAAAGAGAGCTACTCATGCTCAAGATGAGGATCGTTACCCTAGCGTTCCTTTTTGGCGCCATTGAAAAGTAATCGGATGAAAAGCACCGCACTAGCTTTGCCTCCGTGGATCCGGAGTCGGCTCGCGATTTGGAGCTTCGAAGCTCCTCCAATGGCGGGATCTAGCTCCTTCTTCCTCCCTTGGCTCTCCTCTCTCTCTAAGGTTTTAGAAAGATAACACTTAAGAAAAGTGAGGGTTTTCTAAGTCCAATCCCGGGTATATCCCTTCAGGAACAACCCCCAGCCGCTGGATCTCAAAATAAGGAAACGAACGGCTTTGATTCGGGACTAAAATGCCCAATCTGGACCGAACACGGCCTGGCACACGCCCGTATCCAGGGCCGTGTGCCTCATTCTCCGTCAAAATCAGCTCGCCTGGAACCTCACACGGGTATCGAACACGCCCGTATTCGAGCTGACACGCCCATGTTCCATGTGACACGGCCGTGTGGCCAGTCGTGTACCCCTATCATTTTTCCCCAAAATCAACCCGAGCAATGCACGGGTTCTAGGACACGCCCGTGTCCTTACCCGTGTCACCTCAACACGCCTGGACTCCAGGCCGTGTACACGGTCTCGACACTCGACACTTCGTCGAGCGAAGATCGTCGACCTACTGATACGGCCTTGGACACACCCGTGTCCTAGGGGGTGTGCCTTGTCTCGACACAATGTCGAGACCAAGGTGTCGACTTCCCGGGACGAGTGTCGACACGGGTTGACACGCCCTGCGACACGCCCGTGTCGCAGGCCGTGTGCCATGTCTCGACACTTCGTCGAATGCAGAGTGTCGACTTCGCGGCTAAGTGTCGACACGGGTTGACACGCCCTGCGACACGCCCGTGTCGCAGGCCGTGTGCCCAGTCTCGACACAATGTCGAGACCAAAGTGTCGACTTCCCGACTGAGTGTCGACACCGGCTTGACACGCCCTGGGACACGCCCGTGTCCCAGGCCGTGTGCCTGCTGCCAGAACCCAAACTTGCCCAAAACGTCCCCCTTTGCTCCTTTTAGTTTCGGGGCGTTATAACTCTCCCCCTCTTAAAAGAATTTTGTCCACGAAATTATATAAAGGAAAGACATGTACAAAACCAAAATTTGTACCTGAGCGGAACAACTCCGGATACTCGTCAAGCATAGTCTGCTCTCGCTCCCAAGAGAGCTCCTCACGACCGCAATTGTCCCACCGGACCTTGACCATCCTGATCTCTTTATTGCGTAGCCGCTTGACCTCCGAGTCCTCAATCCGCACGGGCTTGACCTTTGTCATTAGCCCACTATCCACCGGTACTTGATCAACCGCGATCACTTGCGTAGGCTCTTGCACCGCCTTCCGAAGCACCGAAATGTGGAATACATCATGTAAACCACTAAGCTCCACTGAAAGCTTCAACCGATAGGCCGCTTCACCAACTCGCTCCAGAACCTCAAACGGTCCAAGGTACCTCGGGCTTAGCTTTTTCAATCGCCGCACCCGCGAGACACCCTTGAACGGCTTGATATTTAGGTACACATAATCACCCACAGCGAACTCCACGTTCCCGTGCTTGACATTATAGTATTTCGCTTGCCGGTCCTGAGCGATATGCAACCTCTCCCGAATGGTTCGCACCAATGAAGTAGCATCCTCCACTTCCGATCGCTTATACAACCTTGACTCACCTCTTTCTAACCAAGACAACGGCGTGCGACATTTTCTACCATATAGGGCCTCGAAAGGCGCCATCTGAATACTCGCTTGGTAGCTATTGTTGTATGCGAACTCCACCAAATAAAGGTGGTCTTCCCATTGCTTCCCGAAATCCATGACACACATGCGGAGCATGTCTTCCATAGTTCTATTGACCCTCTCGGTCTGCCCATCCGTTTGTGGATGGAAGGCTGTGCTGAATTTCAGCTTTGTTCCCAACATTTGCTGCACCAGCCTCCAATCATTGGACGTGAACCGCCCATCTCGGTCACTCACGATGCTGCGGGGCACACCATGAAGCCGTACTATATTATCCACATAAAGCTTTGCCAACTTATCCACCGGATCATCCTTCCTATGCGGAATAAAATGCGACACCTTCGTTAATCGATCAACCACCACCCAAATGGCGTCGTTCCCCTTTTGCGACCTTGGCAAACCGTGCACAAAGTCCATAGTGATGTTGTCGAATTTCCACTCTGGAATAGGCAAGGACTTAAGAAATCCTCCCGGCTTTTGGCACTCCGCCTTTACCAAGGCGCAAGTTTGGCACTTCGCTACGTAGAGCGCCACATCCTTTTTCAAACCCGGCCACCAAAACAGTTTCTTCACATCACGGTACATCTTCGTGCTCCCCGGGTGAATCGAGTACTTGGTATGGTGTGCCTCATACAAAAACTCCACCCACAAATTGCCCACACTTGGGACGCACAGACGACCGTCTTTCCAAAGTAATCCGTCCTCCACGACGAATTGGGGATTTGACCCATCCAGAGCCTCTACCATGAACTGCTTCATATGAGCATCCATATCCAAAGCCTGCCAAATACGATCAGCCAGGTCATATTAGACTTCAGTCCAATTCAGAACTGCTTCAGCACTTGATTGTCTATCCACGCAAACAATCTCCAACGCCTCCAACTCCCGCACCAACCGCTCATCATGCACTGATAGCCAATTGGCTTGAACTGGCGCTCGACGACTCAACGCGTCCGCAACCTCATTCCCTTTGCCAGGCACGTAGTGGATCTTGAATGTATAGTCCCCCAGGAACTCCATCCATCTACGCTGCCTCATATTCAGATCCTTCTGATCAATAAGATACTTCAGACTCTTGTGATCGGTGTAGATATCAATCTTCACACCGTACAAATAGTGTCTCCACAGCTTCAAGGCAAAAATCACGGCCGCTAACTCCAAGTCATGGACCGGATAATTCCTCTCATGCACTTTTAGCTGTCTCGAGCCATAAGCTATTACACTTCCATGTTGTAGTAGTACGCAACCCAAACCGCTGCCCGAAGCATCGCTATAAATCTCATAGCCTTCGGTCCCACATGGCGAACTCAGCACAGGCGCCGTGGTCAACCGACACTTCAACTCCTCAAAAGCTCGCGCGCACTCCGGCGTCCAAACGAACTTATGCTCCTTCCTCGTCAATGTAGTGAGAGGTAACGCTATCCGCGAGAAGTTCTCTACGAAGCGCCTATAATAGCTGGCAAGCCTCAGAAAACTCCGGACTTTCGCTACCGTAACAAGCTCAGGCCACTCCTGTATCGCAACAATCTTCACCGGATCCACAGCAATACCCTCTCCACTTACTATATTCCCGAGGAACGCCACTGAGGATAGCCAAAACTCGCACTTCGAGAACTTGGCATACAACTGATTTCTCCGTAGCGTCTCCAACACCAAATGAAGATGCTTGAAGTGATCTTCCTCACTTTGCGAGTACACCAAAATATCGTCGATGAAGACGATCACGAAATGGTCCAAGTACTCCCTGAAAGTCCTGTACATCAAATCCATGAACACTGACGGCGCATTAGTCAGCCCAAACGACATGACTATAAACTCATAATGCCCGTATCTTATACTAAACGCTGTCTTCGGGATATCACTCTCCCTTATTCGCAGCTGATAGTACCCAGCTTTGAGATCCAATTTTGAGTACACTGTCGACCCGACTAACTGATCAAAAAGATCATCAATCAGGGGGATCGGGTACTTGTTCTTCTCCGTCAGCTTGTTGAGCTCCCGATAATCAATACATAGCCTCAAGCTTCCGTCCTTCTTCTTAACAAAGAGGACCGGTGCGCTCCAAGGCGAAGAACTCAGGCGCACATACCCTTGCTCCAACAACTCTTGCAGTTGAACTTTCAGCTCCGCCATTTCCTTAGGCGCCAGCCGATAAGGAGATCGTGACACAGGCTTTGCACCTAGCACTAGCTCAATCGTAAAATTTATCTCTCGCTGATGCGGGGCTCCAGGAAGATCTGCGGGGAACACATCAGGGTATTCCGATACCACTGAAATACAATCCAACGCGGGCTTCGGCTTTGCAACCTCCACTAATGTAAAGAACAGTTCTGCTCCGGCACGAACCGCCTTCACCACCTGAAGAGCAGACATCAACGTCTTGCTCGACCCCTTTAAGCCCGTAAAAGTCGTCTCACGACTTGCTCCCAGCTTGACTTCCTTGCTACCGCAATCTATATGGGCCTGCTGCTCCGAGAGACAGTCCATGCCAAATAAGACGTCGAACTCCACCAACGGAAGTAAAGACGCCCGCAGGTCGAACTCCTGCTCCCCAATACGAATCTTAACATCGTAGATCCTATCCGCTCGCATCGAACACCCATTGGGCAACAACACATCTAACTTATCCTTCGCCATCGAAGAAGGGACTCCGATGCGTGATATAAATCCTTCGGACAAGAAGGAGTGTGAAGCTCCCGTATCGAAGAGTGCTCGTGCCGGATTTTCACAAATCAATACAAATCCTAAACAAGCAGTGGTAAGGTAACATGTGCATAACAAGTATTTATAAAAATTGACTTGTTATAAATTAAATCGTACCTGTCACCACATCGGCCTGTTTGATGGCCTCCTGTTGGCCAAGATTGTAGACCCTTGGTTGGGCCGGAGCATAATGGGATGCGGTCGACTCCACCGCCTTTCCCTTCTCTTCATAAGTAGCTCCCGGCTTCCTCTCGAACTTAGGACGTCCGCTCCAACAGTCACGGGCAAAGTGCCCCGTCTTTCCACAAGTAAGACACGCGCCCGGGGTCCGACTCGTAGTCGGCCCAGAAGCACCAGAAGGAGCTGGACCCGAAGTCCTATGCTTCTTGAAAGATCTCCAATAGCCGGTCTTTGAAGTAGTCGGCACTTTAAATTCAGATTTCTTCTCACACAAGCTTTTCTTTGCTTGTACATTCATCATGTCCTTCCCCAAGGACCGGGCAGTATTGACCAAGGTTAAGAAACCCTGCATCATCGGCCCCGAAAGTAGTAGTCTCAACTCATCCCTCAAGCCTTAATAGAAGCGATTAGTCTTGCGCTCCTCATCCACGATGGTGGAGCTAGCATAACGACTCAAACGAGTGAACTCATGGAGATATTCATCCACGCTCTTCTCTCCCTGAACCAACTTTAGAAATTCGTTTTCCAACGCTATCTTCTGCGTCGAAGGGAGGTATCTAGCCAAGAATAATCTCGAGAACTCTTCCATCGAGACATCACCAACTTGCCTACCTCTCAATAATTGCAGCTCCAATCCTTCCCACAACATTCTCGCTTCACCGTCCAAAAGGAACGTAGCGATGGTGATCATTTGCCACTCCTCCGTCTCCGTTGCTGTCATGACTCTCTTCACCCTGGAGAGCCAGTCTTCAGCCTGAGATGGGGTTCCCAACCCCGAGAATAACGGAGGGTTAAAGCTCATTACATGCTTAAGCTGCGCGGGCTTATATAACGGAGGGTTAAAGCTCATTGCAGGCTGCGCATTTATCACGGCCAACACCGCTTCAGCCACCAATCGAATATTCTCAGCCGACAGAGGTGTTGTAGGAGCAACATCCGGTGCACTACTAGCCTCAGAAACTCGGCGTTCTGACGGCCCAACACCACTTCTGGTCACCTATAGTGGTACAAAACACCGTTAAGTGACCAAATAAATTGCAAACAGCAATTATAGGAACACGCAGGTTCCTCAAACACAAGTATTTTCATTCCTAAGTGGACATTCATGGGTTCTTTTTACTGTTATTACAATGATGCACACAATGTGCTCACCACCCCTTAAAAAGAATTCGCCCACGAATTCCCTGAAGCCCGACCAAAACCAGTAGTCTGATACCAAATTGTAACACCCCCTATCCGTCGCATAGCATATAGCAGTAGGTCCGGCCGGGGCCCGACGCCATATACTACAGACAGACCGGGTGGTTACTTATGGAAACCATCCAACCAATCTCAACGTCCTTCACAGAGCATTCTAGCGGAAGCATTATATAAAAGTTGTAATAAAGAACCCAGCATTAGAGCATGAATGTCCACTAATGCCAAAATAGGAATGTTATACAAAATACCCAAAAATAAGACTTAAGGCCTTACAAAATGTTTCACTTCAAATTACATGTTTTACAAACCACGACACGCAGGTCAGTCACACATGAATAAAGCAGTAAACACTTCCAATTAGGCCTTCAAGGGCTGGCTTCGCATTCAGGCTTTAGCCCGCTATTGACCGCTTGGTCCAGCTGCACCTGCAAGCAACATACCACCGCACGGTGGCAAAACAAGGCAACGGTCAGCAATGCTGACCAAATTATAACGATCCCGCCCCCAACTCGGGGCGGCGATGCTCCTTCCCTGCATTTCATTAGCATAAGCGAGCAATAAATAATTAGCCATTTCATCACAGACGTTGGCTCTCACGGCCACATGCCCCGTGCTCTCAGGGCACATTCTCGGTGAACCGGTCGATGTCACGTCAATTAAAGCCATAGACATTCTGGACTCACCACCGCCACTTGGACGGCCAAACCTATGAGCAATTTGTCTTCTTGGCCTGGGTCACGACAATTTAAGTCATCGACCGTCAAAGACCCTAATCTATGCCAACGACAAGTGCCACGTGCCTTTAGGTCTCTTTAACCGAACGACATAGAACGGGTACGGTTCCATCTAACCCGTGCTCACATCGCAACGACAATTTAAGCCATTTGCGCGGGTCAAACTTCCACCGAGTCCCATTTCCATCACAAGTCACATAACCCGGTTATGTTCAAGTTGGCTCTCAGGCCACCAAGTTGGCAAGATCTCGTATACGCCCAGTTTTCCGGGTGCACCTTTGGGTTAGTCCCCAAGGCTCCCTGCTGCAATCTACAGTGTAGAAAACCCGAAAAACAATCAATAGCACGGAGTCTTCTCCAGCCTTATGCAATGCAACATCACCGATCCAGACCAACATGTCCGGGTAGGCTTCACACATCATGCCTATGTCCGTTCTCGCTTACGGACTCGAAACAATGGGGACTTCACATATCTACCCAAAGGAACGCCTCCAAATCTCTGCAAACTCGCGAGAGCGGGCTTCCTATGCAAAGAAAGAGAGCTACTCATGCTCAAGATGAGGATCGTTACCCTAGCGTTCCTTTTTGGCGCCATTGAAAAGTAATCGGATGAAAAGCACCGCACTAGCTTTGCCTCCGTGGATCTGGAGTCGGCTCGCAATTCGGAGCTTCGAAGCTCCTCCAATGGCGGGATCTAGCTCCTTCTTCCTCCCTTGGCTCTCCTCTCTCTAAGGTTTTAGAAAGATAACACTTAAGAAAAGTGAGGGTTTTCTAAGTCCAATCCCGGGTATATCCCTTCAGGAACAACCCCCAGCCGTTGGATCTCAAAATAAGGAAATGAACGGCTTTGATTCGGGACTGAAATGCCCAATCTGGACCGAACACGGCCTGGAACATGCCCGTGTCTAGGGCCGTGTGCCTCATTCGCCGTCAAAATCGGCTCGCCTGGAACCTCACACGGGTATCGAACACGCCCGTGTTCGAGCTGACACGCCCGTGTTCCATGTGACACGGTCGTGTGGCCAGCCGTGTACCCCTATCATTTTTCCCCAAAACCAACCCGAGCACTGCACGGGTTCTAGGACACGCCCGTGTCCTTACCAGTGTCACCTCAACATGCCTGGACCCCAGGCCGTGTACACGGTCTCGACACTCGACACTTCGTCGAGCGAAGATCGTCGACCTACTGACACGGCCTTGGACACGCCCGTATCCTAGGTCGTGTGCCTTGTCTCGACACAATGTCGAGACCAAGGTGTCGACTTCCCGGGACGAGTGTCGACACGGGTCGACACGCCCTGCGACACGCCAGTGACGCAAGCCGTGTGCCATGTCTCGACACTTCGTCGAATGCAGAGTGTCGACTTCGCGGCTAAGTGTCGATACGGGTCGACACGCCCTGCGGCACGCCCGTGTCGCAGGCCGTGTGCCCAGTCTCGACACAATGTCGAGACCAAAGTGTCGACTTCCCGACTGAGTGTCGACACCGGCTTGATACGCCCTGGGACATGCCCGTGTCCCAGGCCGTGTGTCTGCTGCCAGAACCCAAACTGGCACAAAACGTCCCCCTTTGCTCCTTTGAGTTTGGGGCGTTATAGCTCTGAAGGTTGAGGCGATTGACAATGCCAAGAATCGAGGTCAATAAATGAGAAAGGATAAGAGGAAGATCGGTGAGGGTAAGAGTTCCCAAGAATCCGACCCCGCTTCAGGGAAAAGTAGCAAGGAGATATGCAGCTTCTGTGGCCGGCCAGGAGATCCATTTGAAAGATGTTACCATAGATTAGGAGCATAGAAGAAGGAGCAGGTGCATGCGATTCATGGTGCTTCTAAAGCGGATTTGGTTTGTGCTACATGTATGCAGAGGGAGCATAATGCTCCCCATTGTTATCATAAGGATAATACCTGCTTCTAGTGTGGGCAGAAGGGACATGTTAAGCCGAAGTGCCCGCAGGTGCAGCCCCCGTTGCAACCAGTTCTACTTCAGGCCTTGTCACCACCGTAGCTATTGGACAAGGGGAAGGGCAAGCTGAACATGGTTTTTTTGGAGGAAGCTCAGACGTCTTCGCAAGTAATATCAGGTTAGATCCTAACCTAGTTCCAACTTTTAGTGTGCAACTATAGTTTCAACGTTTGTTTCCTTAGTTGCGTATGCGATTTTTATAGGAAATTTTAAGGTAAATAACTGTTGGGCACGTGTTCTGTTCGATTCTGGCGCTACCGACTCATTTGTGGTTAGGGATTTCGTTGAGCATCATCGTTTGACTCTCGATCGGGTTGGTGACACGTTTAGTGTCAAGCTTCCTTCTGGTGATTCTGTTGTATCAAACCAAAGCATTCAAAGTTGTCCGATCCTGTTAGGTGATTTTCTAGTAGTTGTTGACCTGAAGGTGATAGACTTGGAATACTTTGATGTGATTTTGGGCATGGATTGGTTGTCCAAGTATGATGCGGTTATCCAGTGCAAGGTCAAGCGCTTGGACTTTAAGATGGACAACGGTCAACCCAGGAGTGTTTATGGTTTTCCGCGCCAAGTTTCTCCGATTATTTCTGCGGTATGTGCTCAGAAGCTGTTAAATTCCAGATATTTTGCTTGTTTGGTTTATGTGTTGGTGACCGATAGTAGTTTACCGCGAGTGGAGGAGATTGCTGTTGTGCGCAGGTTTCCGGATGTATTTCCTGATAATCTTCATGGTCTTCCGCCCGAGAGAGACGTGGAGTTCGTCATAGATCTGGAGCCAGGTACTCGTCCTTTTGCTAAGGCCCGTATGGCCCTGCGTGAGATGGAGAAGCTGTGTACCCAATTAGATGAGTTACTTCAGAATTGTTTTATTAGGCCGAGTTCTTCTCTATGGGGTGCTCCTGTGTTGTTTGTAAAGAAAAAGAATGGATCAATGAGACTTTGCATCGATTATAGAGAGTTGAATAAGGTGACCATCAAAAATAGATATCCCATGCCAAGGATTGATGACCTATTTGATCAGTTGTGTGGTAGCTCTGCATTTTCAAAGATTGATCTTCATTCTGGCTACCACCAATTGAGAATTCGTGAGGCAGATATTTCACGGACTACTTTCCGTTCACGGCATGGGCATTTTGAGTTTTTGGTAATGTCTTTTGGATTGACTAATGCGCCCTCTGCCTTTATGGATATAATGAACATGGTATTTAAGGATTTCCTGTACTGTTTTGTGGTTGTTTTTATAGATGATGTTTTGGTATACTCCTGCAATGCTGATGAGTATGCCCAGCACTTGCGCCTAGTTTTGTCTACCATGAGGGAGCATAAGTTATATGTAAAGTTAAGTAAGTGAGAGTTTTGGCTTCCTCAGGTTTCTTTTCTGGGTCATGTGGTTAATAAGGATGGAATTTTTGTGGCCCCTGAGAAGATAGCTGTTGTCATGGATTGGAATAGGCCTTCTACTCCCAAAGAGATACGGAGCTTCCTAGGGCTGGCTGGCTATTATAGAAGGTTTGTTGAGGGTTTCTCTACGTTGTCTACACCATTGACTAAGCTTATGCAGAAAAACGTAGCTTTTGTGTAGAGCGATAAGTGCGAGGAAGCTTTTCTGGAATTGAAGAGGAGATTGTGCACTGCTCCGGTGTTGACCTTGCCTACCAAAGGGATAGAGTATGTTTTTATGTGGATGCATCACACGTGAGACTTGGTTGCATATTGATGCAAGAAGGCAAAGTGATAGCGGATGGGTCAAGGCAGTTAAAGACTCATGAGAGGAATTACCCTACACATTATTTAGAATTTGCAGCTGTGATTTATACCTTGAAGTTATGGAGACATCTTTTATATGACGCTTTGTGCAAAATTTACACCGATCATAAGAGTATGAAGTACGTATGCACTCAAAAGGAATTGAATTTGCACCAGTGGAAGTGGTTAGAGTATGTGACATATTATGATGTGGAGATCCAATATCATCCGGGTAAAGCTAGTGTGGTAGTCGATGCCCTGAGTAGGAATTCAGCAAAGATTTTTAATCTTTCTGTGGATTCGCTGGTGGAAGAATTTCTTCTGATGGATATAACGGTGGGGAGTAGCGACTCGCCCAGCAGTTTGGAAGTATTAGAGCCTTCATGGATTTCACTTATGAGGCTACATCAAAGGTATGATCCTGATTTGATGCACCTTTATAATAGAACTGCGAAAGAGTAATTTCCAGACTTTTCGATTGATGACGCGGGTACTTTGAAGTACCGCGGTAGATTTTTTGTCCCCAATGTTGGAGATATTCGAGTTAAGTTGTGCGAAGAGGTGCATGGCTCTAGTGTTGCCTACCACCCTGGTTCTACAAAAATGTATAAGGATCTGAAGCAGATTGCCTGGTGGTATGGAATAAAGGGTGATATAGCTAAGTATGTATCAGAATATTTTACTTGCAAGCAAGTGAATGTCGATCATGGTAGGCCTGGAGGCAAGTTGACGCCCTTAGAGATTCCAGGTTGGATGTGGGAGAGCATTTCGATAGATTTTATTACTGGATTGTCAAGATCTCCCCAAGGACACGATTCAGTTTGGGTTATTGTGGACAGATTGACGAAGTGTGCTCATTTTGTGCCATTTAAGATCGACTACTCCATGAATAAAATAGTTGAGTTATACTTGGATGAAGTCATCGGGTTACACAGAGTGCCTGTCATTATTGTATCAGATCGAGACTCCCAGTTTACGTCTCGCTTTTGGAAGAGTTTACAGGAAGGATTGGGTACCGATCTGTGGTATTCCACCGCTTATCATATACATACTAATGGTCAGACGGAGAGAGTAAACTACATCGTAGAAGATATGATCAGATGTTATATTTTGGACCACAGATTAGCGTGGGATGAGCGATTGAGACAAATGGAGTTCACATATAATAACAGTTATCAAGAAAGATTGCAGATCTTCCCGTTTGAGGCTTTGTATGGGAGGCATTATAGAACTCCCTTATTTTGGGTTGAGGTTGGTGAGAGACCATTGTTGGGTCCTGAAGCGTTAGAGGAAATGGAAGTTTCTGTAAAGCATATTCGAGAGAAGATTCAGATAGCTCAAGTGTGATATAAGAAGAATGCCAATCGGTGTAGAACCGATTTAGAGTTTGCTATTGGGGATATGGTGTTTCTTAAAGTTTCCCCGATGTCTGGTGTTAAGAGGTTTGATAATTACCACAAGTTGGACCCGAGGTACGTGGGACCTTTTAAAATTGTTGAACCGATTGGGGTGTCAGCATATAGGCTGGATTTGCCTGCAAGTTTTCCCGGTGTGCACGATGTTTTTCATGTGAGCCAATTACGGAAGTGTGTGCTAAGCGACAGGAAAGTTCTTAATTTTGTGCCCCAGTTGGAGCCCAAACTTTCGTATGTGGAAGTGCATGTTCATGTTTTGCACTTATTACTTGATTATTTTCCTTTGCCACTTGTATTTTCTTGCTGAGGTGTTCTTCATTTGAATGCCTCAGATTCAGGGCATTAGCAGGATGAGCGACTAGGTTGGTGTTGCTAGTGGATTGTTGTGTTGTAGAGGTCTTTCTCACCATTGTGAGGTAGTTTTTGGTTGTTCTCTTGTTAGTACAGACATACATGCTCACCAGTGGGTTCGTGTCAAGTTGTTGACGTCCACTGGTGGTTTTCTTTTGAAATGCTAATTACTTTGCTAAGCTGCTGAGCATGCCTGTTTTCTGTGGTTGTTTATACTTGCTTTTTAGGAAGGCTTTATGCTAGGTTGCATGTTAGATATTTTAACTTATAAAAACATTTTTATTAGTATTTAATACTTGCCATCTCTTTTAAAACTAAAACACTATTTTCTAGTTAGCGCAAAGACATTTCTTATACTTAGTATAAATATAGAGTCTTGCATAACATGAGTTGTCTTTCGGTGACATTTATACTCATGTAGGATGTTAAAATCAACTTAAGCAAAGTATTTTTCCACAACGTATAACTATTTTTTTACTCATGGACTAGTTGATTCCACGAAGCCGAGGGATACAGCTAACTGCTTAACTTAAAACTGGATTTCCCTTAAATAACTTATAAATATTTCTAAAACATGTTTAGTTATGGTCTCACATGAACGTCTGCAGTTATCCCATGCTGACGTGTCATCATGACACATGTTTTCTCCATGCTCTGATATATCCATAATGCGGAGAAAATGCGGGTTGTGACATTGGTGGTTGGTAATTTTGTTTTCTTGGACTTTTGGCGTTGGGGTGTGTGGCCCTAAACTTTCATTTTGTCTAAATCTCTCTAGTATTCGTTGCCTCACTTCTTTTTTGGCCGATCTGTGCCGTGGAGTGTTCGAAAGGTTCAGATAAGTAAGTTTAAGGCAAGTGGTGGTTTGCTCCCTTGCCCAGCCTCTTGCAAATTTCTTATGTATCATTCTCTAATTTTTTTGTCGATCTTGCTGTTAGATTTTATACTTCCATGTCATATATTCTGTCTACTAATAGTTTTACCTCATTCAAGTAGCAGTAAATTGTCTTTTCTTCTTGTTAAGTTGTTGTGGGGTTCTTTTACTTGTGTTTGGGCTCCTGCCTTGTCTACCCCTCCATTTCTCTTATTTTCTGGAACTTATTCATGGTCTAGGTTAACTGTTGTCAAAGATTCCTAAATCCAATAACTTTTATTTAGATGGGAAAGTTTCTGGCAGGAATATAACTAAGTTTTGGCATTAAGTGCTTTGAGTGTAGCTGCCTTGGCGTCGAGTGCGTTGAGTGGACTCAGTCTTGGCATCGAGTACTTTGAGTGTAGCCGCCTTGGCATCGAATGCGTTGAGTGGACTCAGTCTTGGCGTTGAGTGAGTTGAGTGAACTTAGCTAGGCGTCGAGTGAAGTAAAATTCATTGAGTTAAGTCCAGGCGTTGAGTGAATCTATCATGGCGTCGAGTGCGTTGAGTGAACTCAGCTAGGCATCGAGTGCTTTAAGTGAATCTGCCTTTGGAGTCAAGTGCGTTGAGTGAACTCAGTTAGGCGTCAAGTGCTATAAGTGAATCTGATTTTTGCATCGAGTGCATTGAGTGAACTCAGCTAGGCATCGAGTGCTTTAAGTGAATCTGCCTTTGGCGTCGAGTAAACTCAGTTAGGTGTCGAGTGCGTTGAGTGAATCTACCTTGGCATTGAGTGTGTTGAGTGAATCTGCCTTGGCGTCGAGTGCATTGAGTGAAGCAGGGAGGCATCTACTGGCTGTAGTCTTGGTGTTGTGTGATTTCAGAGTTACTTTCTAGTAATTTTAGTATGTCAGTCGAGTGACTTTGAGTTCATCAAGTCATATTCGACATGGAAATCTGATGCTAAGCCTTGGGTTTCTTTTTGTTTATTAATATAATGTATGATTATTTGTGGCCTTAATTGGCAGTGGATAAAGGACCACTACCTCAGTATCAGTTTGTGAATCATTACACCTGGTGGGTTTTTTTCTCTCTTCTTATGGGTTATTGGGTTGTGTTGGACAATGTGGCCACCACCACAGTGCCTTTTTGAGATGTTTGGTCTGAAGGTTGGTGTTGGATAATGTGGCCCCCAACTTAGTATAGTTTTTACCGGTGTTAATGATTCACGTGTTTTGAGCTGATCAGTCTCTTTTGTTTATATATATATATATATATATATATATATATATATATATATATATATATATATATATATATATATATATATATATATATATATATATATAGACACACACACCCACACACATATGTACTTATGCATGTACTTGTAGATGTTAATGAAGCATGACTTTATAATGCACTTGGTGCAACTTCTCATACTTAAAACTCTATAAATTCTTCATTTGCTTATTATTATTTTATGATTTATATGTTGTGGTTTGACAGCTATTCTGTCTTGTGCTGGTAACCCTTTAACTTCTCTTGATTTTTTACCTTTGGTTTTCTTTTGCCACTTGTTCATTCTTGCTAAAGTGTTCCTTCTTTTGAATGTCTCAGGCTCAGAGCTGTAGCAGGTTGGGTGGCTAGAGTTGGTGGCCTCAGGTTTTCAGCAGTAGTTCTTACCTCCCCTTCGTGAGGTAGTTTTGTTGTTTTCTTTTTAGTTCATAGATACATGTGTTTTTGGTGGGTTTGTGTCAGGTTGTTGACGCCCACTCGAGATTTTATTGAATGTTATGTTACTCACTAGCTGCTAAGTCACTTTCTAGATGATTTGCTGGTTTTACTTGATCTCTGGGAAGGATTTTGTTGAAACCAGTCACTTGGATCCACCTAGAGTTCGGACCTGAAGCTGCAACACACACTTACTCTTCTCAAATTGACCTCCCGACGTTAGTCATAGGACCAGAAACAGACCGATGGTCTCAGCTCGGAAGTCCCACCTCTTACCCGGAAGAATCTGAAGTTCTTCCCCTCCGTAGACAATGCTGAGCTAGGTGCCTCTGAGGAAGAATATGGCAAGGTTCAACAACCTCCTCAAGGAAGCTTATCGGTCTATTTATAGGCATCTGTGTCTGATCTGCAAATAATAATACTGAACCAACCTTAAATTACCAAAATACCCTGGGTTGGGTCTGTCAATAGCCAAACTCCGCTGTTCTGAAAGGTTATATGCATACCACCGAGGGTAAAAGGGTAAAATTACCCGGGGTAGAAGAGTAAAATCCCCCTTGGTGGTAAGAAGGTACAAACATCCTTCCTTCTATATGGCGAGTGGGGAAATGATCAGCGGGCGAGACGATCTCACCTGCTCGTCTCGCTGGCTTCCCGCCTCATGGGAGTCATCTCGCCCTCAAGGGCCAGCCCGATGGCCTAGAGGACGTCTCGCCTACAGCGCCAAGCCCCATCTCGCCTTCTACGAGTGGACCACATGGTTGCACTCGCCTATTCCATTCCTCTCACCAGCTGCTTGAGCCACCTCCCGCGAGCCCAAGGTTCTACACAATCCCCGTTCTTTTCGAGGTTGCCTCAAGCTCGGAAAGAAAGCCAACCGAGGCTCGTGGTCATTGGGATTCATTTATGAGAATCTTTGGCGGGCCCTCCCCCTGGAGTCTATAAATATGAGACCCTACCTCATCATGGAGTGCCCCCTTTTTCCTTTACACCTCTCTTCTACCCTCAACATGTCTCATAGCCAGAATTTCCGTGAGCATATCGCAATGGTCCGGAAGCAAAATAAAGCAAATGTGGCCGCCCTGGTTCCATCTTTGGTCCGCACCCCCACTTCAGCACCTTCATCATCTCGCCTGAAGAAGGCAAAGACCGCCGACCCTCCACTCTCTGCCGGTGCGACCACTTCGGCACCCTCGACAGCTGATACACTTCCTCCCGCATCCTCTAGGGAGAGACAGGTGATTCTTGACTCTTCCTATCGCCTCTCTTTTATTTTATCATCTCGCTTATTGACCATGTTCTCTCAGGGAAACCTCGCTGATTCCCCCATGCCTGCGAATCCTCCTGACATTACCGACCAACATAATCAATGCACCGACTCGCCTCAGGAATCTTCCCCCCTATCACGAGGAAAGAAGACCTCTCATGGCTTGTGGGGAACTCTCGCATCCCAAGTAAGTAAACATCTTGTCATTCTGCTTCACACAGATTCCTATTCCCTTACCAGGTACATTCGAGACCATTGGGCTAGCCTTCTTGCGATACCATCCTTCATTATGATCTTCCACTTTTTTGTTGCGCAAGTATCCAGTTTGACTCGGGTACTGAGGATTCCTCCGTGTCGGATGCCCTCTCGCCTCTTCCTTTCCCAGATGATATCGAAGACTACCTGGGTAATCCTATGGACCCTCTGGAGATGAAGCTCCAGGCGGCCAGGATGTTTCGAAAATACACTCACGTCATCCGTGAGATGGAACGGGAGAAGCAAGCCACTGATCGGCGCATTGGCTGGCTAGAAACTGAGTGCGCTCGCCTCTCTGTCGAGGTCGATGCTGAAGCCGTAATAGATGGGGCAGACCCCCAGGCCATCATAAATGAGACTGACCAACATATCCATCTCGTGCGGCGCGGTCTAGACGTCGTACGTGCCTTTCATCGACCTGGTCGCCCTCCATGCGCGGGTTCTTACGGTGGTCGTTGGAAGTGGCACAAGAATTGAGGGGTCTTGGCTTCGTCTCACCTGTTTAAGAGTCTAGCCCGTTTAATGCTTCCTTGTAACTTTGTTGTGTATTGATCGGTTACCCGCCTGCTTAATTATTAATTTGTTATTTAGATCCCCCTGGACAAGATGCCCGCTTCGTGCGGGATGAAGTAATGATAATTTATTATGATATTTTTGTCAACCTCTTTCATGATGGGTTTTCATTAAAGCTGTGTTTATTAATCTACTTTTTTATTTTACTTTCGGCTCATCAGAAAAGTCGCAGTGGCATTCCGCGCCTCGGGGTCAGGAGAGAGAGATAGAAGATGAACCATCGGGGTTGCCCCTTCGGCTTCTGCCTTCTCACTTTCCCGCCCATTTTTCTACTCTCTCAAACTGCTATAAATACCCCCCCAGATCTAGAAGCTCTACACTTGCGCTATCACTTCCTGATGCTGCCGAGATCCAGAGTTTTTGCTTGCTCCTCCTCGCCTACCTCTTCTCACCTCCCACTTCCACCTCTCTTTTATATCCCCTTCTATTTCTTTCATCTCGCTCACCACGGGGAAGAAGAGAGCAGAAGAAGATGAGGACCGCAGCCGCTGCGGAAGACGATTTACTGACCACGACTTCCCTCCTGACAGAATGTCCGAAGATGATTACAATTGCTTTGCCAGCGAGTTCCTGGCTGAGGGGTATGAGTCTCGCCCGCCAAATATCTGCGAGGAGATTAACACCTTCTACTCCAGCGAACTCGCCTTCCCCATCTTTCACTTCGAGGCGGGGCTAAGACTCCCCCTCTGGCCAGAGGTAAAACAGGCTTTGAAATACTTTGGCGTTGTCCACACATAGCTCAACCCAAACGTGGTCTCGATGTTGGTTGTGTTGAATTTTCTCAAAGTGGTCAACAAGATAGTCTGACGCCAAATTAATATTCTCAGCACTACCAAGATCACACCTTGATCAAGCGGAAGCCCAGAGAGCAAGCTTAACACCAAATGAAAATGGAAGAACAAGAAGATCTTATATTTAAACTTCTTTACAAGGCGAGGTATACGTGGCAAGACATGATTTCGCCAGTACACAAGGAAATAGAAAGAACAAAAACAAGCCGAGTGGACAGCACTGGAGATCGCCGAGACCGCCCAGTCCGGCAAGGTCGTCGAAGCCGGCAGAACTGCAGCTGCTACAAGCCGAATAGAACACGGAGTCCGTCGAGACCGCGAGGTCATGCGGACACACCGTTATTCGCTGACTACTGCTAAACTGAAGAATAGACCGCCTACCCGCCTGAGTCCGGCGAACAGGTTATTGGACTTGGAAATGCTGAAGCTGAGAAATAACTGACAAGCTGCAGAAGCCACCTACTGAGACCGCAGAGACCGCAAACTTCACTGAAACTGACCGAAGTCAAAGCCAAACTCCTGGCTACTCAATGCACACAGCAAACAATTATCTCTACTCAATCCGCGCAAACAGGAAAATCCAGACCACAACAAAAGACCAAGTCCCACTTACTGTTCACTCAGTTACTGTAGATGTGCCTGGGGGGTCTATTTATAGGCGAGGTGAGGAGTGTGGTCACCACCCTAGTGAATAGAGTCACCGCCACAGCCCGTGCACTAGCAAAGCTCTGTCCGTTGAGTCCGCAAGTACTTAGCCAGATTCCAACAAAAAACCGCCAGGAGGAAGACAAGGATGTTCACCACCAGGCCGACTCACACCAGTCTGCCCACACTATGCAGACAAGGCATCAGATTGCATAGCCCGCAAACATCACCGCACATGGACATCCACAAACACTACTGCGATAGTCCGCACACTATATGTAGACAAAGAGGCAGTCCGCATAGTACGAGATCAAAACCTCCATCTGCCACGAGTCCACGACCAACTTGCAGTCCGCCCAGTGTAACGTTGTGGCCCATCAGACTATCTACCGGCCCACCGGGCGCGTTACAGGGAAAATGCGGGTCGTGACACCCGGTCAACAACGGACTCAGCGGATACCGCGGACACACTGGACTTGTCACAAAATATGACCAAGTCCAGTAAACCACCAAGAGCCAGTGCGAGCTCGGCGAACAAGGCCCAGTCTGTCTGCTATAACGGCCCTAATTCAACTTTGGGTTTCAGGATTGGTTGACATGGACTGGGACATGGGTGTGTCCCCGGGCGTGTCTTGCTTGGGTTGAGTAGTCGAGTGCGTGGTCGACGAATTTCGGTCGACGAAGTTTTCGGGAGGGAACACGCCCATTAACACGGGCGTGGCAGGGGGCGTGTCCTCCTCAGGTTCGACGATTTTCCACTAGAGTGATTTGGTCGGCAATCGTCGAGTGAAGTCACGGCCATGACACAGGAGTGCCACTTGGGACATGGGCGTGTCACCAGGCATGTACTTTACTCGAGTATGTCTCGAGAAATGATCTCGAGTGGGTATCTTTTGTCTTGAGTAGGGGAGGTGACACGGGCGTGTCATCCTTTGGACACGGGCGTGTCCTGCCCAACTACTCGAGTAGTTGTCTCGAGTAGGTCTCGAGAGGGTCTCGAGAGCCTGACACGGGCATGTCAGCCATGTGACACGGGCATGTCAACCATGTGACACAGGTGTGTTACATGACGTGGCTTATTTTGGATAAGGCGGTTCGTGCACCGCTTAGGGGACACGGCCTGTGACACGGGCATGTTACAGGGCGTGTCAGACCCGAGAGAGCTGTTTTCAGGGAATTTTTTTGGCCGTTCCTTTTCTTCCTATGGGATCTGTTGGCTCAAATTTCTCCTTGCTGATAAGGCCGAAAATGAAGAATTAGCTCTTCATTTCATCTTCTTCTTCTTCTTCTCACTTTCCAAGAGAGAGAAAGAGAGAGAGGGCAAGGGAAGGAAAGGAGGAAGGACGAAATCCGCTGCTGGAGGAGCTGCGGAGTGTGGATTGAAGATCCGAGTTCGGATTCGTGGAGGCAACGATGAGATAGTGATTTCCATCCGGCTGATTCATGGCTCCGAAGCGATCTTCAAGGGTAACGATCTCCTTCTTGGACATTGCAGTCCTTTCGTTATGCACATGCGTGGAATTATCCACCAAGAGGTGGATCTAGTAAGTGATTTCGTGGTTGGGTCTGCATCTAGAGCCAAAATTATGAAGTACGGCATAGGCATGTTGTGTGAAGCCCATCTGGACCGTTAGTCTGGATTGGTGATGATCATGGGTAAACCGGAGAAGACTCCGTAGATTTGATGATATGAAATATATGCTTTGTGTATTGGATGAATGAATGCTATGTGATGATGGTTATGGATGTAGGGAGGCTTTGGTTAAGATCCTGGTTATGTTGAGAGATCAATATGTAGCATGTCTGGGGGAAATGCAGAATGAACCTGGCTTGTTACACCACATGGTGTGGGTTGATCTGTATTTGAGGATCGATGGGTGGCAATGTTTGGGAGGAAGTGAGGTGGACCCTACTTGCTGCACCACATAGCATGGGTCGATCGGATATAGGTGAGGGGTCGATGGGTGGTAATGTCGGGGGAGCCTCGATAGACCTGGCTGCCACACCACATGGTGTGGGTCAATCTGCTCTGGTTGGTTGTGAATGCTGTGAGGTAGTACCTCTGAGTGGTATGGACGGGATGTCGCCAGCATTGGACTGCTGGACTAGGATCGAACTGCCCAACCAACAAGTGAAGAACCTCTGATCGGCGGTGTACGACTGGGATATCCGGTATACTAATAAGGTGCCCTGAGTGCACGAAGCGTCTGGTGGATACCAACATTTGTGATATGGTTGTGGTTGCTAGATTACTAGAGAGATTATGATATGGCAATGCATACAGGGAAGCAACCACTGACCCGGGTAAGGGGTAGGGTCGTTATAATGGGTCAGCTAAAGCTGACTGTTACTTTGTTTGCCGCTCTTGGGTGGATAATGAATTGCAGGTGCTGCTGCTTGAAATGAACTGAGCGGAATGGATGGATTGCTGCTAAAGGCCCTTGAAGGTCGTGCGAAGGCGTGTTTGGATTTCATTTGTGGCCGGCCTACGTGCTGATGTACGAAAATGTATTTGTGTAAAGAGAAACCTGTAATGCCTTAAGGCCATGTGTGCGTGAGTTGTATACATTCCTGGTTTGGATATATAAATGTGGAGTTTATATAGTCGTGGACATTTTTTGAGTTGAGTTCATGTTAACATAAAATGCTGTGTTAGAATGTATTGAGGTAGGATGTGAGTAGATTTTGATTTCCACAAGTAATTCCGCCGCCTGTCTGTGACATATGGCGTGGGGCCCCGACCGGACCCATCGTTATATGCCACGTGACGAGTGGGGGCGTTACAAAGTGGTATCAGAGCCAGGTTGAGATTGTTTGGGAGGAGAAAACATAATTGAACTCACGAATATCCACTAGGAATGTATTTCATGCACGTGAAGTGCGTGAGTGTGTCAGCAATGTATAATTACCGTTATGAAATGGATACTTAGTGGTGTTTTGTACATAGATTGGTGGCGAGGAGTGGTGCTGGGCAGTCTGAGCCCCAGCGGTCTGATGAAAGTACAGCACCCGTTGAAGCGCCTATACCTCCCTTGGCGGAGACCATACGGATGGTGACGGAGACGGTGCTTGCGGTGTTACAGGCACAGCCTACGTGGCAGGCAAGGCCTGCCGGGGTGCCAGTATGGCCCGGTGCAAGGCAAGGGCGCCCTGATGTTGTGGCGGATGAGCAAGCAGCAAACGAGCAGTTGAAATGGTTTATGGAGTTTCACGCATTTGTAAATACAGCCCGAGCGCTGAAAAAGGATTTGAAACGGTTGCAGGATAAAAAGAAATTGGCAATGGAAAAATATAAATGCAAAGTTCTGCAATCGGAAAAGTCGAAGTTTAGGCGACGAGATAAGCAGAGATTCAGGCCTGCCAAATCAACTCTGTCGGCTCTGTTTTTGAGGGCAACCTCTAGACAAGGACGTGTAGAGCCACACACGTGTTTTAACTATGGCAAGCAAGGACATTTAGCCAACTATTGTTGGAGTGGTCCACCAAAGACTGAGAAAAAGACTGGTTCATCGTATGAAGAAAAGGGTAAAGCAATGGACGAGTCATCTGCATCCCGAACGCAACCTCGATTGTATAATTTGGAAGCACAAGAGCCGCAAAGCTCAGTTGGTAAAATACAGCCACGAGTGTTCAATTTGGGATTGCAAGAGCAGATAAAACAATATTTGCAAACTCAGGCGGCTGAGCAGCGAAAGGAAACGTAGAATAGAGATCTGATGTAATATGACTGATGTGCTTATGGGCTATGTATGATGATGATACTATTGTACATATAGGTGTTATGGTATGTGGAATAATAACAGGTTGGTGCACGCTTGTGATATGGACGTGATCACTCGATTTGAATTTTGTGGCTGAATGTGCACAGATGGGAGTTAGAGATGTATTTATGTGCTGCATGTGTTAGTTGGGTTGTGCGAAGCCTTGGGGTTGAGACAAGATGCAGCCTCTGAGCTCTAACCCGGCTCGCGGTAGAGTGGTTGATTCGAGTGATGGATTGCGAATAGTGAAATTGTGCGTGGTTATGTGGCTGTCATGAGCCAAATTTTGGGGACGAAATTTTTTTGAAGGAGGGGAGGATTGTAATAGCCCCAATTCAACTTTGGGTTTCAGGATTGGTTGACACGGCCTGGGACACGGGCGTGTCCCAGGGCGTGTCTTGCTTGGGATGAGTAGTCGAGCGCGTGGTCGACGAATTTCGGTCGATGAAGTTTTCGGGAGGGAACACGCCCATTGACACGGGCGTGGTAGGGGGCGTGTCCTCCTCGGGTTCGACGATTTTCCACTCGAGTGATTTGGTCGGCAATCGTCAAGTGAAGTCACGGCCATGACACAGGCGTGTCACTTGGTACATGGGTTTGTCACCAGGCGTGTACTTCACTCGAGTATGTCTCGAGAAATGATCTCAAGCGGGTCTCTTTTTTCTCGAGTAGGGGAGGTGACACGGGCGTGTCATCCTTTGGACACGGGCGTGTCCTGCCCAACTACTTGAGTAGTTGTCTCGAGTAGGTCTCGAGAGGGTCTCGAGAGCCTGACACGGGCGTGTCAGCCATTTGACACGGGCGTGTCAGCCATGTGACACGGGCGTGTCACATGACGTGGCTTATTTTGGATAAGGCGGTTCGTGCACCGCTTAGGGGACACGGCCTGTGACACGGGCGTGTCACAGGGCGTGTCAGACCCCAGAGAGCTATTTTCAGGGAATTTTTCTGGCCGTTCCTTTTCTTCCTATGGGATCTGATGGCTCAGATTTCTCCTTGCTGATATAATGCCGAAAATGAAGAATTAGCTTTTCATTTCATCATCTTCTTCTTCTTCTCACTTTCCAAGAGAGAGAAAGAGAGAGAGGGCAAGGGAAGGAAAGGAGGAAGGAGGAAATCCGCTGCTGGAGGAGCTGCAGAGTGTGGATTGAAGATCCGAGTTTGGATTCATGGAGGCAACACTGAGACGGTGATTTCCATCCTGCTGATTCATGGCTCCGAAGCGATCTTCAAGGGTAACGATCTCCTTCTTGGACATCGCCGTCCTTTCGTTATGCATATGCGTGGAATCCTCCACCAAGAGGTGGATCTCGTAAGCGATTCTATGGTTGGGTATGCATCTAGAGTCGGAATTGTGAAGTAGGTATATGCATGATGTGTGAAGCCCATCTGGACCGTTAGTCTGGATTGGTGATGATCATGGGTAAACCAGAGAAGACTCCATGGATTTGATGATATGAAATATATTCTTTGTGCATTGGATGAACGAATGCTATGCAATGATGGTTATGGATGTAGGGAGGCTTTGGTTAAGCCCCTGGTTATGTTGAGAGATCAATGGGTAGCATGTCTGGGGGAAATGCGGAATGAACCTGGATTGTTACACCACATGGTGTAGGTTGATCTGTATTTGAGGATCGATGGGTGGCAATGTTTGGGAGGAAGTGAGGTGGACCCTACTTGATGCACCACATATTGTGGGTCGATCGGATATAGGTGAGGGGTCGATGGGTGGTAATGTCGGGGGAGCCTCGATAGACCTGGCTGCCACACCACATGGTGTGAGTCTATCTGCTCTGGTTGGTTGTGAATGTTGTGAGGTAGTACCTTTGAGTGGTATGGACGGGATGTCGCTAGCGTTGGACTGGTGGACTAGTATCGAACCTCCCAACCAACAAGTGAAGAACCTCTGATCGGCGGTGTACGACTGGGATATCCGGTACACTAATAAGATGCCCTGAGTGCACGAAGCGTCTGGTGGATACCAACGTTTGTGATATGGTTGTGGTTACTAGATTTCTAGAGAAATTATGATATGGCAATGCATATAGGGAAGGAACCACTGCTTCGGGTAAGGGGTAGGGTCATTATAATGCGTCAGCTAAAGCTGACCGTTACTTTGTTTGCCGCTCTTGGGTGGATAATGAATTGCAGGTGCTGCTGCTTGAAATGAACTGAGCGGAATGGATGGATTGCTGCTAAAGGCCCTTAAAGGCCGTGCGAAGGCGTCTTTGGATTTCATGTGTGGCCGGCCTGCGTGCTGATGTACGAAAATGTATTTGTGTAAAGAGAAACCTGTAAGGCCTTAAGGCCATGTGTGCGTGAGTTGTATATATTCCTGGTTTGGATAAATAAATGTGGAGTTTATATAGTCGTGGATATTCTTTGAGTTGAGTTCATGTTAACATAAAATGCTGCGCTAGAATGTATTGAGGTAGGATGCGAGTAGATTTTGATTTCCACAAGTAATTCCGCCGTCTGTCTGTGACATATGGCGTGGGGCCCCGGCCAGACTCACCGTTATATGCCACGTGACGAGTGGGGTCCTTACACCTGCCCCCAAGGCAGATCGCCAACACCCCACCAGAATAAGGCAGAGCCCACAAGCCCTACTCGCACAGCTGCCAAGACAACGGCCAACTACCGGACTCCGACACCAGTCCGCGTAGTCCTCCACAGCAGCTAACGCCCGCTGCAACACCAGAGAGCACGACAAAGGCCACAGCCAAACTCCAAGGCCAGTCCGCAACAGCGGACACCGCGGACTCAAACTCCAATCCGCCTGGTTACACAAGAGCTTGCTAATCTGCAAGGCCGCAGATCAAACTGAGCACCGCCAACAGTCCGCGAACCGCAGTCCGCTCAGGCTGCTTCGCTAGAAACTCGACTTCCTTGGCCATAGGCCAACCAGGCCGTATAGTAGACTGCTCAGGCCACACACTAGGCCGCTCCTCAAGAGCAGCCACGCCACCAAGACCAAGCCATGGTCACCCAGGCCGCAACCAGCTGTCCGCCCAGGCCACAGACCTAGACCGCTTAGGCCGCGCAGTACGCCCGACCTGCCCATCACCCACTTTCACTTCACAAATTTCAACACTCTCCCTTGAAGTGAGAATTGGTGATCAAGCCCAGCAAGATTCGTAACCGCTGAAATGGACCCTTCGACAGTGGCTTCGTGAAGATGTCAGTAAGATTATCTTCACTCCAAACATGCCCGACCAGAAGAGATCCCTACAACACCTTCTCCCTTATGAAGTGGTGTTCGATCTCAATATGCTTGGTCCTTGCGTGACACACTAGATTGTTTACCAATTTGAGAGCACTCTCATTGTCACCCCGGAGTAAAGTAGGACCTTGCACTTCCTTATGAACATCCTCTACAAGCCTCCTCAACCAAATGGCTTCCCGAGCAGCCAAGGTCGATGCCTTATACTCTGCCTCTGTAGTTGAGACGGACACCGAGTCTTGCTTCTTGCTACACCACGAGGTGCTACCTGATCCACAAGTGAACACATAACCCGAAGTTGATCTTCGATCATCCGAGTCACCATCATAATTAGCATCCGTGTATCCAAGCAAAGAAAACACCGTATCTCTACTATAGAGGAGTCCCATATTATAAGTCTCCTTGACATACTTCAAGATGTTCATTGCCGCTACCAGATGAGACTTCTTTGGTTCAGCCACAAACCGACTTACTCGGCCAACATCGTAAGCAATGTCTGGCCTTATAATCGTCAGGTAGATCAAGCTCCCAACTAGAGCTTTGAACACCAAGAGATCAGGAAGAATCCTTCCTTCATCTCGTCGAAGCTTCAGCCCATGATCCAGAGGAGTAGAGCAACTCTTTCCTTCACCCATGCCGAATCGATTCACAATGCGATCCGCATAACCATTTTGGCAAATGAGTATCCCGCTCTCCTTCCTCTCCACTTCAAGACCAAGAAAGTGATGAAGCTCTCTCAAGTCCTTCATCTCGAAGGGTATAGCAAGCTCAGCCCTGAGCCTAGCTACTTCCTCCTCTGAATTCCCTATGATGATCATATCATCCACATACAGCAGGACCAAGACTTGAAGCTCCCCCTTCTTCTTGATGAACAAGCTTGAATCCGAGTTGGAAGCAAGATAACCACAGAATTGAAGATACTCTGCTATCTTCCCATACCAAGCTCTAGGATCTTGCTTCAACCCGTAGAGAGCCTTCCTGAGTTTATAGACATAGTCCAGATGAACTTCAGACACAAATCCAAGTGGCTGATCCATGAAGATGTCCTTGTCAATCTCTCCATAAAGAAAAGCGTTCTTCATATCAAGCTGCCACATCCTCCATCCCTTGCAAGCAGCCAAGACGATCACCACCCGAACCGAAGTCATCTTTGTAACTGGACTAAATGTCTCCTCATAGTCTTCTCCATACTGCTGTGAGAATCCTCGAGCAACCAGGAAAGCCTTGTATCTATCAATGCTCCCATCAGCCTTCTTCTTCAACTTAAACACTCACGTGCAAGTCACTGGAGTAATGCCATCAACCTTGGGCACAAGATCCCAGGTTTCATTCTTCTTAAGAGCAGCAATCTCCTCCTTCATGGCATATTCCCACTCCTTGACTCCAGTGGCCTCATTGAAGTTTGCAGGCTCTCGCTCATCTAGAGGACCTGCAAAGAAGCAGGAGACAGAACTCACTGCATTCCCTTCACAGTATCGAGTAGGTGGCTTAACAACCCTCTTTGATCTCTGAATGGTCTTTTCCTTGCTCACAACCTCCGTTGCTTCTTCAGGCTCAGCTCCATTCCCGGGCAAACATTGAGCAATGCTCCCCCTGCTTCCTAAATCAGAAGCCTCTGCCCCAGAGCTTGAAGAAACAGGAGCTGCTGGTGACACAATAAGCTCCTCTTCCAGAACTTCATCATCCACCTTCTGCTCTTCATCAACCTTGCTCTCGGGTAGATCAACTGACCCACCTCCATACGACGTCAGTTCGTCAAAGACTACATCTCTAGATACAAAAAACTTCTTCGTCGTAGGATCCATGCATTTCCATCCCTTCTTCCGCTCATCATAGCCAACAAAGACAAGATTCCTTGCCTTTGCATCAAGCTTGGTCCTTGAAGCATCCGGAAAATGCACATAGCAAGTTGAGCCGAACACCCGAAGGTGTTCCGCACTTGTCTTCTCCTTCAGCAACATCTCAAAGGGGGTCTTCATGTTGATCGGGCTGAGCGGTATCCGATTGATGACATAAGAAGCATAAGGCATCCCCTCTGCCTAGAAGGACCTAGGAATATCTTTCGCATGAAACCAACACTTGCAGGTTTCCGTCAGATGACGGATCTTCCGCTCCGCTACTCCATTTTGTTGTGGAGTATAAGCACAAGTGAGCTCTCTTTGGATCTCATGCTTCCTGCAGAAGTTAGAAAACTCAGAGGAGACAAAATAACCATCATTGTCTGTTCTAAGCTTCTTGATCCGCAAGCCAAGCCGGCCCTCCACTAGCTCCTTGAACTCCACAAACAACTGGAAAGCTTCTGACCTCTCCTTCAAGAAATAAACCCAAGTGTATCTTGAGTAGTCATTAATAAACACAAGAATGTATCTGCTCCCACCAAGGCTAGCAGTGACGGTTGGTCCCATCAAGTCTCCATGGATACACTCTAATGGTCTCTTGCTCCTTATTTGTGATTTATCAAACGGAAGGCGATGATCCTTGCCATACTGACACCCCGCACAAACGTGACCATCACCAAAGGAAGATAGCTTAGGCAAGCCCGTTGTAACACCCCCATCCATCGCATGACATATAACAGAAGGTCAAGCTGGAACCCAACGTCATATACCATATATAGTCGGAAGGGTTACATAAGAATATTCAAACTATCCAATTAAGACAACACGTCCTACACAGAGAATTCTAGCGGAAGCTTTTAAAGTTGAAAGAACCCAAATATTAAATCCATATCCAAGAATGTCCACATCCACACAACAGGAATGAAACCCCAAATACACTAAAAGGGTACATGGCCTTATGGCCTTACAAATGTTCACTTAATAAAAACGTGTCTTACATACATCGGTTCGCAGGCCGGCCACACATGATAAAAATAAAAACAACTATTCGCTTTGGCCTTCTAGGGCCAACACAGCAACATGGGCGCCAACCCGCTATTTGGCACTCGGCTCCGCAGAACCTGCAAGCACATTCCACCGCACGGTGGCAAACAAAGCAACGGTCAGCCAAAAGCCGACCAAATTATAACGACCCCGCCCCTAACTCGGGACGGCGGTGCTCTTTCCCTGCATATCATTAGCCAAATAAAATAATAAAGCGCAACTATACTACGCCACATGTGTAGGCTCGCACGGCCAAACACTCCGTGCACTCAGGGCACATTAACGGTGAATCCTGTCATTACAGCGTCTTCACCACCACCAGGATGGCAACAACATGTGAGCATTTAGCCTTTCTGACCACCGTCCAAGGCTACCGACTATGCCAACGGCCAGTCCCCGTCTTCGGGTCTCTCACACCGAACCACATAGCCTAGGTCCAATTTCACTTGCCCGTTGCTCACGCCGCATATACAATTTAAGTCCTACGCGCGGGCCAAGCTTCTCTCGGATCCCAAAATTTTCCAAACAATCTCATAACCCAGTTATGATCAAGGCCGGTTCCCAGACCGCCAAGTTAGCAGAACACGTTTCCGCTCAGTTTTCTGGGTGCGCCTTGAAGCTAACCTCCAAGGATCCCTGCTGCAATCTACTGTGTAGAAACCCGAAAAACCCAAAGCACAGAGTCTTCTTCGGCAAATCATATCAAATGCAACATCACCGATCCAGACAATAAACGTCTGGGTAGGCTTCACACACAATGCCTATGCCTGTACTAACGATTCCGGACTCTATATGCAATACAATGGGGACTATTCACATCAACCCCAAGGAACACCACGCATTCACCGCACACTCGCGGGAGTGGGATTTCCTATGCAGAAAGAAAGAGCCTCACATGCTCAAGTAGAGAATCGTTACCCTTGTAGTCCGTTTTGGCGCCATGGAAAAACTACGCGGACAGAACTCTTCACAATAACTTTTCCTCCACGGATCCGCTCTTAGATTTCGATACGGTGCTCCGGTTCTCCGCCGGCGGCCGGAAACCTCCTTATTCTTCCTCTTCTCTCTAACACCATGGAAAGAGAAAGCCTTGGAGAGAAATGAGGGATTAACTCCCCTATTCCCGACATTAATAGAGCAGGGAACTATCTGGGTCGTTGGATCTTAATTAAAGAAAACGAACTGCTCAGATCCGTTCAAAAAGCTCCAAAACTGGGCCGAACACGGCTTGGCACACGACCGTGTCCCAGGCCTTATGCCTCGCTCTAGGCACGATCGTCGAACGGAGGAAAGACACACGGGCCGACACACGCCCGTGTCGGGTTCCTCGACACGCCTGTGTTCGGGGGCTTATCACGCATAACCGCCACAGCAACAGACACGACACAAAAGAACAAGGGTAGGGACACGGGTAGGCACACGCCCCTGTCAAATGACACGCCCGTGTCACTTTGCCGTGTTTCTAGCCGTGTCCTTCTCGGGATGAAAACGACCAAAAACACCAGCCAGACACGGCCTTGGACACGCCCGTGTCCTAGGCCGTGTACCCCTATACAGGCACCAAAAATCCCCCTTTTCACGACCGACTCAAATACAATTTTCGGGGCGTTACAAATCTCCCCCACTTAAGGAATTTCATCCCAAAATTAAGTAAAGGTACACAAATCTAAATAATACCTGAGTTTAATAACTCGGGGTATTCCTCCAACACAGCCTGCTCTCGCTCCCAAGAAAGCTCCTCACGTCCGCAGTTATCCCAACAGACTTTAACCATTCGGACCTCCTTGTTGCGGAGTCGTTTGACTGCAACATCTTCAATACGCACTGGCTTGACCCTTGTTGTCAACTCATAATCAACCGGTACTTGATTGTCCGTAATGATTTGCGAAGGCTCTTGCACTGCCTTACGCAACACCGATACATGGAACACGTCATGCAGCCCACTCAATTCCGCTGACAGCTTCAATCTATACGCCGCCTCGCCAACACGCTCCAGGATTTCAAATGGTCCAAGGTATCTCGGACTCAACTTCTTCAAGCGTCGAACCCGCGATACACCCTTGAACGGCTTGATTTTTAGATACACCATGTCGCCAACACTGAACTCCACGTTCCTATGGTTGGCGTTATAGTACTTTGACTGTCTATCCTGAGCGATCTTCAACCTTTCTTGAACTGTCTGTATCACTGATGTGCCATCTTCCACCGATTGACGTTTGAAAAGCTTCGTCCCGCCCGTCTCCAACCAAGACAACGGCGTGCGACACTTTATCCCGTACAAGGCCTCAAAAGGTGTCATTCCAATACTCGCCTGAAAGCTGTTGTTGTACGCAAACTCCACCATATACAGGTGATCTTCCCACTGCTTTCCAAAATCTAGGACGCACATGCGAAGCATGTCTTCCATCATCCGGTTGACCCTCTCGGTTTGGCCATCCGTCTGCGGGTGAAAGGTTGTGATGAACTTTAGCTTAGTACCCAACAGACTATGCACCAACCTCCAATCATTCGACGCGAAGCATCCATCTTGATCACTAACAATACTGCGGGGCACACCATGCAATCGAACAATATTCTCCACATAGAGTTTGGCTAACTTTTCCACCAGATCTTCCTTCCTGACCGGGATAAAGTGTGACACCTTTGTCAACCTATCTACGACCACCCAAATGGCATCGTTTCCCTTCTGCGACTTCAACAAACCGTGTACAAAATCCATAGATATGTCGTCAAATTTCCATTCTGGGATAGGAAGGGATTTTAAGAAACCTCCGGTCTTCTGGCATTCCGCCTTCACCAATGCATAAGTACGACACTTGGCCACATAAAGTGCTACATCCTTCTTCAATCCTGGCCACCAGAATAATTTCTTCATGTTTCTATACATCTTTGTGCTTCCCGGGTGGATCGAGTACTTGGTATGACGATCCTCATACATCAACTCCTCCCCAAGATTATCCGCACTAAGAACGCATAGGCGACCATCCTTCCTTAGCAACCCGTCCTCAACAGCAAACTGGGAATTTGACCCATCCAATGATTCATCCAAGATCTGTTTCATGTTGTTATCCTGAACCAAAGCTCGCCGAACTCTATCAGCTAGGTCACACTGCACCTCTGTCCAAAACAGTTTTGCCTCGGTACTAGACTGCTTGTCGACGCAAGATATCTCCAAAGCCTCCAACTCATGGACCAATCTCTCATCATGTACCGATAACCAGTTGGATTGTGCGGGAATCTTACGACTGAACGCATCCACCACTGCATTTCCCTTCCTAGACACATAATGAAACTTGAAGGTGTAGTCCCCCAAGAACTCCATCCACCTCCGTTGCCTCATATTCAGATCCTTTTGGTCCAACAGGTACTTCAAGCTCTTATGATCGGTGTAAATATCGACCTTCACACCGTACAGGTAGTGCCTCCAAAGCTTTAGAGCAAATATCATGGCCGCTAACTCTAAGTCGTGGACCGGATAATTCCTCTCATGAACCTTTAGTTGTCGTGAACCATAGGCTATCACTCTCCCATGCTGTAGCAGAACACAGCCCAAACCACTGCCCGAAGCATCACTATAGATATCGAACCCTTCGGTTCCACTTGGTGAACATAAAATAGGTGATGTATTCAACCGCCTCTTCAACTCTTCAAAAGTCCGTTCGCACTCCAAAGACCACACAAACTTCTGATCCTTCATAGTCAACGTCGTGAGTGGTAGTGCTATCCGCGAGAAGTTCTCTACGAAGCGCCTGTAGTAGCCAGCAAGCCCCAAAAAACTCCGGACCTCCGCCACTGAAGTCAAAGCAGGCCACTCCCGTATCGCCACTATCTTCGCCGGATCCACAACTATCCCTTCTCCACTGACAACATGACCAAGGAATGTTATCGAGGATAACCAGAATTCACACTTGGATAACTTAGCATATAACTGATTCCTTCTCAACGTCTCCAACACCATGTGTAGATGATTGTAGTGATCCTCCTCGCACTGCGAACACACTAGGATATCATCGATAAATACTATCACGAACCGATCCAGGTACTCTCTGAACGTCCTGTTCATCAGATCCATAAACACGGATGGCGCATTGGTCAAACCAAACAACATGACCGTGAACTCGTAATGCACAAACCGCGTACTAAACGCTGTCTTTGGGATGTTGCTCTCCCTTATTCTCAATTGATAGTAACCGGATTTCAGGTCTAACTTCGAATATACTGTTGACCCAACCAACTGATCAAACAGATCGTCAATCCTCGGAATCGGATACTTATTCTTTTCCGTAAGCTTGTTCAATTCTCGGTAGTCAATACAAAGTCGCAAGCTCCCATCTTTCTTCTTAACAAAGAGAACTGGTGCGCTCCAAGGCGACGAACTTGGACGCACATATCCTTGCTCTAGCAACTCTTGCAGTTGCACCTTCAACTCTGCGATCTCTCTTGGAGCTATCCTATATGGAGAGCGTGACACCGGTTTGGCACCCGGTACCAGCACTATAGTAAAGTCTATCTCCCGCTGAGGAGGGGCTCCTGGGAGATCATCTGGGAACACATCAGGATACTCAGATACGACTGGAATATTGTCAAGACTTGGCTTAGGTGTCGAAGTCTGCACTAGAGTGACAAACAGCTCTGCCCCAGACCGAACTTCCTTGAACACCTGAAGGGCTGACATCAAAATCTTACCCGACCCCTTCATGCCCGCAAAATTAGTTTCCAGATCAGTGTTCAGACCCAAATTGACTTCCTTACGGTTGTAATCAACGCATGCACCCTGCTTCGAGAGTCAATCCATACCGAAGATTACGTCGAACTCTCCTAGCGGTAGTAACACGCTTGCAAATCAAACTTTTGACACACAATCCAGACCTAAACGCAACAGATTCTATCTGCGCGCATTGAGCACTACTAGTCAACAACACATCCATTAAGTCTTTTGCCATCGGAAGATGTACTCCGACACGCAATACAATTCCTTTGGGCAAACGGAGACGCGAAGCCCCCTTTAACAAACAGTGCTCCCGCCGGATAAACGAAATTCAGAACAAAGCTTACCACAAGTTGTTCTAGGCTAACGTGCACAAAGGCAACAAGTGTCTAAAGCTAAATGCTAAAATTTTAAACCTTACCTGTCACCACGACCGCGTGCTTTCTGGCCTCTTGCTGACCCAGCCTGTACACATTAGGCTTCCTCTCGGACATAAAGCATCCGTTCCAACAGCTACGGGCAAAATGCCCCACTTTTCCGCAGATATAGCAAGCTCCTGGGACTCGACTTGTGGTTGCCCCCAACGCACCAGACGAAGGGGCTGAGTTCGAAGTCTTCAGCTTCTTGTTCCATCTGCGGACATCTGACTTTGAACTTGGCCCTTTGAACTGTGGTTTCTTAGTACTAGAGTCCTCACCTGCTCTTGACATAGCTTCCTTAATCTTCTGAGCACCATCCAAACATTCTCGGGCAAAGTGCCCTTTCTTGCCACAAGCTCGACAATTGAAAGTAATCTTGCTAGTCGATGATCTAACCTTATTCTTCAGCGTTCTGCGCGATGCACCCGTCTTAGGACTTGCAGAGTTCGATACCCTACTCACTGGTATCTGGTGAATCCTCCCCAAATCTACTTCCAACGATCTAGCCGACTCCACCAAGGCTCGGAATCCCAAGAGTTTTGGTCCTATCAGTAGGATTCGCAGCTCACCACGCCGCCCATTATAGAATCTATCAACTATAGACTGTTCATTCTCCAATTCAAAGCATGGGTAGCGGCTTATCAAAAGAAACGCCTGCAAATACTCATCAACCGAGTGCATACCCTGCACTAAGGACATATTCAACTGCTGGCCTGCTGGCCTTCTTAAAGTCCTTTGATCCAACACACCACCCGGCATTGAAGTCATCACAGGGACAAAGGGTTGCACATTGCTTCTCTGTTGTGCACTAGTTACAGCGAGCACCATTTCAACAATCCTTCTTATGGTTTCAAACGATGGAGGGGTCTCAAGCACGTCGCTGGGTGCACTATAATCCTCAGAAACCAGACGTTCTGTCGGCTCTGCGCCACTCCCGGTCACCTATAGTCGTAGAAAACACCAATAATTGACTAAAAAAATTGCAAAAAACAACTATATGAACACGCAGGTTCCTCAAAGCAAGTGTATTTTTCATTCCTAAGTGGACATTCATGGGTTCTTTTTGATGTTATAACGATGACGCACACAAGTGCTCACCACCACTTAAAAGAATTCGCCCACGAATTCATTCAAGCTTGACCGTAACCAAAAGTCTGATACCGAATTGTAACACCCCCATCCGTCGCATGACTTATAACAAAAGGTCCAGCTGGAACCCGACGTCATATACCGCAGACAGTCGGAAGGGTTACATAAGAATATTCAAACTATCCAATTAAGACTACACATCCTACACAGAGCATTCTAGCAGAAGCTTTTAAAGTTGAAAGAACCCAAATCTTAAATCCATATCCAAGAATGTCCACATCCACACAACATGAATGAAACCCCTAATACACTAAAAGGGTACATGGCCTTATGGCCTTACAAATGTTCACTTAATAAAAACATGTCTTACATACATCTGCTTGCAGGCCGGCCACACATTATAAAAATAAAAACAACTATTCGCTTTGGCCTTCTAGGGCCAGCACAGCAACATGGGCTCCAGCCCGCTATTTGGCACTCGGCTCCGCAGCACCTGCAAGCACATTCCACCGCACGGTGGCAAACAAAGCAACGGTCAGCCAAAAGCCGACCAAATTATAACGACCCCGCCCCTAACTTGGGACGGCGGTGCTCTTTCCCTGCATATCATTAGCCCAATAAAATAATAAAGCGCAACTATACTATGCCACAGGTGTAGGCTCGCACGACCAAACACCCCGTGCACTCTGGGCACATTAACGGTGAATCCTGTCATTACAGCGTCTTCACCACCACCTCCAGGATGGAAACAACATGTGAGCATTTAGCCTTTCTGACCACCGTCTAAGGCTCCCGACTATGCCAACGGCCAGTCCCCGTCTTCAGGTCTCTCGCACCGAACCACATAGCCTAGGTCCAATTCCACTTGCCCGTTGCTCACGCCGCCTATACAATTTAAGTCCTACGTGCAGGCCAAGCTTCTCTCGGATCCCAGAATTTTCCAAACAATCTCATAACCCAGTTATGATCAAGGCCGGTTCCCAGACCGCCAAGTTAGCAGAACACGTTTCCGCTCAGTTTTTCGGGTGCGCCTTGAAGCTAACCTCCAAGGATCCCTGCTGCAATCTAACGCGTAGAAACCCGAAAAACCCAAAGCACGGAGTCTTCTCCGGCAAATCATATCAAATGCAACATCACCGATCCAGACAATACACGTCCGGGTAGGCTTCACACACAATACCTATGCCCGTACTAACGATTCCGGACTCTATATGCAACACAAGGGGGACTATTCACATCAACCCCAAGGAACACCACACATTCACCGCACACTCACGGGAGTGGGATTCCCTATGCAGAAAGAAAGAGCTTCACATGCTCAAGTAGAGAATCGTTACCCTTGTAGTCCGTTTTGGCGCCATGGAAAAACTACGCGGACTGAACTCTTCGCAACAACGTTCCCTCTACGGATCCGCTCTCAGATTTCGAAACGGTGCTCCGGTGCTCCGCTGGAGGCCGAAAACCTCCTTCTTCTTCCTCTTCTGTCTAACACCTTGGAAAGAGAAAGCCTTGGAGAGAAATGAGGGATTAACTCCCCTATTCCCGGCCTTAACAGAGCAGGGAACCATCTGGGCCGTTGGATCTTAATTAAAGAAAACGAACGGCTCAGATCCGTTCAAAAATCTCCAGACCTGGCCGAACACGGCTTGGCACACGGCCGTGTCCCAGGCCGTGTGCCTCGCTCCATGTACGATCGTCGAACGGAGGAAAGACATACGGGCCGAGACACGCCCGTGTCGGGTTCCTCGACACGCCCGTGTTCGGGGGCGTGTCACGCATAACCGCCACGACAACGGACACGACCCAAAAGAACACGGGTAGGGACACGCCCGTGTCACTTAGCCGTGTTTCTAGCCGTGTCCTTCTCGGGATGAAAACGACCAAAAACACCAGCCAGACACAGCCTTGGACACGCCCGTATCCTAGGCCGTGTACCCCTATACAGGCACCAAAAATCCCCTTTTTCGTGACCGACTCAAATACAATTTTCGAGGCATTACACCCCTCACAAGACTTCTATTAGCCATAGCCTTCAGCTTATCCATTCCTACATGCCCCAGCCTTTCATACCATATAGCAGCGCTATCGTTTGCTCTCATCCGATCAACATAAGAGTTAGTTGCAAGAATAAACAAGTTCTTCACTCTTCTCCCAACATGAGCAACATATCCTTAACCGCTGATACGTTGCGAAGGAACTTCACTTCTGTTGGCCCAAACAGAATATGATAACATGCGTCGGCCGCATTGGTCACAGAGAAGAGGTTCTTCTTCATGCACGGTATGTGATACACACTCCTTAACATGAGTGGCCCCTTATCACTACCCAAAGACACAACCCCCTCCTTTTCTACTGCATAAGCAGTATTAACAGCAACGATGATAGCTTCGTTACCTGAGTAAGCTTGCAGAGAAGAGAACTTCGACTTGTCTCTGGTGAGGTGATGACCACACCCAGAGTCCACGATCCACTCGTCATTGAAGTCGATGACAGATAAAGCACGGACACAAGTGCCCGTCATGAAAGCTCCGCCCCATCCAGCCTCTTCAGTGCTCAAACAAGCTTCTTCCTTGCCTGCAGCATGCCCAGGTTACAGTTTGACCTTGCATTCATGATTGAAGTGTCCTCGCTGATGATACCTGTAACACTTCAAGTTCTTCTTCCAATCCTTCTTAGGAGCAGCGCTCCTCTCTGACTGAGTAGAAGTTGAAGGCTCATTTTCAGCAGCGATGTTCTTCTTCTTCCCTTCCCATCTCTTCTTATTCTTGCCTGTGAACAATGCTTCACTACCTCCTTCAAAGATAATCACTCCTGTCATCTGCCTAGCCAAACTTTCCTGTGAAGCAAGCAGGTTCTCAAGCTCCAGCAGAGATGGCTGAGTGGCCCAGCCTTGCACCGAGGTTACAAAGGCAACATACTCCTTCCACAAGCCGTAGATAATGTGCCTTTTTAACTTGGCCTCAGAGATCGGCTCATCAGGATCAAGCTCTGATATCTCTGCACGCAGACTCTTCATCTTCAAGAAAAACTTAGAGATGGTCAGGTCTCCTTGAGTTGTCCTAGCCAACTCATTCTCCAGAAACTGAGTCTAGCTACATTCTTCCTATTGAACAACTCATCAATAGTTGTACAAATATCAGCAGCAAACTCACATCCAATGATGTGATCAAACAGTTCTGGTGAAACAGCCCTCTTGAGAACAAACTCCGCCTTTACATTTGTTTTTCTCCAGAGCCTCACCTACTCAGCAGTACCAAAAGCAGCAGTAACTTCCTGTCTGTCATCACCACCAACAGCCTCCCATAGCTCCTCGCCCAGAAGGTAACTCTTCATGCACGACTTCCACTTCTTAAAGTTAGTCGACATTAAGAGTTCAATACCTAGACCTCTTGCATAGCTTACTTCCATTGCAACAACCTTAGGTTAAGCTTCCAGAAGCACAGAGCAACAACAGAGCAACAACACACGTTGATCACCGCTTAAGCAACTGAACCTTGCTCTAATACCATGTTGAATTTTCTCAAAGTGGTCAACAAGATAGCCTGATGCCAAATTAATATTCTCAGCACTACCAAGATCACACCTTGATCAAGTGGAAGCCTAAAGAGCAAGCTTAACACCAAATGCAAATGGAAGAACAAGCAGATATTATATTTAAACTTCTTTACAAGGCGAGGTATACGTGGCGAGACATGATTTCGCTAGTACACAAGGAAACAGAAAGAACAAAAAACAAGCTGAGAGGACAACACTAGAGACCGCCGAGACTGCCCAGTCCGCCGAGGTCGCCGAAGCCGCCCGAACTGCTGCTGCTATAAGCCAAATAGAACACAGAGTCCACCAAGACCGCGAGGTCGCGTGGACACACCGTTATTCGCTGACTGCTGCTGAACTGAAGAATAGAACGCCTACCCGCCTGAGTCCAACGGAGAGGTTATTGGACTTGGAAATGCTGAAGCAGAGAAAGAACTGACAAGCAGCAGAAGCGGCCTGCTGAGACCGCAGAGACCGCAAACTTCACTGAACCTGATCAAAGTCAAAGCCATACTCCTGGCTCCTCAATACTAGTCGTGCGACCTGCACACAACAAATAGTTATCTCTACTCAACCTGTGCGGACAGGAAAATCCAGACCACAACAAAAGACCAAGCCCCAATTACTGTTCACTCAGTTACTGTAGATGTGTCGGGGGGTCTATTTATTAACGAAGTGAGGAGTATGGTCACCACCCTAATGAATAGAGTCACCGCCCGCCCGCGCACTAGCAAAGCTTCGTCCGCTGAGTCCGCAAGGACTTAGCCAGATTCCAATAAAAAACCGCCAGGAGGAATATAAGGATGTTCACCACCAGGCCGACTCGCACCAGTCTGCCCACACTATGCAGACAAGGCATTAGCCCGCATAGCCCGCAAACATCACCGCACATGGACAGCCACAAACACTATTGCGACAGTCCGCACAATATATACAAACAAAGAGGCAGTCCGCACAGCACGAGATCAAAACCTCTATCCACCACGAGTCCACGACCAACAGGCAGTCCGCCCGGTCAACAGCGGACTCGGCGGATACCGCAGACACATTGGACTTGTCGTAAAATGTGACCAAGTACAATAAACCACCAAGAGCCAGTGCGAGCTCGGCGGATAAGGTCCAGTCCGCCTGCCCCCAAGGCAGAACGCCAACACCCCACCAGAATAAGGCAGAGCCTGCAAGCCCTCCTCACATAGTTGCCAAGACAACGACCAACTACCGGACTCCGACACCAGTCTGCGCAGTCCTCCACAGCAGCTAACGCCCGCTGCAACACCAGAGAGCACGGCAAATGCCACAGCCGAACTCCAAGGCCAGTCCGCAACAGTGGACACCGCGGACTCAAACTCCAATCTGCCTGGTTACACAAGAGCTTGCTAATCTGCAAGGCCACAGATCAAGCTGAGCACCGCCAACAGTCCGCGAACTGCAGTCCGCTCAGGTCGCTTCGCTAGATGCTCGAATTCCTTGGCCATAGGCCAACCAGGCCGCACAGCAGACCGCTTTGGCCACACACCAGGCCGCACAGGACGCTCCTCAAGAGCAACCATGCCACCAAGACCAAGCCATGTTCACCCAGGCCGCAACCAGCTGTCCGCCCAGGCCGTAGACCCAGACCGCTCAGGCCGCGCAGTCCGCCCAGCCTGCCCATCACCCACTTCCACTTCACAAATTTCAACAGTTCGCTTTCGCCAGCTACCTATGCTGCGAGCGCATCGAGTTCAGTCTTACTGTCTTCCGCAGGTTGTTCATCGACCACACCAAGGACGATGGCGTCTCCTACTTCACCGGCTAGGGTCTGAAGGTGTGCGAGATGCCTAACAAGAACCACCACTGGCTCACACTCTTTGTCTTCATTCGCGGGAACCTGGGAGGCATCCCTCTCGCCCCGGTGTCGCCTGCCGAGGTGTACTACGAGACCCCCAAGGTTTGGGGTGCCGAGAAGGCTCTTTGCGACTTCTTTGCAGGGAAAATTTTTGATGTCAATTACGGCGAGATCTCGGCTCGCTCCATCCTGTCCTCCCCGGTGAAGGTATACTCGCGCCCTCTTAACATTATGCTTACTATCTGCTTGTTTCATTCTGATCATTTTCTTGCTCAGGAGAAAGGACTATCCCCGTCCATCCCCCTTACCTGAGTAACAAGGGTCTCCCACTTGCTAGCATGGCGGTAGAGGCAGCAAAGGAAACGCTGACTCCCGCCCCGAAGAAACGATCTGGGGACGATGCCGCTACTTCTCGGCATATCACAAAGAAAAGATGAAAAAGGCTGTGTCATTCCCGAAGGAGAAAAAAGGGGCGGCTCCCAAGGAAAGAAAGGAAATGTCTGTAACACCTCCATCCGTTACATGACATATAATAGAAGGTCTGGCCGGAGCCCCACACCATATGCCACAAACAGGCAGCGAAGTTATGTGTTAATATCAAAAACTATTCGCATCCTAACTCAGAGCATTATAGCATAAGCTTTTAAGTTGTTTGAACTCAATTCATTTGAATGTCCACCATATATAAACCAACATTTATATATATAACATCATGAAGGAATGTTCTCCAAATACACAACACGTTTGGCCTTATGACCTTACAGTTCAGCTGGTCAGCATAGCAGCAGCAACAACAACAACAATGACAAGGGCTTCAGCCACCTATTTTCCGCTCGGCTCTCCTTCAACTGCACGGGACAATCCACCGCAATGGTGGTAAACAAGGCAACAGTTAGTGTTCAGTTGACCAATTTATAACGACCCTACCCCTTACTCGGGGCAGTGGTATTTCGTCCCTACAGGCATAACATTTCACAAACAGATATATCACACAATGTGCACTCACGCATAATCAATATATTACAAACGTCGCACACGCGGCCCGACGCTCCGTGCACTCAAGGCATATTCTTGGTGTACCGAAAATACCCGGGTCCCATCGCCATTCAAGGCCCGAAGCCCAACGACAAACTTGAGAATTTCGCTCCATGGCCTTCAGCCGGAGACTTTAGTCTTAATGGCGCACATGCCTAAGACTCTCATTATGTGTTTCTGTCGAATGCCAACATCCCAGACACTCATGGCGGACAACCATAACGTGAAGATAGTTCAGCCTTTTTCCGTTGCTCAAATCGTCAGTTCAATGTCCAGACTGACGCGGGTCGGCCTCCCCTTATCTGTTCGGCATGAAGCCCTTTTTAAGAGCCCACAAAGCTCACAAATAGCCACACTTTCCCCTAAGGACTGGCTTCACAATCACAGGTTAGTTAGGAGCCATCGCCAGCGACACTCACTATCGCCCGGCGTTAGCGACAGAACTCACTTTCCATCCCCAGCCCTAACCTTATCTGGATCAACCATCCAGCCATCCCTGCAGCCACCTGCAGTGCCAAAAACACTGGTCATTCATAGCATACAACACAAGCACTTTACGGGTATTGTCCTGGAATTTCACTCCAGTACTTCCTACTACTACCCTTCACAGGCACAACCCACCGAATCCGCAAACATACTCATTTATACGCGGAGTCTTCTCCGGTGCACAAAATAAAACATCACCAGTCCAGACCAACCTGTCCAGATAGGCTTCACACAGTATGCATATTTCGTACTACATATTTCCGGATCTACATGCAAGACATCTTGGGGATATCCAGAATCAACCCAAGGGGAATCCCTCAAGAATCCACCATTTGGTGGGGAAACCCATGTATATGTCATATTAAGGACTTCACATGTCCAAGGAAGAAAGATCGTTACACTTGATGATTGCTTTGGAGCCATGAAAACCTAGCCGGATGAAAAGCACCACAATGGCCTTGCCTCCACGAATCTGGACTCGGCACACGATTCAGGGCTCTAAAACTCCACCGGCAGCCGGATTCCTCCTCCTCCTCCCTTGCTCTCCCCACTCTCCACCTCTTTAGAAAGGGAGAGAAAAGCCTTTGATAATGATAGAGTTATCCTCAACTCATGGCCTTAAAACTGCAGGGAGATCTCAGGACCATTGGATCCTAGTTGAAAGGAATGAACGACCACGAAAAGCCCTAAAAAACACTTTCTTGGGCTGAACATGGCTTGTGACATGCCCGTGTCATAGGTCGTGTTCCTTAAGCGTCAAAGAAACCGACTTGACCCAACCAGGACACGACCCCATGACACGCCCGTATCACAGACCGTATGCTAGACACATCTTCGGACACGCCCGTGTCCAACCTGTGTTCATCAGTCCACACAATCCTGATCAAGCACAGAGAAGGATATGGCCATTGATACACCCGTGTCACAGGCCATGTGCCCCACTCGAGGATCGTCGAGTGCATTTCGTCGAGCTCACTCAAGAACACATCGAGCGCATAGTAGGACACGACCCTGGACACGCCCGTGCCATAGGCCGTGTACCCAACTCGAGGATCGTCGACTGCATTTCATCAAACGCACTCGAGACTGCCCTACCAACACTCGAGTGCAGGACACGGACATGGACATGCCCATGTCCCCGGTCGTGTACCTCACATAGAGCAGGACACGGCTTTGGACACGCCCATGTCCCAGGCCGAGTTGCCCACCCTACTCAGCATCGAGATCTGCGGTGTTATAATGTCGGGGTCCCTGACCCCCATTTCTGTGGAAAGATCTCCCTCACCTCGCCAGCAAGCAGTCTCGCCTTCCCGCGAGACGGCCCCACCTGACCGAACAGCCGCCACCTCTTCCCAGCCCACCGAGCTTCCCCCTCGCGAAACTAGTTCTTCCTGCTGCCCGGCCCCCGCCTCGCATCCGAATTATAATATAGGGCCCATGGTGAACGATGCTGCCGGCGAGCCACTACTTTTGTGGGAGAAGGACTCCAATCACGTGTCGGTGTCCACTCTCCTTCCCTCCTGGAAGGAGCAAGACCCGCCCACCAGTCATGCCTTCTCCCTCGGGTATGGGCTCTATGGTGGTCTTGGAGCTGAGCCCTTCGACAATGAGCCGGCGTGAGACCTCGTATTGAAGACTGCTCACACCCAATTTCGCTCCATGGAGCTCTCGCACCGAATCTCGTGTTGCCTTGTCTTCAATAATAAGAAGTGAAAGGAGGCTGAGACAAGCCTTGCGGTGAAACGCGAGAAGTCAAATGACCTCGAGAAGCGGCTGGCAGTCGCTGACAACCTTCTCGCCTGAAGCCAGGGCGGCGTGGTAAGCTTTCTAACTGCCACTCAACAGTTTCACTCGCTAGCTCTGCATGAACTATTGTTTACTGATAGCCTTCTCGCAGGATGCCGAGATGGCCGATCGAATGCGCTCGCGCATTGCGGCTTTGGAGGGGGAGAATAAGAAATTAAAGGCTGAGAACGCCCATCTCCTGGACAGCACCGTGCTTCATTCTCACCCCGATCTGTTCCAAGCTCCCCCGCCAACTCATTACTCTCTAGACGAGGTCGACGCCATCTACTGAGACGCTAATATCAAGACAGCCGAGCTCGTCCTAAAGATGATGAAGGAGCTGGGTGTTGTCAGGGATGATGCCGAGATGTTCACAGTCCGCGACTTGGTCCCCCAACTATATGGCGAGACGGATGACAGCTCTACCTCCAGTGATGAGGAGTGAAGGGGTGTCAGAGTCTTGGGACTCCCCCCCTTTTTTTGTCTCTTGTACTTGTAAACTTTTCTGATAGAGATGTTTCATGGGAATACCTCCCTCCTTTCTTTTTGTAATGAACAAGGAGATTTTTGTTAATAACTGTTCGCACCTTCTCATTTCATTGCTTTATCTATTGCTATCTCGCTTGAGAGTTAGTTTGGAGTGCTAATCGTTGGACTTCTCCTCTCCACTGTGGAGCGCGAGGCCATCTAGACTTTTTCTCTCGTCTCGCTGCGAGAAGAAGCCAGCACGGGTAGACCATGGAGATCAAACCGCTCTTCATGATAAGTCCCCCTTCTTATGCGAGACCTGTGCCTGTGACAGTGAATACCCGCTCGCTGTGAGAGAGACCACCCTCACCAAGCTCCAGTTTGAAATGCTCATCCTCACTTGAATTGCCTCCAATACTTCCTTTCCTCAATAATCCTCTACCAATTCCCTGATAAGTACAGACACCTTTCTTCGTGAGCTCCTACCACTTGACTTGTTTCTGAGTGAGCCAACCGCCCTGCCAACTAGATGAGAGTCTGGTCAGCGGGTCTGCTCAGAGTCCCCTCTCCAAACCATCTCCAACCCCAGAGTGAGCTTACAGTTCTGCCAGCAAGATGAGAGCCTGGTCAGCGGGTCTGGTCGGGGTCTCCTCTCCAAACCATCTCCAACCATCAAGTGATCCTACAGTCCTGCCAGCTAGATGAGTGCCGGTTCAACGAGTCTGCTGGGGATCTCCTCTCCAAACCATCTCCAACTACTGAGTGAGCCTACAGTCCTGACAGCTAGATGAGAGCCTAGTCAGCGGGTCTGCTCGGGGTCTCCTCTCCAAACCATGTCGAACCACCGAGTGAGCCTATAGTCCTGCCAGCTAGATGAGAGCCTAGTCAGCGGTTCTGCTCGGGGTTTCCTCTCCAAACCATCTCCAACCACCGAGTGAGCCTATAGTCCTGTTAGCCAGATGAGAGCCTGATCAGCGGGTCTGCTCGAGGTCTCCACTCCAAACCATCTCCTGCCATCGAGTGAGCCTACAGTCCTACAAGCTAGATGAGAGCCTGGTCAGCGGGTCTGCTCGGGGTCTCCTCTCCAAACCATCTCCAACCACCGAGTGAGTCTACAGTCCTGCCAGCTAAATGAGAGCCTGGTCAGTAGGTCTGCTCGGGGTCTCCTCTACAAACCATCTCCAACCACTGAGTGAGCCTACAGTCCTGCTAGCTAGATGAGAGCCTGGTCAGCGGGTCTGCTAGGGGTCTCCTCTCCAAACCATCTCCAACCACTGAATGAGCCTACAGTCCTTCTAGCTAGATGAGAGCCTGGTCAGCGAGTCTGCTCGGGGTCTCCTCTCCAAACCATCTCCAACCATCGAGTGAGCCTATAGTCCTGCCAGCTAGATGAGAGCCTGGTTAGCAGGTCTTCTCGGGGTCTCTTCTCCAAACCATCTCAAACCACCGAGTGAGCCTACAATCCTGCCAGCTAGATGAGAGTCTGGTCAGCGGGTCTGCTTAGGGTCTCCTCTCCAAACCCTCTCCAACCGCCGAGCGAGCCTACAGTCCTGCCAGCTAGATGAGTGTCTGGTCAGCGGGTATGCTCGAGGTCTCCTCTCCAAACCATCTCCCACTACCGAATGAGCCTACAGTCCTGCCAGCTAGATGAGAGTCTGGTCAGTGGGTCTGCTCCGGGTCTCCTCTACAAACTATCTCCAACCACCGAGTGAGCCTATAGTCCTGCCAGCTAGATGAAAGCATGGTTAGTGGGTCTGCTCGGGGTCTCCTTACACCAACTTCACTCTTAATGCCATGAACAAGGACACCTGCGGTTTTATCATATCAGAAGGCCACATCAAAATTGCAAGTATTGAATGAGGAAAAATGTAATGAACAAAAAGTGTTATGGATAAAATCAATTTAAGTCATCTCCACTTCGGGCACGATCGAGGGGTTCCCCATCCACATCCTGGAGGTGGTACCCTCCCGACTTCAATACCTCTTTTACTACAAAGGGACTTTCCTAGTTGGGATTGAGCTTTCCTACTGATGCCCCTCTGCCTGCTGCGTCCACCTTCTTGAGGACCAAGTCACCCTTCTGGAACTGCTTGATCCTTATATGCTTATCAAAGTACTTCGCCATCCGGCGCTTGACTTCCTCCTGCCGGATCAGCTCCAAGTCCAGGAGTTCTTCCAAGGGATCAAGAGAGAGTTTTTTCTCTTCCACATTCTCTGTCATCCATCCTTCGTCTCCCTCCCTTGCTACGGCTACTCTTGGGGATGTGACCTCGAACTGTATTGATATGACGACCTCCGAGCCATGAGAGAGCTTAAATGGGGTCTCTCCTGTGGCGGTGTTTGTTGTGGCCCTCAAGGCCCAGAGAACTGAAGGGAGCTGTTTCACCCAGCTCCCCCTTAGGTTCTCCACTTTCTTCTTTAAAAGATTGACGATGATCTTGTTTGCTGCTTCCACCTATCCATTACTCCGTGTATGATGAATCGAGGCAAAATGGAGGTCTATGCCCAGTCGGATGCAAAAATCGACGAATTCCCTGCTAGCAAATTGTGGTCCGTTATCAGTTACAATGGCCAGCGGTAGTCCATGCATGCAAATGATCTCTCCACATAAGAAATTTTTGACCACCTACGATGTCACCTTAGCCAACGTCTTCACCTCCAGCTATTTTGAAAAGTAGTCCGCCATGAGCAATAGAAACTTCCTCTGACCACTAGCCTTGGGAAAAGGACACACCAGGTCTATCCCCCAGATCGCGAGGGCTAGGGAGTCGTGATTGTTCGTAGCATCTGTGCGGGAAGGAGTTGGAGGGGGAGAACTCCTGGCACTTTTGACATATTTTGGCGAATTCTTCTGCATCCTTCTTAAGGGTAGGCCAGAAGTATCACTGCCTCAACACTCTCCCCTCTAAAGTCTGGCTCCCTGAGTGACTTCCACATTCCCCTGAATGAATCTCTTCTAGGACCCTCAGAACCTCCTCCTCAGATATGCATCGAGCCAACAGACTCGACAACGTCTTGCGGTATAGTGCCCCATCTTTCAATAGGAAGTACACTGATTTATACCTGACTCGCTTCTTATCGAGATCGCTCTCAAGAAGTTGTCCCGAGGTCAAAGAAGTGATGAAGGGGTCCATCTAGGACCCTTGCTGGTTTATCTACATGAGTTCTCCCTCTTCTATGGACGGCTTGAAAAGCTTCGTCGTCGTTCCCCCGGCCCGAGGGCCGTATTTTGCGAGTTGGTCAGCCTGAGCACTTTCCTCCCTCGGGACGTGTTGAATCAAAAAACTGCAGAACTGCCCGATAATGTCTTTGACCTTCCCTAAGTACAGCTGGAGGGTGGGTTCCCTTGCTTCGAACTCCCCTTTGATCTGGCCCGCAACCACCATAGAGTCCGTGAAGACCCTAATGTCTTGTATGCCCAACTCCCGAGCTAACCTGAGCCCTGTGATGATCGCCTCATATTCTGCTTAGTTATTGGTAATCACGAAGTGGATCTTCAAAGCTTGCTCAATTCTGGTCCCCTCTGGACTTACTAAGATCATTCCTCCTCCAAAGGAATTTTTTCTTGACACTCCATCTACCAACATCTGCCAAGCCGCTCGAGGGGGTGCTTCAGTCTCTTGGATCTCCACTACGTAGTCTGCTAGGAAGTCAGTCATCGCTTGTCCCTTGATGGAGAGCCGAGGAGTAAAAGTGAGGTCGAATTCAGTGAGCTCTATTGACCATTTGGCCAACCTCCCAGAGTACTCCACCCCCTCCAAGATGCGACGAAGGTGGTTATCCGTCACCACCTGAATCGAATGGCCTGAAAATACGGCCTAAGCTTCCTGGCCGATATGATGAGGGCAAATGTTAGCTTCTCGAGGATAGGGTACCTGAGTTCCACCTTCTTTAGGACCTTGCTCACGTAATAGATCGGGAATTACTTTTTTCCTTCCCCTCGTATGAGAACCGAACACACGGCCCCGGTCCCTACTCCTAGATATAAGAACAAGACCTCCCCTTCCCTCGACCCCTGGAGTAGAGGTGCCCGGGTGAGCTGTTGCATTAGAGCCTGGAAATCCTCCTCGCACTCTAGGGTCCATTCGAACTTCTTACCCCCTCTCAACGTCTGGAAGAAAGGTGAGCATTTTTCACCAGCTCGAGAGAGGAACCTGCTTAGTCTGGCAAGCCTGTCGGTGAGACGTTGAACTTCCTTGGTATTCCTGGGAGATTCCAGCTCTAGGATTGCCTTTACCTTATCGGGATTAGGCTCTACTCCGGATGGGGTAAGGAGATGCCCTAGGAACTTTCCCCTACTGGCTCCAAAAACGCATTTGAGCCTCATTTTATATTTTCTTAAGGTTCCAAAGGTTTCCTCAAGATCCAAGACATGAGATCTGAGGTCCCGACTTTTGATCATCAGGTCATCCACATAAACCTTGAGGTTCCGCCCCATCTTCTCTTGGAAGATCCGATCCATCATTCTTTGATAAGTTGCCCCCGTATTTTTTAACCCAAAGGGCATCATGTTAAAACAGAAGCATCCATCCTCCGTGATAAAGGTGACATCCTTGACGTCCGAAGGGTGCATGCGTATTTGGTGGTATCCTGAAAATGCATATAGAAAATTCATTAGTGAGAAACTGATGGCTGAATCAACCAGTGTGTCGATTCGAGACAAAGGGTAGCAGTCCTTAGGGCACGCTTTATTTAAGAGAGAAAAATCTACACACATTCTCCACTTACCCTCCCCCTTTTTAACCATTACAACATTGCTCACCCACACCAGATACTTCCATGCAGACACAAACCCTGCCTCAAGCAGTTTTTCTACCTCCTCTCTGATGGGTCTGTCCATCTTAGTGGTGATGGCCCTCTTCTTCTGTTGCACAGGGCGGGTGTTGGGGTCGAGGTTGATATGATGGCAGGCCACGTCTGCATCGACCCCTGGCATGTCAGCTGTGCTCCGAGCGAAGACGTCAATATTCCTCTACACGCATGCCTTGATCTCCTCCTGGTCTTCTGGGCTGAGCTCGTTGCTGACCTTTATCTTCTCTTTTCTTCATTCTCTAGTGAGGATCTCCATCTCTAGCAAATCCACAGCTACCTTCACCCTTGACGGCTCCTCTTCTTTCTCTTGCTCTCCCAGCATATCCTGCTCTCTGGCTTCCTGGTCTGTTGCCTCGTGCTCCATAACAGTCACCACCATTTCTTCCCAAAGCTTTTCCATCTCCAGCTCGCTAGTGCTCCCTCCTTCCAGTAGCGTAATTCTTCTTTTTTCCAGCCGGGCCTCCCCTCCGGGTGACCCTCCTGCTTTCTCAATCTTTCTCTTTTCCTTCCTCCTCCCCTCACCTTCCTTCGACCCCCTCTCCTCTTCCACCTCCATCTCTTCATCCTCCTCGCCCGCCATTTCCGGCTCCACCGCAATGCCTCCTACCATCTCCGCTTCTCTTTCTCCTCCATCCTCCTTTTCTTCTTTCTCCTCTTCCATCCCCATATCTCCATCCTTCACTCCTGCCGTTTCTGGCTCCACCGCAATACCTCCCTCCATCTCGAATCCTTCTTCTTCGACCTTCTTTTCCTTCTCCTCCTCTGTTTTGCCTTTGAACTCCTACTGCCATCGCTCCATCTTCTTCCCCATCTCCTCAGCCTTTCCTTGCCATGAGATGGTGTTTACCGCCGTCACATAGCATTCCGTGGCCTCCTTCGGGTCTCCCCGTACTCTGATTTGAGTACATCCTGCATTGAGCTTCAGGCACTGGTGGAAAGAGGACGACACACATCTAAAAGCACTGATTAAGGGGCGCCCAAAAATGGCGTTGTAACTGCTGGGGGAATCCACTATGATGAAACTACAGTTCCTGGATAGCCCCCTAGGGTTACCTGGAGTCCCACTCCCCCTCGACCTCCTTCCTCTCTCCTAAGAATCCAAAAATGGTCCATCCACTGCCAGCACCCTTCGGGCCTCCACCCTCATCTTGTTAAACTCCTTTTTGAAAATAACATTCACTGAGCTTCCATTGTCAACCAGGATCCGCGATACCATGAAATTCTCAATGGCGGTCCGGATCACCAGTGCATCACAGAAGGGGTCTTCATGGTCTGGCATGTCTTTTCGAGAAAAGGTGATCTTCTCATCCGGGGGAGGGGCTTGTGACATCGAAGCTACGATCCGACGGTACATGGTATGAAGGTTCGCCTTTCGGGCAGCCTCGATCCCCACCCCCCCAAGGATTACTCCAATTCCCCCTCGGTCCCCTACATCCGCTCGATCCACACATCGATCTTCCTCTCCGGTCCCGGTCACCTCCACTATCTGTACCGACCTCTATTGCTCTCCCGCTCCCCTAGCTCTTCTCATTTCCAAGAATTCTGGGCAGGTAGCCGTTGTGTGACCCTCCTCGTCGTGGAAATCACAGTATGGAAATGCTACCTCCTCCCCTCGCCTCCCCTCTTGAGGGTTTCTGCTCCTTCCACCTCCTGCTCCTCTTCCTCTCTCTCGGCCTCTACCTCTCCCTCGGCCGATGGCCATATCTTGTGGTTTCGAGGGTAGGGGTGGTCTATGACCGTACCCCCACCCCTGCTGGCTAAATCTTCCGGGTCCTCCTGGTTGGTTCCTTCCTCCCTGGGGAAATACTCTCCCTTGCTATTGGGCAGGGCCCCCCTGCTGTCTCCATCCTAACTCTTGATACGCCAGTACCCTCGGCTCTTCTCTTCTCCTCCCCTCTTATTATCTCCATCCTCCTAGCTCTCTTGACTTAACCTCCGTCAGTCTTGCTTGCTTTTTTGCAAAAGCTGGATTCGTCGCCTCCATTGCTATTTCCTTCGCAGCCTTCTCCATCAACCCCTCAAAGGATAGTGGCGCCTTCCGAATGAGGCTTATCTTGAAGAGGCCCTCCCGTAGTCCCACAGTAAAGGCCATCTGGAGGGAGAATCCAGTCACCTCCTGAATATCCAAGATCACCTCCTGAAATCTGTCTACATACTGAGCTAGGGACTCATCCGCCCTCTGCTTAATCAAAAAAATCGACTCCGGGTTCTTTTTCCTCTTCTTTGAAGTTGAGAAATGCAGCTGAAAGCTCCTGCTCAAGTCCTCGAAGTTGTATATCAAGCCTGTCGGGAGCTGATGAAACTAGACCCTAGCCTTGTCCTTTAGAGTGATGGCAAAAAGACTGCACTTGAAAGCGTCTGTCATCGGCCTGATCAAAACTGCGTCCTTGAACCATTGCAGATGCTGGAGGTGATCATCTTTCCCCATATAATAGTTCATCTCGAGTACCCTGAACCCTTTCGGGACGGGAGCTGACATAATCAATCCGCAGAACGGCGACCCTCTCGCCCCTGGTCTCGCCGCCCCTACTCGCACGACAACATCCCCTGGCGAGACGACACACATGGGGATGGGGAATAGCTCCCTTTCCACCATGTCTCGCCCTCCTCCTTCCACCATCACTTCCTTCCCAGGTCGCCTCCCCGGGGCATCTTATCCAACTCTTGCCGAGACGAGTTCTTACTGCGGCATGAGAGCAGGCACCTAAGGCAGCGGGATCGAACAATCACCCTGTCGTGAGATCCCCTACAACATGTCCATAAGTCCTTTGATTGATGCCATGAACTCCTCCCTTCTAACGAATCCTCCCGGGTTATTTGACCCGTTTCCGTCTCCTTCTTCATGACCTCCTGCCATGAGGTAGCTCGAGATTCTTCTGTGTGGGCCGCGGTCCACGCTCACCGCCCCATAAATGTTGAAATCAGTCACCCAGTTCCACATAGAGTTCAAACCTGAAGCTACAGCACACACTTACTCTTCTCGAGCTGCCCTCTCGATGTTAGTCATAGGACCATAAACAGACCGATGGTCTCAGCTCGGAGGTCCCACCTCTTACCCGGAAGAATCTGAAGTTCATCCCCTCCCTAGCCAATGCTGAGCTAGGTGCCTCTGAGAAAGAATATGACAAGGTTCAACAACCTCCTCAAAGCATCTTATCGGTCTATTTATAGGCCTCTGAGTCTGATCTGCAAATAACAATACTGAACCAATCTGAAATTTCCAAAATACCCTGTGCTAGGTCTGCCAACAGCCAAACTCCGCTGTTCTGAAAGGTTATATGCAGACCACCGAGGGTAAAAGGGTAAAATTACCCGTGGTAGAAGAGTAAAATCCCCCTTGGGGGTAAGAAGGTAAAAATATCCTTCCTTCTATATGGCGAGTGGAGAAATGATCAGCGGGCGAGACAATCCCACCTGCTCGTCTCGCCGGCTTCCCGCCTCATGGGAGCCGTCTCGCCCTCAAGGGCCAGCCCAATGGCCTACAGGACATCTCGCCTACAGCGCCAAGCCCCGTCTCGCCTTCTGCGAGTGGACCACATGGTCCCACCCGCCTATTCCATTCCTCTCGCCAGCTGCTTGAGCCACCTACCGCGAGCCCAATGTTGTACAGATTTATGATAGGATTGCATGTTAGTTATTTTCAAGCTACAAAAGTTTCATTATGCTTATCTCATACTCATGATATATTTTAAATCAAATGTCATTATATTTTAACGAACGTAAAAGCTCTTTTCCTAATTAAATTAAATCTAGAGGTATGCATATCATGAGTTGTCCTTTTGGAGGTCTCTACTCATGTAGGATAATTATCGAGCAAAATAAAGTATTTTCCGCAGCTTATATTTATATTTTCATCCGTGGACTAGTTCATCCACTGATCCGAGGGATACAACCATCAAACTTAACTAAAAATATGTTTTTTTCAAGATAAACTTGAGAATTTCATGATAAGTGTCAGGAGTAGGTTCTTGCCTGAGCATCTACAGTTATCCCGTACACGGCGTGGCATCATGACGCGTCTTTTCTCTTACTCTGATATATCATTTAAATGCGGGGAAAACGCGGGTCGTGACACCCCGTGCATGAGAACTCTCTTAGCAGCCATTGAGAAGAGGAGGTGAGTGTTAAGTGGAAACCACTCTATGAAATCCTTCTCTTTCTCTTCCAAATGGGTGAATTTCCTATTTTTTCCTCCATGAAAATCCTCCATTCAAATTCAGAGGGGCATAAAGGGTCATCTGGCTCATGGGTCTGCTGGCTGGGCTTTGTTTAGGCCATAACCCAATTGATTTGATTTGGGCTCCTAATTTATTCTTTAGGGCTTAAGTTTGACCAAGGTTGTCTTGAGGGGTTGACATTATCAACTAATGTGTGGTCTGGTCCAATGTGTGTGTCTTGTGTTCTCGGACATCACCCAATGTTGGTTGGGTCATGGTGATGCCCTAATTGGGCCAATTTTGTTAAGGAGTGTGATTTTAACCAATTTAGGGCTAAGTTTGACTTTGGTCAAACTGGTCAAATTGATGACCCCATGATGAGGCTTTTAGGTCAATTGAGTCCCTTATGATGTCCTAAGACCAGGGGTGAGGTCAATTTCATGTTTTGTGGGCTAATTAGACCAAATGGTGAAGGATTGACCAATGTTGACCTAAAGGGTACTTTGGTCAATTTGCCCAATTTGGTGACCATATGATGGGGCTTTTTGGTCACTTGGATCCCTTATGATATACTAAGATAAGGGGTGAGGTCAATTTCATGTTTTGTGAGCCAATTGGACCTAATGGTGAAGGATTGACCTATGTTAACCTAAAGGGTACTTTGGTCAATTTGCCCAATTTAGTGACCCTATGATGGGGCTTTTGGGTAACTTGAGCTTCTCTTAGGGTTATGGATCTATTGGTGAGGTCAATTTGAGATTGTGAGTCTAATTTGGAGTGAATTGGCATAGGTTGACTTGTGCACCTTTAGGGTGCTTATAGCAATTTCCAAGGTTCAAGCTAACTTGGGATAATCTCATGACCTCTACTCACAACTCAAGCCATAACCATAACCCAGGGGGTCTAGAAGTGATGGGGATGTTATAAATTCCAATGAACAAAAAAAAATCATCCCCAAAATTTAAGTCGGGGTCTACGGGATTTAACACATAAAGAAGTTGATCAAAATATCTAAGAGGTTTAGGTTATACCTGAGGTGAAGAGCTTTGGATGTCGCTACTGCATGAGGTCCATGGGATCCCAAGTGTGCTCCCTCTACCCATGATTTGACCACATCACCTTGAACAAAGGGACGCTCTTCGTTTGCAAGACTCAGACCTTTATATTGTGGATCCGGATTGAATCTAAACGAACTGACCGATCAGATGCTACCGAAACCGATATAGATGTGACGTTTTGCTCCAGCCGAAGTAAGGCCCTCCAAAGTGAGGAGACATGCAAGACGTCATGCAGGTTATCTAACTCTGGTGGTAGTTCCAGCCGGTATGCCAAGTGACCGATACTCTTCAGGATCGTGTAAGGTCCCATAAACCGAGAGCTGAGCTTCTTATTCCTCCGCACCAGCAAAACTCTGTGCACCGGACGTATCTTCAAGAAAACTTTGTCCCCACCTGGAACTACACCTTACGATTCCTCACATCATAGTACTTCATCTACCAGCTCTGAGCCACTAGCATCCTATCTCTGATCAGCCGAATGTGTGTGTTTGTGTCCTCAATATAGTCCGATCTAAGTGACTTTGGATCCTCATCATGGACCCAAGATAGTGGCGTCCGACACTTCTTCACATATAAAGTCTAATAGGGGGGCCATCCCGATGTTGGCCTTGTGGCTGCTATTGTAAGAAAACTCAATCAATGGTAACAGCCTCTCCCAAGGCTTCATTGTTTCTAAAATACACAACCACAATAATTTTTTCATGGTCCTATTCATTTGCTCCATCTCTCTGTCAGTCTGTAGATGGAAGGTGGTGCTGAAAGCAAGCTGAGATCCCAAGTATGCTTGCACCGCCCTCCACTCCCTAGAAGTGAACTGGCCGTCTGTAACACCCCAGTTTTGAGAGACGTTTTGCATTTCTGGAAATTTTTGGTTTCTGGCAGGGGGCACACGGCCTGCGACACGGGCGTGTCGCATGGCGTGTCGAGCTGTATTGACACTCGGCCCGGGGTGTCGACACTTTCGCTCGACAAGGTGTCGAGACTAGGGCACACGGCCTGCGACACGGTCGTGTCGCAGGGCATGCCGAGCCCGTGTCGACACTCGGCCCGGGGTGTCGACACTTTCGCTCGACAGTGTGTCGAGACAAGGCACACGGCCTAGGACACGGGCGTGTTCAAGGCCGTGTGGGTCTGTCGACGAGCTTTAGTCGACGATGTTCACTCAACGAGTGTCGAGTGTCGAGTGTCGAGACTGGGGCACACGGCCTGTGACACGGGCGTGTCACAGGGCGTGTCCCGCTTGGTCGACGATCTTCGCTCGACGTTTTTCCGCGGTGTCAACACAAAGGCTGTCGACGAGTGTCGAGACTTGGCATACGGCTTGGGATACGGACGTGTCCCAGGCCGTGTCACTTCTCGGGTTGGTTTCGGGGACGTGTCGATGGAGGCACACAGCCGGCCACACAGCCGTGTCATTGGGGACACGGGCGTGTCGGATCGAACACGGGCGTGTCAGATGCCCGTGTGCAGTTCCAGGTGCGTCAATTTGAGACAGCGAATGAGGCACACGGCCCTGGACACGGGCGTGTGCCAGGCCGTGTTCGGCCCAGGTCTTTTTTTTTCTGTCGGATCGTGGCCGTTTCTTTCCCTGGTTTTAGGATCTGATGGTTCAGATCTTTTCTTTAGGAAGTCCGAGAATAGGGTTGAAAACCCTCATTCTTCTCCAAGCTTTCTCTTACTAAAGATCTAGAGAGAAGTGAGATCAAGGAAGAAGGAGAAGGAGAGTTTGGGCTGTAGGAGAGGTTTCGGTGCTCCAAATCGCGAGCCGAGTCCGGATCCGTGGAGGTTAGATTGTTGCGAAGGTTTTCATCCGGCTATTTCGCCATGGCAAGGAAGAGGAGTCGGAAGGTAACGACACTTTTCCTCTCGGTCTTAAGATGTATGTCTCTAGCATCATTTATTTTTCTTTCTAGTTTTTGGGCACCAAACTCTCAAATGAGAGGGGTTTTGGTTTGCCAAGGTTCAAGAGGAACCTCCGGGTTGATCGAGTCCGTCCCCGGCATATTTTGCATTAGAGATCCGCTCCGTTAGTGGATTAGGCATGGTGGGTGAAGCCGTTGTCGCGACCGTTAGTCCGACTCGGTGATGTTGCATATGAACGTTAAGGATTCGTAAGGATTTCGTTGCGGCAAGACGTCGTTTTTGATGTGGTGATGTTTTTCCCCTTCTCCTCGAGTGAGTACGTGTAGTCGGAACCGGACAAGGTTAGCTCCTCGTGGCGGTAGATGTTTTCCTTGGTGGACAAGGTTAGCTCCGCATGAGTTGGAGATGGTTTCCTTGGTGCGCGGGAACGCTGCAGTACAAATGAGGGACTAGGGTGGATTTGTCTTGGTTTGTGATGTGCCAAGGCGTGGCTATGTCTCCGTGGTCGGCTGACTATTCCGTGACGTTCACGTCATGTACGGAGATTATCCTGGTGAGACTAGTCCCCTTCTGTGAGACTGACGAGAAAGCCAAGCATGGGGGCAAGCCCGGGCAATGAGGCCATGAGCGGGTGGGGTCCAGCAAGGCTTCTTAGAATCGGTCAGTTTTGTGTTTGTTGGAATCCTGACATGAGACGTCAGAGCTTGTAGGCAAGCCCAGGTCTAAGACCTTGAGCGGGTGGGGCCTTGACAAGAGTTCCATGAGGCGGCCTGTGAGCCGTTGGGGGAAATGGTGACCCCTTTGTTTGCGGCTTTATGCTAGTGGGGAATCGATGAGTACCCATATGATGTGATGATGTGCTAGATGCATACGAGTTAGGGTGCCTTGGGTGAAACCCGGGTTATTGCATACATGGTTGCATAAGTAGGCCCTTTTAATATATGCTCAACAGTAGAGAACATGTATGATGCGTGTGACATCCAAGCCTGTTTCTGTAGTTGCTTTTCTTGCTTATGATTATTGCATACGAAGTGCTAACTTGCAGGTTGGAGGGGTTCCCCGGGGTCCGATAGGGGCGGCCGGGAGGAGATGTGTTGTTACACAGTTTGAGGTCAGCCTTTGTTGACCCACGTTACTAATAAATTTTACAGGGCAAGGATCGCATGCAGGAGCTAGCTCGCCGGCCAGAAAGGCCTAAGCCTCATGAAGTGCTTTTCTCTTTGTAGCTCAACTTATGTGATGTTGTATGTTTGAGACTCATGTTGTCCGGCTTGCATGCCGAGGTAGACTAGGAGTGCTAAGTACATTCATGAATGTTGTATTATTTGCTTTTGGACACTTGATGTAAGGCCTTAAGGCCATTTGTTTTACTCTTCTAGTGGTGGATAACTTCTCGTCTTGCTTATGTTTCTGCTGTGTTGTGCAAAGTGTTTTGAGTGTGGGTAGCTATATCAACTTTTAATACTAAAGCTGTGGTGTCCGTATGTTGTGGGGCCCCGGCCGGACCCATATTATACGTTCATTACAGGGGAGGTGTTACAATTTGGTATCAGAGGGAGGTTAGATTCAAGGTCAATGCGTAGAGAAGTTATCCATATAAGAGTAACGCAGGACCATGAGTGTCCTTATGTTTTAGTCTGGAGATTTGAGACTGATTCCTTGTTTCTTGTTTTCTTGAAGAGTGCAAGCAACGAGGCGGGTACGTCGAGAGCTAGAGAAGAGCTTTCGGCGAGCAGTGCTACTGCTCCAGGTCTTTTGGGCACGGGTGTTAACCCGGCCGACTTCTGCTGCATGCTCGCGGAAGCAATGGTGGCAGGCCAAGCTACAGCGGCAGCTCAGGTAGCAACCCCTGCTACACCAGACACGGCGACGGCCGTGCCAGGCGGAGAGGCCAGGCGAGTGGAGCCTTTGGCGGAAAGGGTAGTTGTCGGACATGGGGACCGACACATGAAGTATTTCCTGAGTTTCCATCCCTCGTCATTCAAGGGAGTTGGTACGCCAACGGATGCGGAGGACTGGTGGGTTCGCATTCAAGAGCTTTTAAGGGCGGCAGAGAAGCCAAAGGAAAAGAAAGCTGAGTATGCGGCTTTCATGTTGGAAGGAGACGCCAAGTTATGGTGGTTGTGCCATAGCGGCCGCCAGTTCCCGGGACGCACCCCGTCAGTGGAGGAGTTTGGGGATGCGTTTCTAAAGAGGTATATTCCAGTTTCTACACGGTTGGCCCTTCAGAGGCAGTTTCTGCATTTAATGCAGCGAGACAAGACAGTGGATGAGTGTGTGCAGGAGTTCACCCGGTTGGGTCGTTACGCGGGAACGACGATGACAGATGATGTAGAAAGGGATAACCTCTTCTACCAGGGGCTGAGGGAGAACCTGAGACAACCCCTCATATCCATGAAGAGAGCGGGATTCAATGAACTAGTTGAGGCTGCCAGAATTTTGGAAAGTGATTTGGAGCGAACCCAACGCCGTAAGGGTTTTACTCCCAAGCAAGGGGAAGGGAAGCCTCCCTAATCTCATGGAAAGTCTGAAGGGAGTAGTTGGAGGAAGAAGCCTCACACTTCCAGATCCGGTGAGAAGAGTAATTGGATGCCTGGAGGTTCACACTCTAGGGGACCGCCGACGTGCTACAACTGCGGTAAGGTGGGGCACATAGCTCGTGTTTGTCCCCAAGGAGGAGCGGGGCAAGAGACAAGGCAGGAGCAGACTGTGCGCTCCGGCCCCAGTGCTGCAGAGAAAGGGAAGATGGCGGAGTCAAGCGCTTCTCGGTTCCAACTGGTGCAACCAAGGGCTTACAACCTTGGACAGTAAGAAGCGATCCGCCAAACCAATGTGGTGACATGTATGAAGAAAATTTAAGTTTAAATTTTGTGCTTCATGCTTTTAGACTTTTTGTGTGTGTTGTCTATGTTGTAGGCTTCATTTTAGTTTTTGGATACCCCGCTAGGGTATTGTTTGATACGGGAGCATCACACTCTTTTCTCGCAGAGAGCTTCATCCGGAGAATAGGAGTTGGGTCTTTCTCATCGGGAGTAGAGCTGAAAGTGCGCATGCCCAATGGGTCATCCATGACCACCGGGGTCAAAGGGCGCATCTGTTGGGAGCTAGACGGAGTTGACTTCGTTTTGGTAGCGGTGATTTTGCCATTGGTGGAGTTCGATGTCATTTTGGGCATGGACTGGCTTACAGAGCAGCGCGCCAGTATTGATTGCCTATCTAAGGTGGTGACCCTAAGGAGAAAAGGGCAGGCAGAAGTCAAATTTGAGGGCCTTTGTGGAGTGGCCTGTTCCCTGATTTCGGCCATGCAGTTGATGCGGGCGGTTAACCAGGGTGGTGTAGCACTTGTAGCATTATTGGAGGTTCATCTCTCCCAGCTGACTATTGAGGAGGTGCCCGTTGTGTCATGGTTCAAGGATGTGTTTTCGGATGAACTTCCTGGAGCGCCTCCTCGGAGGGAGATCGATTTCTCGATCGAGTTAGTGCCGGAGGATAGGCCGGTGTCACGTCCTCCGTTTAGGATGGCACCAAAGGAGTTGGCTGAACTTAAAGTACAGTTACAGGAATTGTTGGAGCAAGGGTATATTAGACCCAGTTCTTCTCCGTGGAGTGCGCCGGTGTTGTTTGTAAAGAAGAAAGACGGTAGCATGCGGCTGTGCATAGACTACCGAGAGCTGAATAAATTGACCGTCAAGAATAAGTATCCGATCCCTCGGATAGACGACTTGTTCGACCAGCTGGTGGGGTCGGTGGTGTACTCCAAACTGGACTTGAAGTAAGAATATTATCAGTTGCGAATTCGGAATGAGTACATACCCAAGACTGCCTTTGGTACAAGGTATGGACACTTTGAGTTTACGGTGATGCCGTTCGGGCTAACGAACGCCCCATCTGTGTTCATGGATCTTATGAATCGGGTATTTCGGGAATACTTGGATTCTTTTGTGGTTGTTTTTATTGATGACATCTTGGTGTATTCCAAATCGGAAGTGGAGCATGAGACCCACTTGAGAGTGGTTTTGCAAGTGTTGAGGGAGAATCAGTTGTATGCAAAGTTCTCCAAGTGCGAGTTCTGGTTAGAGAAGGTGGCGTTTTGGGGCCACGTGATTAGTGGGGATGGGGTGGCAGTGGATCCAACAAAAGTGGAGGCCATCAGAGATTGGCCAGTCATGAGGACCGTGGCGGAAGTCCGAAGTTTTCTTGGCCTAGCCGGGTACTACAGGAGGTTCGTGGAAAATTTTTCGCGGATAGCTCTACCCCTCACCTCACTCACTCGTAAAGATCATAAGTTTGTTTGGACTCAAGTGTGCAGCCAAGCTTTTGAGGCACTGAAGGAGAGACTGATGATGGCTCCAATCCTAAGTCTACCGTAAGGGACCGAGGGATTTCAGATCTTCAGTGACGCATCGGGATGCGGTTTGGGTTGCGTTTTGGTGCAACATGGCAAGGTGATAGCTTTTGGGTCTAGACAACTGAAGACTCATGAGAGGAATTACCCCGTCCATGACTTGGAGTTGGCGGCGGTAATCTTTGCGTTGAAAATTTGGCGGCATTATGTGTATGGTGCAAAGGTGGAGATCTTCATGGATCACAAAAGTCTGAAGTATCTCTTGGATCAAAAGGACTTGAACATGCGACAACGTAGGTGGGTTGAGTTTCTTGGAGACTACGAAGTGGCAATTCAGTATACACTAGGTAAAGTCAATGTGGTGGCAGATGCTTTGAGTAGAAAGTAATCAGGGCAAGGAAATTGGATCGAAGCTCATGATGAGCGGTTGGTACGGGAATGGGAGTCCCTTGGATTGGAATGTGTTGCGAGAGGCGAGTCCAGTGTGGCTCGGTTGAACTGGATTGAAGTACAGAACGACTTGACCGATCGCATTCGGGAAGCGACTCGATTGGATGTGGAGTTTCGAACTTTTTTGTTGGAGGCTCTAGCGGGCGAGAGCAGCACCTGGGAGATGAGTGATGGGATTCTGAGGAAGAATGGAAGGGTTTGTATACCGCAGTTCGGCAAACTCCGTGAGGAGTTGATGTTTGAGGGTCACTTCACAAAGTACTTCATTCACCCGGGCAGTACAAAGATGTACTTGGATATGAAGAAATTCTTTTGGTGGCCGGGGCAGAAGCGGGACGTAGATTTGTACGTGAATCGTTGCCAAACTTGTGCCTTGGTGAAGGCCGAATGTCAGAAGCCGGGCGGGTTCCTGAAGCCCCTTCCAATCCCTGAATGGAAATTTGATGACATCTCCATGGATTTTGTGCATGGTCTGCCTAGATCGCAGCAGGGTAATGATGATATTTGGGTGATCGTGGATCGCCTAACCAAGGTGGCTCACTTCATCCCAAATCGGAAAGAGGACAACGTGGAGAAGCTGGTGGAGTTGTATGTTCGCAACATTGTGCGAATGCACGGAATTTCTAAGAGCATAGTCAGTGATCGAGATGGACGGTTTACATCCAAGGACTGGAGACTGGTACAAAAGAGCTTGGGCACGAAGCTAAAATTCAGTACGGCGTTCCATCCTCAAACTGATGGGCAAACTGAAAGAACAAACCATACTATGGAGGATATGCTAAGAATGTGCGTTCTTGACTTCGGCAAGAAGTGGGAGAATCACCTCTTCATGGCGGAATTCGCGTACAATAACAGTTTTCAAGCAAGTAAAAAAATGGCGCCATACGAAGCTTTGTATGGGAGACGGTGTCGAACACCGATGTCTTGGGCAGAGGCGGGAGACACCAAAACTTTGGGAAAAGAGGTGGTCGTAGACGCTTGTGAGTTGGTACGGACCATTCAAGAGCATATGAAGGTGGCGCAAGACCGACAAGCAAAATACTTTAATGCTCGTCACCGGAAGTTGGAGTTTGCGGTAGGTGATTGGGTCTATTTGAAGATCAAACCGTTCAAAGGTGTCTCACAGATTCGCCGACTCAAGAAGTTGAGTCCAAGGTTTTTGGGGCCTTTTGAAGTTGTTGAACGGGTGGGAGAAGCAACCTATCGGTTGGCGTTGTCTGCGGAGCTGAGTGGATTGCATGACATCTTCCACGTCTCCGTTTTGAGGAAAGCCTTGATGGAGGCTAGTGTGGTGATTGAGCCGGCATCGGTGCCGATTGAGGAAGACTTGAGGATGGGAGTCCTTCCAATTGCTATAGAGGATTCAGAGACTCGGCAGTTGCGGAATAAAGAAGTTAAACTCGTGAAAGTACGATGGGAAAACTGCGGTTGAGAGGAGCTCTCTTGGGAGCGAGAACAGGCCATGCTAGAAGAGTATCCAGAACTCTTCATTTCAGGTACAAGTTAAGTTTGTGTACCCTTTGTTTTGTAATTTCGGGACGAAATTCTATTAGGGGGGGGGGGAGAGTTGTAACACCCCAGTTTTGAGAGAGGGTCATTTTGCGTTTCTGGAAATTTTTGGTTTCTGGCAGGGGGCACACGACCTGCGACACGGGCGTGTCGCAGGGCGTGTCAAGCCGTGTCGACACTCGGCCCGGGGTGTCGACACTTTCGCTCGACAAGGTGTCGAGACTAGGGCACACGGCCTGCGACACGGGCGTGTCGCAGGGCGTGTCGAGCCCGTGTCGACACTCGGCCCGGGGTGTCGACACTTTCGCTCGATAGTGTGTCGTGACAAGGCACACGGCCTAGGACACGGTCATGTCCAAGGCCGTTTGGGTCTGTCGACGAGCTTCAGTCGACGATGTTCACTCGACGAGTGTCGAGTGTCGAGTGTCGAGTGTCGAGACTGGGGCACACAGCCTGTGACACGGGCGTGTCACAGGGCGTGTCCCGCTTGGTCGACATTCTTCGCTCGACGTTTTTCCGCGGTGTCGACACAAAGGCTGTCGACGAGTGTCTAGACTTGGCATACGGCTTGGGACACGGGAGTGTCTCAGGCCGTGTCACTTCTCGGGTTGCTTTCGAGGCCGTGTCGATGGAGGCACACGGCCGGCCACACGGCCGTGTCATTGGGGACACGGGCGTGTCAGATCGAACACGGGCATGTCAGATGCCCATGTGCAGTTCCAGGCGCGTCGATTTGAGATGGCGAATGAGGCACACAGCCCTGGACACGGGCGTGTTCTAGGACGTGTTCGGCCCAGGTCTTTTATTTTCTGTCGGATCGTGGCCGTTTCTTTCCCTGGTTTTAGGATCTGATGGTTCAGATCTTTTCTTTAGCAGTTAAGTCCGAGAATAGGGTTGAAAACCCTCATTGTTCTCCAAGCTTTCTCTTACTAAAGATCTAGAGAGAAGTGAGATCAAGGAAGAAGGAGAAGGAGAGTTTGGGCTGTAGGAGAGGTTTTAGTGCTCCAAATCGCGAGCCGAGTCCGGATCCGTGGAGGTTAGATCGTTGCGAAGGTTTTCATCCGGCTATTTCGCCATGGCAAGGAAGAGGAGTCGGAAGGTAACGACACTTTTCCTCTCGGTCTTAGGATCCATGTCTCTAGCATCATTTATTTTTCTTTCTAGTTTTTGGGCACCAAACTCTCAAATGAGAGGGGTTTTGGTTTGCCAAGGTTCAAGAGGAACCTCCGGGTTGATTGAGTCCGTCCCCGGCATATTTTGCATTAGAGATCCGCTCCGTTAGTGGATTAGGCATGGTGGGTGAAGCCGTTGTCACGACCGTTAGTCCGACTCAGTGATGTTGCATACGAACGTTAAGGATTCGTAAGGATTTCGTTGCGGCAAGACGCCGTTTGTGATGTGGTGATGTTTTTCCCCTTCTCCTCGAGTGAGTACGTGTAGTCGGAACCGGACAAGGTTAGCTCCTCGTGGCGGTAGATGTTTTCCTTAGTGGATAAGGTTAGCTCTGCATGAGTTGGAGATGGTTTCCTTGGTGCGCGGGAACGCTGCAGTACAAATGAGGGACTAGGGTGCATTTGTCTTGTTTTGTGATGTGCCAAGGCGTGGCTATGTCTCCGTGGTCGGCTGGCTATCCCGTGACGTTCATGTCATGTGCGGAGAGTGTCCCGGCAAGACTAGTCCCCTTCTGTGAGACTGACGAGAAAGCCAAGCATGGGGGCAAGCCCGGGCAATGAGGCCATGAGCGGGTGGGGTCCGGCAAGGCTTCTTAGAATCGGTCAGTTTTGTGTTTGTTGGAATCCTGACATGAGACGTCAGAGCTTGTAGGCAAGCCCGGGTCTAAGACCTTGAGCGTGTGGGGCCTTGACAAGAGTTCCATGAGGCGGCCTGTGAGCCGTTGGGGGAAATGGTGACCCCTTTGTTTGCGGCTTTATGCCAGTGGGGAATCGATGAGTACCCATATGATGTGATGATGTGCTAGATGCATACGAGTTAGGGTGCCTTGGGTGAAACCCGGGTTATTGCATACATGATTGCATAAGTAGGCCCTTTTAATATATGCTCAACCAGTAGAGAACATGTATGATGCGTGTGGCATCCAAGCCTGTTTCTGTAGTTGCTTTTCTTGCTTATGATTATTACATACAAAGTGCTAACTTGCAGGTTGGAGGGGTTCCCCGGGGTCCGATAGGGGCGGCCGGGAGGAGATGTGTTGTTACACAGTTTGAGGTCAGCCTTTGCTGACCCACGTTACTAATAAATTTTACAGGGCAAGGATCGCATGCAGGAGCTAGCTCGCCGGCCAGAAAGCCCTAAGCCTCATGAAGTGCTTTTATCTTTGTAGCTCAACTTATGTGATGTTGTATGTTTGAGACTCATGTTGTCCGGCTTGCATGCCGAGGTAGACTAGGAGTGCTAAGCACATTCATGACTGTTGTATTATTTGCTTTTGTACACTTGATGTAAGGCCTTAAGGCCATTTGTTTTACTCTTCTAGTGGTGGATAACTTCTCGTCTTGCTTGTGTTTTCGCTGTGTTGTGCAAAGTGTTTTGAGTGTGGGTAGCTATATCAACTTTTAATACTAAAGCTGTGACATCCGTATGTTGTGGGGCCCCGGCCGGACCCATATTATACGTTCATTACAGGGGAAATGTTACACCGTCTCTATCTAAAATGATAGTCCTGGGCACGTCGTGGTATCGCATGAACTGCTCCAGGAACAGCCTCACCAACACATCAACTAGAGCGTCCTTTAGGACTAGAATGAACCTGGTTACCTTGGTCAATCTGTCCACTATGACCCAAATCGAATCGTTCCTGGAGTGAGAGAGAGGCAGTCCATGTACGAAATCCATCAAAATATCCTCAAACTTCAACTCTGGTACTGGCAATGGCTACAATAATCCTCCAGGGCTCTTGAACTTGGCCTTCACCCAATGGTATTCCTCACAGCGTATCACAAAGTCAATGACAACCCTCTTCATCCCGGACCAATACATATCCCTTCATAGGTCTGCCTTCATCTTGGTGACCCTAGGGTACACCGAGTATTGTGTGTAGTGTGCCTCCCTTAGTATGTCCTCCCGGATCCCATCTCCTGTGGGTATGCAGATACGACCCTGGAAATGAATGAGGTCGTTATGCAGCGAATAGTCCTCTGACTTGCCCTCCTCTAGGGCTCTGAATATAGGCTCCAGTATTGCATCCTGCCACTGTTGCATCCTGATGTGGTCTCGAATGTCGCACACAATGCTCAAAGAGGCCAAGTATTCTGCATATACCTCTAGATCATCTCTGGAAACTAATGTGACCTGCATGTCTTCCATCTTCCAGACTACTCCATGGCCATCAGTCAGGGCTCCGATTTTGAAGTGCTAGTCCTCCTGCTCAATGCATCCGCTACCATGTTTGCCTTGACCGGGTGGTAGTGCTTCGTATAATCATAGTCACATATGAACTCCAACATTCTCCTATACCGCAGGTTCAATTCCTTCTGTGTATCAATATACTTGATGTTCTTGTGGTCTGAGAAGATCTCACAATGAACCCCATAAAGATGGTGTGTAAATGTTTGTTTTAGGATTGAGAGTGACCTAGAAGGTGGGTGAATAGATCCAATTTAAATCTTGGCAACTTTTTAGATTTTGAGATTCACTTTTCTATGTTTATTACCCGAGTCAGATGAAACAAGAAAACTATTCAGCAATTAAAACATTCATAGCATAATAATCACGACACAGTACACACAGTTTTATAGTGGTTCCCCAATTTATGGGTACATTCACTTTCCCCCTTCGCCTATCTAGCAATGAAATAGATTCAGCCAAACTCCTTTTTTTATTTACTCAAATCCTCAGATCTTACAGCTCAGAGCTCAGCTGGCTCCTACAACTCGGACTTTACAAGTCTTACCACTCAGATCAATAAGATCCTACACCTCAAGTTCTTTCCAAGAACTCTACCTCAGAATGTATCCACACTACTACTCCTTAGGCAAATCCTGCCCTACAACTCAGAACTATCAGTTCCTATAACTCAGAGAAATACCCACTTCTCCTACCTCAGGCACTCAGCCTTACCTCAGCCTTTATAATATGGGCTTACAACTCAGAGAAATTGATTCTCCTACACTCAGATCTACAATTAGATCTTACACGATTAATAATGGTGAAAAGAAATGAATTCTGAATTTGTCACCCAGCAAGAGAGAAACGGGTGATTGCTTCTTGAACTGATCTTGACAAGTCAGCTTCCCTTGATCCTTATTGTAATGGATTCAACCTGACCATTCTTAGCTTTTCAAAGCTTCTTGAAGATGAAATTATGGTAGATCTAGGCTGGAGAATGTTGAAGTCGATTCTTGATCTAGCTTCTCTCCACCTTCTGAATTCTAGCAGATTACTTTTTATATCTAGCTTTTCAAAATTTTTCTATCTATTTCTGTAGAGTTGATCCCTTTATATAAGATCTGTCAAAGGTAACCGACTGATCTGGTTAATTACTAACATTTGACAGTTCTGATAGTTGTTAGATCCTCTGGCTTGATTTCTGCACTTAGGAAACAACTCTGCTTGAAGTGTTGGAGTTTTACTGTTGGATGTTTCGACACCAGTCCTGGGTGTTGACACTACTCTTGTAGTGATGTCGACAAACTTCTGAATGTATCGACACAACTTTCACCTTGTCTCGACACAGCTGATGTAGAATATATCGACACTAGTCCTGTGAGTGTCGATACAGCTGACTGATGGTGTCGACCCAAGTCCTGGGTGTCGTGTAACACCCCCTATCCGTCGCATAACATATAGCAGTAGGTCCGGCCGGGGCCCGACGCCATATACCACAGACAGACCGGGTGGTTACTCAATGGAAACCATCCAACCAATCCAACGTCCTACACAGAGCATTCTGCCGGAAGCAATTAAAATTATTGCATTAATAAAGAACCCAACACTAGCATGAATGACCACTAATATACCAAAAGGAATGAAGTAGAAATACACAAGCACTGGCCTTATGGCCTTACAATTATTTTCCTCAAATTACATGTCTTCAAACCTCGGCACGCAGGCCGGCCATATATGAATAAAAGAAAACACTCAAAATTAGGCCTTTGAGGGCCGGCTCAGCAACTTGGGCTTTAGCCCGCTATTTACTGCTCAGCTCCGCAGCACCTGCAAGCACAATCCATCGCAACGTTGGCAAACCAAAGCAACGGTCAGCAAAGCTGACAAAATTATAACGATCCCGCCCCCAATTTAGGGCGGCGATGCTCCTTCCCTGCACTTTATTAGCATAACCAAGCAGTATATAAATACATTGCATCACAGGCGTTAGCACACACGGCCACACGCCCCGTGCTCTCAGGGCACATTCTCGGTGATCACGGTCTAAGCCCGCCGACTCACCACTGTCCCCTGGACGACAATCTCTCGTGAGCATTTGGTCTTTCTGGCCACTGCCTAAGAACCTCCATCTATGCCAAAGGTAAGTTCCAAGTAACTTTAGGTCTCTTTAATCGAACGACATAGAGCATGTACGGTTCCGCCTGACCCGTTGCTCACACCGAAATGTTAATTTAAAAAGATATGCGCGGGTCAAACTTTCCCGAGTCCCAAATCATTTACATACATCACATAACCCAGTTATGTTCAAGTTGGCTCCCAGGCCCACATGATGGCAGAACCACGCGTCCGGCCAGGTTTCTGGGTGTACCTTGGAGTTAATCCCCAAGGCTCCCTGTTGCAATCTACCTCGTAGAAAACCCGAAAATCAAACATTTGCACGGAGTCTTCTCCGGCCACTTATGCAATGCAACATCACCGATCCAAACCAACTTGTCCGGGTAGACTTCACACATCATGCCTATATCCATTCTCGATGACTGACTCTGCATGTACACAATGAGGACTATTCATGTCAACCCGAAGGAACGCCTCAAACTCACCACAAACTCGCGAGAGCGGGCTTCCCTATGAAAAAGAAGGAGAGCTTCACATGCTAAAGTAGATAATCGTTACCCTAGTGTTCTTCCTTGGCGCCATGGAAAAGTAAGCGGATGAAAAGAACCACACTCTCCTTGCCTCCGTAGATCCGAAGTCGGTTCGTGATTTGGAGCTCCGAAGCTAAACCGGTGACCGGATCTAGGCTTCTTCTTCCTCCTTTGCTCTCCCCTCTCTCTAGACTTAGAAAGAGAACCACTCAAGTGAAATGAGGATTTCAAAGGCCCAATCCCGGGTATATCCCAGTAGGAACAACCCCCAACCGTCGGATCCCAAAATAAGGAAACGAACGGCTATGAGCCGTAGCTGAAGAGTAAAACCTGGGTTGAACATGGCCTGCGACACGCCCGTGTTCAGGGTCGTGTCCCTCATTCGCCATCAAAATCGACGCGTCTCGAAAAACACACGTGCATCCGACACGCCCGTGTTAGACCTAACATGCCCGTGTCATCCAGCACATGCCCGTGTTCCCGGGCATGTTCCCCCATCAATATAGGACCAACACCAACCCGAGACTCACACGGGTCTTTGACACGCCCGTATCCTATTTGACACGCCCGTGTTAAACCCGAACACGCCTGGGCTCCAGGCCGTGTTCACTGTCTCGACACTTCGTCGAGCGCAGTTAGTCGACCACCTGACATGGCCTTGGACACGCCCGGGTCTTAGGCCGTGTTCCCTGTCTCGACACATCATCAAGCAAAAATGTCGACTTCCCGAGCCGATCGTCGGCACGAGCTTGACACGCCCTGAGACACGCTCGTGTCTCAGGCCATGTTCACTGTTCGACGATCGTCGACTCCAAAATTCGTCGACCTCATGGCCAAATCGTCGACTCGAGCCTGACACGCCCTGGGACACGCCCGTGTCCCAGGCCGTGTGCCCCCTGCCAAATTACAAATTTGGCCCAAAACGCCTCCCGTCGCTCTTTTGAGTTTCAGGGCGTTACAACTCTCCCCCTCTTAAAAGAATTTCGTCCTCGAAATTACATAAAGGAAAAAAACATAAAACTTAAACGGTACCTGAGTGAAACAACTCTGGGTACTCCTCAAGCATAGTCTGCTCTCGCTCCCAAGAGAGCTCCTCTCGACCGCAATTGTCCCAACGGACATTGACCATCCTGATCTCTTTATTGCGTAGCCGCTTGACTTCTGAGTCCTCAATACGTACGGGCTTGACCTTCATCATCAACCCACTATCAACCGGCACTTGATCGACCGCGATCACTTGCGTAGGCTCTTGCACCGCCTTCCGTAGCACCGATATACATAATACATCATGTAGACCATTACGCTCCACTGATAGCTTCAACCGGTACGCTGCTTCACCAATCCGCTCCAGAACCTCAAATGGTCCAAGGTACCTCGGGCTTAGCTTCTTCAAGCGCCGCACCCGCGAGACACCCTTGAACGGCTTGATCTTCAAGTACACCCAATCGCCAACAGCGAACTACACATTCCTGTGCTTGGCATTATAGTACTTAGCCTGGCGGTCCTGAGCGATTAGCAACATCTACCGAATGGTTCTCACCAAAGAAGTAGCATCCTCCACCTCTAATCGCTTATACAACTTTGATTTACTCGTTTCCAACCAGGACAACGATGTGCAACATTTTATACCATAAAGGGCCTCGAAGGGCGCCATTTGAATGCTCGCCTGGTAGCTATTATTGTAAGCAAATTCCACCAAGTATAGGTGATCTTCCCATTGATTTCTAAAGTCTAGGACACACATGCGAAGCATGTCTTCCATTGTCCTATTGACCCTCTCGGTCTGCCCATCCGTTTGCGGATGAAAGGTTGTGCTAAAACTCAGCTTTGTTCCCAACATCTACTGCACCAGCCTCCAATCATTGGACGTGAACCGCCCATCTTGGTCACTCACGATGCTGCGGGGCACACCATGAAGCCGTACAATATTATCCACATATAGCTTTGCCAATTTCTCAACCGGATCATCCTTCCTATGCGGAATGAAATGCGACACCTTCGTTAGACGATCTATCACCACCCAAATGGCGTAGTTCCCCTTTTGCGACCTTGGCAACCCGTGCACAAAGTCCATAGTGAAAGAATTAGTGCCTAAACACCTAGAGGGGGGGGGGGTGAATAGGTGTACTATTTCTTTTTAATTGTAAGGCAGAAACTCTGTACAATAAAACCTGTATTTACAATATTCTACAACTATTCATCACAGCTAGCTCAGCAATCACAGAAACAATCAAACACAGATTGCACACAGATTTTTATAGTGGTTCCCCAAGGTCTGGGTACATCCACTTTCCCCCTTCGCCTATCTAGCAATGTACTAGATTCGGCCTAACTTCTGCACTTCACCTCAGATCCTCAGATCTTACAGCTCAGAACCCCAAACAGGTTCCTACAACTCAGAGTGTCTCCACTCCTACAACTCAGGCAAACTACCCTACCTCAGCCTTCACCAAGGCCTACACTCAGAGAACACAGTCTCCTACAACTCAGGCACAAAGCCCTACCTCAGTATTCAACAAGACCTACACTCAGAGATCTAAATCTCCTACACTCAGCCTTTATAAAATAGGCTTACAGCTCAGATCTATACAAGATCCTACAGAAAATAATGTTTCTGGAGTACTTAACCACAACCCAGATAGAGAGAGAAGGGTTGGCTGGCTTCTTGATGAGTTCTTGGAAGAACTTTGCAGAGATCAACCTCTCTTAGCTTTCTTCAAAGCTTCTTGAATCTGAACTCAGTAGAGTTGAATCTTCTGTCAAGTTGATCTTCAATCAGCTTCTGACTTAAGATCAAGATATCAATCTGAATCTTTCTTTGCAGTCTGGTTCAGCAACTGCTCTTCTTAGATGAAGCTCTCTCTCTCCAACTTCTTCTAGATCTTCTGTCGAAAATCTTCTGTATAATTACTTCTCTCTTAGTTGTTGTTAGTTGGTTGTGATTGATCTTCTATCTTTTTCTTCTGTTGAAGGAGAAAGCCTTTATATAGTCTTCCTCCATGGTAACCGGCTGATCCGGTTTCTAACAACCTTCTGACAGCTCTGAAAGTAGTAGTTGACCGGTTTGAAATGGCAGCTGTCAAGTCATCCAGTCAGTTCTTGAAATCACTATCTCTGTCTGAAAGTGTCGAGACTGATCTTCATTATGTGTCGACACAAATAGACTAAGTGTTGACACAAGTGGACTACGTGTCGACACATGCCTTGGTGGTGTCGACACAACTTCTTTTGTTGTTGTAACAGCTTCTCGACACTGCTTCTTCAGAATGTGTCGACACTGATTCTGTGTGTCGACACAAGCCTTCTGTTGAATGTGTCGACACTGATTGAGTGTGTCAACACAAGTACTTCTTATTTAAAACATAGTTGAATTTCTGCTATGTGTCGACAAATCTCCTTTGTGTCGACACAACTTCTTGTGTTGAAACTTGCTGAGTGTCGACACATCTCCTTTGTGTCGACACAAGTACTTCTTTTACTTTAACTTTGTTGAAGCTTCTGAGTGTCGACACAAGTCCTGTGTGTCGACACAGTTGATGTTGACAAATACTTCTATGTATCGACACTGCCTCTTGGTGTCGACACATTTGATGTCGACTAAGCTTCTCTGGGTGTCGACATAATTTCTGTTGACAATTCTTCATAGTGTGTCGACACAGCCTGTATGTGTCGACATATTTCTTCTGGTGTCGACTCTGCCTTTCCTGGTGTCGACACAATTTACTGTAAGTGTCGACACAGCTTTTCTTCAGTGTCGACACAAGTCTTCATAAGTGTCGACACTGCTTCTCTAGGTGTCGACAAATGGACTTAGAAACTTTTCTGCATTTCCTGCAATTACTTAACCTGCACATATAAACTCAAAACACATCAAATACACCTTGATGTATATCATTGAGTATGGTGAGGCATCTTCAAATCAGGTACACATTTTCCAATGTACCCAACACATAGTAATGTCGTCGAACTTCCACTTCAGAATAGGCAAGGGTTTCAAGAATCCTCCTGGCTTTTGGCATTCCGCCTTCACCAAGATGCAAGTTTGACACTTCGTCACGTAGAGCGCCCCATCCTTTTTTAGTCCTGGCCACCAGAACAATTTCTTAACATCGTGGTACATCTTCATGCTCCCTGGGTGAATTGAGTTCTTGGTATGATGCACCTCGTACAATAATTCCACCAGTAAATTGCCCACGTTTGGGATGCACAGACGACCGTCTTTCCAAAGTAATCTGTCTTCCACAACGAATTGGGAATTTGACCCATCCAGAGCCTCTATCATGAGTTGCTTCATGTGGACATCCATATCCAACATCTGACGAATCCGATCAGCCAGGTCATATTGGACTTTGAAAGAAATAGTGCCTAACCACCTAGAGGGGGGGGTGAATAGGTGTTCTTTTTCTTTTGAATTTCAAGGCAGATCAATTGTAAATAACTTTAAACAACAAATGCAATTCTATAACTATCACAACACAACATCCACAGAAACTAACATTCACAGAGTGCACACAGATTTTTACAGTGGTTCCCCAAGGTCTGGGTACATCCACTTTCCCCCTTCGCCTATCTACTAGTGTACTATATTCGGCCTAACTTCTCAACTTCTTCTCAGATCCTCAGATCTTACAACTCAGAACCCCAAACAGGTTCCTACAACTCAGAGTGACCCCACTCCTACAACTCAGACACAAATCCCTACCACTCAATCTTCACCAAGACCTACACTCAGGCTAAACAGCCCTACCTCAGCCTTCAATCAAGACCTACACTCAGAGAATAGAATCTCCTACACTCAGGCACAAAAGCCCTACCTCAGCCTTTATAGTTTAGGCTTACAACTCAGATCCCTTAGGATCCTACAAGAATTTAATAATACAAGGTAATTAACCACAACTCTGACTGAGAGAGATGAATTGACTGGCTTCTTGATGAGTTCTTGGAAGAACTAGGCAGAGATCAACCACCGTTGGCTTTCTTCAAAGCTTCTTGAATTAGAACACAGTAGGGTTGAATCTCCTGTGCAGATGATCTTCAATCAACTACTGTCTTGAGATTCAGATCTCAATCTGAATCTTACTTTGCAGCCTGGTTCAGCAGCTGTTCTTCTTAGAAGGAGCTCTCTCTCCAACTTCTTATATCTTCTGTTGAAGGTCTTCTTTGTGTTGTTAGATCTCTTGATTAATTGTTATCAATCTTCTCGTAATTCCTCTTCTGATTGTTGAAGGATAAAGTCCTTTATATAAGCTTTCTCCATGGTGACCGGCTGATCCGGTTTCTAACAACCTTCTGACAGCTCTGACAGTTGTAGTTGACCGGTTGAAATGGCAGCTGTTAAGTCATCCAGTCACTTCTTGAAATCACTGTCACTGACTGAAAGTGTCGAGACAAATAGTCATTATGTGTCGACACAAATAGACTGAGTGTCGACACAAGTAGACTAAGTGTCGACACTAGCCTTGATGGTGTCGACACAACTCCTTGTGTTTTTGTAACAGCTTCTCGACACTGCTTCTTCAGAATGTGTCGACTGTTGAAAGTTGGTGACCGGGCGGTCTGTCTTGGCGGGTTGAAGACCGCGCGGTCTGGCGGTTTGACTCGCCGGCTTGTAAACCGGGCGGTCTAGCGATCTTCACAGGCGACCTCTCTGCTTCTCTTGTTGTAGCCGTGCGGTTAGTCCTTCTGTCTAACCGCGCGGCTTGTGCGGTTTACTTGTACAGTCCGCTTAGCTTGTAAATTTTTAGTCCCACATCTCTTATTTGTATTCTCTCATCTCTCCTCCATTCTATATAAGGGAGGGCATACCTTTGTAATAGTTATCTTTTTGGATAATAAAGTTTCAATTATTCAAAAGCTTATCCGCTTGTTCTCTACTTTTCGCTTCTTTTCGCTACTTTCTAACATGGTATCAGAGGACATGGTCATTTCCTCCTGATTCTGTGCGCTCTCTGTTGTTCGCGGCTTGTTTTCCGCGTTCTGCGACTTGATTCGCGGCTTGCCTTCTCTTCTGTCCGCGCGGCTTGTTTCTATCCGCGCGGCTTGTTTCTGTCCGCTGCCCTGTTCGCGCGGCTTGCTTCTTCTTGGTTCTCTTCTTCTACTGCTATTCGTCGCAGCGACCTGTTTCCTTGTCGCCGCGCTCCTTGTTCTTTCTTGCCTCTCCGACTTCCTAGTCGTTGCGGCCTTGTCTCTACCCGCTGCGGACTTCTTCTCCCTGTCCGCTTCTGCTTTTCCCTTTTCCGCTTGTCTCTATACTCACGGTTTGCTGCTGTGATCTGCCTGACCGTGCGGGTTGTTCCTATCTCACCTGCATCTTGGTCGCGGTCACCTGCTCTTCTCCTCTCTTCTGTTCGCTCGGCCTTTTCAGTCCGCGCGACCTCTTCCCCGCTGTGCCTTGTTCTGCTTCCTAGCCGCTCGTGTTCGCGCGGCTTCTTCCCTTTAACCCGCTACGGTTTCACGCGGGTTGCTCCCCTTTCCTCTCCCCGCGCCTTTCTCTCTGTTCGCGCGGTTTCTCCCTTGTTTGAGCGGCCTCTCTGCCTCTCTTCCTTTAGCTGCTCCTGCTTGTTAGTCGCCGCGACCTCCTGATTCAGTCGCGCGGCTTGTGCTCTGCACCTTGGTCGTGGCCCTTCTTGCCGCTGGTGTGCTGACACCGAGACCGCTGCAGTTTCTTCTTCCTCCCTTCATGGCTTTCATATCCTCCTCCAAGCCGTTCGCCTCGGTTGTCACGTCTTCTGGTCGTGCACACGTTGCTACTCAGGGCAAATGGCTGATCGACACTGGTGCTACGAATCATATGACCGGCCATCTCCCGTGTTTCTCTCTCCTAGAAAAACATGCTCGCTTGCCCCCGGTTATTCTCGCTGACGGCTCTTCATCACCTGTCCATGGAACAGGGATAGTTCATGTCACTCCGTCTCTTCACTTGGCGGATACTCTATATGTGCCCCAGTTCCCGTGCAACTTATTATCTGTTACCTCTCTTTGCAAGCAATTACAGTGTTCCGTCACATTTACTTCTACTTCTTGCTCTTTTCAGGATCCGGACTCCCAACGGACGATTGCTACTGGGACTGAGAGTGGCGGCTTGTACTTCCTGGAGAACATTTCTGCTTTTTCCACCTTCTCCTCCACCTCCACAGATCTTCTCCAATGGCATCTCCGCCTTGGTCATGCTCCTCCCCGTCTTCTTCGTCAACTTCTGCCCCACCTTCCTCCTCAAAGTCCTCCGCTTAACTGTGAGGCCTGTCAGCTTGGCAAGCATCACCGCTCCTCCTTCCCTCCAAAGCACGTTCGTAGCTCTACCCGTCCGTTTGATCTTATCCACTCCGATATCTGGGGTCCTTCTCCTACACTTACCATTGGTCGGGGTAGTTCCTATTTTGTCACGTTCATTGATGATTTCTCGCACTGTACGTGGGTGTATCTATTAAAAGATCGCTCCGAATTATTCTCTGTCTGGACATCCTTCTATCTCATGATCAAAACTCAGTTTGGTGTTTCTATCCAAGTTTTTCGCTCTGATAATGCCCAAGAATATCTCAGTCGTGACTTCTCTACATTCTGCATGCAAAATGGGATTCTTCATCAAACTAGTTGTGTCTATACTTCACAACAAAATGGTGTGGCCGAACGCAAAAACCGTCACCTCCTCGATGTCGCTCGCACCTTGATGACCCAGATGCATGTTCCTCACTCCTATTGGGGCTATGCTGTTCTCCTTGCCTGCTACCTCATCAATCGCATTCCCTCCACGGTTCTCCACGGCCAAACCTCGTTCTCCATTTTGTATCCGGGCAAGGAGCCGTTTCCTCTTCCTCTCCAAATCTTTGGATGCACTGCCTTTGTGCATACCCCTTCTGCCACCCGTGATAAGCTCTCCCCTCGCTCCACCAAATGTGTCTTTCTGGGGTACTCCACCACTCAGAAAGGCTACTGTTGCTTTGATCCCGTCCTTCGTAAGCAGTTCGTCTCTGCTGACATCACCTTCTTCGAGAATACCTCCTACTTCTCGGATGACTCCTCTCCTCTTCTCCCCGCTTCTGATGCTCCTGCCGTTCCCTTCGTTCCCTCACCTCCTACTACACCGTCTCCACCCCCTCCTATTCCTCCACCTCTCTCTCTCCCTTCTCCACCACCCTCTCCCTCATCTCCGCTGCCGTCGCTCTCTTCTCCCGGGCCAGCTTTCTCTACCACGGATGCTCCGGATGCCGTGGGCCCGGCTGACCTGGATCTTCCTATAGCTCTTCGCAAAGGGGTGCGGACGTGTACCCTACACCCCCTTTCTGCTGTTGTTTCCTATGATCGTCTTACCCCTTCTCGCAGGGCATTTGCACTGGCTATCTCTGCCACTGCCACACCCCGCTCCTATCAGGAGGCCCTTGCTATTCCTCACTGGAAGATGGCCATGGATGAGGAAATGGCGACCCTCACTGAGCGGGGTACCTGGACTCTCGTTCCTCCTCCCTTCGGTACTGATGTTGTTGGCTGTTGCTGGGTCTTTGTGGTCAAATTTAGCCCAGACGGCACTGTGGATCGGTATAAGGCTCGCCTTGTTGCTAAGGGCTTTACTCAGACCTATGGGGTTGATTACTTTGACACCTTCTCCCCTGTGGCTCGTCTCAACACTATCCGGGTTCTTCTCTCTGTGGCCGTCAATCGGGATTGGCCGATTTCTCAGCTGGACGTCAAGAATGCCTTCCTTTATGGTGATCTTCATGAGGCCGTTTACATGGAGCAACCTCCTGGGTATGTTGCTCAGGGGGAGACACGAGTATGCCGGCTGCAGAAGGCAATTTATGGCCTCAAGCAGAGTCCTCGAGCTTGGTTTGACAAGTTCAGCGGCATTGTTGCGGCTGTTGGTTTTGTGCGAAGCTCTGCTGATCACTCTCTCTTTATTCGCAAAACTCCTTCTGGGCTGGTTGTTCTTGCTGTGTACGTCGATGATATTCTTCTCACTGGCGATGACCAGGAAGGGGTAGCCCTGACAAAGCGACATCTTCGCCAACATCTGATCACTAAAGATATGGGCTCTCCAAAGTACTTTCTGTGGATCGAACTCTCTCGGAAGCCCGACTCCTTAGTTCTCTCTCAGCGTAAGTATGCCCTTGATCTTTTAAAAGAGGCAGGATTAACTGGAGCAAAACCTGCCCGATGCCCCATGGCTACTGGGGAGGACAAAACCTGGACAAATGATTCGCCTCCACTTTCAGATAGTTCGCGGTACAGACGTCTGGTTGGTAAGCTCATATATCTCACAGTGACCAGACCCGACATTTCCTATGCTGTGGGCAAGGTGAGTCAATTCATGCAAGCGCCTAGGGAGTGTCATCTACAGTCCGCCTTGCGGATCTTGGAGTATGTCAAAGCAGCACCTGGGAAAGGATTACTTTTTTAGAAGAATGGTCATCTGAGGATTGAAGCCTACTCAGATGCAAGTTATGCTGATGACAAAGGGGATCGCAAGTCAACCTCAGGTTTTTGCACCTTTGTTGGGGGCAATCTGGTGAGCTGGAAGAGCAAGAAGCAGTCTGTTGTCTCCAGGTCCAGTGCAGAAGCTGAGTATCGCAGTATGGCGTCAACCACTTGTGAGTTGAAATGGTTGCGGGCTCTCATGCTAGATTTAGGAGAGGTGTACAACCATCCTCTACCTATGTTCTGTGATAACAAGGCCGCCATATACATCTCCAAAAATCCGGTATTCCATGAAAGAACAAAGCACATTGAGGTTGACTGCCATTTCATTCGTGAAGAGATTTTAAAAGAACAAATTTGCACTCCGTTTGTCACGTCTGATAAAGAGCTGGCTGACATCTTCACCAAGCCAGTTTCCGCCTCGTTTCTGCATGTTTGCGACAAGCTGGGCATGATTGATATATATGCTCCAGCTTGAGGGGGAGTGTTGAAGTTGGTGACCGGGCGGTCTGTCTTGGCGGGTTGAAGACCGCGCGGTCTGGCGGTTTGACTCGCCGGCTTGTAAACCGGGCGGTCTAGCGATCTTCACAGGCGACCTCTCTGCTTCTCTTGTTGTAGCCGTGCGGTTAGTCCTTCTGTCTAACCGCGCGGCTTGTGCGGTTTACTTGTACAGTCCGCTTAGCTTGTAAATTTTTAGTCCCACATCTCTTATTTGTATTCTCTCATCTCTCCTCCATTTTATATAAGGGAGGGCATACCTTTGTAATAGTTATCTTTTTTGGATAATAAAGTTTCAATTATTCAAAAGCTTATCCGCTTGTTCTCTACTTTTCGCTTCTTTTCGCTACTTTCTAACATCGACACTGATCCTGTGTGTCGACACAAGCCTTCTATTGAATGTGTCGACACTGGTTGAGTATGTCGACACAAACACTTCTTCTTTAATATTTAGTTGAATTCTACTGTGTGTCGACACAACTCCTTTGTGTCGACACATGCCTTCTTGTGTTGAAACTTGCTGAGTGTCGACACATCTCCTTTGTGTCGACACATGCCTTCATGTGTTGAAACTTACTGAGTGTCGACATATCTCCTTTGTGTCGACACATGCCTTCATGTGTTGAAACTTATTGAGTGTCGACACATCTCCTTTGTGTCGACACAAGTACTTTAACTTTGTTGAAGTTTGCTGAGTGTCGACACAGCCTCCTGGTGTCGACACTTTTGATGTCGACAGAGTTTCTCAGGGTGTCGACACTGCCTCTAAGTGTTGACCCAGATTATGTTGACAATTCTTCACAGTGTGTCGACACAACCTGTATGTGTCGACACTTTTCTTCTGGTGTCGACTCTGCCATTCCTGGTGTCGACACAATTACTCCAAGTGTCGACACAGCTTCTCTGGTTGTCGACACTAGCCTTCATAAGTGTCGGCACTTCACCTCTAGGTGTCGACACATGGACTTAGAAACTTTTATGCTTTTCCTGCAATTACTAAACCTGCACATATAAACTCAAAGCACATCAAATACACCTTGATGTATATCATTGAGTAGGGTGAGGCTTCTTCAAATCAGGTACATATATTCAAATGTACCCAACAATCTCCCCCTATTTGGAGAAGTCATAACCCTTAGTCAATGATATACACCATATATAACAAATTCTCAGTATGATGTAAAACAGTATTATATGACAGGGTAAATACTTAACAAAACATGTATAAACAATCATTACAGAATACAAATGTAACAGATCAAACATTATTTTGTTATAACTTCCAATAGTCTCATTAACCAAAAGTTTACATTGATTTTAATGAAAAAGATTACAGAGTTGTAAACTTAAGAAAATCCTAATCTATGGTTGTTCTGGCTCCTTGATAGCAATGCCCTTTCCAGATTGAATCTTTGCTTGAACTGGAGCATCATTGTCATCAGCAGGCTTCTTCCCTTTAAGATCTTTCTTTTTCTATTCTTCAGCTCTTATCTTCTGTCTCTCAAAATAGTGATAAGGCTTAGGGAAATACTTGCTAGACTCCTGTGCATTAGGAGGTAGCTTCCCTAATTTAGCCTTCCTTCTGTATTGAACAATGGCTTCTTGTCTAGCTTCATATTTTTTCCACTCTTGGTCAGAATACCATTTGCCCCTCTCTAGGAAATTATCCTTTGCAGCCTTCCAAGCAGTTAATATGATATTCCTAAAGGTTGGGCTGCATTGCTCAAAGTCTGGCCTTAATTCAGCCTGTTCTCTGAACCTCTTCTTAGATAATTGGGCTTCCTGCTCTTTTAGTACTGCCTCTAGCACAGGCTGTACTACTTTCTCAAGAATAACATTCTGATTACCCTCAGGAGGACTATACATAGACTGTACCTCCTGATGTATCATGTCAAAATCTGCAGGAGGGTAGATCACCTGAGCTACATCAGCTTGCTCTCATCCAAAATATGCAGGATTTATTCCAAACTCTGCTACATTATCATCATCACATAAAGGTTGATATCCAAGGGTGGCTCAGATTCTGTTTGAAAGCCATTTAGCATGGTCAGAGCCGGCTTTGACTAATACCCTCTCCCCCTTTACGACTTCTCGTTCGATATGATCCCGAAGATCATTCTTTTGGAATCTGATTTGAGCATTTAAATAGTTAACTCCATCTTTATAAAAAGGTTTTAACCTTTGTAGCCTGTCAGTAATTCCCTTCTGAGAATCTTCAATGGCAGTTTTAACAGCATTTAGGCTCTCTTATAGTTGCTTATCAAACTCAGCCTTGACAGTAGCCCTTACTGCAGTCTGAGCAGCTGCAAGATTCTTCATTTCTGTGATAATGACATTATGAGAAGCAGTCAGATTATCATTCATCCTAAGCTGATTTTCCAGGACATATCCTTGTTTGACTGCCATGTCATCAACCTGTTTCTTTATGTTCTCCTGATGAGTAGCCAGATAGACCATTGCATTTCCTCCTTTATGGAAACAATCAGTCATTTCCTTCTTGTGTTGATTCACTTCAAATCTTATGGACTTTATGTCTTGAGCTAAGGAAAATTGTAGCTCCTTATGGTGCTCATCCATATAAGTTTCCATAGCCTTTCTGTGCTCATCTAGCTTGATCTGCAAAGCCACCAACAAAGAACTATAATCAGCAGTTGGGGCAGGCTGTGGAGCAACTGTTTGCAATGCTTTCTTGTAGGTATGGCTTCTTCTCTTGAAGACCTGTAACTTTCTTTTCTTGGCTCTAGCAGCCTCTTCATCTTCTGAAGCAGAAGTACTAGCAATATCTACTCTATCCTTAGGACTAGGATGCAAGTCCTTCTCAATCCTTTGCAGTTCCTCATCATTTCTTTGCTCCTCATTTTCATTTCTTGTTGTCTCCCCCTGAGACCTAACATACTCCCCCTGAAAATCTGCCTGCTCCCCCTCAAAAGCTGACTCTCCCTCAACAGCTGCTTTCTCTCCCTCAAAGTTAGTCTGTAAAAGATCAGGGAACAGTTATTCTAATGTAAACTCATATTGAGGTTATACAGGAGAATCTCTTATCTCTGGAGCAACTGATTCTACTTTATTAGCAACTGATGTGTCCTCCATGACAACATCTTGTGGTTGACTATGTAACTGTGTTTGCTGATCAACATCAAGTAATGGTTCAGTCAAAACTTCATCCTCAATAGTGAAATTTAATTGATTAACTTCAGTGATTACCTTTAGAATGGTTTGGGTAGCCCTTTCACTCTCTAATTGAGTTGGCTCATCCACACGCAGAGGCTCCCCCTAGAGTGGATCTAGGTGAATAGGGCTGGCTGATGGTAGCTCCCCCTGCCTCTGGGCATCTTCTTGTCTTGCTGGTGTCTTTCCAGCATTGTCATCTTCTCCATCATCAAAACTAAAAACCACTTTGCTCCTCTGAGCTACTTGAGGATTCAGGAGCCACAATGGCTTTCTTCTTCTTCATCTTCTGAGGTGTTTCCTTTTCTGGAGTTGTCAGTTCCTTTGTCAACACTCTATCTCATCTGGAGATAATCCTAACATCCATTCTACTCATATGATTTATCTTAGAACCAGCAGCTTGGTTCATCACTTCAGGGATACTTCCAGCTAAGTATAAACTCAGAATTCTACCCAGATTTGGCTTCTTCAGACTTTCCTTTATCTTATCAAACATAACTACTGACCAATCAGTTTTAAGTTGGAAAATTATCCTGGTCATCAAACTGAACATGTGAGTTGATATTCTATCATGCCCACCAGGCTTGCTCAGAATTACCTTGCCAACTATTTCAGATAAAAACTTGTCTTGCATGTTCATCCCTTTTCTATTGAAAACTGATCCAATTTTCATGCTTGAATCAAGTCTACACCATGTCAGTGCCTCCCTTGTCTTTGATGCAGATACATCTTCCTCTTCTTTAGTTCTAGGGAGATGTAGAACTTTTCTTAGACTTTTCTGAGTGATTTTTACTTTTGCCCCATGAACTTTGGACTTAATCTTGAGTCTAGATTCATCAAGTGTAGCTCCAGTAAAGAATTCGAGGACCTCCTTCTTCCATATCTTGATTGGTTCGGAAACAAGATACTCTAACCCAGTCTCTGCAACTAGGGTTACAACACCTTGGATTTTTGGTTCCGCGTCATCAAAGTCGTGTCGCACGAGCTCATAACCTTCATTAATGTTCTCTTCTAGCTTGGGCGCCATTAGGGTCTGAAGAAATTTTGAATTTCGAGAAGAGAGATGTCAACACACAAGTTTGGTCTCGAAACTATGGTGAGCGTATCGACAAACAATGGTGAAGACCTATTTATACCTTTCTAAAATCGAAGGTGAAAAGACACGTCAAAATACTTAAAATGTGTCGACACTGTTGAAAAGTGTCGACACTTACTTCTAATGTCTCGACAACTATGTGTCGACACAAATATATAGTCGACAGAATATATGTGTCGACACTTATACATCTCAACTCAACGATTAGTCGAGACTCTACTCGACGAATTCTGTGTAAATCCTAAGTGTCTACAACACCCTGGATGTGTTGACACCTACTTTGCATGTGTCGACACTACTTCTCTGAAGTGTCGACACTGACTTTCTCGATGTGTCGACACCATTTCTCTGTAATGTCGACGCTACTTCTATGTGTTGACACAGACAACTCTGTGTGTCGACACTATTTTACTTAGCCAATTTTTTAACTATTCTAAGTTTATCATTCCTAATTCAATTTTAAACTTATTGAATTTAGTTTCATCTAGGGGCTTTGTAAACATATCAGCTAACTGATTATCTGTCTTAACATACTCTAGGGAAATGTCTTCTTTTTCTACATGTTCTCTTAGAAAATGGTATTTAATTTCTATGTGCTTAGTCCTACTATGTTATACAGGATTATTTGCAATAGAAATGGCACTTGTAGAATCACAAAATAAAGGTGTTCTACTTACTTGAATACCATAGTCTTCTAGCTGGTGTTGAATCCATAAGAGTTGTGCACAGCAACTTCCTGCAGCAACATATTCTGACTCAGCTGTGGAGATGGCCACACTGGTCTGCTTCTTGCTACTCCATGACACCAGCCTTCCACCTAGAAATTGACAGGTTCCTGTAGTACTCTTCCTATCTTCCTTGCAACCTGCAAAATCTGCATCTGAATAACCTGTCAGTACAAAATCTCCATTACTAGGGTACCAAAGGCCTAAATAAGGTGTGCCCTTAAGATATCTCAAAATCCTTTTGACTGCTGTCAGATGAGATTCTTTAGGGCAAGCTTGGTACCTAGCACAGATACATGTAGCATACATGATATCTGGTCTACTAGCAGTCAAATACAGTAGGGAGACAACTATCCCTCTATATAAAGTTTCATCTACAGGTTTCCCTGCATCATCTTTGCTTAGAGACATGCTTGACCCCATAGGAGTTTTCATGGTAGTGGATGATTCCATACCATACGTCCTTATCAACTCTAAGGTGAACTTAGACTGGCATATGGATAATCCATCTTCAGTCTGTCTAACTTGGAGACCCAAGAAGAACTTAAGTTCCCCTATACTGCTCATTTCAAATTGTCCTTGCATAAGTTTTGCAAACTTTCTGCAAAGACTACTTTCTATAGACCCAAATATTATGTCATCTACATATATTTGGACTAAGATAATCTTGCCTCTGGATTCCCTAAGGAATAAAGTCTTGTCTATTTTCCCCCTTGAAAATTTGTTCTCAATGAGGAAACTAGACTGGGTTTCATACCAAGCCCTTGGGGCTTGTTTTAACTCATACCAAGCCTTCCTAAGTCTATAAACATAATCAAGTTTAATAGAATCAACAAAACCTGATGGCTGCTCTACATAGACTTCTTCCTTCAGATTTCCATTCAAAAAAGTTGACTTAACATCCATTTGATATACCTTAAATCCTTAATATGTTGCATAGGCAAGGAACATCCTTATTGCTTCCAGTCTTGCTACTGGAGCAAAGGTTTGATCAAAATCAATACCTTCTTCCTGCCTATATCCCTTTGCAACAAGTCTAGCTTTATTCTTTATGATGATTCCATTCTCATTCAACTTGTTCCTAAAGATACACTTAGTTCCAATAATGTTATGGTCCTTGGGTTTAGGAACTAGCTCCCAGACCTTGCATCTTTTGAATTGATTCAGCTCCTCTTGCATGGACTCAATCCAATGAGGGTCTAGGATTGCTTCTTCAAACTTCTTTGGCTCTACTTGGGATAGAAAACTAGAGTAAAGAATTGTACTTAGATTCCAGCTCCTTGTTTGCACCCCTTGTTTGGGATCTCCAATTATTTGATTGGCTGGATGATCCTTTAAGTGCCTATTTGCTGGAGGCAGCCTGTCTTCAGGTTGTACACCTTCAGTCTCTTCATTTAGCTGCATCTCTTGGTCTTCTTCAGCATCAGGAGCATCTTGTACTCCCCCTGGACAACAGCCACCATCTTCCACTTGCTGACTTGCAAACGGACCTTCTGTTAAGGTAAGCTTGTCCATCTTCTCAGTTACACCTGTAGAGCTGCAAACACTTCTTGGCAATTCATTGTTAATAAGCCTAGCTTCATCAAAAACTACATGAACAGACTCTTCTAAAACTTGAGTAATCAATTTGTAGACCCTATAAGCCTTACTATTATTGTTGTACCCAACAAAGATCCCCTCTTGGGATTTGGCAGCAAACTTGGTTAGATAAGACTTTCCATTGTTAAGTATATAACACTTGCAACCAAAGATCCTGAAATAGGATAAATTTGGTTTTCTGCCCTTCACAATCTCATAGGAGGTCTTCTTGTGGCTCTTGGTGATAGTAACCCTATTGATCACATGACAAGCAGTGTTTACTGTCTCAGCCCAGAAATATTCTGGGAGAGATGTGTCACTCAATAGGGTTCTACCAGCCTCTATCAAGGTTCTATTTTTCCTTTCAGTAATACCATTTTGCTGAGGTGTTCTTGGTGAGGAAAATTCCTGAAAAATTCCAAATTCTTCACACAGTTTTGTCATACTTTCAGATTGAAATTCAGTACCATGGTCACTTCTGATTTTGACCACTGTACTGTCCAATTCATTCTGAATTTGTTTAACAAAACTATATAAGATACTTGGGGTTTCAGATTTTTGTCTAAGGAAGAACACCCATGAATACCTTGAATAGTCATCTACAACCACAAATGTGTAGACCTTCCTACCTAGGCTGTGAACTGGCATAGGACCAAAAAGATGCATATTCAAGAGGTATAGACACCTCACAACATCTTTGTTCTCAAGGCTATGAAAGGTGGATTTAGTCTGCTTGCCTTTTTGACAAGCTGAGCATATCCCATCCTTTATACACTTAACCTGAGGACCATTCTTCACTAACTCTTTGCTAAAGAGTTGGCCAATTATCTTATAGTTAAGATGAGCCAGCCTCTTGTGCCATTTAACACAATGTGAGACTTTCTCATCAGCTACAAGACAAACAGGATAAACATTGTTCTCACATGCAAAGTCTAGGCAATAGACATTTCTCTTCCTATATCCTGTCAGAATGATCTTTTGATCACTTGACCTTTTGATATGATAACCATCCTTGATAAATGAGATGTCATATCCTAAATCACTCAGCTGACTTATGCTAATGAGGTTATGTTTCAAACCCTTTACATAAGCCACTTGAGTAATTGTAATTTGGTTACTAGAAATGTTACCAAAGCCTTTGATGATTCCTTTTTCTGAACCACCAAAGGTAACTTTAGGGCCATCCTTGATTGGTGTATAGTCCTTCAGTAACCCCCTAGTTCCAGTCATGTTCCTGGAACATCCACTGTCCAAGTACTATATCGGGGCATGTCCACTTGGACTCACCTGCAAAACAGATTACTTAACCTTAGAACCGAAATAATTCTTAGGTCCTTGGTGCAGGTTAGTCTGACCTTTAACAAAACTACCTGTAGCTGTTCTAGCAGGCAGTTTGCCTCTCTCCTTGACACTTGAATTGTGCCAACAATCTATGGCAAAGTGGCCTATCTTACCACAACACCAGCACTCAAACCTGTTGTACCGTTGTTTAGGTACAACCCTGGCTGAATTATCTACTGCAGCCTTCTTGTTTAGTGCTGGGGCTTTGCCCTTTGATTTGGACCTAACTGTCTAGACAGGTTTTGTAAACCCCATTCCAGTCTTACCCTTTTGAGGTACAAACTCATCTATTAAAGGTAAAACTGATTTTGGTTTAGAAAAACTTGCTACAATCACTCTCTCCTTCTGAAGTCTAGCCTCCAGATTTCTAATTTGATCATTCTTAAATGTAATAGTACCCATCTGAATAACAGTAATGTTCTTCAGCATGGCTATTTCATTCAGTTTCTGATCAAATAACTTGTCTGAATCAGCAGCAGCCAATTTAAGACTAGCAATCTCCTTTGCCTGAGTTTTGGCTAAGTTTTTGCTTTTCTTCAAGGCCTACAATAAGTCCCTATATTCATCAATTAACTGATGAATATCTTCTTCAGATTCAGACCCACCCACATCACTTGATGCAGATGTATCTGATTCTGACTCAGTACTAGAAATTGAACTGGAAGAACAACTTTGTACCTTGCTTGGTCCAGGCTGATCCTGCATTTTGTCTCCTTCAGATAAGGCCATCAGCCCTTTGCACTGATTGTCCTCATGCTCATAAATTGAATTCATTAACTGCATGAACTCATCTTCCTCCTCTTCAGCAAACAATCCAATATAGGCTTCAGCTTCTGATTCTGTTTCTGAAGATGACTGATCTGTCAGACTTTTGTCTTTCTTAGCAACAAAGGACTTTTCCTTTTTGCCCTTAAACTGAGTCTTCTTTCTGTCAGTTGACTCCTTCCTCTTTTCAGGACAGTCAGCCACTACATGTCCCTGTCTATTGCAGTAATAGCACACAATCTTTGAAGATGTAGCTTTGCTTGGCTTGGATCTGCTTCTATTATTCCTTGATGACTTTCTTTTCTGATAATAGTCATCATTTGGCTGAGAAGTGGAAGGCTTAGACCTCCACTGCTTCTTCTTCAGAAACTTTTGAAAATGCCTAGTGAAAGCTGCAAAGTCTTCATCACTTTCACTGATATTTGAATTCTTGCTTTCTGAATTATCTATCACAGCCTCAACAACTATTTGAGGTGGAGATGGAGACTTGCTTCTATACTTCCAAGTGGCTTCAATTTTGAAGGCCACAGATCTTTCCTTGTGCTCCACTCTAGTAGTCTTCTCTTCCTCCTTTCTAGCCAATAACTGCATCTCATAAGATAACAGTTTTCCAAACAAAGTTGGAGGAGGTATATCAGCTAATTTGGCCATTTCCCTAATGACACAAATCTTGGTGTCCCAGTCCTTAGTCAGGGATCTTAAAAACTTGTCATTCAGCTCATAGTTGCTGAATTCTCTTCCATAGGACATCAATTCATTTACTATCCTATAGAACTTCTTGTAGCATTCAGTAATGCTATCAGACTTTCCTTGTTTGAAGCTTTCATATTCCTGATTTAACAAAGACTTCCTGTCTTGTCTTACTTCTTCTGATCCCTCCATATAGACTATTAGTGTGTCCCACATTTTTTAGAGGTTTTACAATGTATTAGGTTCTGAAATGTTGCATCATCAATTGCACTAACAATAATATTCTGGGCCCTCTTGTACATAGTGGGCAGAATGATTTCATCTTTGGTCATTTCTGAATAGTCCTTAGGAGTTTTCTGATTTGCATCCAGAATGTATATCTTCATTGGCACATATGGCCCTTCTTTAACTGTAATGTATATTCTTGGGTCAGATGCTTCCATAAAGAGTCTAACCATCTCTTTCCAAATGCCAAAAATCTCTTTTCTACAGATTGGCAATTTCATGGACCCCAGCTCTTTGTGATTATCATTAGAACCCATTTTCTTGATTCTTGTCTATTCTGATTCTGCCTATAGGATCTTACTCAGACTGTTATATCCATTTTGAGTAACCTGGCTCTGATACCACTTGAAAGAAATAGTGCCTAACCACCTAGAGGGCGGGGGGGGGGGGGGGGGGGGGGTGAATAGGTGTTCTTTTTCTTTTGACTTTCAAGGCAGATCAATTGTAAATAACTTTAAACAATAAATGCAATTCTACAGCTATCACAACACAGCATCCACAGAAACTAACATTCACAGAGTGCACACAGATTTTTATAGTGGTTCCCCAAGGTCTGGGTACATCCACTTTCCCCCTTCGCCTATCTAGTAGTGTACTAGATTCGGCCTAACTTCTCCACTTCTTCTCAGATCCTCAGATCTTACAACCCAGAACCCCAAACAGGTTCCTACAACTCAGAGTGACCCCACTCTTACAACTCAGGCACAAAGCCCTACCACTCAGTCTTCACTAAGACCTACACTCAGGCTAAACAGACCTACCTCAGCCTTCAATCACGGCCTACACTCAGAGAATAAAATCTTCTACACTCAGGCACAAAAGCCCTACCTCAGCCTTTATAGTTTAGGCTTACAACTCAGATCCCTTAGGATCCTACAAGAATTTAATAATACAAGGTAATTAACCACAACTCTGACTGAGAGAGATGAATTGACTGGCTTCTTGATGAGTTCTTGGAAGAACTAGGTAGAGATCAACCACCCTTGACTTTCTTCAAAGCTTCTTGAATTAGAACACAGTAGGGTTGAATCTCCTGTGCAGATGATCTTCAATCAACTACTATCTTGAGATTCAGATCTCAATCTGAATCTTACTTTGCATCCTGGTTTAGCAGCTGTTCTTCTTAGAAGGAGCTCTCTCTCTCCAACTTCTTAGATCTTCTGTTGAAGGTCTTCTTTGTGTTGTTAGATCTCTTGATTAATTGTTATAAATCTTCTCGTAATTCCTCTTCTGATTGTTGAAGGAGAAAGTCCTTTATATAAGCTTTCTCCATGGTGACCGGCTGATCCGGTTTCTAACAACCTTCTGATGGCTCTGACAGTTGCAGTTGACCGGTTGAAATGGCAGCTGTCAAGTCATCCAGACACTTCTTGAAATCACTGTCACTGACTGAAAGTGTCGAGACAGATAGTCATTATGTGTCGACACAAATAGACTGAGTGTCGACACAAGTAGACTAAGTGTCGACACTAGCCTTGATGGTGTCGACACAACTCCTTGTGTTGTTGTAACAGCTTCTCGACACTGCTTCTTCAGAATGTGTCGACTCTGATCCTGTGTGTCGACACAAGCCTTCTATTAAATGTGTCGACACTGGTTGAGTGTGTCGACACAAACACTTCTTCTTTAATACTTAGTTGAATTCTGTTGTGTGTCGACACAACTCCTTTGTGTCGACACATCCTTCTTGTGTTGAAACTTGCTGAGTGTCGACACATCTCCTTTGTGTCGACACATGCCTTCATGTGTTGAAACTTGCTGAGTGTCGACACATCTCCTTTGTGTCGACACATGCCTTCATGTGTTGAAACTTGCTGAGTGTCGACACATCTCCTTTGTGTCGACACAAGTACTTTAACTTTGTTGAAGTTTGTTGAGTGTCGACACAGCCTCCTGGTGTCGACACTTTTGATGTCGACAGAGTTTCTCAGGGTGTCGACACTGCCTCTAAGTGTCGACCCAGATTATGTTGACAATTCTTCACAGTGTGTCGACACAGCCTGTATGTGTCGACACTTTTCTTCTGGTGTCAACTCTGACATTCCTAGTGTCGACCTCAGTTCGAAGAATTTGATGAAGAGCGTCGGAGAAAACCTAGATATAAGTTTTCCAGAATATGAATCGACAATCTCCGTTCCACGAAAAATAAAACAATTCTTCGAACTGAGGTCGACTAAATGGCAAGCTAGGCTTGGGTTCTTCATCAAATTTGCCCCCCATTCTCAAGAAGAATATTTTGACAACCCCCATCAAATTTGTTTCAGCTAAGGGGAAAGAAACAATAAACCATAAACAAACCATAGAATAAATTCCCAAATCAAAAGGTCAAAATAACAAAAATCAGAAAACCTTAGGTAAAAACAAAGTTCACCAGATTTCGTCAAACTCAGATCGACGAAACATGAACAGTTTGTTGAACTCTAGTCGACGAACTCTGAACGCAAACTTTAGCTAATTTATTCGTCTAACTGCGATCGACGAACTCTGTATGGTTCGTTGAGCAGAGATCAACGAACGTGGGGCACAGAAAATGACTATGGTCATTCTCTGGGCAGAGATCGACGATCTCATCCCAATTCGTCGAACTCTGGTCAATGAACTCACAATATTTCGTCGAACCCATAAAGACTTAACAAAAATCATAATTATAACACTAGCTCTATTAAATCTAGAAAATCATTTAATCTATTAGCTGATTGGATAATTCCACCCAGAAGATATGATCCATTAGGATACAAGTCTCAACCAGAATTTTTTGTAATCTCTAGTTTTTCATATCAGCAATATAAAGGACCCAAGGTAACCTGAGTCAAGAATAACTAACTGTCTTCTTTGCAGATAAAGGTCTATCCAGTGATTAATCAAACATGGTATCTGGACAGTGGTTGCTACAAACACATGACTAGCAGTAAAGACAACCTACTCAACTACAAGTCCAAGATGGGACCAAAGGTAATCTTTTGTGACTCAAAGTGTGGTCAGTCTGAAGGCTATGGAGAAGTATGGATTGAAGCAGTCACCTTCAAGAAAGTGACTTATGTCAAAGGACTCAAGCATAACCTCATCTCTATAAGCTAGTTATGTGATGAAGGTTATCAGGTACAATTCAACTCAACTTCTTGCATTATCTCTAATAAGGAAAACCAAAAAGTTTTAATTGGAAATAGACAAGGAAACATATATTTAGTTGATTTCTATTCTACCAATTCAGACATTTGTTTGCTTAATATTGTTTGCAATCAAAATGAACTTTGGCATAAAAGGCTAGGTCATGTTAACATGAAAAACATTGTTAGACTATCTAAAGATAGTCTTGTAAGAGGCTTACCTTCTGGTACCTACAAGAAGGAAGGTCTTTGCATGGCTTGTCAACTAGGCAAGAAAATTAAAACTAGCTTTAAGTCAATTAATAAAAGTGATTCACCTAGGATTTTGTATTTGCTACACATGGATCTCTTTGGACCCATTGCTGTGCAAAGCCTAGGAGGGAAATCCTACACCTTAGTTATTGTAGATGACTTCTCAAGGTTCACTTGGGTGTTCTTTTTTAGATCTAATTCAGATACCTTTAAAGTTCTTACAGATTTTCTCAAAACCACACAGATTGAGTACTCTACTCATATTACATTGATCAGAAGTGATCATGGTACAGAGTTTGAGTCTCTTCTTATGCATGAGTTCTGTGAGAAGGAAGGTATCAGGCACTGCTTCTCAGCTCCTAGAACTCCCCAACAAAATGGGGTAGCTGAAAGGAAAAATAAGACCCTAATTGAAGTTGCAGGTACATTACTTGCAGATGCTTACATGCCCCTATCCTTTTGGGCAGAGGCTGTAAGCACAACAAATTATGTCCTGAATAGAAGTTTAATACATAAACTAAAGAATAGGACCCCCTATGAATTACTTAAAGGGAAGAAACCTAAAATTAACTATTTTAAAGTATTTGGTTGTATATGCTATATATATAACAACAACAAGAAATACATTAGAAAGCATGAAGCTAAGGCTGAAGAGGGAATTTTTCTAGGATATTTCCAAGTAAGCAAAGCTTATAGGATATTCAATAAATCATCTTTAAAAATTGAAGAATCTATTCATGTTACTTTTGATGAGGCTAATATGTCTTGCAAGGAGAAAGAGATTTCTACCAGCAATCCTTTGCAGGTACCTCACTTGTTTGAGAACTTGGATGGACTAAGCCTCACCCAAGAGGCTCCAACACATCCTTATCCACAAGATGAAGAAGAAAGTGAAGAAGAAGGAACTGAAGTGACTGAACGTCATCCAACAACAAACTCAATTCCACAAGAGAAATTAATTCAAAATGTTGTTGCTGAACCAAATCCACCAACTGACTTTGTCACACTCAGGGATCACCCCAGATCCCAAGTAATTGGAGACATGTCAGCAGGTGTACAGACAAGGCATCAACTCAACCAAGACTTGATGCATGCCTGTTTTCTCTCTCAGGTTGAACCTCAATCCATAAAATATGCTGAGCAGGATCCCTACTGTATCATTGCAATGCAAGAGGAACTTAACCAATTTGAGAGATGTAGAGTTTGAGATTTAGTTCCAAGACCCCAAGACTACCCAGTCATTGGAACCAAATGGGTATACAAAAATAAACTAGATTCCCAAGGTACAATTGTGAGGAACATGGCTAGACTTCTTGCTCAAGGATACAAACAAGAAGAAGGCATAGATTATGATCAAACTTTTGCACCAGTTGCAAGGTTAGAGGCCATCAGAATTTTTCTGGCCTATACTGCCTACAAAAAATTTAAGGTGTATTAGATGGATGTGAAGAGTGCATTTCTAAATGGAGTACTTAAAAAAGAGGTATATATTGAACAGCCTCCAGGTTTTGTCTCTCCAACTCATCCTTATCAGTATTTAAATTGCATAAAGCTCTTTATGGTCTAAAGTAAGCTCCAAGATCTCGGTATGAGACCCTAGCTAGCTTTTTGATAGAGCATAAATTCATTAGAGACATAGTAGATAAAACACTTTTCACTAGACATCATAGGGATAAAATCTTGTTAGTACAAATATATGTGGATGACATTATATTTGGGTCTACTGACTCCAAATTATGCAAGAGGTTTTCTGACCTCATGCATTCTAAATTTGAGATGAGTAGCATGGGTGAGCTCTCCTACTTCCTTGGTCTCCAAGTGAAGCAGATCCCTGATGGCATCTTCATCTCCCAAGCTAAATATGCTAAAGAGCTTATAAAGAAGTTTGGGATGGCTAATGCCTCAGCAAAGAAAACACTCATGGCTACAAATGCTGTAATAGACTCTGATGCACATGGGAAACCTGTAGATCAGAAACTATATAGGGGCATTGTTGGGTCCCTACTATACCTTACAACAAGCAGACCTGATATTATGTTTGTCACATGCCTTTGTGCTAGGTTTCAGGTGAACCGTAAAGAATCTCACCTATTTTTCTTTAAAACAATTTTGAGATATATAAAGAGTTGTCCTAGTCTAGGCCTATGGTATCCCATTGAGTCAGAATTTGATTTAACTGGATATTCAGATGCTGACTTTGCTGGATGCAGGGTGGACAAAAAAAGTACTTCAGGAACTTGCCAGTTCCTAGGTATGAGATTAGTGTCTTAGTTCTGTAAGAAACAATCCTGTGTCCACTTCAACTGCTGAAGCAGAATACATTACAGCTGGCAGTTGTTGTTCACAGATGTTATGAATTCAGAATCAACTACTGGATTATGGTATCAAGTTAAATAATTCAACTCTCTTATATGATAACACAAGTGTTAAAACCATAACACAAAATCTAGTCCATCACAGTAGGACTAAGCATATAGACATTAAGCATCATTTCATTAGAGAGTGTGTAGACAAAAACAAAATTAAGCTCTTCTATATCTACACTGATTTACGAAGAGCTGATATATTCACCAAACCTCTAGATGAGAGAAATCACTTGTTCTTTATAGATCAGCTTGGAATGATCAATGGAGAAGACTTGTTTAGTTTCTGTCTGCACTCGACGAATTTAACAAAGTTCGTCAGATGGAGTTCGACGAACTGGGGAAAGTTCTTGAGATATTCGTCGAACGGAGGTCGACGAACTCACTGTGAGTGAAGTTGTGTTCGCCGAACGGAGATCGACGAAGTTGCTTCAGAAAACCTTTCGTCGAATGGAGCTCGACGAAATGTCTTCAAATCTTCAGACTGAGCTCGACGAATTATTTAACTATCAATTACTCCGTCGATCTCAGGTCGAAGAATTTCTTAATTTTCGTGGAACGGAGTTTGTCGATTCATATTCTGGAAAACCTTATATCTAGGTTTTCTTCGACCTCCGTCTCGCGCTTTCAGTTCCTTTGCACTTGATCGTCATTTTTCTCTTGCAGGTGCTCTAATGACGATTCCAGCAGGAACTCTGGCCACAATGAAATTTGATACTGGATTCGATATGGATTTCGACTCTTTCCAACATTCCGACCCCATATTCCTCGGAATACTGCAACTACTTGAAGACCAACAACTGAAAACTCTGTTGTCGACTAGAATCAAGATATCTGCCATAGAAATCAGGGAATGAGTGTACACTTCTGCCACAACAGATGACAATACCATGACCGACACTATAGCGGGTAATATTGTTTCCCTAACTCCCGCTGTTCTCACTGAAATTTTTGGATTAAGTAATGGTGAAGAGGATTTAGAAATGGATACTGAAGAGTATAATGAGATGCACAGTCTAATGGGTTATTCTGGACAAACCCCTAACAAATTGTTGAAGAAGCATCTTTCTGCTGAATTCAAATTCCTAGCAGATATAGTGGGCAAAGTCTTTTTGGGCAAGCACATTGCACACGACTATATAACCAGGCACCAATTTATGGTTATGTGTGCAGTGGTGAACAAGAAAAGGGTGAACTGGGCACAGATCATGTTTGATCTTATTAAGAAAACGAATAATAAAAAGGAAGTCAGTTTTGGAAGGATCTTGGGGATCTTCTTGAAAGAAAAGGCTGTTGAATACCTGGTCTCCCCGACCATATTCATTAATGACAGCAAAAGGCTCACTTGTGCCCTGTTTGGCAGGTGGGAGAGGACCATCACAAAGCCCTCCAAGGCTTCCTCTTCCACCAGAGCTTCTGAAAGTACAAGGGCTGATCCAGCCACTCCCCACCCTTCTGAAGAGATCCCTCCTACACCTCCATCCTCTTCCACAATTCCTTCTCTACACCAACCAAACTAACAACCACAACAACAACCTCAACACCCTGCTCACATTCCTACTCCAGCTACATCTATTGCCACTTCTCTACCAATAGATCTTACTGACATCCCCTCTTCCCCTCCTTAGGAATATCATCAACCCTCTCCATCTCAATCCCCACAACCAACCCCACCTCAGTCCCCCCATGATATCAACATTCCCTCACCACCTTCATCTCCTTTACCTCCCTATCTAGCCAACATCCCAACATTCAATCTACTCTCCTCCCCTCTCAACACTCCTTCTGCACAAGATACAAACATGCAAGATGTTATCACTCCTCCTCCACCATCAACTTCCATTCCTCCATCTGTTTTCCCTCAACCACCTTCCATTCCACCATCTGCAAATCTACCCTTGGAACCCTCCACCATTTCATCTCTTCTTGCACTACTTACTCCTCTCCTCAAGAATCTTATAGTAGAGGCCATTACACCTCTTGCTACTTCTATATACTCCCTTGCTGCTCAAATAACTGCCCTTTCTGCTGCCCCCTCTTCAATAAGGGGTCTGGCTCCTATTTGCATTGAAACCAGGCAGAGGAGATACTTGATGAAGAAGAAGCAGCAGCAGTATCCCCAATAGCAGCAGTAACAGCAGCAACAACAGTACCAGTATCAGCAACAATAGAATTAGCAGCAGAATTAGCAGCAACAGATGCTGATTTAGATTTATCTGATTTTATTGATTTCATTGATACTGAAATGGATGTGGATGAGATTGCCACAGAATAAATCAGTACTGGTGGTGATTATATCATTAATCCCACAGTTGATTTTTCAAGTCTGTTAAGAATTTTTGATCCAACTTATTTGAGCCTTCCTCCAGAAGATAGTACTAGCCATCCTTGGCTATAATTTCATACACCACACCAATAAGACCCAAAGTTGTCAAGCAACTCAAGGAAATTTTTGCTACTCCAGAGTCTCCAGCCATCTCAGCTCCACCTAAGGCTGACTCAGTCATCATTTCATCCCCTCCAGAAACCATTTCTGCTCCAGTTTTTATAATGGATGATTCCCCCATGCCTGATCTGGAAGAACTGATCATGGCTGATATAGAGGATGAAAATAAGACATTTGCTGAAAGCACTATTATTAATAGCTCTCCAGCTCCTGCTCTAGCTCCAGTTGCAGCTCCTCCTCCAGCTCCCTCCCAGCCAGAGAAATCTGAAATATCTGCTGAGGCCTTAAAAGCATTAAATTCATTATATGATAACCCTCAGGACTCCACTGATGATGATGAGGATGTAGATGAGGACTCAAATGAAGAACCTAAGAAAAAGAAAGTTTCTAAGAAGAGGAAAGCTCCTCCACCTCCTGCTCTAAAGCCCAACCCAGCAAATGACACACCCTATTACATACTCCAGAAGATCACTCCTTACAAGGGTATGCCAGCTTGGATGTGGCTGTCCAAAAATGAACAGAAAGAAAGGAAAAGATGCAGAAGATATTCTCCACCTCCACAAAGATTCAGGAAGGATCCTCCTCCACCTCCTCCTTCAGATGCTGGTGCTTCAGGCACAACATCTCAAAGGTCTACCCACTTTCGAACATACCAAAGACATCAGAGTAGATCTTCATCTTCAGGAAGCAGCTAGCAGAGACATTACTCATCTGACAAGCAGCACCAACAACAACAGCAGTAGCATCAACAACAAAAACAACAACAACTTCCTGAATATCAAAAAGCTGAAAGATCCAACAGACTTGCTTCCCCTGTACCATTTGAAGATCCTGAAACAGCTACAATAGCAAGGATGGCCAGGTTTCAGGAACTGGTTGGCCTTTCCATGATCAACAAAGCTAGAGCTGAAGGGAAGGATACATCTGAATACACAATAATGTCCAAGTACAAGAAGGAAGAGTTGAACAGGTTTGCTAAAGCTAATAAATTTTTCAATGTAGATGACTATATGAAATTGCATCCAGAAGCAGTAGTTCCCAGGGCTACATCACTAAAAATCATAGGGGCTGCTGACATGATTATGACAAAGGTGCAAGCTGTTGATCCCAATAGGGAAATCATATTCACTCAGTCTGGAGAAAAAGGCAAAGAGGAGAAGCAAAAGGATAAAAAGCAAAAGAAGTGAAACCTGAACTGATAAATTTGTGTTGTTTTGAAACTACTTATTAATTTCTTGATACAAAGCTTACTGTGTATATATATCTGCTGCATGTGTTAATTTTTCCTGCCAGATATATGTTTTCTTGCTTTGTAAATTTTTGTTTCATTATGAGTCTATAATTAGTGACTTCACCCAAATAAGGGGAGATTGTTGGATCCCTAGTATGATTTGGGCTAGGTTCACTAAGATAGGATCATCTGACCCAACATGTATAGCCAGGGTCATGGTTATGTCTTAGAGTATATGCCAAGTCCTTAGAGTTAACATTACATGGACCAGCCATCAGCAGACTGTATAAAGACTCAAGACTTAGAGAAATATCAAGACTCAGAAAATGAGTTCGACGTTCGTCGAACTCAGGTAGACGAATGTCGTGCTAAGCTCGACGATCTCAGAGAAAATTCTATGAGCTGAGCTCGACGAACTTGGGACTCAGATCGATGATTTATGGACACTACTTCAACATTTCAAGTCCAGAATTTCTCTGAACTCCACTCGACGAACTTGGTATTCAAGTCGACGATCTATGGGTATTCTACTTCAACAACTTATTCCAGAAACAAGTAAATGTTCTAAGTCCAGGATCATAATGCAGTCAACAAATTCACCTTCTCTACTCGACGATTTTAGACCACATTCCTGGCAAGACTTATCTAGCAGTTAGAAGTTCTCAGGTCGATGAATCTAGTTCTCAGTCGATGAACTTAGATTATCAGCCCGACGAACTTCATGTACAAAATTGGCAAGGTTCTGGAGAAAGCAGTTGTTTGTTCTGTGGTCGGCGATCTTGGATCTCAGCTCGACGAACAGCTATTATCTGATAGATGAACTTAATTTCTCATCTTGACGAACTGTGGACTCAGCTCGTTGAATTCTGGTCTCTGTTCGACGATTCTAGACTTAGTTATTTTCATCCATCTGTCCTTATTCTATGATAAGAATTCCTGAGTAATCAATGCTAAAATATTCTCTGAATATTACCGTTATAAGCAAGCATTGATTACGATCTTCATCAGGACTATTGGTTGTCATTTTTCAATGGGACAGTTGGGGAAATCATTCAATGAAAAATATTCTCCAGGCCGTCAGCAATGAATGCAGAAGAATTTCAAATTTCAAAAGGAAGATAATGTGGAAAATACAAAAAAGGGATTTTCCATCTCTTTCTTGCAGGGACAGACAAACACACAGTCAGTTTATTAATCAGAATCTTCTGCTCTCTCTCTCTCTCTCTCTCTCGACGGCACTCTGAGACAAAAAGAAATAGAAAGCTGATACAAAAAAGAAGCCCTAACCAGAGAAAGAACATCAAGCAGAAGAAGAAGAAGAACAGCTAATCCAAAAATCAAGAGTCTTCTTCTGTCTTCTGCCAGGACTCTTCAAAGGACAACAAATCTTCTATCTGTCAAGGAGTTCCTGGAGTTCATCTGGTTAAAGCATCAGTTTGAAGGACTATCACCCTGAAGCAAAGCTCTATCTTTCATGAACCATTCAATATCTCAGGGGGAGCCTTTGCTAACATCAAATCCACAAAAGTATTCTCAGTTGTTGTGAGAAAGAAAAGACATAATCAATCTCTCATCCCCCCATTGTATAAAGGGTTCTTAACTCCCTTCAAAAGTTATTCCTAGTTGTAAGTCACCTGACCAAAAGACTTGAGGTTTGGTTTTTGAGCACCTGATCAAAAGTTCATTGGTGTCAGGCACCTAATCAAAAATCTGAGTGGATTCCTACCAGGGTGGTAGAAGAGTGGATGTACCCAAGTTTAAGGGAACCACTATAAATTTCTTGTGTTGTCTGGTTGCTCTTTTCTTTTATTTCTTGTTGTGGCTGTGCTAGTTAGGATAGTTGTGTTAGTATTTAATTAGTTTATTTTCAGCAACACCTGTGGTAGATTCACTTAACTTAGGATAGTTTTATTCATAAGTTATATTTGTTGCAAAAATCTTAAAAATCTAAAAATATTCTATTCACCCCCCCCCCCCCCCCGCTAGAGTATTCCTGATCTAACCCCTCACTTTCATATTGTGACCAATGTACCCAACATAGTGCCTCCAGATCTTCAAGGTGAAGATCAAAGCCCCGAGATCTAAGTTGTGCACCGGATAATTCTGGTCATGCTTCTTCAACTGCCTCGAAGCATAAGCTATAACATGCTCGTGCTGCATTCGTATAACACCCATATCCTAGTAAGAAGCGTCAGTATAGATCTAGAATTCTTCCTTCCCAGATGGAAGGGTAAGGATGAGATCCAAGGTGAGCCTTCCCTTCAGCTCCTGAAATGTTGCCTCATACTACTCAGTCCATATAAACACAACATCCTTCTTCATCAAGGGCGTGAGAGGGAGTGATATCCTTGAGAAACCCTGAACAAACTTATAGTAATAGCCTGCTAGTCCCATAAAACTACGGACATCAGAAGCTGACTTCGGCTGCAGCCACTCTTGTACTGCATGTACCTTGCCTGTGTCCACTGCCAACCCAGCTCCACTAATGATATGGTCGAGGAATGTCACCTCTTGCAGCCAGAACTAACACTTCATAAACTTCGCATACAATTTGTACTCTCGTAGGTTTCCCAAGACCAGTGTTAAGTGTCGGGTGTGATCCTCCTCAACCCTGGAGTAGACCAATATATTATCTATGAAAACTATCATGAACTCATCAAAGAATGGCTTGAATACCCGGTTCATCAAGCTCAAAAATGTGGAGGGGGCATTTGTGAGTCTAAAAGGCATCACAGTAAATTCATACAAATCATAGCACGTGCTGAACGCCGTCTTCGTTTGTCATCCTCCTGAATCCGCAGCTGATAATATCCTAACCTTAGGTCGAGCTTGGAGAACCGTTGTGCTCCCTCCAGCTGATGAAATAGCTCGTCAATCCTCGATAACGGATAAGTGTTCCATACCGTCAATCGGTTGAGCTCTCGATAATCAATGCAGAGTCGGAGTGACCCGTCCTTCTTCTTTATGATCAAAACTAGAGCTCCCCATGGTGACGAGCTCGGTCTAACAAACCCTGAGTCCACCAGCTCCCGAAGCTGTGTTCGGAACTCTGCAAACACCTTTGGTGTCATCCAGTAGGATGCCCGAGAGATGGGCCTAACTCCTGGTACCAGCTAAATATGGAAGTTTACCTCTCTATGAGTGGTAGCCCGGGCAACTTCTGTAACACCCCCAATCCGTCGCATAGCATATATCAGTAGGTACGGCCAGGGCCCGATGTCATATACCATAGACAGACCAGGTGGTTACTCAATGGAAACTATCCAACCAATCATAACGTCCTACACAGAGCATTCTAGCGGAAGTAGTTTAAATAGTTGCAATTAAAAAAACCCAACAACAAGCATGAATGTCCACTAATACACCAAATAGGAATGTAGTGCATACACAAGTACTGGCCTTAAGGCCTTACAAATGGTTTACTCTTAATACATGTTTTCCATACCACGGCACGCAGGCCGGTCATACATGAACAAAAGTAAGTAAACACTTCAATTAGCCCTTCGAGGGCCGGCTTCGCATTTTGGGCTTTAGCCCGCTATTGACCGCTTGGTCCAGCAGCACCTGCAAGCAACAAACCACCACACGATGACAAACAAAAATAACGGTCAGCAATGCTGACCAAATTATAACGATCCCGCCCCCAACTCGGGGCGGCGATGCTCCTTCCCTGCATTTTATTAGCACAACCAAGCAGTAAAATAAATACATTGCATCACAGACGTTGGCACGCACAGCCACACGCCCCGTGCTCTCAGGGCACATTCCCCGGGACGGCAATCTCTCGTAAGCATTTGGTCTTTCTGGCCACTGCCTAAGACCCTCCATCTATGCCAACGGTAAGTGCCAGGTAACTTTAGGTCTCTTTAACCGAACGACATAGAGCGGGTACAGTTCCGCCTGACCCGTTGCTCACACTGTAACGTTAATTTAAAATATATGTGCGGGTCAAACTTTCCCGAGTCCCAAATCGTTTACACACAACACATAACCCAGTTATGGTCAAATTGGCTCCCAGGCCACCAAGTTGGCAAGATCTCGCATCTGCCCAGTTTTCCGGGTGCAGGCTCCCTGTTGCAATCTACCACGTAGACAACCCGAAAAACAAAACATTTGCACGGAGTCTTCTCCGGCATTTATGCAATGCAACATCATCGATCCAGACCAACATGTCCGGGTAGGTTTCACATATTATGCCTATGTCCGTTCTCCCTTACGGACTCTAAACAACGGGGACTTTACATATCTACCCGAAGGAACGCCTCCAACTCACCGCAAACTCGTGAGAGCGGGCTTCCTATGCAAAGAAGGGGAGCTTCACATGCTCAAGAAGAGAATCGTTACCCTAGCGTTCTTCCTTGACGCCATGGAAATGTAAGAGGATGAAAAGCACCGCACTCTCTTTGCCTCCGTAGATCCGAAGTCGGTTCGCGATTTGGAGCTCCGAAGCTCCTCCAAAGACCGGATCTAAGCTTCTTCTTCCTCCTTTGCTCTCCTCACTCTCTATACTTTAGAAAGAGAACCTCTCAAGTGAAATGAGGGTTTGAAGGGTCCAATCTCGTATATATCCAAGCACTAACAGCCCCCAGCTGTTGGATCCCGAATTAAAGAAACGAACGACCACGATCCAGATCTAAAATGCAGAATTTGGGCCAAACACGGCCTGTGACACGCCCGTGTCCAGTGCTGTGTCCCTCATTCGCCGTCAAAATCGACGCATCTAGAAAAACACACGGGCATCCGACACGCCCGTGTTTGACCTGACACGCCCGTGTTCCAACTGACACAGCCGTGTGGTCGGTCGTGTGCCCCCATCGACACAGCCCCGAAAACAACCCGAGACTCACACGGGTCTTGGACACGCCCGTGTCCTATTTGACACGCCTGTGTCAAACCCGAACACGCTTGGGCTCCAGGCCGTGTTCACTGTCTCGACACTTCGTCGAGCGAAGTTCATCGACCACCCCACACTGCCTTGGACACGCCCGCATCCTAGGCCGTGTGCCTTGAATCGACACATTGTCGAGCAAAAATGTCGACTCCCGGGCCGATCGTCGACACGGGCTCGACACGCCCTGAGACACGCCCGTGTCTCAGGCCGTGTTCGCTGCTCGACGATCGTCGACTCCAAAATTGTCGACCTATCGACCAAATTGTCGACTCGAGCCTGACACGCCCTGGGACACGCCCGTGTCCCAGGCCGTGTGCCCCCTGCCAAATACCAGATTTGGCCCAAAACGTCTCCCGTCGCTCTTTTGAGTTTCGGGGCGTTACAACTCTCCACCTCTTAAAAGAATTTCGTCCACGAAATTACATAAAGAAAGATAAGTACAAAACCAAAATTTGTACCTGAGCGGAACAACTCCGGATATTCGTCAAGCATAGTCTGCTCTCGCTCCCAAGAGAGCTCCTCACGACCGCAATTGTCCCATCGGACCTTGACCATCCTGATCTCTTTATTGCGTAGCCGCTTGACTTCCGAGTCTTCAATCCACACGGGCTTGACCTTTGTCGTCAACCCACTATCCACCGGCACTTGATCGACCGCGATCACTTGCGTAGGCTCTTGCACCGCCTTTTGTAGCACCGATATATGGAATACATCATGTAGACCACTGAGCTCCACTGAAAGCTTCAACCGATAGGCTGCTTCACCAACCCGCTCCAGAACCTCAAACGGCCCAAGGTACCTCGGGCTTAGCTTTTTCAAGCACCGCACCCGCGAGACACCCTTGAACGGCTTGATCTTTAAGTACACCCAGTCGCCCACAGCGAACTCCACGTTCATGTGCTTAACATTATAGTACTTCGCCTGCCGGTCCTGAGCGATTTGCAACGTCTCCTGAACGGTTCTCACTAAATAAGTAGCATCCTCCACCTCTTGACGCTTGTACAACTTTGACTCACCCGTTTCCAACCAGGACAACGGCGTGCGACATCTTCTACCATATAGGGCCTCGAAGGGCACCATTTGAATACTCGCCCGGTAGCTATTGTTGTACGCAAACTCCACCAAATAAAGATGGTATTCCCATTGCTTTCCAAAGTCCAAGACACACATGCGGAGCATGTCTTCCATAGTTCTATTGACCCTCTCGGTCTGCCCATCCGTTTGCGGATGAAAGGCTGTGCTAAATTTTAACTTTGTTCCCAACATTTGCTACACTAGCCTCCAGTCATTGGATGTGAACCGCCCATCTCGGTCACTCACGATGCTGCGGGGCACACCGTGAAGCCGAACTATATTATCTACATAAAGTTTTGCCAACTTCTCCACCGGATCATCCTTCCTATGCGAGATGAAATGCGACACCTTCATTAACCGATATACGACCACCCAGATGGCGTCGTTTCCTTTTTGCGACCTTGGCAACCCATGCACAATGTCCATAGAGATGTCGTCAAATTTCCACTCCGGAATAGGCAAGGACTTCAGAAATCCTCCCGGCTTTTGGCATTCCGCCTTCACCAAGGCCCAAGTTTGGCACTTCGCCACGTAGAGTGCCACATCCTTCTTCAAATCCGGCCACCAAAATAGTTTCTTTACATCGCGGTATATCTTCGTGCTCCCCAGGTGAATCAAGTACTTGGTATGATGTGTATCGTACAACAATTCCACCCGCAAATTGCCCACACTTGGGACGCACAGACGACCGTCTTTCCGAAGCAATCCGTCCTCCAGAACGAATTGGGAATTTGACTCATCCAGAGCCTCTACCATGAACTGCTTCATATGGTCATCCAAATCCAAAGCCTGCCGAATCCGATCAGCCAGGTAATATTGGACTTCAGTCTAATTCAGTACTGCTTCAGCACTTGATTGCTTATCTACACAAACAATCTCCAACGCCTCCAACTCCTGAACCAACCGCTCATCATGCACTAATAGCCAATTGGCTTGAGCTGGGGCCCGACGACTCAACGCATCCGTAACCGTATTACCTTTTCCAAGCACGTAGTGGATCTTGAATGTATAGTCCCCTAGGAACTCCATCCATCTACGCTGTCGCATATTCAGATCTTTCTGATCAATCAAATACTTCAGGATCTTGTGATCGGTGTAGATATCAATCTTCACACCGTAAAAAAAATGCCTCCACAGCTTCAAGGCAAAAATCACGGCCGCTAACTCCAAGTCATGGACCGGATAGTTCCTTTCGTGCACTTTCAGCTGTCTCGAGCCATAAGCTATCACACTTCCGTGTTGTAGTAGCACGCAACCAAAACCGCTGCCTGAAGCATTGCTATAAATCTCATAACCTTTGGTCCCACTCGGCAAACTCAGCATAGGCGCCGTGGTCAACCGACATTTCAACTCTTCAAAAGCTCGCGCGCACTCCGACTTCCAAACAAACTTCTGCTCCTTCCTCGTCAAAGTAGTGAGAGGTAATGCTATCCGCGAGAAGTTCTCTACGAAGCGCTTATAATAGCCGGCAAGCCCCAGAAAGCTCCGGACTTCCGCTACCGTAGAAAGCTCAGGCCACTCCCATATCACAACAATCTTCACCAGATCCACTGCAATACCTTCTCCACTCACTATATGACCGAGGAACGCCACTGAGGACAACCAAAACTCGCACTTCGAGAACTTGGCGTACAATTGATTCCTCCTTAGCGTCTCCAAAACCAAATGAAGATGCCTGAAGTGATCTTCCTCACTCTGCGAGTACAACAAAATATCGTCGATGAAGACGATCACAAAATGATCCAAGTACTCCCTGAAGGTCCTGTTCATCAAATCCATGAACACTGACGGCGCATTAGTCAGCCCAAATGGCATGACCGTAAACTCGTAATGCCCGTATCTCGTACTGAACGCTGTTTTCGGGATATCACTCTCCCTTATTTGCAGCTGATAGTACCCGGACTTGAGGTCCAACTTTGAGTATACCGTCGACCCGACTAACTGATCGAATAGATCATCAATCCGGGGGATCAGGTACTTGTTCTTTTCCGTCAACTTGTTGAGCTCCCGATAATCAATACATAGCCTCAAGCTTCCGTCCTTCTTCTTAACAAAGAGGACTGGCGCGCTCCGAGGCGAAGAACCTGGACGCACATACCCTTGCTCTAACAACTCTTGCAGTTGAACCTTCAGCTCCGCCATTTACTTAGGTGCTAGCAGATATGGAGAGCGTGACACAGGCTTTGCACCTGGTACGAGCTTTCTCGTAAAATCTATCTCCTGCTTCGGCGGAGCTCCAGGAAGATCTGCGGGGAACACATCAGGGTACTCAGCTACTACTGATATACTATCCAACGTAGACTTTGGCTTTGCAACCTCCACTAGTGTAAAGAACAGTTCTGCACCTGCACGAACCGCCTTCACCACCTGAAGAGCAGACATCAACGTCTTGCTCGACCCCTTTAAGCCCGTGAAAGTCATCTCACGACCTGCTCCCAGCTTGACTTCCTTGCTATCGCAATCAATATAGGCTCGTTGCTCCGAGAGACAGTCCATGCCAAACATAACGTCGAACTCCACTAGCGGCAGTAACGACACTTGTAAGTCAAAGTCTTGACTCCCTGACCACACCTAAGCGCAACAGATTCTACCCGCGTGCATTGAGCACCATCGGACTATAGCACATCCAATTTATCTCTTATCATCGAAGGAGGTACTCCGACGCGTAATATAATTCCTAAATAAAGGAATGCGAAGCTTCGTTTACACGAACGGTGCTCTCGCCAAATAAGCAAAAATCAGAACAAAGCTTAGCACAAGTAGTTCTAAGCTAACACGCACAAGGGTGACAAGTATTTAAGGCTAAACTATCTTTAAACCATACTTGTCCTCACGACGGCGTGCTTTCTCCCAGACTTTAGGCACCCATGGGCATAATGCACTGACTCCACACAGTTATAACATGCGCCCGGGGTTTGGCCTGTAGATGCCCCCGAAGCACCAAAAGGAGGGTCTAGACCCAAAGTCCTAGCCTTCTTATACCACCTACGATATCCAGACTTTGAGGTGTTCGGCATTTTGAACGCCGTTTCTTTTGCACTAAAGTCCTCAACTGCTCCTGACATAGCTTTCTTAGTCTTCTGAGCACCATTCCAACACCTTCGGGCAAAGTGCCCTTTCTTTCCACAAGTATGACAAGTGGAAGTAGCTTTGCTAGTCGATGTCGTAGCCCCCTTCTCCAGCATTCTGGCGGATGCAGCTCTTATGAGGCTTGCATAGTTCGATACCATGGTCGCTGGCATTGGGTGAGTCTTCCTCAAATCTGCCTCCAAAGATCTAGCTGATTCCACCAAGGCTCGGAATCCCAATAACTTTGGTCCTAGCAGTAGAACTCGTAACTCGGCGCGCAGGCCATTATAAAATCTATCGACTGTAGCTTGCTCATTATCCAACTCGAAGCATGGGTAGCGGCTTATCATAAGAAATGCTTGCAAATATTCATCAACTGTGTGCGCTCCCTGCACTAAATGCATATTCAGCTACTGCCCCAATGGTTTACCAAAAGTCATCTGCTCCATCACGCCACTCGGCGTTGAAGCTACAACAGGGGCACAGGGTTGTACATTTCTTCCATGCTGTGCACTCGTCACAGCGAATACCGCTTCAACGATCCTTCTTATGGTTTCATACGAAGGAGGGGTCTCAAACACCTCACCGGTTGCACTATACTCCTCAGAAACCGGACATTCTGGCGGCCCAACACCGCTTCTGGTCACCTATAGTGGTACAAAACACCGTTAAGCGACCAAATAAAATTGCAAACAGCAATTATAGGAACACACATTTTCCCCAAACACGTGTATTTTCATTCCTAAGTGGACATTCATGGGTTCTTTTGTTGTTATAACGATGACGCACACACATGTGCTCACCACCCCTTAAAACGAATTCGTCCACGAATTCATTTTAAGCCAGATCGAAACCAGTAGTCTGATACCAAATTGTAACACCCCCTATCCATCGCATAGCATATAGAAGTAGGTCCGGCCGGGGCCCGACGCCATATACCGCAGACAGACCGGGTGGTTAATCAATGGAAACCATCCAACCAATCATAACGTCCTACACAGAGCATTCTAGCGGAAGCAGTTTAAATAGTTGCAATTAAAAGAACCCAGCAACAAGCATGAATGTCCACTAATACACCAAATAGTAATGTAGTGCATACACAAGTACTGGCCTTAAGGCCTTACAAATGGTTTACTCTTAATACATGTTTTCCATACCACGGCACGCAGGCCGGTCATACATGAACAAAAGTAAGTAAACACTTCAATTAGGCCTTCGAGGGCCGGCTTCGCATTTTGGGCTTTAGCCCGCTATTGACCGCTTGGTCCAGCAGCACCTGCAAGCAACAAACCACTGCAAGATGGCAAACAAAAGTAACGGTCCGCAATGCTGAACAAATTATAACGATCCCGCCCCCAACTCGGGGCGGCGATGCTCCTTCCATGTATTTTATAAGCACAACCAAGCAGTAAAATAAATACATTGCATCACAGATGTTGGAACGCACGGCCACACGCCCCGTGCTCTCAGGGCACATTCTCGGTGATCACAGTATAAGTCTGCCGACTCACCACCGTCCCTGGGACGACAATCTCTCGTGAGCATTTGGTCTTTCTGGCCACTGCCTAAGACCCTCCATCTATGCCAACGGTAAGTGCCAAGTAACTTTACATCTCTTTAACCGAACGACATAGAGCGGGTACGGTTCCGCCTGACCCGTTACTCACACCGCAACGTTAATTTAAAACATATGCGCGGGTCAAACTTTCCAGAGTACCAAATCGTTTACACACAACACATAACCCAGTTATGGTCAAATTGGCTCCCAGGCCACCAAGTTGGCAAGATCTCGCATCCGCCCAGTTTTTCGGGTGCACCTTAGGGTTAATCCCCAAGGCTCCCTGTTGCAATCTACCACGTAGACAACCCGAAAAACAAAACATTCGCACGGAGTCTTCTCCAGCATTTATGCAATGCAACATCGCCGATCCAGACCAACATGTCTGAGTAGTCTTCACACATCATGCTTATGTTCATTCTCGCTTACGGACTCTAAACAACGGGGACTTTACATATCTACCAGAAGGAACGCCTCCAACTCACCGCAAAGTCACGAGAGCGGGCTTCCTATACAAAGAAGGAGAGCTTCACATGCTCAAGAAGAGAATCGTTACCCTAGCATTCTTCCATGGCGCCATGGAAATGTAAGCGGATTAAAAGCACCACACTCTCTTTGCCTCCATAGATCCGAAGTCGGTTCGCGCTTTGGAGCTCCGAAGATCCTCCAAAGACCGGATCTAAGCTTATTCTTCCTCCTTTGCTCTCCTCTCTCTCTATACTTTAGAAAGAGAACCTCTCAAGTGAAATGAGGGTTTGAAGGGTCCAATCCCGTGTATATCCAAGCACTAACAGCCCCCAGCCGTCGGATCCCGAATTAAAGAAACAAACGGCCACGATCCAGATCTAAAATGCAGAATCTTGGCCGAACACGGCCTGTGACACGCCCGTGTCTAGGGCCGTGTCCCTCATTCGCCGTCAAAATCGACGCATCTAGAAAAACACACGGGCATCCGACACACCCGTATTTGACCTGACACGCCCATGTTCCAACAAACATGGCCGTGTGGTCGGCCGTGTGCCCCCATCGACACAGCCCCGAAAATAACCCGAGACTCACACGGGTCTTGGACACGCCCGTGTCAAACCCGAACACGCCTGGGCTCCAGGCCGTGTTCAATGTCTCGACACTTCGTCGACCACCCGACACGGCCTTGGACACGCCCGCATCCTAGGTCGTGTGCCTTGACTCGACACATCGTCGAGCGAAAATGTCGACTCCCGGGCCGATCGTCGACACGGGCTCGACACGCCCTGAGACACGCCCGTGTCTCAGGCCGTGTTTGCTGCTCGACGATCATCGACTCCAAAATTGTTGACCTCTCGACCAAATCGTCGACTCGAGCCTAACACGCCCTGATACACGCCCGTGTCTCAGGCCGTGTGCCCCCTGCCAAATACCAGATTTGGCCCAAAACGCCTCCCGTCGCTCTTTTGAGTTTCGGGGCGTTACAACTTCTCTGGGAAGACGTCGATGAAGTCCCAAACCACCGAGACATCTTTAATGGAGGCCTCCGCCTTCGCCATCTCGAAGCAAATCAGATACACCTCGTCTCCTTGATCATGAGCCTTAAAAGCCTGTACAAATGATAGTAAAATACGAGAGATGGGTCTAATACCTTCGATGACCACCTTCAAGTCTTCGTGTCGTAGTGAGATCCTCCTTGTTGGGCAGTCAATCTGGGCTTGGTGCCAGTGCAGCCAGGTCATGCCCAAGATCAAGTCAAAGCATGAAATCCTCAAGATTATCATCGGAGTGTCATACATCTTTCCTCCAATATCTGTCTCTAAGTTGCACATGGTAGAGGAGAGCATCTCTGAGCCATCAGGGAGTCATAGTCTACTTGTGATGCCATTGAATCACTGCACTCTGTCTAGTCCCTCTAAGAACTCCTATGATATGAATGAGTGCAAGAAACCCATATCAAATAGGGTGTGAGCGGGTTGACCGCTATCGAAAACTATGCCTGAGGTTTAGTTGTTTGTGCTATCAAGTTCAGCTAATTATAGTAGTACAGGAAACTTAAGGTACAATATAAAATAAAAACTAAAAGTACATGTGATGACCTCCTCGGGGTCTCTGGGCTGTGCCAAGTCTAGTGTGTACATCTACCCCAACCATTGACCGCCACCGTGATGTCCTCGTCCATGACCATGCCCCAGCCTCTACCCCATTATGTTGGAGGGGTTGCTAGAGGTGGAAGCGGAGGTAGAAGGAGTTGTTGGGGGCAATATAATCTGATGTGTCCTGGCTGGTGGCTGTGGTAGAATACTACCGGAGGGTGTCCTCTATCATCCTGTCTCCTCTACTCCTGAGCACGGAACGGTGACAAAGACAACACTGCAGGTGGCTGTTACTCCAGTCTAGCATTCGGACAAGGACGTCCTTTGCCTCTCCTATACTTGATGTGTCTGCCCATCTGCAAGCCTATGCCACTGCTCCCTTCTCCTGGTCCTATAACATATGCTAACCTCTTTCCCCTATCCTATGCCATCAATTGATCAGCCTCCCACTTCTTGGTCATCTCTATGATGTTTGCCAAGCTAGCATCAGCAATAAAGAGCAAATCTTGTCTGAGATGATCTCGCAGTTCTCGGTAAAAGTGTTGGTGTTACCATGATGATCTAGAAGTAGTCAAACAGGTAGTTTCAGTGCCAACATGATATGAGCCTACAGGGTCGCACATAAGAGCATTTGGAGAAGTTGTAGGAATGGATTGTGCTGGTCTTACTCATATATGATATGAGTGAAGGACCAAGCACTTGACAGAATTAGAATTTGAGAGGACAAGTCAATTCGTCGAGTTATCCCAAGACATCTCAATGAATTCGTTGAGTTATCCGTAGTCATGTTGTGTCATCTCAACGAATTAGTCGGATTATCTCGTGTCATCTCGATGAATGTGTCAAAGTCATCTCGACGAATTCATTGAATCATCCCGAGTTATTTTGACGAATGTGTCTCGAGTCTTCTCGAGGAATCGTCTCGTTATCTCGTGTCATTTTGACGATTCGTCGAGACATCTCGAGTCATCTCAACGAATATGTCTCAAGTAAATTCCATAAGTTGTGTGTATACCTATAGTGACTATTTACATCTATTTATTACTTTGGGTATAAATAGAAGATGTCTTGGAATTTTTTCGTGTGATGTGCAAAACCAAAGCCCGTGAGGATCCAGAAGAACCAACGAAAAACATTTCTGGAAGTTCTGGTCCCGTTGCCGTCTTCAGCCCAATTATGGCGCCCGTCGTCGTCTCCTCTCCTATAGCAGACCTAGCAGTCGTTGAAGACGTAGAGTGCTTTCCGTTCTCCTTCCCGAATTTTGTTTGACGAAGTGTCGTTGTTATCCCATTCATGTGGATTCACTAGCCGGCCGAAAATCTACCTTATGGTAGCATCTTGGTTGAGTGGCGACTCAATCTCGCTAAGGTTTAATTTTATCTAAAGTTGGTTTTACTTATTGATCAATGTTCATCGAAAGAACCATTTCTGTTTGGGTTTTCTTGATTCCTTATTCCGCTGCGCACATTTGATGTGCCTCTCATAGAAAATAAACAAAAACTTCTTCGCATAATCGCGCTCGCTCATAGCACTAGAAAACCCCGCCAAATGGGAAAACTCATGTCGATACTCTATCACTAAACGACTCCCTTGTCATAGGTGCAGGATTCGCTACTCTAATGCATCTCTGTCAGTCTGAGAAGCAAAATACTCCAGTAAGGCCTCACTAAACTGCTCCCAGGTAATCACCGAAATCTCGTACTCTGCAAATGTGGAGTCCATGAGGGACTTCCACCACCTATTGGCATGGCCTCCCAATGTCGTAACTGCTAGGGCAACAACCTCGTTGGCCGGAAAATAAATCCCTACTAGCATCTCCTAGATAGTGTCAAGCCACTCCTCTGTGTGATCTGCAAACTCATTCCCAAAGTACGTCGGAGGGGAGAAGCCTCGGAAGGTAGTAAACCAATTTGAGCTCGGGTTTGGCTGCGGAGCCAAAACCTGCTGAGCTCGAAAAGCCTCCAAAATGGCCGAGAGGGTCTGGCCCAACTCCGTTTGCTGGAACGGAGTAGTAGCTGGTTGAGGGGGAACAGTGGCCTGTGGGACGGTGTTCCCTCAGTGCTATAAAAGAAAATTAAGAAAATCATCAAGATTGGGCTAACTCATTGATCAAAGGACTATGTAATGTGATTTTTACACATAGGTATACCAGTGTTTTTGCTGCATAGATTGTTCGCAAACAAATGCTCGAGCTGGGAGACTCGGTGTTGCGAACTTACTTCTTTAATGATAGTTTTTCGAGTGACTAGGAGTCGCGGGGGAGAGGCAAGGACAAAATGTCTTATTGTTTATGACTAACAGTCAGTTTTGACCGTAGGAGTTCGAGGAGATGCACCAGTCGCAAAAGGAGGCGGGACGTGACGAGCAGTTGTCGCGAGCTACTGTTATTACTCAATGACAGGTTGATGATAGATTTTTGTAGCTTCCGCTTGTAGTGTGTTGAGGGAGTGAGCTATTTGATTTGGACATGTGTCGGGCTTAAGCCCTCTACTCTCTTTTGTTGTATTTCTCTCATTGTGCACTATTTGCTCTATTTTAGATATATATATATTGAGTTGTGATTGTGGACTATGTTTTAGCAAAATTTTTAATTGGCCTGCTTGTAAAATGATCGTACTAGCCGGCAGGATTGGCGACATGTGATGACGACTAACTCAGTAGTTGGTATCACCGTAATGCGGCTGTCCTGGACATAAGACTCGTGTAACTCCCTGGTTTTGGGCGAGGTTTTACAGATAGCATGGAGAATCTTGTGGAGCTATATGTTTGGAACTTTGTTCGGTTGCTTGGGATTCCTAAGAGAGTCGTTAGTGATCGAAACAGACGGTTCACATCCAAGGACCGGAGTTTATTGCAAAAAAGAGCATGGGAACCAAGCTTAAGTTCTATTCTTCATTCCATCAGCAGACCGATGGTTAAACATAGAGGACGAATTGTACCTTGGAGGATATGTTGAAGATGCGTGCTCTTGATTTTGGCAAAATATGAGAAGACCAACCATTCATGGTGGAGCTTACATACAATAATAGTTTACGTGCGAGCATTTAGATGGATCTGTATGAAGCGTTGTATGACAGGCGGTGTCAAATGTAGATGTCTTGAATATGTAGGGTTTTACTTAATAGCACATCAAATGTGTGCAATGGAATAAAGTTTAAGAAAACTCTAAAAATAATCTTGGATCTTGCAATGAACATTGATCAAGAATTTTGCAAAACAAAAATAAGAGAAAACCTGAGTGGTATTGAGTCGGCAATAAATTAGGATGCTCCAGAACAGTTCTTGGCTTGTGTGTAAGTTCACGGAAAAAAGGATTTGCGGCTCTACAGGAATCCACACAAATGGGGAGAACACTAACACCTTGTCAAACAAGATCCAAGATGAAGAATGGAGAGCCCTCTGAATCTCCATAGACTGCTAGGTCTGCACTAGGAGAGGCGGCGGTGGCGTGCTACGGAATCGTGGCTTACAAGTGCGAATAGATCGACACTTCGGGAAACACTTTTCGTCAGTTTTGGGTTTGCCCTAACTCTTCTACCTCTTCAAGCCCTAAGATAACAAATATATATATATATACCATGTGCATAAACAGGCTTGAACCATTGCTATCCGCAGACCCATAACTAATGGAATTAACTCGATGAATCATTAACCGAGATGACTTGATGAATAGATGAGATGACTCGATGAATCATTGAGAGGTCTCGACGCACTCGATGAATCAGCAGATGACTCGATGAATTGTCGAGAGGTCTCGATGTACTCGATGAATCAACTGATGAATTGATGAATCGGTGAGAGGTCTCGACGCACACGACGCACTCGACGAATTAGCTGATGACTCGACGAATCGACTAGATGTCTCGATGAATCAGCTCATCTCTCAACGAATTCGAATATGCCAAGTGCTTGGTCCTTCACTCATCACATTTGAGTAAGACCAACACAATCAATTCCTTGAACTTCTCCAAATAATCTTATGTGCGACCCTATAGGATTATATTGCAATGGCAGTATGACTACTTGTTTGACCACTTCTAGATCACCATGGTAACACCAACATGATAGAGGCTGGTGACACCCATCTTTTGGGAAAAGAGGCAGTGACATACAGTTGTGCGTTAGTACAGACGATCCAAGATCGCATGAAGGCTGGTCAAGATCGACAAGCGAACTATTTTAATATGCGCCATAAAAATGTGGAGTTTATAGTGGGCGAGATAGTATACTTAAAATCAAGTCATTCAAAGGTGTTTTGCGAATTTGGGCGCTCAATAAACTGAGTTAGAGGTATTTGGGTCCGTTTGAGGTCATGGAGTGCATATGTGAAGCATCTTATCGGTTGGCGTTGTCCAAAGACCTAAGTGGAATATACTATGTTTTTCATGTTTCAATGCTGAGAAAAGGTTTGGTGGAAACGAGTGATGATGTGGTTGAGACAACAGTAGTGCCAGTGGCATAGGACTTGAGGACGATGGTTCTTCCAATTTCCGTGGAAGAATCGGAAATCTGGGGCTTACAGAACAAAGAGGTCAAGCTAGTGAAAGTACGTTGGGACAATTGTAAGCGAGACGAATTCTCTTGGGAGCGCGATCAAGCAAAGCGAAAAAACTTCCTGAACTGTTTGCTTAAGGTGTGTTTTATGTTTTTGTTAGCATTTCATTAAATTTTGAGGATAGAATTCTTTTAAGGGGGGGGGGGGGTGGTGGAGTTGCAACTCCCAAAATTTTACCTTGCGTGCTTGGAAGTGTTGGGACATGTTATAACACAAAGCTAACGCATGACGGTAGCGATACCACTGACAATAACCCATTTGCCTTGTACTAACGAAATAGGTTTTGTCATTGTGTTAGGACGTGTCGTTGAGATAATATCATCAAGTTAACGAACCTATGTCATCGTGTTGATTCGCAATTCATGTCAGCTTGTAGAGTATCATCGTGATAGCTCTCATATCATCATGATAGCTCTCATATTGTCTTGATAGTTATTGTAACACCTCCATCCGTCACATAAGATATAATAGAGGGTCCCGCTGGGGCCCCACGCCATATCCCACAGACAGTCGGCGGAGTTACATGTTAATATCAAAGACTAAACGAATCCTAACTCAGAGCATTCTAGTGGAATATTTAAGGGTTAACTTTTTGAACTCAAGTATCACAGCAATGACCACTATATAAACACTGGAATGTTCTTACTAAATACACAAAATATACTATCGCCAGCGATAGTTACTGTCGCCCAGCGACAGTCAACAATAGCCAAACTGTTATAGCCTTGAGGCCTTACAATTATTCTTTAGAAGTATGATTTACAAACATCGGCACGCAGGCTGGCCACACATGAAAACAATAAAGCTTCACTTGGCGTTCGAGGGTCGGTATAGCTTTAGGGCTGCAACCCACTATTTCGTCCCGAAATTTTCCAAATTTTGGGGTGTTACAAACCTCCCCTTCTTATAGAAATTTCATCCCGAAATTTTATTTATATATAGGAAAACAGTACAAAACCATTACAATTTTACTTTTACAAAAAAAACAACTCGGGAAATTAATCTCGCATGGTTTTCTCACGCTCTCATGTCAATTCTTCACGGGCACAATTGTCCCAACGGACTTTGACCATCTCGATTGTCTTGTTTCATAGCTGCCTGACCTCGGTATCCTTGATCTGAATGGGTCTAATCTTTGTCGGCAGCCCACCATCGACCGATACTTGTCATCAACCACTAGTTGCATCGACTCTTTCAAGGCTTTCCGCAGCACCGATATGTGAAACACATCATGCAAACCTCTTGGCTTCGCCAAAAGAGCTAAACGATAGGCAACTTCTCCAATCCGCCACCCACTTCAAACAAACCAAGATACCTCAGACTCAACTTTTTCAAGCGTTGAATCCTGGACACGCCTTTGAATGACATTATCTTCAAATATACCCAATCTCCAACCGAGAACTCCATGTTTCGGTGCTTGACATTGTATTATTTTGCCTGTAACACCCCCTATCCGTCGCATAGCATATAACAGTAGGTCCGGTCGGGGCCCGACGCCATATACCACAGACAGACCGGGTGGTTACTCAATAGAAACCATCCAACCATTCCAACGTCCTACACAGAGTCATTCTAGTGGAAGCAGTTTAAATAGTTGCAATTAAAAGAACCCAGCAACAAGCATGAATGTCCAGTAACAAGCCAAAAAGAAATGAAGTACATACACAAGTACTGGCCTTAAGGCCTTACAAATGGTTTATTCATATTATATATTTTCCATACCACGGCACGCAGGCCGGTCAGACATGAACAAAAGCAAGTAAAACACTCCAATTAGGCCTTCGAGGGCCGGCTTCACAATTTGGGCTTTAGCCCGCTATTGACTGCTTGGTCCAGCAGCACCTGCAAGCAACAAACCACCGCACGGTGGCAAATAGAGGCAACGGTCAGCAATGCTGACCAAATTATAACGATCCCGCCCCCAACTCGGGGCGGCGATGCTCCTTCTCTGCACTTTATTAGTATAACCAAGCAGTATAGTAATATCACTACATCACAGGTGTAGGCTCGCACGACCACACACCCCGTGCACTCAGGGCACATTCTCGGTGATCACGGTCAAAGTCCGTCGACTCACCACCATCCCTTTGGACGACCAAACAATGAGCATTTTGTCTTTCTGGCATGGGTCACGGTAATTTAAACCATAGACCGCCGAAGACCCTCATCTATGCTAATGACTCTAACCGAACGACATAGAACGGGTATGGTTCCGTCTAACCCGTTGCTCACGCCGCAACGTTAATTTAAAACATATGCACGGGTCAAACTTCTCTTGAGTCCCGTTTCCGTCACAAACTCCACATAACCTGGTTATGTTCAAGTTGGCTCCCAGGCCACCATGTTGGTAGAATCACGCATCTGCCCAGTTTTCCGGGTGCACCTTAGGGTTAATCCGCAAGGCTCCCTATTGCAATCTACCACGTAGAAAACCCAGAAAACAAACATTCGCACGGAGTCTTCTCCGGCATTTATGCAATGCAACATCACCGATCCAGACCAACATGTCCGGATAGGCTTCACACATCATGCCTATGTCCGTTCTCGATTACAGACTCTACACAACGGGGACTTCACATATCTACTCGAAGGAATGCCTTAAACTCACCGCAAACTCGCGAGAGCGGGCTTCCTATGCAAAAGAAGTAGAGCTTCATATGCTCAAGTAGAGAATCATTACCCTAGCGTTCTTCCTTGGCGCCATGGAAATGTATGCGGATGAAAAGCACCGCAATCTCCTTGCCTTCGTAGATCTGAAGTCTGCTCGCGATTTGGAGCTCTGAAACTCCTCAAATGACTGGATCTAGACTTCTTCTTCCTCCTTTGCTCTCCCCTCTCTCTAAGATTTAGACAGAGAACTATGGCAGAAAAATAAGGGTTTTGAAACCCTTCTCTCGGGTATAACCCCTTCGGGATAACCACAGCCGACGGATCCCACAAAATGGATGCACGGATACGATCCAGGTCCGGCCTGGACAAATGGGGCTAAACACCGCATGAATCACCAACAGTAGTAGGACACGTCCGCGTCAAAACAGTGTCGGAACAATTAGTCAACTCCTATCAAAACCCGTGTGTCAACACTTCGCGTCGACAGAGTCAAACACGCCACAATCCGCCCCGCGCTCGACGATCGTCGAACCAAGATCGTCGACCGCTGCCAAATCGTCGAACGGAGATCTCTAGCCAAATCGTCAAATGCAGCCAGATCGTCGAACGAAAATCTCTGGCCAAATCATCGAACGCAGCCAGATCGTCGAACGGAAATTGCTGGCCCGATCGTCGAACACACGGCCTGATCGTCGAACCCACGGCCCAATCGTCGAACCAAACTCGACATGCACTGGGACACGCCCGTGTCCAGGGCCGTGTTTGCTGCTCGACGATCGTTAAACCCAATTTCGTCGACCTCTCGGCCAAATCGTCGAACCCAACATGACACGCCCTGGGACACGCCCGTGTCCCAGGTCGTGTGCCTCCTGCCAAATTCCAAATTTGGCCCGGAACGCCTCCCGTCGCTCTTTTGAGTTTCAGGGCGTTATATTGCCTGTCTATCCTGAGCTACTTATAACCGCTCTCGTATAGCGCGTATACTCAAATTTGCATCTTCGACTTCTTTAAGGTTAAATAATTTCGAATCGCCAGTTTCTGCCCAAGCTAAAGGAGTACGACACTTCACACCATATAAAGCTTCGAAGGGCGCCATTTGAATGCTTGCTTGATAGCTATTATTATAGGAGAACTCGATCATATAGAGATGGTCATCCCACCTCTTCTCGAAATACAAGGCACACATCCAGAGCATATCCTCCATTATACTGTTGGTTCTCTCGGACTGACCATCCATCTGCGGATGAAAGGTCATACTGAACTGCAATTTTGTACCTAATAATTGGTGGATTAGCCTACAATCATTTGAAGTAAAGTGCATGTCTCGGTCACTGACGATGCTACGGGGCACACCGTGAAATCGTACTATATTGTCCACGTACAACTTAGCCAACTTTTCCACTGAATCGACCTTCTTATTCGGTATGAAGTATGATACCTTTGTCAATCGGTCAACGATCACCCACACAGCATCATTCCCGCTCTATGATCTAGGCAGCCATGCACGAAATCCATAGAGATATCATCGAACTTCCACACCGGAATTGGTAACGACTTCAGAAAACCTCCAAGCTTCTGACATTCAGCATTTACCAAAGGCATAAGTTTCGTACTTTGCCACGTAAAGTGCTATGTATTTCTTCAAACCCGGCCACCAGAACATCTTTTTCATGTCCTTGTACATCTTTGTGCTCCCTAAGTGAATTGAGTACTTTATGAAGTGTGCATCATACATCAATTCCTCCTGTAGTTTACCCACATTTTGGACGCACAAACGATCGTCTTTTCTCAAAAGACCGTCATCCAAGGAGAATTGGGGATTTGACTCAACCGATGTATAGTGTTTCATATTCTCATCGAGTTCTATTGCTTGCCGAACCCTGTCCATAAGGTTATACTATACCTCCGTCCAGTGTAGGCATGCATTTGTGGTAGAATTCTTGTCAACATATCAACTCATGGATTAGACGTTCATCATGCATCTGCAACCAACTTACCAGTTCCAGAGTCCGCCGACTCAAGGCATCTGCGACTACATTTCCCTTCTCGGGAGTATAGTGTATCTCAAAGGTGTAGTCCCTAAAGAACTCTATCCACCTCCATTGCTGCAAATTTAGATCATTCTGATCTATTAAGTACTTAAGGCTCTTTTGGTCCGTGAAGATGTGAACTTTCACGTCATATAAGTAGTGACGCCACAGCTTAAGTGCAAAAATCACAGCCACTAACTCCAAGTTGTGGACTGGATAATTTCATTCGTGCACTTTCAACTGGTATGAGACATAAGCAATAACCTTTCCAAACTGAAGAAGAACGCAGACTAAGCCGCTCCCTAAAGCATCACTATAAATCTCATGGCCGTCCGTACCATATGGCTAACTCAAGATCGGCTCCATGGTCAAATGACTCTTTAACTCCTCAAAATCTTGCGCGCACTCAAGCATCCAAACAAAATTCTGATCTTTCCTCGTCAGCGTAGTGAGAGGTAAGGCTATGCACAAAAAGTTCTTTACGAAGCCCCTGTAGTAGCCAGCAAGTCCAAGGAAGCTCTTGACTTCTACAACAGTAGACAACACAGGCCACTCCCGTATCACAACTATCTTCATCAGATCCACCGTAATACCTTCTCCACTAACCACATGGCCAAGAAAAGCCACTGACGACAGCCAAAACTCACACTTTGTGAACTTGACATAAAGCTTGTTTCTCGTCAGAGTGTGCAAAACCATCCGCAAATGATTTGCATGATATTCTTCGGACTGAGAGTACACCAATATGTCGTCAATAAAGACGATCACATATAGGTCTAAGTACTCTCTAAATGTTTGATGCATCAAGTCCATGAATATCAATGGCGCATTTGTTAGCACAAACGACATTACAGTGAACTCATAATGACCATAACGTGTACCAAACGTCGTCTTGGGAATGTCCTCTTCCCAAATCCTCAACTGGTTGTAACCGGATTTTTAATCTAGCTTTGAGTGGATAGTTGAACCCACCAGCTGATCAAACAAATCATCAATTTGTGGAATCGGATACTTGTTCTTCTCTGTCAGCTTATTTAACTCTTGATAATCAATGCATAGCAGCAAGTTTCTATCCTTCTTCTTTACAAAGATAACCGATGCACTCCAAGGTGACATACTTGGATGTATATAACCCTACTCTAGAAATTCTTGCAATTGAACATTCAATTCTGCCATCTCTTTGGCACAATACGGTACGGCAAGTGGGCCACAAATTTTGCACCTAGCACCAACTATATAGTGAAATCAATCTCCCGCTGGGGCTGTAACTCAGGAAGATTCTTAGAAAACACATCTGCATACTTTGATACGATTAGAATGCCACTCAAACTAGATTTCGGCTCAACAGCCTCCAACAACGTGAAGAACAACTCTACGCCCTTCCGAACAACCATGACTACCCGGAGAGAAAACATCAATATCTTGCTCTATCCTCGCATACCAGTGAATTTAGTCTTTCATTCGGTGTTCTGTCCTAGTGTGACTTCCTTCGAGTTGCAATCTATACTGGTACGCTGCTCTGAGAGCTCGTCCATACCAAAGATTACATCAAACTTAGCTATTGCCATCATAGAAACTTCCAGACCAAAGTTTATGACTTCCTATCTGAACGTGCATAAAAACCTTTCTACCCTTGTTCAGATTTTATTCTTAAGACAATATTATCCCAATCTCATATTTATTAAAAAAAATATAAGCACAAAAGGAATACATTATGCCCAAACAAAAGTCTTCTTGATTCGTCCATGAACACCAAGTTTATACATGCAAAACATGCACTGTTACATAAAGTAGAACTTACAGTACGCTTTTTATAGTTACTTCCTTATTCATACTTGTAATATCATTACAGGTCGTTTAGGCATTCTCGAGCATAATGTCCTTCTTGGCCACACGTATAGCAAGTACATGGAGCTCGCCCTGCCGCTGCTCTAGACTTAGCCTTCTTTGTCTTTTTCTCAACCGTTGGATGACCATGCCAACACTCTCAAGACCTATGCCCCACCTTGCCATAAGTATAACATGTAATCATGCTTTGCCCTGATGTTGCTCTAGAAGCAACCATAGATGGAGTCTGTCCAGAAGATCTGGACTTCTTCTTCCACCATTGATACCCAGACTTTGAAGAACTAGGTACCTTGAACTCTTGCTTCTAGTGGACTTTTTTCAACTCTATCTCCAATAATCTATCCAACTCCACCAATGCTTGGTATCCAATCAACTTTGGACATACCAACAAAAGTTGTAGCTTAGGGCGCAGACCATCATAAAATATGTTTACCTTCGCTTCCTCAGTTTTAAACAAAAACATTGCATGTTGTCTCATCTGAACAAATGCATACAAGTACTCCACCGTGTACTTTCCTTGCATCAAACACATATTCAACGGCTGAGCTGATGCACTTTCCCTTACAATCTGCTCAAGTACCCCAACTAGCACTGAAGCCACCATCGAGGCTGGGGGATGCATATGCCTTCCGTGTTGGGCATTGATTATTACGAAGACCACATCAGCTATCATCTGAACCTTTGATGCAGAAGGAGGAGGTGCAGGCACCTCAGTTGGTGCATTGCTCTCTGCTAGGAGCTGGGGTTCCCCCTGCCCCGCACCACCGTTAATCGCCTATAATAATGAAACACACAATTAAGCAACTAATAATATTTCAAAAAAGCTATCATAGGAACACATAAGTTCCTCAAATATGTGTATTTTCATTCCTAAGTGGATATTCTTGAGTTCATTTTTGTTATAATGGTAAGCACAGACACGTGCGTGCCACCCCTAAAATGAATTCGACCACAAATTTGTAGGAGGAAGACCAAGACATGTTGATACCAAATTGTAACACCTCCACCCGTCACATGAGATATAACAGAAGGTCCGACCGGGGCCCCACACCATATACCACAGATAGTCGACGGAGTTACATGTTAATATCAAAGACTAAACAAATCATAACTCAGATCATTCTAGTGAAAGCTTTAAGCGTTAACTTTTTAAACTCAAGTATCACAGCAATGACCACTATATAAACACTGGAATGTTCTTATGAAATACACAAAAGATACTATCGCCAGTGATAGTCACTGTTGCCTGGCGACATTCAATAGTAGCCAAACTGTTTCAACCTTAAGGTCTTACAATTATTCTTTAGAAGTGTGGCTTATAGATATCGACACGCAGGACAGCCACACATGAAAGCAATAAAACTTCGCTTGGCCTTCGAGGGCCGGCATAGCTTTACGGCTGCAATGAGCTATTTCTCACTTGCCTCTCTAGCACCCGCACATGGACATTCCACCGTATGGTGGAAAATAAGGCAACAATCAGCTTTCAGCTGACCAATTTATAACGACCCTACCCCATACTCGGGGAAGCGGTAATCCTTCCTTGCAGGCATAACATTAACATAACAGATATATCACAAGAAAGAACACTCAAGCACCATTCAATATATCACAAATGAGTGCCTCAGCGGCCAAATGTTCTGTGCACTCAGGTCATATTTTCGGTGTACCAGATTGCCATGGTCCCATCACCGTTCAGAGGTCCGATACATGACAGTAAACTTTGAGCATTCTAGTATTTCTGGCACGGGGCCTAAGACTCTCATTATGCTAACGACGAAAGACAATTACTTTAGGCAATCTAGTTCGAATGACATAACGCGGGTATGGTTTAGCTATTGCCCGTTGCTCAATTCATTAGTTCAAACTAGACTGATGCAGGTTGGTTTCCTCTTGCCCGTTCCGCTCAGTGGCCTTTAAGAGCTCACATCTCACACTAGCCACACGGTCTCCGAGAGACTGAGCTTCATCAATAAAATGTTATCTGGAAGCTATTGCTAGTGATAGTCGCTATCACCTAGCGTTAGAGACAGAACTCTCTTCTAACTCCAGAGTCAGCCACAACTGGAACATCTTTCCAGCCAAAACCTTGTTACATCCTACAGTGCCAGAAAACTGGTCTTTCATAGCAATCATAGCTCACCAAGATCTATCGCCAGTGATACTCGTTGTCTCCTGACGATATCCAACAGTTATGCAAACTATGGTAGTTTCTGGATATTTTCCTGAAGCACAGCTCGAGTACTTCCTGCTACTCTAATTTTATAGGTATAACCCACAAACCCCAAAAACTACTCGTTTATACTCGGAGTCTTCTCCAGCACACAAAATAAAACATCGCCAATCCAGACCAACCTGTCTGGATGGGCTTCACACATCATGTCTATTCTGTACTGTGATTTCAGGATTCTATATGCAAAACAAGTCGGGGATATCACGTATCGACCCATTGGAATTCCCTCGATTCTCTACCTTTTGGTGGGGGGTTCCATGCATATGCAAAAAGGAGGACTTCACTTGTCCAAGAAAGAAGATCGTTACCCTCGGAATTCATTTTGGAGCCATTAGCAAGCTTTCTATCCAACTGGAACGGAGCGCCTCGCTTTCCTCTTTACGGATCTTGCCTTAGTTCTCGATTCCGACCACGGGATCTCTTTCACTAAGCTAGCAAAGCTTCATCCTTCAGCCTTCTTCTTCCTTTCTTCCAAGAACTTGGTGAGAAGGATGAGAGAGAGAGATAGAGAGAGGGAGAAGAGAAATGAATCTTCTCTCCACCTCTTCTTTGGTTAAGCTGCCTCAGGAATAAATCCAGGCACACGATCCTCTCATCAAAAGAAAGCAAAGGCCACAATTTCAGATGAAAAGTCAAACTTAATGTTATTGTCAGGCGATATCCGCGATTGCCTGGGCAATATCGTCCGTAGTCGCTTTGACCCCAATCAACCACCGCTCTTCGGCCGTCGTCCGGCCATCTGACACATGTCCAGCCATACGTGGTAGTATCGCCCTGCGATACCCACCATCGCCACTCTTATAGCTCACTCAATGCTTCGTCAAGTGCGTTGAGAGTGTCGAGTGTGTCGAGAGCGTCGAGTGCATTGAGTCTACTCAATGCTTCGTTGAAAGCATCGAGTGCTATCACTATCGTCTGTAATACCCACTATCGCTCGGCAATAACCACTCTTAAGTTCTGTTTTACAAATTTTGGGTTGTTGTAGTTATACTGTGTAGTTTAGTAATGTACAAGTTTGCCTCAAGCTTCAATGATGGTAGTGTTACGGTTGGGAAATGGTGTGTGTTGAATCCCTAGTTTGATTTGGGCTAGGTTCACTAAGTTAGGATCTTGTGACCCATCATGTATAGCCAGGGTCATAGTTGTGTCCTAGAGCCTAGGCCAAGTCCTTAGTTTCAACATTTCATGGACCAGCCATCATCAGACTGCTAGAGACTTCAAAGACTTAGAGATTTCAAAGACTTAGTAAAATGAGTTCGATGTTCATCGAACTCAGGATGACGATAGTGGTGCTCAGCTCGACGATCTCAGAGAAAATTCTCTGAGCTGAGCTCGACGAACTTGATTCTCAGGTCGACGATCTTTGGACTCTACCTTCAGCATTCTAAGTCTAGAATTTATTCTCTAGACTCAGGTCGACGAACTTAGTTCTCTACTCGACAATTTCTGAGTTCTCTACTTCAACTTATTAATCCATAAGCCTCTCAGTTTTCTAAGTCCAGAATCATCTCCAGTCGACGAATTCAAGATTCTCAGCTCGATAAACTTTGACCACTTTGGCAAGAGTTATGTAGCAGCAGTTAGTGGTCCTCAGCTTGACGAAACAGATTCTCAGGTCGACGATTTCTGGATACTTCAACACTTCACACCAGAGTTTGTGTCGACACCAAAAGCAAGACTTGTGCCGACACCAACAGCAATTATGTCGACACACAGGACTTATGTCAACACATTCCAAATTTCTGTCAACACAACAACCATGTCAAGACAAGAAGTAATTATGTCGACACCCAGGACTTGTGTCGACATATTCCCCAAAAGTTCTGTCAACAAGTTATCAGCTCGACGAAATCAGCTATCAGCTTGACAAACTCCATACACAGAAAACGCAAAGTTTCTAGAGAATGCAGTCTGTTTTAGCTCGACGATCTTGGAACTCAGCTCGACGAACAGAAGCCATCTGGTCGACGAACACAGCTTCTCAGCTCGACGAACTGTGGACTCAGCTCGACGATTTCTGTTATCTGCTCGACGAATCTAGACTTAATCATTTTCGGTCTTCTGTCCCTTTCCTAATGCAATAATTCCTGAGTAATTAATGCTTCAATATTCTCTGAATATAACCGTTAGACAAAGCATTAATTATGGTCTTCTATAGGATTATTGCTTGTCATTTTTCCATGGGATAGTTGGGGAAATAAATCAATGCAGTTTATTCTCAAGGCCATCAGCATTGATTGCAGAGGAATTCAAATTTCTAAAGACAATTTTGACAGGAAATATAAAAGAGATTTTCTCTATTTTCCTGCAGAGCAGAGTAGAACATAGACACACAAATAAAAAAAATCACAATCAGTTTGCAACAAAAAACTCTCTGCTCTCTCTCTCAGAACTCTGATACAACAACTCAAGAAGCCCTAGACCAGAAGAACATCTGCTACCTAAAGAAGAAGAACAATCAATCAAAATCAAGAGTCTTCATTCTTCAACTCTCCAAGACACTTCAAAGGACAACAAATATTCCATCTGTCAAGAATTTCCCGAAGATCTTTCTGGTCTAGGCTTAAGGATTGAAGACCTATCACCCTGAAGCAAAGCTCTAGATTTTCCTGAACCATTCTACATTATAGGGGGAGCCATTTGCTAAAATCATATCCACAAGTTTTCTCAGTTGTATATTGAGAAAGAGAAGACAATATCATCTCTCACCCACCCCCCATTGTATAAAGGGTTATAACTCCCTTCAAAAGTTATTCCTGGTTGCAAGTCACCTGACCAAAAGACTTGAGATTTGGTTTTTGAGCACCTGATCAAAAGCTCATTGGTGTCAGGCACATGATCAAAAATCTGAGTGGATTCCTACCATGGTGGTAGAAGAGTGGATGTACCCAGGTTGGGGAACCACAATAATTTCCTGTGTTGTCTGGTTTCCCTTTCTTTTTGTTCTTGTTGTGTTTGTGCCTTTTAGGATTGTTGTGTTTATGCTTTGTTAATTTTATTCTGCAGTTTTTATTTACAGCAAAAGCTGTAAAGTTTTGTAAAGGATTTTAGGATACTCTATTCACCCCCCCCCCCCCTCTAGAGTATTTCAGATCTAACACATTACTTTCAATTGGTATCAGAGGGGGATTCCATTGGTTGTACAAGCTAACCCCTGAACCAAAGATCCTGAGTTAGATCTGTCTTTTCATTTCCATTAGATTTATAGTCACACAGCATGGCAGAGAACAAGGACTATGCAAGCACCAAACCTCCAGTATGCAATCTGAATAAGTTTGCCATCTGGAAGGCAAGAATTAAGTTGTACATGAACTCCATTGATGAAGATATCTACAACTCCATTTTGACAGGTCCCCCGCAAGCATCTACTTCTGCAACATCTTCAAGCACAACTGCAGTTCCACCACCTGAGCGGACTGAAGCCCAGAAGAAGGAAAATATTATTGATGCCAAGGTAATGAATATACTGGCACAAATAATATCAGATGATATCTTTCAAAAAGTGGCTGAATGTACCTCAGCCAAAGCCATTTGGGACTCCCTAAATCAAATGGTGGCTGGATCAGCAGATGAAAGAAAGGACAGGAGATCCAATCTCATATCCCTATATGAGAATTTCAAGAAAGAAGAAGCTGAGACAGTAGCTGATATGTACAATAGGTTAAGCTCAATCATCAATGAGCTAAAAACTTTGCACAAGGACATCACCCTCACTGAGGTGAATGATAAGATCCTTATGTGCTTCCCAAGCTCATGGGATTCAAGGATCTGACCCATCAAGGAGGCCAGAAGCTTAAATGAGAATTCCACTGAATCTCTCTTAGGTAAGCTTAAGTCCTATGAACAGCTGATCAAATCCAGAGAGGCAGCTGAGCAAAGAACACCTCCTCCAGCAAGAAAAGAACAAAGCATTGCATTCAAAGCTGCTGAGGAGACAGAGACTTCAACAATAAATGAAGAGCTGATGAGTATTTTTGTCAAAAGATTCTACAAAATGGCAAGGAAAGACTTCAGGAGAAAGTCATCAAGGCAGGATGACAAACTAAGGTATGACAAACCACCAACTAAAGAAGTGGTGTGTTTTGGTTGCAGGAAACCTGGACACTTCATCTCTGAGTGTCCAGAGAATCAGAAGAAGGAAAAGAGAAGAGAGAAAGACACAAGAAGACAACACAACAGCAGGCCTTCCTCCAGCAAATACAAGAAGAAGGAGAAAGGCTTTGTGGCGGAATCCTGGTGTGAGACTGAGGATGAATCAACATCTTCCAGCTCCAGTGAAGATGAAGAAGAGGCAAGGGTGTAACACCCCGAAGTTAATCGGGTCATTTTGGGCCAATTTGGGTTTAGGCATGGGTGACACGGCCTGGGACACGGGCGTGTCCCAGGGCGTGTCAGGCCTGGGTTGTGTCGAGTCGTGAGGTCGATGAATTTTGCTCGACGATCGTCGAGTGTCGAGTGAGGACACGGCCTGTGACATGGGCGTGTCACAGAGCATGTCAGTGGTCATCGAACTCAGCTCGATATCTTGTGCTAGGGCGTGTTTGCGTGACACGGGTGTGTCTAGGTGCACACGGCCTGGAACACGGGCGTGTGCCAGGGCCGTGTGAGTCTCGGGTGGTTTTGCGGGTGTGCATCCTGATGCACACGGCCTCAGACACGGGCGTGTTTGAGGGCGTGTCGTGGACACGGCACGTGACACGGGCGTGTCACACGGCCGTGTATTGACTGGATTGAGTCAGTTGACTACCGCTTAGAGGGACACAGCCTATGACATGGGCGTGTCACAGGGCATGTCAGGCCGTGTTCAGGCTTTTCTGGCCAAATCTGAGCCATTTGTTTCCCTTTTCCTGGATCCAGTGGTTGGGCTCTGTCCAGGTGTTCTGAAGGCCGAGAAAAAGGGGATATAACCCTTCTTTTCATCATCTTATTCTTCTTCATCTTATTCTAAGAGAGGGAGGAATAAAGGCCTAAGGCAAGAGGGAAGGTAGGAGACTACCAGCTGCTGGAGGAGCTGCGGAGTGTGGAGTGAAGATCTGAGAGAGGATTCATGAAGGCAGAGCCGAGGCGGTGATTTCCATTCGGCTACTTCATGGCACCGAAGCGATCTTCAAGGGTAACGATCTCCTTCTTGGACATCGAAGTCCTTCCTTTATGCATATGCTTGGAATCCTCCACCAAGAGGTGGATTCGCGGAAGTGATTCCTTTGTTGAGTCTGCATCTAGAGCCAGAAAGATGGAGTACGACATAGGCATGCTGTGTGAAGCTCATCTGGACCGGTAGTCTGGATTGGTGATGTTCATTGGTAAACCGGAGAAGACTCCTTGGATTTGATGAGATGTAAATGGATTTCTATTGTGATGACTGTATGGATGTGATGCTGAATGTGAGGAGGCTTTGGCAAAGCTCCTGGTTATGTTATGATCAATTGGTAGCACGCCTGGGGAGCTCGAGATATACCCGGCCTGTTACACCACTAGGGTGGGTTGATCTAGTTAGGTAGGGATCGATTGGTTGCAATGCCTAGGGAGCCGAGTTAAACCCGGCTTGCTGCACCACATGGGTGGGTCGATCGGAATAGGAGGGGGGTCGATGGGTGGTAATGCCTGGGGAGCGTTGATAAACCCGGCTTGCTACACCACATGATGTGGGTCGATCTACTCTTGTTGTTCTTGGATGCTGTGAGGTTGTACCTCTGATTGGTTTGGGCGGGATGTCGCCAACTTACGAGACTGGTGGACTAGGTCCGGTCAACCAACACGTTAAAACCTCTGATCAGCGGTGTACGACTGGTGGATTCCGGTATACCAAGAAGGTGCCCTGAGTGCACGGAGCGTCTGGTGGATTCCAGCGTTTGTGATGTAATGTGTTTGCTAGCAGGATAAAGAAAATGATATACATATGATGTTTGATGATGCTTGATGATAGCTGATGGCACTGTATACAGGGAAGGAACCACTACCCCGGGTAGGGGGTAGGGTCGTTATAATGGGTCAGCCAAATGCTGACCGTTACTTTGTTTTCTGCGTTGGCTTGGATATTTAATTGCAGGTGTTGCGGCTTGAAATGAATAAGTGGAATGGCTAGCTTGCTTCTATCGACCCTTGAAGGCCATGCGAAGAGTTGTGTTTGGATTTCATGTGTGGTCGGCCTGCGTGCCGATGTACAGAATTATTGATGTGTAAAAGAGGAACCTGTAAGGCCATAAGGCCAGGGTGTGTGGGTTGTATACATTCCTGGTGTTGTTATATATAAATGTGGTATTTATATATTGGTGGACATTCTGGTTTGAGTTCATGCTAACATAAAAAGGCTGCGCTAGAATGAATGAGTTAAGGATACACATAGATTTTGATTTCCACACGTAATCCCTTCGCTTGTCTGTGATATATGGCGTGGGGCCCCGATCGGACCCACCGTTATATGTCATGTGACAGGTGGGGGCGTTACAAAGGGCCAAAGAATTCTACCTAATGGCCATTGATGCCTTCAGAAGCCATTCAGAAGAAGAAGATTCAGACAATGAAGAAGCTTCAGAATCTGAAGCTGACCAGGTATTATCTTCTTTTGATTATAGTTCTGATTCATTTAAATCTGAATTCGAAATCATGTGCATAGATTTAATTAACTCAGAAAAGGAAATCAAGACTCTTAGGGAAAAATTAGGAAACCTAGAAAATGTTAATTTTGAAAATAATAAGTTAAAGGATGAATTAACCCGAGCTAATGAACAAATCATATTATTAAAAACTGAGTTATGTGATGCTAAACAACTTGAGGAAACTCTCAATGGGAGAAGCCTCAAGTTGATGGACATCACATGCACTGTAAATGCCAGGCTTAATGGCAAGCTGGGTTTGGGTGCTTCATCAAGTCCCCCCCCCCCTCCATCCTCAACGAAAATATTCTGACTACCCCCATTAAATTTATTTATACAAAAGGGAAAGAAATAATAAACTATAAACAAACAAAAGAACATATTCCAAAATCAATAGGTCAACATAATAAAAATCAGAAAACCACAAGTAAAAACAAGGTTCAGCAGAATTCGTCGAACTCAGATCGACGAAATGTTGCCAGTTCTTCGAACCCCACTCGACGGACGCTAAACGCAAACTATAGATATAATTATTCGTCTAATTGTGATCGACGAACTCTGTATGGTTCGTCGAGCATAGGTCGACGAACGTGGGGCACAGAAAATGAATATGTTCATTCTCTGGGCAGAGATTGACGATCTCAACCCAATTCGTCGAACTCTGGTCGACGAACTCACAGAAATTCATCGAACCCAGAAAGACTTAACATGAATGTTAATTATAACTGCAACTCTAATAATTCTAGAAAATCATTAACCCTATAGCTGATTGGGTAATACCACCTAGAAGATATCACCCTCTAGGATATAAATCTCAACCAAAATTCTCTGTTATATCTAGTTTTTCATATCAACAATACAAAGGACTCAATGTAACCTGGGCCAAGAACAATTAATTGTTTTTCATTGCAGGTGAAGAGCTGTCTAGTAAATAATCAAACATGGTACCTGGACAGTGGATGCTCTAAACATATAACTGGAAGCAAGGACATCTTAACCAACTATAAGTCCAAGCTAGGACCAAAGGTTATCTTTGGTGATTCAAAATGTGGCCAGTCTGAAGGTTTTGGAGAAGTGAAGATTGGAGAAGTCACTTTCAAGAAAGTGATATATGTCAGAGGACTCAAGCATAACCTCATCTCCATAATTCAGTTATGTGATCAAGGTTATCAGGTACACTTTAACTCATCTTCTTGAACTATTGCTAATAAAAAAAAAGTGTTTTAATTGGGAATAGACAAGGTAACATATACTTAGTTGATTTTCTTTCTGCCAATTCTGATATCTGCTTACTTAATATAACTAGTAATCAGAATGATTTATGACATAAAAGGCTAGGTCATGTAAACTTGAAAAACATTGCTAGGCTATCAAAAGACAACCTTGTTAGAGGTTTACCTTCTGGTCCCTACAAGAAGGAAGGCCTCTGTAGGGCTTGTCAACTAGGCAAGCAAACTAAATCTAGTTTTAAATCTGTTAATAAAAGTGATTCACCTTGGATTTTGTATTTGCTACACATGGATCTCTTTGGACCCATTACTGTGCAAAGCCTAGGAGGGAAATCCTATACCTTAGTTATAGTAGATGACTTCTCAAGGTTCACTTGGGTGTCCTTTCTGAGATCTAAGTCAGATACCTTTAAGGTTCTTACAGATTTTCTCAGGACCATACAGATTGAGTTCTCTACTCATGTTTCATTGATCAGAAGTGATCATGGCACAGAGTTTGAGTCTCTTCTTATGCACGAGTTCTATGAGAAAGAAGGTATCAGGCACTGCTTCTCAGCTCCTAGAACTCCCCAATAAAATGGGGTAGCTGAAAGGAAAAATAGGACACTAATTGAAGCTGTAGGTACATTACTTGCAGATACTTACATGCCACTAACCTTTTGGGCAGAGGCAGTAAACACTGCAAATTATGTCCTGAACAGAAACCTGATACATAAACTAAAGAACAGGACTCCCTATGAATTACTTAAAGGGAAGCAACCTAAAATCAACTATTTTAAAGTATTTGGATGTATATGTTATATTCACAACAACAATAAATGATACATTAGAAAGTTTGAGGCTAAGGCTGAAGAGGGAATCTTTCTAGGATATTCCCAAGTAAGCAAAGCCTATAGGGTTTTTAATAAATCATCACTAAAAATTGAAGAATCTATTCATGTTACATTTGATGAAGCTAACATGTATTACAAGGAGAAAGAGATTTCTACCAAAAGCACTTTGCAGGTACCTCACTTGTGTGAGAATTTAGATGGACTAAACCTCACCCAAGAGGTTCCAACACATCCTTCTCCACAAGTCATTGAAGACAGTGAAGATGAAGGCACTGAAGGAATTGATCTTCCCCCAACAGCAAACATAATTCCACAAGAGGAATTAGTTCCTAATGCTATTGCAGAACCAACTCCATCCACTAATCTTGTCACACTAAGGGATCACCCCAGATCTCAAGTGATTGGAGACATATCAGCAGGTGTACAGACAAGACATCAACTCAACCAAGATTTGATGCATGCATGTTTTCTCTCTCAGGTTGAACCTCTATCCATCCATGATGTATAGCAAGATCCTCACTGGATCATTGCAATGTAGGAGGAATTAAACCAATTTGAGAGATGTAGAGTTTGAGATTTGGTTCCAAGACCCCAAAACTACCCAGTAATTGGAACCAAATGGGTTTACATAAACAAGCTGGATGCCCAAGGAGTGATTGTGAGAAACAAGGCTAGGCTTGTTGCTCAAGGATATAGGCAAGAGGAAGGAATAGATTATGACCAAACCTTTGCACATGTGGCAAAGTTAGGGGCAATCAGAATATTCCTTGCCTATGCAGCCGACAAGAGATTCAAGGTCTATCAAATGGATGTGAAGAGTGCATTTCTGAATGGAGTATTAAAAGAAAGGTTTATGTTGAACAACCTCCAGGTTTTGTCTCTCCAACTCACCCCCCTTATGTTTTTAAATTGCATAAAGCTCTTTATGGTCTAAAGCAAGCCCCAAGAGCTTGGTATGAGACCTTACCTAGCTTTTTGATAGAGCATAAGTTCATTAGAGGCATAGTAGATAAGACACGTTTCACTAGACATCATAAGGACCAAACATTGTTAGTACAAATATATGTGGATGACATCATATTTGGGTCTACTGATTCTAAATTATGCAAGAGGTTCTCTGACCTCATGCATTCCAAATTTGAAATGAGTAGCATGGGTGAGCTCTCCTACTTCCTTGGTCTCCAAGTGAAGCAGCTCCCTAATGGCATCTTCATCTCCCAAGCTAAATATGCAAAAGAGCTTATCAAAAAGTTTGCGATGGCTGATGACTCAGTAAAGAAAACACCTATGGCTACAAATGTTGTAATAAACTCTGATCCACAAGGGAACCTGTTGACCAGAAGTTATATAGGGGCATTGTTAGGTCTCTATTATATCTTACCGCTATCAGACCTGATATCATGTTTGTCACATGCCTTTGTGCTAGGTTCGAAGTGAACCCTAAAGAATCTCATCTAATTTTCCTAAAAAGAATTTTGAGATATATAAAGAGTTGTCCTAGTCTATGCCTATGGTATCCCACTGAATTAGAATTTGAGTTAACTGGATACTCAGATGTTGATTTTGCTGGATGCAGGGTGGACAAGAAAAGCACTTCAGGAACCTGCCAGTTCCTGGGTATGAGATTAGTATCCTGATTTTGTAAGAAAAGTCATTTGTGTCTACCTCAACTGCTGAGGCAGAATATATTACAGCTGGCAACTGTTGTTCCCAGATGCTGTGGATTCAAAATTAATTACTAGACTATGGTCTCAACTTAAATAATTCAACTCTACTTTGTGATAACATAAGTGTTATTGCCATAGCACAGAATTCAGTCCATTATAGTAGGACTAAGCATATAGATATTAGACATCATTTCATAAGAGAGTGTATAGATAAAAACAAAATTAAACTTGTCTATATCTACACTGATTTACAAAGAGCTGACATTTTCACCAAACCTCTGGATGAAAGAAATCATCTGTTCTTTATAAATCAGCTTGGAATGATCAATGGAGAAGACTTGGTTTAGTTTCTGTCGGCACTCGACGAATTTTCCAGAGTTCGTCGAACGGAGCTCGACGAACTAGGGATAGTTCGGGAGATATTCGTCGAACGGAGGTCGACGAACTCTCTGTGAGTGAAGTTGTTTTTGTCGAACAGAGATCGATGAATCCACTTCAGAAAACTTTTGTCGAACGGAGCTTAATGAAATGTCTTCAAATCTTCAGACTGAGTTCGACGAATTATTTAACTCTAACTTATTTCGTCGAACCCAGATCGAAGAATGTTTTAATTTTCGTGGAACGGAGTTTGTCGATTCATATTCTAATAAATCTTATATCTAGGTTTTCTTCGACCTCCGTCCTACGCTTTCTATTCCCTTGCACTTGATCGCCGTTTTTCTTTCTTGCAGGTGATTTCATGGCAATTCCAGCGGGAATATTGGTCGCGATGAAGTTCGACACCGGCTTCGATGTCGACTTTGATTCTTTTCAGCATTCGGACAAGATATTTCTGAATATTCTGGAACTTCTGGAAGAGCAGCAACTGAAGAATCTGATGACAACAAGGATTAAAATATTTAGAACTGAGATTAGATAATGGGTCTACACATCTTCAACTACAGAGGAGAATACCTTGATTGGAACAATTGCGGGTAACGTCATTTCTCTATCTCTCGCCGTTTTGACTAAAATATTTGGATTGAGTAATGTAGAAGATGAACTGGAAATTGAGAATGAGGAATATGATCTGATGTTAAGCATGATGGGTCATGCTGGAGATAACCCTTATTAAAGAAGCATTTATCTGCAGAATATAAGTTTCTGGCAGATATTGTTGGGAAAGTCTTGCTAGGCAAGCACACTGCACATGATTATATAACCAGGCATCAGTTTCTGGTTATGTGTGCAGTTGTTAATAAGAAGCAAGTGGCTTGGGCTCAGATCATCTTTGATCTAATCAGGAAAAAGAACAATAAAAAGGAAGTTTGTTTTGGAAGGATCCTACGGATCTTCTTAAAGGAAAAGGCTGCTGAATAACTAGTCTCCCCAACCATATTCATAAATGCCAGCAAAATGCTAACTTGTGCCTTGTTTGGTAGGTGGGCGAGGATAATATCCAAGACCTCTAAGGCTTCAACCTCTTCCACCACGGCTTCTGAGAGCACAAGGGCTGTTAGAGCCAGTCCCCACCTTACTGAAGAGAGCATTCCCTCACCACCATCTCTTCCAGCACTCCAAACTCAACTACCCTCTACACCCCACACCACAGTCCTCCCACCTCAACATCAGACTCTTCAACAACCCTCTTCCACCATATCCTCTACTCCACAACCCCAACCACAACCATAACCATCTGTTCCTGTTACATCTCCTGCCACCTCTCCACCAGTAGATCTCACAGACATCCCTTCTTCCCCTATTCAGGAATATCATCAACCCTCCCTTTCTCCAACACCACCTTCATCTCCTCTTCCACCACACTTGTCCTCCATCCCATCTTTCAATCTACTGTCATCTCCTCCCAATACTCCTCCTCATCCAACTGAATCCATCCAGGATGACCAAATGCAAGATGCCATCCCACCATCCTCACCAATAACTACCATCCCTCCAACTGTTTCCACCTCACTACCTTCTGTAACACCTTCTGCCACTCCAACACTGGACCCCTCCACCATCTCTTCTATCATTGCTCTCATCACACCCCTCCTCAAAGCTCTCATAGCAGAGGTCATTACACCTCTTGATACTTCCATTTCCTCTCTCTCTGCCCAGATCTCTGCCCTTTCTGCTGCTCCCTCTTCATTTAGGGGCCTGGCTCCAGTTATTACTGAAACCAGGCCGGGGGAGATGCTTGACGAAGAAGCTGCAGCAGCTCCAGCAGTAGCAACAGTTTCAGTTTCAGCAGCTCCATCTCCAGCAGATGCAGAGGCAGCAACAACAGATGATACAGAGTTTATTTATTTTATTAATTTTATTGAGACTGACATGGATATAGAAGAGTCAGCTCCATAAGAGATAATTACTGTTGGTGATTTCATCATTAATCCCACAGTAGATTTAGAATATTTGTTGAAAATTTTTAATACTATATTTTTGAGCTTCCCTCTAGCAGATTATACTAAGCCATCTTTGGCTATTGTTCCATATTCTTCCCCTATCAGTCCTAAAGTTGCCAAACAACTAAAAGACAGTTTTGTTATTCCAGAACCTGTAGTCATCCCATCCCCTCCAGAAATTATGTCTGCCCCCAGTTTTGTTATGGATGACTCTCCAATGCCAGATCTCAATACCTTGATCTTGGCTGACATTGAAGAAGAGAATAAGGCAGCTGCTGAAAACACTGTCAGAGTTAGTTCTCCAGTTCCTGTTGAAGTTCCTCCTCCAGCTCCATCTAAACCTGAGAAGCCTATTATCTCTATTGAGGCCCTGAAGGCTTTAAATGATATATATGATAATCCTCAGGGATCTGATGATGATGATGATGATGATGATAATGAGGATGAGGATTCTGATGATGAACCCAAGAAGAGGCAAGTATCTAAGAAGAGGAACGCACCTCCTCCTCCTGCTCCTAAACCAAATCCAACCAATGACACTCCCTACTATATCCTTCAGAAGATAACTCCATATAAAGGGATATCAGCTTGGATGTGGTTATCTAAAAATGAATAGAAAGAAAGGAAAATAAGCAGAAGATACTCCCCTCCTGCAACTCAGAAATACAGAAGGGACCCTCCTCCACCCCCTCCTCCAGCTGATGGTGCTTCAGGCACATCTTCTCAAAGGACTACCCAATTTCAAACTTATCAAAGACATCAGGGTAGGTCCTCATCCACAGAAAGCAGCCATCAAAGACAATATCCTTCTGGCAAGCAGCACCAACCTCAACAACAACAACAATACCAACAACAAAAACAACAAAAACTTCCTGAACATCAACAAGTTGAAAGCTCCGACAAACCTCCTTCTCCTCCTGTACCATTTGAAGATCCAGAAACAGGTACTTCAGCTAGGATGGCCAGGTTCCAAGAACTCGTTGGCCTTTCTATGATCAATAAAGCCAGAGCTGAAGGAAAGGATCCCTCATAATATACAACAATGTCAAAGTACAAGAAATAAGAGCTTAAGAGGTTTGAAAAAGCTAACAAATTTTCCAATGTTGATGATTATATGAAATTGCACCCAGAAGCTGTAGTCCCCAGAGCCACATCTTTGAAGATTATAGGTGCTGCTGATATGACCATGACCAAAGTGCAAGATTCTGATCCAAATAGAGAGATTGTTTTTACCAAGCCTGGAGACAAGAGCAAAGAAGAAAAGCCCAAAGAGAAGAAGCAAAATAAATGAGTTCTGAACTATTTAATTTCTGTTATATTTATAACTGCTTTCTTATTCCTGAACAAAGCTTATCTATATATATCTTTGCTGCATGTGTTCATTTTTCTCTGCCAGATATATGTTTTTCCTGCTTTGTTTATTTTCAGTTTAGTCTGAGTCTGTAATTAGTGACCTCACCCAAAATAGGGGGAGATTGTTGGATCCCTAGTTTGATTTGGGCTAGGTTCACTAAGTTAGGATCTTGTGACCCACCATGTATAGCCAGGGTCATATTTGTGTCCTAGAGTCTAGGCCAAGTCCTTAGTTTCAACATTTCATGGACCAGCCATCATTAGACTGTCAGAGACTTCAAAGACTTAGAGATTTCAAAGACTCAGTAAAATGAGTTTGACGTTCGTCAAATTCAGGACGACGATAGTCGTGCTCAGCTCGACGATCTCAGAGAGAATTCTCTGAGCTGAGCTCGACAAACTTGATTCTCAGGTCGACGATCTTTGGACTCTACCTTCAGCATTCTAAGTCCAGACTTTGTTCTCTAGACTCAGGTCGATGAACTTAGTTCTCTACTCGATGATTTTTGGGTTCTCTACTTCAACTTATTAATCCAGAAGCCCTCAGTTTTCTAAGTCCAGAATCATCTCCAGTAGACGAATTCAGGATTCTCAGCTCGATGAACTTTGACCCCTTTGTCAAGAGTTATGTAGCAGCAGTTAGTGGTCCTTAGCTCGATGAAAAAGATTCTCGGGTCGACGATTTCTGGATACTTCAACACTTCACACCAGAAGTTTGTGTCGACACCAGAAGCAAGACTTGTGTCGACACCAACAACAATTGTATCGACACACAGGACTTATGTCAACACATTCCAGATTTCTGTCAACACAACAGCCATGTCAAGACAAGAAGTAATTATGTTGACACCCAGGACTTGTGTCGACACATTCCCCAGAAGTTCTGTCAACAAGTTATCAGCTCGATGAAATCAGCTATCAGCTCGACGAACTCTATACACATAAAAGGCAAAGTTTCTAGAGAATGCAGTTCTGTTTTAGCTCGACGATCTTGGAACTCAGCTCGACGAATAGAAGTTATCTGGTCGACGAACACAGCTTCTCAGCTCGATGAACTGTGGACTCAGCTCGATGATTTCTATTATCTGTTTGACGAATCCAGACTTAATCATTTCTAGTCTTCTATCCCTTTCCTAATGCAATAATTCCTGAGTAATTAATGCTTCAATATTCTCTGAATATAACCGTTAGACAAAGCATTAATTATGGTCTTCTCCAGGATTATTGCTTGTCATTTTTCCATGGGACAGTTGGGGAAATAAATCAATGCAGTTTATTCTCAAGGCCATCAGTATTGATTGCAGAGGAATTCAAATTTCGAAAGACAATTTTGATAGGAAATATAAAAGAGATTTTCCCTCTTTTCCTGCAGAGCAGAATAGAACATAGACACACGGACAAAAAAATCACAATCAGTCTGCAACAAAAAACTCTCTGCTCTCTCTCAGAACTCTGATACAGCAACTCAAGAAGCCCTAGACTAGAAGAACATCTGCTACCTGAAGAAGAAGAACAATCAATCAAAAACAAGAGTCTTCATTCTTCAACTCTCCAGGACACTTCCAAGGACAACAAATATTCCATCTGTCAAGAAGTTCCTGAAGATCTTTCTAGTCTAGGCTTAAAGATTGAAGACCTTTCACACTGAAGTAAAGCTCCAAATTTCCCTGAACCATTCTACATCACAGGGGGAGCCATTTGCTAAAATCATATCCACAAGTCTTCTCTGTTGTATATTGAGAAAAAGAAGACAATATCATCTCTCACCCCCCTACTATATAAAGGGTTATAACTCCCTTAAAAAGTTATTCCTGGTTGCAAGTCACCTGACCAAAAGACTTGAGGTTTGGTTTTTGAGCACCTGATCAAAAGCTCATTGGTTTCAGGCACCTGATCAAAAATCTGAGTGGATTCCTACCAGGGTGGTAGAAGAGTGAATGTACCCAGGTTGGGGAATCACTATAATTTCTTGTGTTGTCTGGTTGCCCTTTCTTTTTGTTCTTGCTGTGTTTGTGCCTTTTAGGAACAGAAATTAGGGAATGAGTTTATACCTCATCCACTTCTGAGGACAATACCATGACAAGATCAATTGCGGGTAACACTGTTTCCTTAACTCCCGCGGTTTTAACTGAAATATTTTGTTTGACAAATGGCGAAGAGGACTTAGAAATTTATTCTGAAGAGTTTGATATGATGCTCAATCTGATGGGTTATGCTAGTGACAACCCAAATAAATTATTGAAGAAGCATTTGTCTGCAGCATACAAGTTCCTGGCAGACATTGTTGGGAAGGTCTTGCTTGTCAAGCATACTACCCATGACTACATCACAAGACATCAATTCTTGGTCATGTGTGCAGTAATAAATAAGAAGCAAGTGAACTGGGCTCAGATCCTCTTTGATCTGATAAAAAAGAAAAATAACAAGAAAGAAGTGTGTTTTGGAAGGATCCTAGGGATCTTCCTCAAGGAAAAGGCTGTTGAATCACTGCTCTCCCAGACCATATTCATCAATACCAGTAAAAGGCTCACTTGTGCCTTATTTTGCAGGTGGGAGAGGACAATCACAAAGCACACTAAGGCTTCTACCTCTTCCACCCCAGCTTCTAAAGGCACCAGGGCTGTTAAAGCCACTCCCCTACCTGCTGAAGAGCTTCATCCCACACCACCATCTCTTCCAGCTTCCCTTCCAGTAACACAAATTCCTTCCTCTCCCATTATCTCTTCAACACCAGAATAACAACAACATCCTCATGTTCCTACTCCACCTCCATCTCCACATGCTTCCCCAGCTTCATCTCCACCTATTGACCTCACTGACATTCCATCTTCCCCTCTTCAAGAAACATAACAACCAATATCTCCTGATTCCCCCCATGACACTTACATTTCTACACCACCACAATCTCCTCTTCCCCCACATCTATCTTCCATACCATCTTACCATCTACCAACAACAGATACCATCATGCAAGATTCCACCCATCCATCCCCATCCACATCAACCATCCCTCCAGATGTTCAACTACCCGATGCTCCACTCTCTATCCCTCCTATAGTTCCCACTTCTACACCTTCTGCACTACCATCTCCCACTCCATCATTGGATCCCTCAACCATATCTTCCATCCTTTCCATCATCACTCCCCTCCTCAAGTCCCTTATAGCAGAGGCCATTACACCTCTTGCTATCAGCATATCTTCTCTCTCTGACAAAATCTCTGCTCTTACTGCTGCCCCCTCCTCAGTCAGTGGCATGGCTTCAGGCTCTACTAAAACCATGTAGGGGGAGATGCCTGATGATGAAGCAGCAGCTACAGCTCCAAAGATAACTGATGATGAAGCAGCAACTACAGCTCCAAAGGCTTCAGCTCCAGCTCCAGAACCAGATGCTTCAGCTACAGCAACAGCAGCAGCTTCAGACACAGAATACATAGATACAGATTTGATTGATAAAGATTTGATTGATTTTATTAAGACTGATATGGATTTTGAATCAGACTCTGAAGAACCTAATACTGTTGGTGATTTCATTCTTAATACCACGGTTAATTTAGAAAAATTGCTGAGTTTTTTTTTTATACTGTACATATACATTATCCTCCATCTGAGATCACTAAGCCATCCTTGGCTATTATACCATATACTGCCCCCATCTCTTCAAAAGTTATTAAGCAAATTAAGGACAGATTTGCTATTGCACAGTTAGAAATCACTTCACCTCCAGAATTAGTAGATGTTCCCTCTTCCTCAATAATATCTTCAGCACCAACTTTTATAATGGATGACTCTCCAATGCCAGATCTAGATGAATTGATCTTGGCTGATATTGCAGAAGAAAATAAGGCAGCAGCTGAAATCTCTGTCCAAATCAGTTCTGATTTTTGTGTGGCTTTGATAATACGTTTGCAGTCAATTTTATTAGGATATTTTCGGGGTTTTAAAGCCAATCATGTCTTGTAAAGTACTTGTTTTGATTCCCCTTTGTATATATTTTTGTCGCTAATGCATTTTTTCTGCTTTTTGCAGGTTTTCACGGCTTTCACCCGAATTTTGCTGTGACACGCCCCAAGGTCACGCCCTACCAGGGCGTGTACCTAGGGCGTGTAACCCAGAGGAATGAAGCAATTGGTCCAAAACTGCATTCTATGGAAACTTAGTGTACACGCCCTCGATCACGCCCGTGACACACCCGACACGGGCGTGTACTATAGGCGTGTCCCCAGGTTCCGAGGAATCGCCGCAGCACGCTCGTTTTTTCCTGCTCCACCGCCGCACCGAAAGTGTCACGCCCCAGGGTCACGCCTGATCCTGGCATGACATATGGGCGTGTACTTCAGCAATTCTGCCCGTCACCTCCAGCATTCAATTTCAGCTCCCAAAGTCACGCCGCAAAGAACACGCCCCAGGGTCACGCCCTACCAGGGCGTGACCTGTGGGCGTGTACCGCAACAACCCCGTCAGAATTCAATTCCTGCCCGAAAAAGTCGCGCCGAATGTGTCACGCCCCAGGGTCACGCCCGACCAGGGCGTGACAGGGGGGCGTGACCCGACCCGAAAAATTCTATAAATAGAGCCCAACTCCAGGGGTTTTAGAAAAACTTTTCGCTTTGAGAGGGGAGGTTCTGTCCTTTGTATTTCTGAACTTTTTAAGCATGTCTTTCCATTTTTAGTTCGTAGCTCTAGCTTTATGCTTTCCCTGTATTAGCTCCTAGCTTCTTTCTGTATTATGATGCTAATAATAGTGTAGTTTCCCTTTTCATGTTCTTGTAATCTCTGGTTTTCAAGCTGTAAGATCACTGTTTCTCTTAATAAAAAGTGTTGTTTTCTTTTTCGTTCCTGCTCTGTTTTCAGTATTTTTCTTCTACTCATCCCCCTCTTCCACCTCACCATGATTAACTAATCCTCCATGTACTCGATCTAATTGATCCGAGGTTCGAGTGATTAGGTTATGATGCTTTGAATCTTACCTTTTCTTTTTAGGGTTTAGCTTTGAATTACTCTTGATTTATCATGGGTTGGAGGTATATTATCGATATATACTCTCCACCTTTGCTTTCATTCTGGGCTAGCCGAGAGGCCGAAAGTTTGAAATGAGCACTCAAGAGTAAAGGGAGTTGTTCGCACCCCTCGAGAGAGGCAGACGTTCAAATCTCCTGGATTGGAGTAAAATCCAATAGAGGGGTTCACCGCGTAAAGCGAGTTTTAGGCCTCCGATTTAGGCGAGAGTTGGTCGGACCTTCCTAAACTCAGGTAGGCACAGCCTTCGAGAGAAGCGTGTCAATATTCATGGAACCTCCACGGTCAAGGACCTTTACCCTAATTAGCTTAGGTTTATTTATCGTATTTTTCTAACCACTCTTGTCGAGGTGATTTCTGATCGAGTGCATTTTCCCTTCATCGTTACTAAGCTTAAGTTAATCGCTCTTTTAGCTCTCTTGATCTTTTCATGCCAGTAGTTCTCTTCTTTTAGTCCATTTAGCTAAACCTTATTTTTTCGTCGATAAAATAATAGATTTCGTGTGAGTAAGCTTACTCAACTGTTCCCGGATTTCAATACGACACTTGTGTCCCCTAGCTGCATTTCGATAGGTATACCTGCCTTGATGAATTATTAGTTTGGTATTTTCTCCTTGCAGATATCTCAGAGACAATCAAGTTTTTGGCGCCGTTGCTGGGGAATCAATGCTTGTTGATAAATTGAAAACGCGAATATATTAGTTTTATCACTTCTCTTTCTCAGCCTCCTTCTTAAATTTTTTCCGCCTACTCACTTGAGTTAAATGGCTGGATTTTGTTAAGTGTGCGTATTTTTAATTTTTCCGCCTACTCACTTGAGTTAATTGGCTGGTTTATTTCAAGCAAGTGTGCGTATCTTTTATTTTTCCGCCTACTCACTTGAGTTAATTGGCAGGCTTTATTTCAGTAGAGTGTGTTTCCTTTCTGTAGAGTGGGTGTGTTTTAATTTTCTGTTGAGTGCGTGAGTATAGCTTTTATTTTCCGCCTACTCGCACAGAGATAAATGGCTGGATTTTAATTACCGCATTCTTAATAGAAACACACATCACAAATTTTTCTACACCACCTAATTCTCTCGAAAAGGGCAAAGTGGCTCTAAATGCCACTATCTTGTCTAGTACCTTGCGAACCCTTCACCGGGTAGCCCTTGGGAAGTTCGGGAGTTTAAAACATAAAAAAATCTATTTCAAAAACTTTTTCCAACTTCATTAGCTCTTTTACTTTTTAGTCTTGCTTCTCCTCTTTTCTTCTAGTGTATGACCCGCGGTAGTCCGTCGGTTACTTTGGACCTGGACCACGAAATTGAGCGTACTCTTCGGAGAAGATCGCGATTTCAAGGCCCTACTACCCAAGTGCCGGTTGAGGATTCCGAGTCATTTTCTACCTTAAGAATGGCAGAACCCAACGTGGAGGAAGTCGTGCAAAGGCCTATGTCCTATTATGCACGACCAAATCTCGAGGGTACAGAAACTAGTATAGTTCACCCTGCAATAAATAATAATAATTTTGAACTGAAGCCTAGCATAATTCAAATGGTACAGCAGTATGTGCAATTTGACAGGCTTCAAGATGAAGACCCGAACGCACACATAGCCAGCTTTCTTGAGATTTGTGACACCTTCAAGATAAATGGTGTCACAAATGATGCTATTAGGCTAAGATTATTTCCTTTCTCTCTTAGAATTAAGGCTAAGCAGTGGCTGAACACCCTTCCTAAAAATAGCATAACTACTTGGACGCAATTAACTGAAAAATTTTTGGCCAAGTATTTTCCGCCTGCTAAAACTGCTAAACTTAGGAATGACATTTCTGCCTTTGGACAAATAGACTCAGAGACCCTTTATGAAACCTGGGAAAGATTTAAAGAATTATTAAGACGATGCCCACATCACGCTCTGCCTGTATGGTTGCAGGTGCAGACGTTTTATAATGGGCTAAATCAAAGCACGAAGCAAATGATAGACGCAGCTTCTGGCGGTACTTTAAACCATAAGACCCCGGAAGCAGCTCTTGAGCTGTTTGAAGACATGGCCATGAACACTTACCAGTGGAATGTGCCTAGGTCCCACCCAAACAAACCTGCATGTCTCTTTAAAGTGGACAACGTCTCACAACTCGCACTGCAAGTTGAAATATTAAGCAAAAAAATTACGGAGATGACTGCTGCCTCCGCCCCTCAGGTATGGGAATCTGCAACTCCTCCCGCCGAACATTTGGATTATGTAAATAATATGCCTAGAACTGCTTTTAATAATTTTTCTGCTGCGAATTATCATCCTCCTGGTTTTAATTTTCCGAATAGTTATAATCCTGCGTTAAGAAATCATCTGAATTTTTCGTGGAGCAATCCATCGAATGTTGTGCGCCCGCCACCGCAAAGTGATTTTTCTGCTCCACCACCACCTCCTCAAAGTTTTCCAAAACTCCAAATTTGGAGGAAGTGTTTTCAAAATACATGAATGCTAATGACGCTACGATTAGGACCTTAACCGGAAGTGTTAAAAACTTAGAAAATAAGGTAGGACAGCTCGCTAAAATGATTTCTGAGCAACCCGTAGGGTCTCTTCCTTCCAATACCGAGCCCAACCCGAGAGAGCAAGCGAAAGCTATAACTCTTCGGAGTGGGAAGAAAGTTCTTGGTATGGTAAGTGAAGAACCCGAGGCAAGCTCCGCTCCCGTTTTTAAAAATCAAAGCTCCGTTCCCGTTTTAAAAATTCCACCCTCTGCCGAAGAAATTATCACCCCTATCGTAGAAAAAGAACTCACTCCACCACCCACCTTTAAAAATAATCTATCCCCGCCATACCCTTCTGAACTTAATAAACAACGACAGGATGATAAATACACCCGTTTTTTGGAAATGTTTAAGCAAATCCACGTAAATCTGCCTTTCCACGAAGCCATATCCCAGATGCCGAAGTACGCAAAATACCTTAAGGACCTCCTAATTAACAAGAAGAAGTTAGAGAACCTTTCTCATGTCACGTTAAATGCCGCGTGCTCGGCGGTTTTGACAAACGGATTACCGAAAAAAATCAGTGACCCGGGTAGTTTCTCTATCCCGTGTGTCTTTGGTGATCTCTTTGTCAAACACGCTTTAGCCGACTTAGGTGCGAGTATTAATCTTATGCCCCTCTCGTTGTTTTAAAAGTTAGGAATTGGTAGTCTCAACCCCACACGCATGAGTATCCAGCTAGCCGACAGGTCAGTCAAATACCCGTTAGGAATAGTGGAGGACGTCCTAGTCAAAGTTGACAAGTTCATCTTCCCGGTGGACTTTATCATTTTAGACATCGAAGAAGACGTCGAGGTTCCCCGGATCCTTGGCCGACCCTTCCTTGCCACCTCCCGAGCTATCATTGATGTAAGCAATGGTAAGCTCTTCCTTCGAGTGGGCGACGATGAGGTAACTTTCTCTATCACCCCCTCGATGAAGAACACACTAGCTAATGATGACTCCTGTTTTTTCATGGATACCATAAGTGAAGAATTCTTCTCTCCCACCTCTGATTTTGACAAAGAATTTTCCAATTTTTGTTCCTCTCCTACTCTTCCAACTGAATCTCTACACCTAAGTGAAGAATCCTCCACTCGCCCCTCTGATTTTGAAAAAGAATTTAATGATTTCTGTTCCTCTTCTACTTTTCCAACTGAATCGCTGCACGAAGCCTCCATGGCCGCTAGCAACACCCCTTTTAATTTTACATATAAAAAAGTGTACGAGGACATAGTTTTTGAAAAAGAACAAATTTCCAAGACCTCGTATGATGACCCCCCTACCTTGGAACTGAAAGAACTACCAGAGCACCTTCAATACACTTTCTTAGAAAAGGACTCTAAGCTGCCTGTCATAATTTCGGCCTACCTCACGGATGCACAAAAGAATAAACTTCTTTCAATTTTACAAAAGCATCGCCAAGCTATTGCTTGGCAGATATCTGATATCAAGGGCATAAGCCCATCTTTCTGCACTCATAAAATCTTAATGGAAGATAATTCTCGTAACTCTATACAACCTCAGCGCCGTATAAACCCAAACATGAAAGACGTAGTTAAGGGCGAGGTTATGAAATTGTTAGACGCAGGAATTATCTATCCTATATCCGACAGTAAGTGGGTTAGCCCAGTACAGGTAGTACCAAAGAAGGGAGGGATAACGGTCGTAAGTAATGAAAATAATGAATTAATCCCGACTCGGACGGTGACCGGATGGCGAATGTGTATAGATTACCGTAAGTTGAATGACGCAACCCGCAAGGATCACTTCCCCTTGCCGTTCATTGATCAAATTTTAGAACGACTTTCCGGACATAGCTTTTATTGTTTTCTCGATGGCCTCTCGGGGTATCTTCAAATCCCCATCTCCCCCGAGGACCAGGAGAAAACTACGTTTACTTGTCCCTTCGGCACCTTCGCCTACCGAAGAATGCCGTTTGGATTGTGCAATGCGCCGGCTACATTCGAACGATGTATGCTCGCCATCTTTGACAAGTACGTAGAAAGCATTATGGAAGTCTTCATGGATGATTTCTCCGTCTTCGGGAATTCCTTCGATAGTTGCTTAGAGAACCTCGAAAAAGTCTTAGAGCGATGCGAAGAAACTAACCTCGCCTTAAATTGGGAAAAATGTCATTTTATGGTAAGGGAAGGGTTAGTTTTGGGACATAAAATTTCTGAAAGGGGTATTGAAGTAGACGTAGCGAAAATAGAAGTTATCGAGAAACTGCCGCCACCTACGAACATAAAAGCCATAAGAAGTTTCCTGGGTCATGCGGGTTTCTACCGCCGCTTCATAAAGGATTTTTCCAAAATCACCAAGCCCCTTACCCATCTCTTAGAAAAAGACGCCACATTCATCTTTGATGACCTCTGTCTAGCTGCCTTCAATTTAATAAAAGAAAAATTAGTTAATGCGCCAATCATGATAGCTCCGGTGTGGGATCTTCCATTTGAAATAATGTGTGATGCGAGTAGTTATGCGGTGGGAGCCGTACTAGGTCAACGTATTTCCCAAAACTTCCACCCCATTTATTACGCTAGTAAAACTCTCACATCTGCACAGGAAAATTACACCACAACCGAGAAGGAGCTCTTAGCTGTAGTATTCGCATTTGACAAATTTCGCCCTTATATTACTCTTTCGAAAATTATTGTTTTTACGGACCACTCGGCCCTCAAATATCTTCTCTCTAAAACGGATGCCAAGCCTCGCTTGATTCGCTGGGTCTTACTCCTCCAGGAGTTTGACTTAGAGATCCATGATAAGCGAGGTGTCGAGAACTTGGCCGTCGACCACCTTTCGCGCCTAGACAACCCGTTTATCGAGCAATTAGACGAAAATTCTTTTCATTACTATTTTCCTGATGAGAAGCTGTTCATAATTAACACATCTACTTCTCCTTGGTTTGCCTGCATCGCCAACTATCTAGTGGCTCGTGTGCTCCCAAAAGAGTTCTCGTCTCAGCAAAAGAAGAAATTCTTTTCTGAATTGAAGAAATACTTTTGGGAGGACCCGCATCTTTTTAAAGTCTGTGCAGACCAAGTGATCAGGAGGTGTGTTTTCTTTGATGAAGGATTAGATATTATTAAACATTTGCATGAAGGACCGACAGGTGGGCACTATCAAGCTGCTCGCACCGCTCACAAAGTGTTAAGCGCGGGTTTTTACCGGCCCAGCCTGTTTAAAGACGCGCATGCCTTTGTGAGTAGGTGTGATAGTTGCCAACGGTCGGGGAATATTTCGAATAAAAATGAAATGCCACAAAATTATTTCCTAGAGTGCGAAGTTTTCGACCTCTGGGGGATTGATTTTGTCGGCCCTTTTCCTTCTAGCTTCGGGAATAAGTATATTTTAGTTGTCGTTGATTATGTTTCACGTTGGTCCGAAGCCCATGCTCTTCCTACGAATGACGCCCGAGTCGTAGTTAATTTCCTCAAAAAATTATTTTCTCGATTCGGTACGCCGCGCGCTATCGTTAGTGATAGGGGTTCCCATTTCTGTAACGCACAATTTTCAAAAATCCTAACTAAATATGGCGTTACTCATAAGTTTTCCACTGCCTACCACCCCCAAACTAACGGACAAGTCGAAGTAGTGAATAGAGAAATAAAAAGAATTTTAGAAAAGACTGTTTCAACATCTAGAAAAGACTGGTCCGCCAAATTAGACGATGCTCTATGGGCCTACCGAACAGCGTACAAAACCGCCCTCGGCTGTACGCCATATCGGTTGGTTTATGGAAAATCGTGTCATTTACCCGTAGAGTTAGAACACCGAGCCTTTTGGGCCTTGCGATTTTTAAACTTCGATCCCCACTCTGTCGGCGATTTTAGAAAATTTCAACTTAATGAACTCGACGAGTGGCGCTCTTACGCGTATGAAAATAATAGACTTTATAAAGAGCGGACGAAGCGTTTACACGACCGACATCTTAGGCACCCAAAAATCTTTAAGCCAGGCGACCAAGTGCTTCTTTATAACTCTCATTTACGTTTATTCCCGGGTAAATTAAAATCACGTTGGTCTGGGCCTTTTACTATTTTAGAAGTCTTTTCTTATGGTACTGTTTTAATTTCCCACCCTGATAAGGGTACTTTCAAAGTGAATGGTCAGCATCTTAAACTATATTTCTGTGATGATGTCAGTCTAAACCCTGTTAACTCTATCTTTCCGGTCCTGACATTTGATTAATCTGAACATTATTTTACTCACAAACTTTGACATTTAGTCGAACTTTATTTTTAAAACAATATTTGGGACATTATTATTTTGATGCGTCGAGCTCAAACGACGCTTTAAACAAAGGGCGCTCTTGGGAGGCAACCCAAGTTAACTTTTTCTGTTTTCTTTCTTTTACACTTTTTGCCCCAACTGGCTCCGGCAAGCTGAAACTTCTGCGATCGCCTGCTCCAACGGTTCTGCTTCCATGCCAAAGTCCGCCGGCCGACGTTTCATGAAGATCCACAGCACAGGCATGGCGGAGCGGCATCACTCCACTTGCCCTGCAAAATAAAACCGGGGAAGTACCTGCTTTTCAATTCTGTCTTTTATTTCTGTACTTTACTTTTCTCTCGTTCTCCGACCTCCTTCTCCATTGCGGACAATGTAGATTTTAAGCTTGGGGGAGGACTTCCTCCTTCTTTTTGTTTTGTAAATATCCCAAAAAATCCAAAATTTCAAAAAAGCAGGTACTTTATCACGGGTTGGAGGTACTTTATCCAAAAATTTCAAAAATTTCAAAAAACATTATTATATATATATAGCTGCATTTTGGTATTTCAATAAGTACCCCATGTTTATGTTTTGTTTTTCTCAAACTTCTTTATAAACAACGTAGTTAATTATAATTTTTCTAATCATTCTTTTTAATCATATTTCACAAGTAAAATGTTGGCCATGCTGTGTTTCTAATTCACGGTAGCATGTTAAGGTAAAATATTTCTCTAAACCGTGCATTTCTATTATGGTTTTCCGTTCTTTATTTTCTTTACTTTCTCTAAAAATTTATCATCCACTATTTTCCTTTTCGTCTTTAGATGATTTTTGTAAGAACATATTTTGAATAACGTAGTAGATATGAACGATCCAAGTGACATATTATTTTTATTTTCAAGATAATTTCATCAATCTTCTTTTATTATCTCGAACTTGTTTTTTGAAATTTATCGACTCTATGTTTTAAATAAATTTAAAAAAAAACGCGTGAAAATGATTTAGGCCATTTTTGTTTACGTTTGAGCTTTCTTGCCAACCTAAACTCTTTTACCACTAGTTAGCCGCTTTTGAGCCTTTTTTCCAAATTCATTTGATGAACTCCACACACAATTTCATTTTCACCAAAGCCCAAATTCCTACCTATCTAATCACGCTAATTTTGTTTGATAGGAAATTTTGTCTTATCTGTGGAGATATTGTTGAAAAAGGTGTACTCAAAAGCAATAAATTGAAAAAAAACAAAACTGAATGAAAATAATAAAAAAAAGAGATAAATAATCATAAAGAGAAAAAAAAATAAATTTATTTATACATATTTTGTTTAAAATAAATTTATTTTTTTGAAACTCGTTATTTTGGTTTATTGTGATTTTTAAGCCTCCATGTTTATATTTGAATTCCACTCCTATTCATATTCCTAAACCAAACGTTTCGGTCCTATTAAGTCCTTTTGATTCACGCCCTTTTTTTAATTTTATTTAACAACTAAGAAAAGAAGAAAAGTAAATCAGTTTTAGTTTTGGATTTAAACTTAGATTTTTGTTATTTAATTGATATAATTATAATGCGTTGCTTGGATCTAGTAATGACTCAATACGTTCTTTTCATTTTCATTACCTTGCTCAAATCTATTTAAAGAATTTCGTCAAAATTCTGGATGATTTATTTTTATTAAGTAAAGTTTATAAAAGTTAAACCATACCTAAATAATTGTTTTAGATTTACGTTTTACATTCTCCCTACCTAGAATTTCGCATAGTACTTGTGTGAGTATGATTAAAACTTTTTGAATTAGTCACTTTTTATGATTAGCTTGTCTTTATATCTTTGCTTGGGGACAAGCAAAACTTAAGCTTGGGGGAATTTGATAATACTTTTGCAGTCAATTTTATTAGGATATTTTCGGGGTTTTAAAGCCAATCATGTCTTGTAAAGTACTTGTTTTGATTCCCCTTTGTATATATTTTTGTCGCTAATGCATTTTTTCTGCTTTTTGCAGGTTTTCACGGCTTTCAGCCGAATTTTGCTGTGACACGCCCCAAGGTCACGCCCTACCAGGGCGTGTACCTAGGGCGTGTAACCCAGAGGAATGAAGCAATTGGTCCGAAACTGCATTCCGTGGAAACTTAGTGTACACGCCCTCGGTCACGCCCGTGACACACCCGACACGGGCGTGTACTATAGGCATGTCCCCAGGTTCCGAGGAATCGCCGTAGCGCGCTCGTTTTTTCCCGCTCCACCGCCGCACCGAAAGTGTCACGCCCCAGGGTCACGCCTGACCCGGGCGTGACATATGGGCGTGTACTTCAGCAATTCCGCCCGTCACCTCCAGCATTCAATTTCAGCTCCCAAAGTCATGCCGCAAAGAACACGCCCCAGGGTCACGCCCTACCAGGGCGTGACCTGTGGGCGTGTACCGCAACAACCCCGTCAGAATTCAATTCCTGCCCGAAAAAGTCGCGCCGAATGTGTCACGCCCCAGGGTCACGCCCGACCAGGGCGTGACAGGGGGGCGTGACCCGACCCGAAAAATTCTATAAATAGAGCCCAACTCCAGGGGTTTCAGAAAAACTTTTCGCTTTGAGAGGGGAGGTTCTGTCCTTTGTATTTCTGAACTTTTTAAGCATGTCTTTCCATTTTTAGTTCGTAGCTCTAGCTTTATGCTTTCCCTGTATTAGCTCCTAGCTTCTTTCTGTATTATGATGCTAATAATAGTGTAGTTTCCCTTTTCATGTTCTTGTAATCTCTGGTTTTCAAGCTGTAAGATCGCTATTTCTCTTAATAAAAAGTGTTGTTTTCTTTTTCGTTCCTGCTCTGTTTTTAGTATTTTTCTTCTACTAATCCCCCTCTTCCACCTCACCATGATTAACTAATCCTCCATGTACTCGATCTAATTGATCCGAGGTTCGAGTGATTAGGTTATGATGCTTTGAATCTTACCTTTTCTTTTTAGGGTTTAGCTTTGAATTACTCTTGATTTATCACGGGTTGGAGGTATATTATCGATATATACTCTCCACCTTTGCTTTCATTCTGGGCTAGCCGAGAGGCCGAAAGTTTGAAATGAGCACTCAAGAGTAAAGGGAGTTGTTCGCACCCCTCGAGAGAGGCAGACGTTCAAATCTCCCGGATTGGAGTAAAATCCAATAGAGGGGTTCACCGCATAAAGCGAGTTTTAGGCCTCCGATTTAGGCGAGAGTTGGTCGGACCTTCCTAAACTCAGGTAGGCACGGCCTTCGAGAGAAGCGTGTCAATATTCATGGAACCTCCACGGTCAAGGACCTTTACCCTAATTAGCTTAGGTTTATTTATCGTATTTTTCTAACCACTCTTGCCGAGGTGATTTCTGATCGAGTGCATTTTCCCTTCATCGTTACTAAGCTTAAGTTAATCGCTCTTTTAGCTCTCTTGATCTTTTCATGCAAGTAGTTCTCTTCTTTTAGTCCATTTAGCTAAACCTTATTTTGTCGTCGATAAAATAATAGATTTCGTGTGAGTAAGCTTACTCAACTGTTCCCGGATTTCAATACGACACTTGTGTCCCCTAGCTGCATTTCGATAGGTATACTTGCCTTGATGAATTGTTAGTTTGGTATTTTCTCCTTGCAGATATCTCAGAGACAATCAGGCTTCTCCTCCAACTTCTGCTGAAACTCCAGTTCTTGTTGCAACTCCTGCTCCTGCTCCTGAAAAACTTGTTATCTCTGCTAAAGCTTTGAAGGCTCTGGATGCTCTATATGATAACCCTCATGGTTCTGACAATGATGATGATGAAGATGAGGATGAAGATTCAGATGAGGAGGATATAAATAAGAAGAAGCAAGCTTCAAAGAAAAGGAAAGCTCCTCATCCTCCTGCTCCCAGGCCCAATCCAAACAATGACACCCCTTACTATATTCTTCAAAAGATAACTCCATACAAAGGGATGCCAGCATGGATGTGGCTCTCTAAGAATCAGCAGAAAGAAAGGAAGAACAGTAGAAGGTACTCTCCTCCACCAGTTTAAAGGTATAGGAAAGATCCACCACCTCCTCCTCCTCCTGCAGCTGGTGCTTCTGGTTCTAGTTCTCAAAGATCTGCCCCTATGCAAACAAATCAAGGACATCAAGGGAGATCTCATCATGAAAGCAGCCAGCATAGGCAATAATCTTTAGGAAAACAACATCAACAATAACATCAACAAGCTGAAAGTCCTAAAAGACCACTCTCTCCTCCTATTCCTTATGAAGATCCAGAAACAGCCAACACAGCTAGAATGGCCAGGTTCCAGGAACTGGTAGGCCTCTCTATGATCAACAAGGCAAAGGCTAAAGGAAAGGGTACTTCTGAATACACTATAATGTCCAAGTACAGGTGAGAAGAACTGAAAAGGTTTAATAAGGCTAACAAAATTTTAATGTTGATGATTATATGAAATTGCATCCTGAAGCAGTGGTCCCTAGAGCTACATCTCTGAAGATTATAGGGGCTGCTGACATGACAATGACTATGACACCAGCTTCAAATCCAAATAGGGAAATAGTCTTCACCAAGCCAGGAGACAAGGGCAAGGACATAAAGCATCAGGAGAAAAAGCAAAAGAAGTGAAATATGAACTATTTTGTTTCTGTCTTTCTATCTTAAACTATCTCTTATTGTCTGAACAAAGCTTTTATGTAAATATATCTGCTGTATGTGTTAATTATCCATGCCAGATATATCTTTTTCCTGCTTTGTTTGCTTTATGTTTTTATTTTGAGTCTATTAGTGACCTAACCCAAATAGGGGGAGATTGTTGGATCCCTAGTTTGATTTGGGCTAGGTTCACTAACTTAGGATGATGTGACCCAACATGTATAGCAAGGGTCAAAGTTGTATCCTAGAATCTAGGTCAAGTCCTAAGAGTCAACATCACATGGACAAGCCAACATTAGACTGCGAGAGACTCAAGACATAAAGTTTTCCTCAAGATTCATAGAATTCTCAAGAGACTAAGTAAAATGAGTTCGACATTCGTCGAACTCAGGTCGACGATAGTTATTCTCAGCTCGACGATCTTAGAGAAATATACTCTGAGCTGATCTCGACGAACTTTAGTCCAGATCAACGATCATTGGATTTCACCTTCAGAATTCTAAGTCCAGACTGTTTTCTTGACTCAGGTCGATGAACTTAGTTCTTTGGTTGACGATCACTGGACTCTTTACTTCACCTTTCTGATTCCAGAAGTTATTAATTTTTCTAAGTCCAGAATCATTCTCAGCTCGACGAATTCAAGGTTCTCCAGACTTAGCTCGACGAACACCATTCTTCGGTCGACGAATCGTTAGACTATCACAGCATTCTGTCGAGACCATGTTCTCTAGTCTCAGGTCAACGAACCCTGTTCTCTGCTCGATGAATTCTGGAACCAGAAGACTTATGTCGACACTAGAAGAACTTATGTCGACACCAAGATCATCGGTCGACATTGTGGAAAGGCTATGACGACATCACATAGAAGATTTGTGTCGACACACTGGAGTAATTGTGTCGACACAGGATATTTGACAACTCCAGAATAATTACTGAACTCCAGTCGACGAACATATTTACCAGCTCGATGAATAGGCAAAGATCAATAGAGACAGCAGTTCAGTTTTCAGTTCGATGATCATAGAACTCAGCTCGACGAACAGAAGACGTCTGGTCGACGAATACAATGTCTCAGCTCGACGAACTGTGAACTCAGTTCGACGAATTCTGCTATCTATTAGATGATTCCAGACTTAGTTATTTCCGTCCTTCTGTCCCCACTCTAATGCTATAATTCCTGGGTAATTAATGCTCTAACATTCTCTGAATGTATCCATTAGAATGAGCATTAATTATGGTCTTCTCCAGGTTTATTGCTTGCCATTTTTCCACGGGACAGTTGGGGAAATAAATCAATGCCGATTATTCTCAAGGCTGTCAGCATTAATTATAGAGAAATTCAAATGTTTGAAAGACACAGAAAAAGAAAATAACGGATACAGACAGACATATACACAGTGAATTAATCAAGAGAGACACAGAGAAAGCTTCACACAGAATACTACTAACTAAGAAGCATACAAAAATTTGAAGAAGAAGCAAGAAGAACACATTTTTTAAATCCAGATTCTTCATGTTCTTCTTCTCCAGGACCTTGCTAAAGACATTCAAGCACTATCAGTCTAAAGCTCCTGGATCAAGTCTCTAAATTGAAGGCCTATCACCCTGTGCAAAGCTCCAGTTCTCCTGTACCCTTTTTCATATCAGGGGGAGCTTTGACAACATCATTGAATCCACATAGTCTTCTCGTTGTGATTGAGAAAAGAAGACTTTCATCACTCTCTAACCCCCACCTCAATAAAGGGTTGTCATCTCCCTTCAAAAGTGATTCCTTCGTTGCAAGTCTCTTGATCAAAAGACTTGGGTTGGTTTTTGAGCACCTGATCAAATTTCATTGGTGTCAGGCACCTGATCAAAAATCTGAGTGGATTCCTACCAAGGGTGGTAGAAGAGTGGATGTACCCAGGTTGGGGAACCACTATAAAATTCTTGTGTCGTCTGGTTGTCTCCTTTTCTTTTGTTCTTGTTGTGCTTGTGATTTAGATTTATTGTTTGCTAGGTTATTAATTTATGCACTTTTGATTTACAGCAAAAGCTGTAATAGTAGTTAAGAAATTTTTAAGAATACTCTATTCACCCCCACCCCCCACCCCCCACCCCCCTAGAGTATTTCTGATCTAACACTCACTTTCAATTGGTATCAGAGCAGGTTCCTTTGGTTGTACAAGTTAAATCTTGAACCAAAAGATCCTTTGTTAGATCTACACAATATTTTATCTTCATTTAAATTATAAACACAACATGGCACAAAATAAGGATTATGCAAGCATCAGACCTCCAGTTTGCAATCTTAATAAGTTTGCCATCTGGAAGGCAAAAATTCGGTTATATATGAATTCCATTGATGAAGACATCTATAATTCCATTATGACAGGTCCCCCACAGGCATCCACAGCTACAACATCTTCCAACAACAATGCAGTCCCACCACCTGAGTGGACTGAAGCTCAGAAGAAAGCAAAGATTGTTGATGCCAAAGCAATAAACATATTAGCTCAGACTATGTGAGATGACATCTTTCAGAAGGTGGCTGAGTGCACCTCTGCAAAAGCAATCTGGGATTCACTCAATCAAATGGTTGTTGGCTCAGCAGATGAGAGGAAAGATAGAAGATCACACTTCATCACATAATATGAAAATTTCAAGAAGGATGAGGCAGAGACAGTTGAAGTGATGTACAACAGGCTTAGCTCCATCATCAGTGAGCTAAGGACCTTAGATAAAGAAATCACTTTGACTGAAGTTAATGACAAGATCCTAATGTGCTTCCCAAGCTCATGGGACACCAGGATCTGGCCCATTAAGGAGGCCAGATGCCTGAATGAGATTTCAACTGAATTTCTATTAGGAAAACTAAAGTCATATGAGCAGCTAATCAAGTCCAGAGAGGCAGTGGAACACAGGACTCCTCCCCCAACAAGGAAAGAACAATACATTGCATTCAAGGCTGCTGAAGAAACTGAAGCCCCAATAGTCAATGAAGAGCTGATGAGTCTCTTTGTCAAGAGATTCTTCAAACTGGTAAGGAAAGACTTCAGAAGGAAGTCATCCAAAAATGACAGTCAGCCAAGGTATGACAAAACCCCCACTAAAGAGGTAGTGTGTTATGGGTGCAGAAAACCAGGACATTTCATGTCTGAATGTCCTGAAAATCAAAAGAAGGAAAGAAGAAAAGAGAAAGAATCAAGAAGCAAGCACTACAACAAGCCCTCTTCCAGCAAGCACAAAAAGAAGGACAAAGGATTTATGGCTGAAATATGGAGTGACACAGATGATGAATCTACATCTTCTAGCTCCAGTGAAGAAGAAGAGGAGTCCAAGGCAAAGGAGGTGTGCCTCATGGCAATTGGTGCAAGCAGCAGCAGATCAGATACAGATGAATCTGATGATGAAGAAAATCTGTCAGCTGAAGATCAGGTAATAACATCTTATGATTTTGAATCTGATGAATTTAAATTTGAATTTAAAAACTTATGCTTAGATTTAATAAGCTCTGAGAAGGAAATAAAACTTCTCAGAGAAAAATTGAATGACCTAAATAAAATCACCTCTGAAAATGCAACTCAGTCTAGTGAACTAAAATCTGCAAATGAACAAATCAATTTTCTGAAATCAGAACTTAGCAAAGCTAAGATGTTAGAAGAATCATTAAATGGCAGAAGTTTGAAATTTCTAGATATAACCAGCACAGTTAATGCTAGAATAAATAACTGCAGATTAGGATTAGGAGCCACATCTAGTGAACCAACACTAATCCAAAGGAATCATCTTTCAAAACCAGTAAATTTCATCTCTTATAAAGGAAAGAAAAACACTGAACAAGTAAATAAAGTTAATAAAATTCTGGAACAAATTGAAGCTAAGGATAAAATTAAAAATCAGAAGAATGATAAAAATAACAATGTTCAGCAGTTATTGTCGAACCCAGATCGACGATATCGGAACAGATCGTCGAACTCAGAACAAAGATTTCTAAATGCAAACTACAATAATAATCATTCGTCTAACTGCGATCGACGAACTTTGTATAGTTTGTCGAGCAGAGGTCGACGAACGTGGGGCACAGAGAATGAACATGTTCATTCTCTGGGTAGAGATCGACGATCTCAATCAAATTCGTCGAACTCTGGTCGACGAACTTACAATAATTCATCGAACCCAGGAAGACTTAATCAAAATTGTAACAGCAACTCACATGTTCCTAAAAAACCATTTAATCCACTAGCTGATTGGATCATCCCACCTAGGAGATATCACCCCCTAGGATATAAGTCCCAACCTGAATTCTCTATCATTTCTAGTTTTTCTTATCAGCCATACAAAGGACCCAAGGTAACCTGGGTCAAAAACCATTAACTGTTTTTTATTGCAGGTGAAGAATTGTCCAGGGGTAAATCAAACTTGGTACCTGGACATTGGCTGCTCTAAACACATGACTGGCAGCAAGGACATCTTAATCAACTACAAGTCCAAGCTGGGGCCAAAAGTTATCTTTGTTGACTCCAAATGTGGTCAGTCAGAAGGATTTGGAGAAGTGAGAATAGGAGCTGTCACATTCAAAAAGGTGACATATGTAAGTGGACTCAAGCATAACCTCATCTCCATAAGTCAGTTATGTGATGATGGTTATCAGGTACACTTTAACCCATCCACTTGTTCTATTATTGATAAAAACAACCAAACAGTTTTAACTGGAAGTAGACAAGGCAACATATACTTAGTAAATTTTCTTTCTGCCAAAACTGATATCTGCTTACTTAACTTAACTATTAATCAGAATGACTTATGGCACAAAAGACTAAGTCATGTAAATCTGAAAAACATTGTTAGGCTATCTAAGCACAACCTTGTTAGAGGTCTACCTTCTGGTCCCTACAAGAAGAAAGGTCTCTGCAGGGCTTGTCAATTAGGCAAGCAAACTAAAACTAGTTTTAAATCTATTAATAAGAGTGATTCACCTAGGATTTTATAGTTGCTACATTTGGATCTCTTTGGACCCATTGCTGTACAAAGCCTAGGAGGGAAATCCTACACTTTGGTTATAGTGGATGACTTCTCCAGGTTCAGTTGGGTATTCTTTCTGAGAACAAAGTTAGATACATTCAAGGTTCTTGCGGATTTTCTCAGGACCATACAGATTGAGTTTTCTACTCATGTTGCATTGATCAAAAGTGATCATGGCACAGAGTTTGAGTCTCTTCTTATGCATGAGTTCTGTGAGAAGGAAGGTATTAGGCATTGCCTCTCAGCTCCTAGAACTCCCCAACAAAATGGGGTAGCTGAAAGGAAAAATAGGATACTCATTGAAGCTACAGGTACATTGCTTGCAGATGCTTACATGCCCCTAACCTTTTGGGCAGAGGCTGTCAGTACAACAAATTATGTCCTGAACAGGAGCTTAATTCACAAACTAAAGAATAGGACTCCCTATGAATTGCTCAAAGGGAAGAAACCTAAAATAAACTATTTTAAAGTATTTGGTTGTACCTATTATATACACAATAATAACAAGAAATACATTAGAAAGTTTGAAGCTAAGGCTGAAGAGGGAGTTTTTCTAGGATACTCCCAAGTAAGCAAGGCCTATAGGGTTTTTAACAAATCAACATTGAAAATTAAAGAGTCTGCTCATGTTTCATTTGATGAGACTAATATGTATTGCAAGGAGAAAGAAGTATTTACCAATAGCAACTTGCAGGTACCCCACTTGTGTGAGACCTTAGATGGACTAAACCTCACCCAAGAGGTGCCAACTCATCTCTCTCCACAAGTCGTTGAAGATAATGAATCTCTACCAACAGCAAATACAATTCCACAGGAGGAATTAATTCCAAATGATGTTACACAACCAACTCCACTCACTGATTTTGTCACACTTAGGGATCACTCCAGATCTCAAGTGATTGGAGACATATCAGCAGTGCACAGACAAGGTATCAACTTACCCAAGATCTGATGCATGTCTATTTTCTCTCTCAGGTTGAACCTCTTTCTATTCATGATGCTGAGCAGGATCCTCACTGGATCCTTGCAATGCAGGAGGAACTAAATCAATTTGAGAGATGTAGAGTTTGGGATTTGGTTCCAAGACCCTTAAACTACCCAGTTATTGGAACCAAATGGGTTTACAGAAACAAGCTAGATGTCCAAGGAGTTATTGTGAGAAACAAGGCTAGGTTTGTTGCTCAAGGATACAGGCAAGAAGAAAGAATTGATTATGATCAAACCTTTGCACCTGTTGCAAGGTTGGAAGACATAAGAATATTTCTTGCATATGCAGCATACAAGAGGTTCAAGGTCTTTCAAATAGATGTGAAGAGTGCTTTTCTGAATGGAGTACTACAAGAAGAGGTTTATGTAGAACAACCTTCAGGTTTTGTTTCTCCAACTTACCCTTCTCATGTTTTTAAATTGCATAAGGCTTTTTATGGTCTAAAGCAAGCTCCAAGATCTTGTTATGGGACCTTAGCAAGTTTTTTATTAGAGCATAAATTTACAAGAGGAATTGTAGATAAAACTCTCTTCACTAGACATCATAAGGACCAAATCTTGTTAGTACAAATTTATGTGGATGATATTATATTTGGCTCTACAGATTCCAAGTTATGCAAGAGGTTCTCTGACCTCATGCATTCTAAATTTGAAATGAGTAGCATGAGTGAGCTTTCCTACTTCCTTGGTCTCCAAGTGAAGCACCTCCGTGATGGCATCTTCGTCTCTCAAGTAAAATATGCTAAAGAACTTCTGAAGAAGTTTGGGATGGCTGATGCCTCGCAAAGAAAACTCTCATGGCTAGCAATGCTGTTGTGGACTCTGATGTACCAGGGAAACCTGTGGATCAAAAACTTTATAGGGGCATTGTTGGGTCCCTATCAAGTGCTAAGTCTTCTTAAATCATGAATTTCTCTTTCATAATTTCTTCTTATTTGCCATTTTAAATTAAAAAAAACAAAACAAAACCAACTTTCATTCGGTGGGATAATAGTAACAACATGAGTAGTAGTAATTGACATCCCCGTTTTTAAATACAACCCTGACACTACGATTCGATAGATACACTTGCATTTTCGGGTTGATAGTAAAATCTCCATCAGAGGTGCATGATCTCATTACTTTAGATTTGCCCTGATTAAATGCATAAGAAGGTTTTCCAAACTCTTATTAACGATTTCAGTCAGTTCATCAGTTAGAGAGTGATAAGCACTACTAAACTTGAGTTTGGTATCCTCTCGACCCCATATTATATTCAAAAATTTTATTAATAAATATTTAATACTTTGATGTAAATTCACAAATTCACTTATATTTAACTTACAAAAATTAAAATTAATTCCAAGTATATTTTTAAATAAATTCCAGAGAAATCCTTTAATACATGTATCCTTATTAGGGGTCAACATTTTCGAAATCCTTTAATACATGTATCCTTTAATAACTCACAGCAAGTAGGCCAGATATTATATTTGTCACATGTCTTTGTGCTAGGTTCCAAGTGAACCCTAAAGAATCTCATCTAATTTTGCTAAAAAGGATTTTGAGATATATAAAGAGTTGTCCTAATCTATGCCTATGGTATCCTGCTGAATCAGAATTTGAGTTAACTGGATAGTCTGATTCTGATTTTGCTGGATGCAGGGTAGATAGAAAAAGTACTTCAGAAACTTGCCAGTTCCTAAGTATGAGATTAGTATCTTGGTTTTGTAAAAAGCAAATATCAGTGTCAACCTCTACTGCTGAAGCAGAATATATTACAGCAGGCAGCTGTTGTTCACAGATGCTTTGGATACAAAATCAGCTACTAGATTATGGGTTCAACTTAAATAATTCAACTCTACTCTATGAAAATACAAGTGTTATAGCCATAGCCCAGAATACAGTTCACCATAGTAGGACAAAACATATTGATATAAGATATCATTTCATTATGGAGTGTGTAGGCAAAAATAAAATCAAGCTTGTCTATATCTACACTGATTTACAAAGGGTTGATATATTCACCAAACCTTTGGATGAGAGAAATCATATGTTCTTTGTAAATCAACTTGGAATGATCAATGGAGAAGACTTTATTTGATTTTTGTCTGCAGTCGACGAATTTTCCAGAGATCGTCGAACGGAATTCGACGAACCGTGGAAAGTTTGAGAGACATTCGCCGAACGGAGATCGATGAACTCTCTGTGAGTGAAACAATATTCATCGAACGGAGTTCGACGAACTTGCGTCTTAAGATATTCGTCGAACGGAGTTCGACGAACTATTTTCAATTCTTCAGGACTAGATCGACGAATTATTTCAGTCAAACTTATTTCGTCGATCTCAGCTCGAAGAATTAATTTCATTTTCGTGGAACGGAGTCTGTCGATTCATATTCTTGAAAACCTTATATCTAGGTTTTCTTTGACCTCCGCCCTGCGCTTTCTATTCTCTTGCACTTGATCGCCATTTCTCTCTTTTGCATGTGATTCCATGGCGATTCCAGTAGGAGCTCTAGTCGCTATGAAGTTTGACACTGGCTTTCATGTCGACTTCGAATCGTTCCAGCACTCGGATCCAATCTTCCTGTATATTCTGGAACTTCTGGAAGAACAGAATCTGAAGAATTTGATGACTACAAGGATAAAGCTGGCAGGAACAGAAATCAGGGAATGGGTTTATACGTCATCCACTTCTGAGGACAATACCATGACAGGATCAATTGCAGATAGCACTGTTTCCTTAACTCCCGCAGTTTTAACTGAAATATTGGGTTTGACAAATGGCGAAGAGGACTTAGAAATTGATTCTGAAGAGTTTGATATGATGCTCAATCTGATGGGTTATGCTAGTGACAACACAAATAAATTATTGAAGAAGCATTTGTCTGCAACATACAAGTTCCTGGCAGACATTGTTGGGAAGGTCTTGCTTGTCAAGCATACTACCCATGACTACATCACAAGATATCAATTCTTGGTCATGTGTGCAGTAATAAATAAGAAGCAAGTGGACTGGGCTCAGATCCTCTTTGATCTGATAAAGAAGAAAAATAACAAGAAAGAAGTGTGTTTTGGAAGGATCCTAGGGATCTTCCTAAAGGAAAAGGCTGCCGAATCACTGGTCTCCCAGACCATATTCATCAATGCCAGTAAAAGGCTCACAAGTGCCTTATTTGGCAGGTGGGAGAGGACAATCACAAAGCCCACTAAGGCTTCTACCTCTTCCACCCCAGCTTCTAAAGGCACCAGGGCTGTTAAAGTCACTCCCCTACCTGCTGAAGAGCTTCATCCCACACCACCATCTCTTCCAGCTTCCCTTCCAGCAATACAAATTCCTTCCTCTCCCATTATCTCTTCAACACCAGAACAACAATAACATCCTCATGTTCCTACTCCACCTCCATCTCCACATGCTTCCCCAGCTTCATCTCCACCTATTGACCTCACTGACATTCCATCTTCCCCTCTTCAAGAAACACAATAACCAACATCTCCTGATTCCCCCCATGACACTTACATTTCTACACCACCATAGTCTCCTCTTCCCCCACATCTATCTTCCATACCATCTTACCATCTACCAACAACAGACACCATCATGCAAGATGTCACCCATCCATCCCCATCCACATCTACCATCCCTCCAGATATTCAACTACCTGATGCTCCACTCTCTATCCCTCCCATAGTTCCCACTTCTACACCTTCTGCACTACCATCTCCCACTCTATCATTGGATCGCTCAACCATATCTTCCATCCTTTCCATCATCACTCCCCTCCTCAAGTCCCTTATAACAGAGGCCATTATACCTCTTTCTACCACCATATCTTCTATCTCTAACAAAATCTCTGCTCTTACTGCTGCCCCCTCCTCAGTCAGGGGCATGGCTTCAGGCTCTACTGAAACCATGCAGGGGGAGATGTCTGATGATGAAGCAGCAGCTACAGCTCCAAAGATGCCTGATGATGAAGCAGCAGCTACAGCTCCAAAGGCTTCAGCTCCAGCTCTAGAACTAGATGCTTCAGCTACAGCAACAGCAGCAGCTTCAGACACAGAATACATAGATACAGATTTGATTGATAAAGATTTTATTGATTTTATTGAGACTGATATGGATTTTGAATCAGACTCTAAAGAACCTAATACTGTTGGTGATTTCATTCTTAATCCCACAGTAAATTTAGAAAAACTGTTGAGTATTTTTGATACTGTACATATACATTATCCTCCAGCTGAGATGACTAAGCCATCCTTGGCTATTATACCATATACTGCCCTCATCTCTTAAAAAGTTGTTAAGCAAATTAAGGACAGTTTTGTTATTGCACAGTCAGAAATCACTTCACCTCCAGCAGTAGTAGTTGTTCCCTCTTCCTAAATAATATCTTTAGCACCAACTTTTATAATGGATGACTCTCCAATGCCAGATCTAGATGAATTGATCTTGGCTTATATTGCAGAAGAAAATAAGGCAGCAGCTGAAAGCTCTGTCCAAATCAGTTCTGCTTTTTGTCTAGCTTCTCCTCTAACTTCTGCTGAAACTCTAGTTCTTGTTGCAACTCCTGCTCCTGCTCCTGAAAAACCTATTATCTCTGCTAAATCTTTGAGGCTCTGGATTATCTATATAACAACCCTCGGGGCTCTGACAATGATGATGATGAATATGAGGATGAAGATTCAGATGACGAGGATACAAAGAAGAAGAAGCAAGCTTCAAAGAAAAGGAAAGCTCCTCCTCCTGCTCCCAGGCCCAATCCAAACAATGACACCCCTTACTATATTCTTCAAAAGATAACTCCATACAAAGGGATGTCAGCATGGATGTGGCTCTCTAAGAATCAGCAAAAAGAAAGGAAGAAGAGTAGAAGGTACTCTCCTCCACTAGTTCAAAGATATAAGAAAGATCCACCACCTACTCCCCCTACAGCTGGTGCTTCTGGTTCTAGTTCTCAAAGATCTTCCCCTATGCAAACATATCAAAGACATCAAGGGAGATCTCATCATGAAAGCAGCTAGCATAGGCAACAATCTTCAGGAAAATAACATCAACAACAACAACATCAACAAGCTGAAAGTCCTAAAAGGCCACTCTCTCCTCCTGTTCCTTATGAAGATCCAAAAACAGCCAACACAGCTAGAATGGCCAGGTTACAAGAACTGGTAGGCTTCTCTATGATCAACAAGGCAAAGGCTGAAGGAAAGGATACTTCTGAATACACTATAATGTCCAAGTACAGGAGAGAAGAACTGAAAAGGTTTGATAAGGCTAACAAAATTTTAATGTTGATGATTATATGAAATTGCATCCTAAAGCAGTGGTCCCTAGAGCTACATCTCTGAAGATTATAGGGGCTGCTGACATGACAATGACTATGGCACCAGCTTCAAATCCAAACAGGGAAATAGTCTTCACCAAGCCAGGAGACAAAGGCAAGGACAAAAAGCATCAGGAGAAAAAGCAAAAGAAGTGAAATATGAACTATTTTGTTTATGTCTTTCTATCTTAAACTATCTCTTATTGTCTGAACAAAGCTTTTATGTAAATATATCTGCTGCATGTGTTAATTATCCCTGCCATATATATTTTTTTCCTGCTTTGTTTGCTTTATGTTTTTATTTTGAGTCTACTAGTGACCTAACCCAAATAGTGGGAGATTGTTGGATCCCTAGTTTGATTTGGGCTAGGTTCACTAACTTAGGATGATGTGACCCAACGTGTATAACAAGGGTCAAAGTTGTGTCCTAGAATCTAGGTCAAGTCCTAAGAGTCAACATAACATGGACAAGCCAACATCAGACTGCCAGAGACTCAAGACATAAAGTTTTCCTCAAGATTCAAAGAATTCTCAAGAGACTAAGTAAAATGAGTTCGACGTTCGTCGATCTCAGGTCGACGATAGTCGTTCTTAGCTCGACGATCTTAGAGAAATATTCTCTGAGCTGAGCTCGATGAACTTCAGTCCAGATCGACGATCCTTGGATTTCACCTTCAGAATTCTAAGTCCAGACTGTTCTCTTGACTCAGGTCGACGAACTTAGTTCTCTGGTCGACAATCACTGGACTCTCTACTTCACCTTTCTGATTCCATAAGTTAGTAATTTGTCTAAGTCCAGAATCATTCTCAGCTCGACGAATTCAAGGTTCTCTAGACTTAGCTCGACGAACACCATTCTTCGGTCGACGAATCTTTGGACTATCACAGCATTCTGTCGAGACCATGTTCTCCAGTCTCAGGTCGACGAACCCTGTTCTCTGCTCGATAAATTCTTGAACCAAAAGACTTATGTCGAAACTAGAAGAACTTGTGTCGACACCAAGATCATCGGTCGACATTGTGGAAAGGCTATGACGACATCACACAGAAGATTTGTGTCGACACACAGGAGTAATTGTGTCGACACAGGATATTTGACAACTCCAGAATAATTGCTGAACTCCAGTCGACGAACATATTTACCAGCTCGATGAATAAGCAAAGATCAAAAGAGACAGCTATTCAGTTTTCAATTCGACGATCATAGAACTCAGCTCGACGAACAGAAGATGTCTGGTCGACGAATACAATGTCTCAGCTCGACGAACTGTGAACTCAGTTCGACGAATTCCGCTATCTGTTCGACGATTCCAGACTTAGTTATTTCCGGCCTTCTGTCCCCACTTTAATGCTATAATTCCTGGGTAATTAATGCTCTAACATTCTCTGAATGTATCCGTTAGAATAAGCATTAATTATGGTCTTCTCCAAGTTTATTGCTTGCCGTTTTTCCACGGGACAGTTGGGGAAATAAATCAATGCCGATTATTCTCAAGGCTGTCATCATTAATTACAGAGAAATTCAAATGTTTGAAAGACACAGAAGAAGAGAATAACGGATACAGACAGACATACACGCAGTGAATTAATCAAGAGAGACACAGAGAAAGCTTCACACAGAATACTACTAACTAAGAAGCATACAACAATTTGAAGAAGAAGCAAGAAGAACACATTTTTTTAAATCCAGAGTCTTCCTGTTCTTCTTCTCCAGAACCTTGCTAAAGACATTCAAGCACTATCAGTCTAAAGCTCCTGGATCAAGTCTCTAAAGTGAAGGCCCATCACCCTGTGCAAAGCTCCAGTTCTCCTGTACCCTTTTTCATATCAGGGGGAGCTTTGACAACATCATTGAATCCACATAGTCTTCTCATTGTGATTGAGAAAAGAAGACTTCCATCAGTCTCTCACACCCACCTCTGTAAAGGGTTGTCATCTCCCTTCAAAAGTGATTCCTTGGTTGCAAGTCTCCTGATCAAAAGACTTGAGTTGGTTTTTGAGCACCTGATCAAAAGCTCATTGGTGTCAGACACCTGATCAAAAATCTGAGTGGATTCCTACCAAGTGTGGTAGAAGAGTGGATGTACCCAGGTTGGGGAACCACTATAAAATTCTTGTGTCATCTAGTTGTCTCCTTTTATTTTGTTCTTACTGTGCTTGTGATTTAGATTTATTGTTTGCTAGGTTATTAATTTATGCACTTTTGATTTACAGCAAAAGCTGTAATAGTAGTTAAGAAATTTTTAAGAATACTCTATTCACCACCCCCCCCCCCCTCTAGAGTATTTCTGATCTAACACTCACTTTCAAAATCTATGCTAATTTTGGCCAAACCTACACCTTTTGGACAAATTGGCCAATTGGGGTCCCACCTTGGCCCAATCAGCACAACGAGGTGTCATAGATCTCAAGACTAACCCATATGATCAATCAACCCCTTTGTTGACCAAGTCAACACCCCAAGTTAACCATTGTCAAAGTGGAGCCTAAATGAGAGGAATAAAGGCTCAACCAATTTCCTATAGGCTAAGGCTTGGACCAAGGCCCATCATACAGCCTACTAAGCTTATTAATTTAATTATTCTGATTATTGGGATTTGATTATATTTAATGGGTGATTAATGGAGGAATTTTCAATTTATGAAGGAAAGAGAAAGAAATTAATGGAGGGAGGCCATGAGACACACACTTCCTCTTCCCTAAGCCCACCATTCATCTCCTCTAATGTTTGGGTGGAGAATCTCATCAATTCCAGTCAGCCACCATCAAGGAGGGTCATTAATGGCCATGATCGACCACCCCCTTCCATGAAAAATATTTAAACACCACTCCTTAGCTCAATCCAACCCTTTCATCACCTTTAGAAGCCCTCAAGCAGTCGAAATCGACTTTTGGAACACTACAATCGGTGGAGAATCAGATTTGGGTGGAGGATCGCCAGAAAACACCAATGTAGGATCTAGTGGCCAACCTTATAGGGGGTGAATAAGGTTTTGGATGTTAATTGCAAATTCAAAATATTTTAGTCCAGAGAAACTAGTTCTGGAAGATACCGCGGGGCGTTAGGTAGCTAACGCGCGCCGGTAAGCCACAAACCTCGTTTTTCTAGGCAAATTCCTCCTTGGAGATCTATTCACCCTTTAGAGATTCACAAGCTAACAATCACAATGTTATGCGCAAGAGAAGAAACAAAAAATAAATTTCATTACAAACTAAATCAACAACTATTTTTAACGATTACAAAAAGCTTGATCTCCATGACGTCGGAGATCGGAGCCGATGAAGAAAAAAAACTCTTTTGGTTTTCTATACTAACTCACTACCCGGACTAGTTGGATCCCTCCCTTTCCCTCCAAGAAAGGTCTTCGAGCCGGCTCTTCACCTTCACGCAAGTAAGTGTCTTAGAGCCCTGCTAGATTCCCCGATCTAGATGTCCATTCCCCATGATGATTTCTCGCAGAATCCTTCCCGGACTCCGACGACCTCTACCGGTCGATTTCCCTTACACAAAGATTACAGAAAAGAGAGAAATACACAAAGGTATAAAAAGATTAAAGTTTGAATCTCCCTTGAGACGACTCCTCCATTGAGCAATCCATGATCGGTGCTAGAAATCTTCGTGTCCTTGCAACCGATCAACTTCTTATAGTCATTGTTGTCCTTGACTCGTTGGAGTTCTTCGTGCGCGAACGGGAGGGAGACGGTTTTCTTTTCTTTCGATGGAGACTATAGAACGGAAGCATAGAGGCGGCTAACGAACCATAGGAATGAAAGTTCTTAGTCTCTATTTGTCTGTGCCTCAGGAATTCAAAAAATGAGGCACCTTTTAAACCTCTTCGTAAAAACAGGCTACCATCGGCGGTAAGACTACCGCCCGGTGGTAGGTTCTCGCGCTTAATGCTGACAGTTGTCCTGCAAATTTGGAAAAATATTCAAAATGAATATTTTTCCTCTTTTCATGCTAGCGCGGTGCAGTAGGAAGGTATCGTCTGGAGGTTGTCCAGACATCTCGATGAATCCATCTCAACGATCATTGAGTGGGCTAGCGCGGTGCAGTAATAAGTTAACGCTTACGCGGTAGCATCCCGAGCGCCTGGCTGAATTAAATCCTCAGGCTAGCATGGGCCTTAGGACTAACGCGGCGTAGTAGCAACCCGAGTGTCATGTATATTCAATTCAGGCTACCGCCCAGTGGAAACTACTTCCTCTTGGTGATAGGTGCCAGAGGAGAGCTTGATTGCTTGGCTTGGACCTATGAACCTGCACACTCTACTAAATACAAGATGTGATCAAATACAACATGGGAAATGATATTATCAAACTGAGATATGTGAACCGACGGCTCCAACAAACCCCTCCTTTTGATAATATCAAATCACGTTCATGAGATATAATCAATGAAATACATGATATTGTGTATACAAAAGAGATAATCTTTAAAGCTCAGGTTTCAGGTTATATATAACTCCCCCTACACAAGCGCTCCACCTATATGCGTCATCTACGCTTTCCCCCCATCTCCGTGCACAAGCTCCCCCTATGTGACAGTTTCCCTAACTTCCCTAACTCATGACTCTTGAACATTCTAATCTCCCCCTTTGATATTATCGAAAGGGGGGATGGCTAGACCAAAAGTAAACATACGCATGCATGGGAGAAAATAAATGCAGTATATAATGAGCATGATACAGAAAGAAAACAATACATGTTATAGAAAGTGAATCGAGAGGCGAAAAATAATAGGGGTGACCAAACATAAATCAAAGAATATAAAATTGAGAGGCCAGACTAATAAGCGGAGTACACAGTAACAGTTCAAATAAGTTTGCAGAGTTAAAAAGATTGGACAGCACAGGTTAAACTAAGCATACAATGATTTAGAGTACAATGCAAAGAGGGTTATAGAATTAATACAGAGAAACATTATACATGTCAAGACGAGAAATCATGTACTAGTACTTACGTATTATAGACATAGAATGTCGTGCATGTCCAGTTCTTATGCATAGAAGCATTAGATAGAGCAATGACATGTGTATGTGTAGCATCAGAAGATAAACATCAAGTAGAGTTAACATTCATTACATGTTTTATTTCAGTAATACAATATGCTATCACGAGAGGAATAGAGTGAAAAATCACGTCACATTTCTATCTACATCATACCAAGACAAGAACTAGGGGCACTAAGCTTAAGGTTTTAGTCTTTGCACAAGATCGAAATTATTCTTTGGACCAAGGTTCTCATCCTCTCAATGCTCATAAAGACTAATCAGGAGGAGTGAGTAGTTCTTGGGGGGTATCCTTGACACAAGGTTTGATAGCATGTAGTTTTTTCATATATAAGCTTTGTACTATCAATTTTATAGTTTTGATTTCAAGGACCCCGAATCACTTGAAATCTACCCACATAGATAGATACACACTTTAACTTGTATACACAAGACTTGACCACTACTATTTTTGCCCAAAGTTCTAACCTTTACATAAACGCATATATGTCATGACATTGATTATTCAAGTTATTTATAACCTGTCAGACACAATATCACGAGTGATAGCAAGTAAGAATATAATTTCTACGAGTGTGCTCAGTCTAAGGATGTGTGAACAATGTAAAGTCATTCAGCTACCTAAATTCTCACGCATATCTAGATGCATATTCAACAAACATTAACATGTCTCGTCTCACTCAGTGGCTAAGTACTTATAGATTAGACACATCATGACATAAGTAAACAATGTTCATATGGATTAACACTCCTAAATCAAACATTGTACAAAATCGTTATGATTTATGTTCTAGCCATGTGTGTCCTAAGAGTTATCAATCCATATTTTTTTTATTTGGGGTTTTATATATTTTTTGTATTTTTCTGATTTAACAAAAAATAAACAAAGAGAACACCAAAAACAAGAATAAAGATATTTTTTGGATTTTTCATATATTTTTTTTATTTTTGTTTGAAAAACAACTAATGAAAAAACAAAAAAGCGGAAGGAACAAACACAGAACTCAAAACAAACAAAAACAAAACGCCCCTATGACACTTGGTGATGCAGCATGACTAGATAGAGAGATCCAAAATGCCCAGCTCGAGTCGAAGTAATGAGAAACGAGCATCTGTGAGGGGTTTTGTGAAGATATCAGCTAGTTGGTCGTCGGTTCCAAGGAAGCTTACTCTCAGATTCTCTTTCTTAATGTGATCCCGAATGAAATAATGAATGCTAGAAATTGGCGGTTTGTCTCTCTAGTTGGGCAGCTTGCAGCTCTGGCGGTTTGGCAGTTAGTCCAGGCAGCTTGTTCAGACGTTTGGTTGTCTGGCGGGTTGGTGAAACGGTCTGGCAGTGATCCTCTGATGCAGTTGAAAGAATTGGTTTCAAGATGTCCTAAACACCTAGAGGGGGGTGAATAGGTTCAATTTTTTTTCTAACTTAGGCAGACAAATCTATCTAGTTTAGAAATTTATTAAGCAGATATCACAGCACAACATTCACATACACACAACATTCCACATATTGCACACCAGATTTATAGTGGTTCCCCAAATGATGGGTGCATCCACTTCCCCCTTTGCCTATCTAGCAGTGTACTAGATTCGGCTCAACTTCCTTATTTCTTCTCAGATCCGCAGATCTTACAGCTCAGAACCAAGAATGGTTCCTACAACTCAGAGTGAATCCACACTCCTACAACTCGGGCACAAGCCATACCTCAGCCTCTTTCATAGGCCTACAACTTAGAGTGAAACCCCACTCCTACAACTCAGGCAAAAGCCCTACCTCAGCCTCTTTCACAGGCCTACAACTCAGGGAACAGATTCCCCTACCTCAGGCAATCAGCCCTACCTTAGCCTTTATAATTTAGGCTTACAACTCAGGGAAATAAATCTCCTACACTCAGATCTATTACAGATCCTACAAAAGTTATTAATAAAAAGATAATAATATCTTCAACCAGATGGAGAGAGAATTGGTTGAAGGCTTCTTGATTAGTTCTTGATAGAACTGATTACTTAAGCATCAACCTGTCTTAGCTTCTTCAAAGCTTCTTGAATCTGAATAAAGTAAGGTTGATCTTCTTGGTGTTGGAGTTGATCTTCAATCAGCTTCCTTCTTATTCAGAAATTAATCTGAATTCTTCTTCAGAATTGATCTGAATTCTTCTGGCAGACTGTTCAGGATCTACCTTCACTGGATGAGGACTTTTCTCCTTCTTGTTTTTCTCTCTCTACAATCTGTTGACTATTTCTTCTTTCTCCTCTTTTGGATTCTCAATCCTTCAGAGATTATTCTTTATTCACTAAATGTGTTCACGATCACTTCTTCACAATTAATAATCATTGACTATACCAATTGTTTAGATAGCATATCTATATATAGGCTTCATCCATGGTTACCGACTGTTCCGGTTCCAAACGGTCTTCTGACACCTCTGAAAGATGTGACAACAATGTTAGTAATGACAGCTGTCAAGTCTCCAGTTGTATTACTTCAACCTTCATTGGACTTTGACTCAGCAGCAGAGAATGTCGAGTGAATACTTCACATGTGTCGACACACATAGTCCATGTGTCGACACAAGTCTTGATGATGTTGACACAGCTTCACTTTTACTTCTCGACACAGCTTCTATGGAATGTGTCGACACAAGTCCTGTGTGTCGACACAATCACTCCTTGTCTTGACAAAGTTGGTGTCGACAGAATTCTAGTGTGTGTCGATAAAAGTTCTGTGTGTCGACACAGTCGTTGTCGACAGAATTCTGGAATGTGTCGACAGCTTCTCTGTGTGTCAACACAAATTCTGGGTGTCCACACAATCTGGCCCTTGGTGTTGACACAGCGTTGTCGATAGATTTTCTGTGTGTCGACACAAATTCTGGGTGTCGACACAATCTGGCCCTTGGTGTCGACACAGCCATTCCCAAGTGTCAATACTTGTACTTAGAAAAATTTTCTTCCATTTACTTAACCTACACATGATAACTCAACACAACATCAAATACAACTTGATGCATATCATTGAGTTAGGTGAGGCTTCTCCAAATCTGTTACACATTTTCTAATGTACCCAACAATCTCTCCATATTTGGAGAAGTCATAACCCTTAGTCAATGATATACATCACTTATAATAAAATAAACAATATGATGTATAAAAGCATTCAATGACAGGGTAACATATAAATAAAACAAGTAAATTATATCATCACAGAATATGATACAAACATAATAAGCATGAATCATTGTTTTGTTTAAACTTCAAAAAAGTTTGTTAACAACAGATTACATAGATTTTAAAACTGAAGATTACAATGTTCTAAAATCTAGTCAATCTATCCTAAGACTGATCAGGCTCCTTGATCACTATGCCTTTGCCAGAATGGATCCTTGCTTGTACTGGAGCTTCAGTATCTTCAGCTGGTTTCTTGCCTTTGAGATCCTTCTTCTTAAGTTCTTCAGCCTTAAATTTTTGCCTTTCAAAATAGTGATAAGGCTTGGGAAAGTATTTACTGGGCAAAAACAGCTATAGCAGGTATTTTCCCAGCCTTGTGATCCCTTCTGAACAGATGTATAGCATCTTGTCTTTGCAGATATTTGCTCCACTCAAGTTCAGAATACCATTTCCCTCTATCATGCATTTTGTCTTTGACAGCTTGCCAGGCAGTGAGTATTATATTTCTGGAGGTGGGACTCCATTTTTCAAAATAAGGCTTTAGTTCAGCCTGCTCTCTAAACCTTTTCTTTGAGAGTTGAGCTTCTTACTCTTTATTCAATGTTGCCTCTGACATTTCCACTTTCTTAATTATAACATTCTTAGTAGCCTCTGGATGGTTGTACATCTGGCGAACCAATTGTTGAATTCCCTCTTAGAAGGGGGGTATATGATTTGAGCTACCTCCTGCTGACCCCCTTCAATTCCTGCAGCTTGAATGTCTTACTCAGTTGTATTATCATCATCACACAAGGGAGGATATCCCAGAGTTTCTCTAATAGTATTTGTTATCCATTTAGCATGCTCTGAGCTAGCATTGACTAACACCCTCTCCCCCTTTATGACTTCTCTTTCAACATTATCTCTTAAGTCATCTTTCTGAAATCTTACTTGTTCAGCCAGATAATTGGTGCCTTCCTTATAAAAAGATCTGAATTTTTGTAGCTGATCAGAGAGGAGTTTTTGTGAGGCTTGTATAGCTGTTTGAACATCATCCAATTGTTCTTGTAGTTGTTGATCAAACTCAGGCTTCTCTTTAGCCCTTTCCTCAGTTAATGTAGTTGCAGTATTCTTTAACTCGGTAACAATCACATTATGTGATTCAGTAAGATTATCATTCATCCTGAGCTGATTTTCCAGAACATATCCTTGCTTAACTACTATGTCATCAATTTGAGTCCTGGCCTCTTGTTGCTGCTTGGCCAGATAAACTACAGCATTACCTCCTTTATGGAAGCAATCTGTCATCTCCTTCTTATACTGATTGACTTCAAATCTTATTGATTTAATGTCTTGAGCCAAGGTGAACTGGAGTTCCTTATGTCTTTCATCCACATATTTTTCAAGAGCTTGTCTTTGCTCATCCATTTTAACTTACAGAGCAACCAACAGTGAACTGAAGTCAACTGCTGGAGCTGGGGGTTGTGAGGCAGTCTGTAAAGCTTTCTTATAGCTTGAGCTTTTCTCCTGTAAACCATCAGTTTTCTCTTCTTTTCTCTGAGTGCTTCTCCATCATCAGATTCAGAAGAACTTTCAAGGTTCACTGTGCCCTTTGGACTAGAGGGCAGATCCTTATCAGTCCTTAGTAACTCCCTCTCAATCCCTGGCTCCTCCCCCTCAGTCCTTGGCACCTCTTCCTCAGTCCTTACTTCTTGTAAGTCAGGGAACAATTCCTCAAGAGTGAATTCCTGTTGCAGTTGAACTGGAGGAACATCTGTATCTTGTACAGTTAATGGAGCATCATCTAATGCAGATGTATCATGCATTGTTATATCCTGTGCAGGGATGTTGTCATGGTGTGTCTGTTCAATATCAGTTAGAAGCACAGTTAGTGTATCTGCCTCAGTATCTAGTGTAGTTTGATTAATATCAACTATTACCTCAAGAATAGTTTGAGTGGTTGTTTCACTCTCTAATGCAGCTTGCTCTTTCTAATGAGCAACTTTTGGAGGCAATGCCTCTTATTGAGCTAGAGAAAGCCCATTTGCTCCCCCTAAATGAAGCACATCCTGAACTTGATACAGTTGGATGGTGCTTTCTGGAATATGCTCCCCCTACATCTGACTATCATCTACATTCTTAGGGGCAGATGATTTCCTTGCAGATTCTTGTTGTTCTTTATCTGAACTGAAGATCACTTGTTCTTCTGAATCACTAGAAGATTCAGGTTTCCTGGGGGTTGTATTTTTCTTTTTCAGTTGTGGTTGTTTCTGTGGTGTAGAACCATCCTTTGTCAGAACTCTTTCCCACATGGATAGTATTTTCATATACATCCTTCTCATGTGGTTTATCCTAGATACTGTTGTGTGATTCATCACTGCAGGAATATTCTTTGTCAGATACAGACTCAGTACTCTTCCTAGATTAGATTTCTTCAAACTTTCCTTGATCTTGTCAAAGATCACAGCATACCAGTTAGTTTTTACTATGAAAATAATTCTGGTCATTAAGCTGAATATATAGGCTGAGATCCTATCATGTCCTCCTGATTTATAGAGAATTACTTTTCCCATAATCTCTGAAAGAAACTTTCCTTGGGAGTTCATCCCCTTCCTCTACATTGATGATTCAATCTTAGTGGTGGGATCAAGTCCACACCATTGAAGAGCTTCTTTTGTCATTGAAGATGTGACTTCATCATCTTCCTGAGTCCTGGGCAACTATAGTGTCTTCCTCAGACGCTTCTGGGTAAGTTTCACCTTGCTTCCTTGAATTGATGACCTAATCTTCAATCCAGTTGAATTTAGGGATGTTGTTGTATAGAATTCAAGAACCTTCGTCTTCCAGATCTTGGTAGGTTCTGAAACTAGATATTTCAAACCACTTTTTTGATTAGGGTTATCACATCTCTGATCTCAATCGCAGCACTCTCAAAAGCATTGTGAACTAATTCATAGCCTTCGTTTATGTTGTTCTCCAATTTTGGCGCATTTGGTGATGAGAAATTTGAGGAGAAGAGAGATGAAGGTTTGTCGACTCAAAGATTTGGTCTCAAAAATGTTGAGAGCGTAGTCGACAAATGTGTTCTGTGACCTATTTATATGTTTGTCAACACAGAAGGTCAAAAGGCGGGGTAATAAATACTTAATGTGTCGACACTGTAGAGATTGTGTCGACACAGACTTCTAATGTCTTGACAGAGTCAGACAACACTATGTGTCGACACAGTTCGCGATGTGTCGACACAGACTTCTTAACAGTCGACTCTAATATCTGCGTGTTGACACAGACGACTGTATGTGTCGACACTACTATCTAAATGATAGAACTTCTATGTGTCGACACCAAACACTGAGTGTCGACACCACTATCTCACCACTATTTGGTTATGTCGACACAACTTTCCTTATGTGTCAACACAAACTACTATATGTCGACACAGATTTTCTTTTGTGTCGACATCAACTATTATATGTCGACACAGATTTCCTTTTGTGTCTACATTGAATTACTTAGTCAGATTTACTAAGTTACTCTAGGTTTAACATGCCTAATTCAATTTTAAAATAATTGAATTTAGTTTCATCTAGTAGTTTAGTAAACATGTCAGCAATTTTATTATTTGTGGTGACAAATTCCAAACAAATATCTTCTTTTTCAACATGCTCTCTAATGAAGTGAAATCTAATTTCTATATGCTTTGTTCTACTATGTGATAGAGGATTTTTAGCAATATAAATAGCACTTGTAAAATCACAAAATAGTGGAGTTCTACTTACCTTGAAACCATAGTCTTCAAGTTGATGTTGAATCCATAAAAGCTGAGCACAGCAGCTTCCTGCAGCAACATATTCAGACTCAGCAGTGGAAATTGCCACACTTGTCTGCTTCTTACTGCTCTATGACACCAATCTACCACCTAGAAACTGACATGTTTTAGTGGTGCTCTTTCTATCTTCTTTGCAAGCTGCAAAATCTGCATCTGAAAAACTAGTCAGTAGAAAGTCTCTATTTTTAGGGTATCAAAGACCAAGATTAGGTGTGCCCTTAAGATATCTCAAAAAATTTTTAACTATAGTATAATGAGATTCTTTAGGGCTTGCTTGGTACCTTGCACAGACACATGTAGCATACATAATGTCTAGTCAATTTTCCCCCTTGAAAATTTATTCTCAATGAGGAAGGTAGACAATGTTTCATACCAAGCCCTAGGGGCTTGTTTTAAACCATATAAGGCTTTCTTAAGCCTATAAACATAATCAGGATAAAGTGGATCAACAAAATCTGAGGGCTACTCAACATAGACTTCTTTTTTCAAATTACCATTTAGGAATGCTGACTTGACATCCATTTGGTATACTTTGAACCCTTGGAAAGCAGCAAAGACAAGGAATAGTCTTATTGCTTCCAACCTTGCCACTGGATCAAATGTCTGATCAAAGTCTATGGCCTCTTCCTGTCTATAACCTTTGCCAACCAGTCTTGCTTTGTTCTTCACTATGATGTCATTTTCATCTAGTTTGTTCCTGTAGATCCACTTAGTCTCAATAATATTATGATCCTTTGGTTTTGGAACCAGCTCCCATACTTTACATCTTCTGAATTGATTCAGCTCCTCCTGCATTGCATCAGTCCAGTTGGAGTCTTGTATGGCTTCTTCAAATCTCTTTGGTTCCACCTGTGATAGGAAACTTGAGCAAAGCACTGTGTTCATGTGTTTGCTTCTGGTTTGCACACCATGTCTTGGATCACCAATAATTTGGTGTGTTGGATGATCCTTTAGATTCCTTATTGCTGGAGGCATTCTATCAGCAATTTGAACTTCTTCAATTTCTCCACCATGTTGAACTTAATTGTCTTCAATGTCAGCTTATGGACCTTGTACTCCCCTGGACAGCAACCATCATTTTCCTCATCCTGCCTTGCAGTTTGGTCTTCATTAATGGTCAGCATGTCCAACTTTTCTTTTAAACTTGTTGAGCTACAATAATTGCTAGACAACTCACAATTAATTAGCTCAGATTCATCAAACACTACATGAACAGATTCTTCTACAACTTGTGTAGTCAAGTTGTAGACCTTATATGCCTTAATGTTATTGCTGTACCCAACAAATATCCCATCTTTGGATTTGACAGCAAAATTAGTTAGGTGAGACTTGCCAGTGTTAAGCACATAACACCTGCTACCAAAGATCCTAAAGTAGTATATGTTTGGTTTTCTACCCTTCATAATCTCATAGGGTGTTTTTTTGTGGCTCTTAGTTATGAATGCTCTATTGAGAACATGACAAGCAGTATTTACTGCCTCAGCCCAGAAATATTCTGGGAGAGAAGTGTCACTTAGTAGAGTTCTACCAGCCTCAATAAGAGTCATATTCTTTCTTTCAGCAATTCCATTTTGCTGAGGTGTTCTAGGTGAGGAGAATTCCTGATGAATCCCTAGTTCTTCACAAAACCTTGTCATACATTCAGACTGAAATTCAGTTCCATAGTCACTTCTGATTTTGACCACTGAATTGTTGAGTTCATTCTGAATTTGTTTAATAAAGTTATGAAAGACAGTAGGGGTTTCAGATTTCTGCCTCAAAAAGAAAACCCATGTAAATCTAGAATAGTCATTTACTACCACAAAAGTATAGACTTTCCTACCTAGACTATGAACTGGCATAGGACCAAATAGATCCATATGCAAGAGGTACAAACACTTCACAGAGTCTTTAGTATCAAGACTATGAAAAGAGGCTTTGGTCTACTTGCCTTTTTGACAAGCTGAACATATACCCTCTTTTATGCACTTAAACTGAGGACCATTCCTCACTAACTCTAAACTATAGAGTTGGCATATAGTCTTATAGTTCAGATGAGCTAGCCTCTTGTGTCATTGGATACACTGAGATGCTTTCTCATCTGCAACTAAACATAAAGGAGAGTTCATGTTTCATAGTCAAAATTTAAACAATAAATATTCCCTTTTCTATAACCAGACAAGATCACCTTCTGATCACTTGTCCTTTTAATCTGACGCCCATTCTTAATAAATGAAGTGTCATACCCAAGATCACTCAGTTGACTTATGCTTATCAAGTTATGTTTCAAACCTTTTGCATAAGCCACTTGAGTGATTGTTATAGAACTAGTAGAAATGTTACCAAACCCTTTTATGACCCCTTTTTCTGATCCACCAAAGATCACTTTGGGTCCACTCTCTATGGGAGTATAATCCTTTAACATTCTTCTTGTTCCAGTCATGTGCCTGGAACATCCACTGTCCAAGTGCCATATAGGGGTATGACAACTTAGACCCACCTGCAGCAAATAAAATTAATTTACCTTAGAACCCTAATGTTTATTGGGTTCTAGGTTCAAGTTAGATTGAAACTTGATATTCTTACCAGCAGCCTTCCTCACAGGTAAGCTGGCATTCTTCCTGACACTGGTGTTGTGACAGCAATTCTTGGCATAATGCCCTATCTTACCACAACACCAGCACTCATATCTATTATACCTCTTTTTAGGTACAGTTTTAACAGCATTGCTGACAGCTGTTCTTAACACTGTTGGTACAGTGGTCCTTTGCTTGAGTGCTGTAGCTACACCCTTGTCATTCAGAATATCAGGCTTACCATAACCATGTATGATATCATGATCATATCTATTAGTTGGTTGCCACACTTTTCTGAAGGAAATGGGGGGGGGGGGGGGGTTGAAAGCTAGTGGATGTACTGGGGCTTTGCCTTTTCTTTTGGAATTAGCAGCCCTTGCATTTCCCTTAAAGCCCAATCCTGTCTTACCCTTTTTGGGAATAAAGTCATCAATTAAGGGTAAGACTGATTTTGGCTTAGAGAATTTAGCCACCAGATCCTTTTCCCTCGGAAGTTTGACTTCCGGACTTTTGATTTGAACATTCTTGAATGTAATAGTACACATCTGAATAACATTTATGTTTTTCAGTTTGGCTACTTCATTCATCTTTAGATCCAACATTTTTCCTGAATCTAATGCAGCCGGCTTAAGAGTAGCAATTTCCTTGGTCTGTGCTTTGTTAAGGATTCTGCTTTTCTTAAGTGTTTGCAGCAGATCACCATATTAATAAATAAGTTAATGAACATCCCCTTCAGATTCAGATTTATCCACATCTCTTGATGCAGGTGCTTCTGATTCTGATCCAGTATAGTAATCAGAAACTATTGAAGAATTGTTTACCTTACTAGGACCAGGGTGATCCTGATACTGATCTTCTTCTGTCAAGGCCATCAGCCCTTTACAACAATGTTCTTTAATCCCATTTACTAAGTCCAGCAATTTCAAGAACTTAGCCTCTTCTGTATCCTCTTCAGTTGCCAACAGTCCTATGTATGCTTCAGCTTCAGCTTCAGCCTCAGAAACTGATGATGAAGAATCTGACCAGCTTTTTTGCTTCTTTGCAACAAAGGATTTCTACTTCTTGCCCTTTTTTTAGTTTCTTATTGTCATTAGATTCTTTCCTTTTATCAGGACAATCAGCTACCACATGTACAGGCCTGTTGCAACAATAACAAACAATCTTAGTTGAAGATAATTTACTAGGTTTAGAGTCATACCTGTCCTTCCTAGAGGATTTCTTTTTTTGATAGTAATCATCCTTGGATTATGAGGAGGATGGCTTGAATCTCCACTATTTCTTCTTCAAGAACCTTTGAAATTATCTTGAGAAAGCAGCTAAGTCTTCATCAAAATTTGGACTATCTGATGTGTGACTGTCAGAACTTTCTGAAACTACTTTTGCAGCTTTCCTAGGAGGAGATGGAGACATGCTCTTGTCCTTTCTTATGTCTTCAGTCTTGAAATCCACTGACTTATCTCTATAATCAACTTTATTACTTTTCTCCTCCTCCTTTATGGCCATCAGCTGCATCTCATATTGTTGAAACCAGAATTCGGTCTCCTGTGGAGTTCGACCCTTGGGGAAGGGGTGGTCTCGTGCCTACTTCGCTCCTACAAGAAAAACAACAAAGAAGGCAAGGAGAAACAGACCCAAGGGCTCGGCAGGGAGGTCCCACCACAAACCCGGAAGATCTCAGAGCGCTTCCCCTCCTTAGCCAGAAGCCGAGCTAAGGTACCCTCAGAAAGTACTTGAAGATTGGGGCAGGAGAGCACAGGGAAGAACCAGCCTTCTGGGGTACCCTTTGGGTCCTATTTATAGCTTTTGAAATCGGGACTGCCAATAACCAAAAGAACTGACCTGAAATTACCAGAAAACCCTTGGTTGGGTCTGCCAACAGCTAAACTCCACTGTTTTGAAGGGCTATGGGCAGACCAGTGGGGGCAAAACAGCAAAAAGTACCTCATACATCCAGGCGAGCTAGGGAGCTTTGGCCACCTCGGCATGTTCTGCTTGCCTACTGCTGCCGAGCTCCACTACGAGGATGCGAGTTGTGTCTCGCTCGGCATATGCCGAACTCGGGGTCGTCGATCGTCGATCTCTGGTCGACGGATGCCGAGCTCGGGCTCGCCCCCTTTACTGCCGAGCTTGCCTATTGTCCTCAGCCCGATTTGCCTAGACCCTAGTGACCTTGCTCGCCGGACACGGGGTTGTACACAATCCCCGCTCTTTTTTAGCTTGTCGAAGCTCGGAAAGAAACATCCAACCCCAAGTGTGCGGCGAGCACTGGTTGGCTAGTTGGAGGGAATCTTTTGGTGGGGGCCACCTGCGGCTATATATATGTGCACCTGCCCACCTGCCTGACTCTTTCCATTCCCTCTGCTGCCTTGCCAAGATGCCTCTTCCTAAGGAGATCCAAGAGCGCATAGACCGAGCCCGCCAGGCCTCCACGGCTCGCGTTGCCGCTCTGACGGCGGTCCCTTCGAATGCTACCCAAACCGACTCTGCCGAGGCCAGCTCCAAGAGGTCAAAGCCATTCCCTGAGGCGGCTGAGCCTATTTTCAACGACTTGAGGGCCACCCTGGCTTGCGAGACCGGCTCTTCCACCCGAACTATCTTGGAGAAGGATAGAGAGGTTGTCGTGGTTGGCGATGACCTGGACGGTCAACCATATGGCGAGGGCGTCACGCCGCGAGACCCCACACCGCGAGGCGAGACCATGCTCGCCACCTCGCGATTCTCGGCACCGAACAGCCATCCCCAAGATCCATCGCTTCTCTTTGGGATCCTGTTTGTGAGCTCGCAGAGGCCAAATTCGCCAGCGGGCTCCCCCCCCCCTCCTCGCCAAATTGACGCGGCCGCGGGAGAAGGTCTGGGGACCATTCCCACCCCGGGATTCGAGCTCATCTTGCCGGGGGCTTGCGGCCCAGGTCGCGGGAAGGATCTGAGGTTCATCCCTCCCCGCACCTCCCTCGATCTGCCGAGCTCGTCTGGTCAGTCTTGCCTGACTTCTCGCTTCATGAGTTTTTTTTCTGCCTCTTTTTGCTAATACCTGTCTTCACAGCTCTTCCCAGTCAATCGGCTGCCGAGGAATCCTCGCGGGCAGCCCACTATTCTCCCCTCCTTGCTCCCAAGTCTATGGCCATGGCCTCTTCTTGATCGGGGAGCCGGGGCCTCTGGCCCTACATCCATCCTGGGGGGTGGAACTGATCTTGCCTCCCCTGGTAGTGATCCCTTCCGTAATACCCTCTCTGTGGCCCCTGCCCCTGCCACTCGGGTCTCCATCCTAGCCATCGGTCGGGCTCTTGACGCCCCCACCTCGGCTGCTGCTGCCCCTGGAGCTGCCTCTGCTCCCTCTGCCTGGGTCTCCTCTCCTCTCCTCCTGTCCTCTTCCTCCCTTCGACTCCTTTTCCTCCTCAGTTGCCCACCTGGACAACTTCCTTGCAAATTATGGGTTCGACGCCTCCCCGTCGACTTCTCTTGCCACCCTCTCCATCAACTCCTCGTAGGAGAGGGGGGAACTCTATTCAGCTCCATTCGGAAGAAACCCTGTTGCAGGCCCAGGGTAAAAGCCATCATAAGACTATGGCCCGACATCTCCTAGACTTGAGTAACTTCCTCCTGGAATCGGTCCACATAGCTCCCCAACGTCTCGTTCACCCCCTGCTTTATGTGGAACAAGGACTCGGACTCCTTCTTCCTCCTCTTCGAGGTGGTGAATCTCAGCATAAACTCTCGGCGCAGGTCCTCGAAGCAGTAGATGGAGCTGGCCGGGAGCTGGTGGAACCACTCCCTTGCCTTCTCCCGGAGGGTGATAGCGAAGAGTCAGCATTTGAATCCGTCCGACATCTGATGGATGGAGACCACATCCTCGAACCATTGGACATGCTGGACCGGGTCTCCCTTCCCGGTATAGTAAGACATCTCGGGTTCCCTGAACCCATCTGGGACTGGAGCTGAGGAGACCAGCTCGCTGAAAGGACTGCCTCCCCCCTCTGGGCGAGCTGGCGAGTCTCGCGAGCCCAGCTCGCCGAACCGGCCTCGGCCTGCCAAGCCCTGCGAAGAGCTCGCGCCCTGGGAGCTCGCACCCCCGGCCTTCCTCGGCCACTTCCTTCCCAGCTCGCCGGCCGGGAGCGTCCTCGCCCAAAGAGGGGGCGGCCGCGATCTGGGCTGCCGGAGTCGAGCACTCGGCCCGCGCGCCTAGTGCGAATTTGACGAGGCCCAGCACCTCGTTCCTGAAGTCTTCCAACAGCCCCACCGTTGCGAGAGGCGGGGGAGGGCAGCGAGTTCTACCTGTCAGATCCTTGTCCTCCTGTCATTGAGCTTTCCGAAGCTTTTCTGTGCTGACCACTATCCACGCTCACCGCACCAAAATGTTGAAACCGGAATCTGGTCTCCTGTGGAGTTCGACCCTTGGGGAAGGGGTGGTCTCGTGCCTACTTCGCTCCTGTAAGAAAAACAACAAAGAAGGCAAGGAGAAACAGACCCAAGGGCTCGGCAGGGAGGTCCCACCACAAACCCGGAAGATCTCAGAGCGCTTCCCCTCCTTAGCCAGAAGTCGAGCTAAGGTACCCTCAGAAAGAACTTGAAGATTGGGGTAGGAGAGCACAGGGAAGAACCTTCCTTCTGGGGTACCCCTTGGGTCCTATTTATAGCTTTTGAAATTCGGACTGCCAATAACCAAAAGAACTAACCTGAAATTACCAGAAAACCCTTGGTTGGGTCTGCCAACATCTAAACTCCGCTGTTTTGAAGGGATATGGGCAGACCAGTGGGGGCAAAACAGCAAAAAGTACCTCATAGATCCAGGCGAGCTGGGGAGCTTTGGCCACCTCGGCATGTTTTGCTCGCCTACTGCTGCCGAGCTCCACTGCGAGGACGCGAGTTGTGTCTCGCTCGGCATATACCGAACTCGGGGTCGCCGATCGTCGATCTCTGGTCGACGGATGCCGAGCTCAGGCTCGCCCCCTTTACTGCCGAGCTCACCTATTGTTCTCAGCCCGATTTGCCTAGACCCTGGTGACCTTGCTCGCCGGACACGGGGTTGTACACATATGACAACAGTTTGCCAAATAATGTAGGAGGTAAGATTTCTGCTAGTCTTGCCACTTCCCTAATGACACATATCTTGGTGTCCCAGTCCTTAGTTAATGATCTCAAAAACTTATCATTTAACTCATATGTACAGAATACTCTTCCATATGACATCAATTCATTAACTATTCTGAAGAACTTCTTATAACATTCAGTTATATTGTATGTTTTAGATTGTCTAAAACTTTATACTCCTGATTCAGTATAGACTTTCTGTCTTCTCTCACTTCTTCTGATCCCTCCATGTAGACAATCAGGGTGTCCCACATTTATTTAGAGGACTTGCAGTGAATCAAATTTTGTAATGTTGAATCATCTATAGCACTGACTATTATATTATGTGCTATCTTATCCATAGTAGACAAGATGATCTTATCCTTTGTCATTTCAGAATACTCCGTTGGTGTCCTGAGATTTGCATCAAGAACTGAGACTTTCATTGGGATGAATGGCCCTTCTTTGACTGTCAAATAGATTCTTGGATCTGAAGCTTCCATAAACAGGCTAACTCTTTCTTTCCATATGCCAAAAATCTCTTTCATACATATAGGTAACTTCATGGAACCAAACTCCTTATGATTCTCAATGGAGCCCATTTTGCCTAATAGATTTCTGCCTTGGAGATCTACTCAGACTGTTAAGTCTATTCTTTAAGTAACTTCCCTCTGATACCACTTGAAAGAATTGGTTTCAAGATGTCCTAAACACCTAGAGTGGGGCGAATAGGTTCAATTCTTTTTCTAACTTAGGTAGACAAATCTATCTAATTTAGCAATTTATTCAGCAGATATCACAGCACAGCATTCACATACACATAACATTCCACTGATTGCACACCAGATTTATAGTGGTTTCCCAAATGATGGGTACATCCACTTCCCCCTTCGCCTATCTAGCAGTGTACTAGATTCGGCCCAACTTCCTTATTTCTTCTCAGATCCGCAGATCTTACAGCTCAGAACCAAGAATGGTTCCTACAACTCAGAGTGAATCCACACTCCTGCAACTCGAGCACAAGCCCTACCTCAGCCTCTTTCACAGGCCTACAACTCAGAGTGAAACCCCACTCCTACAACTCAGGCAAAAGCCCTACCTCAGCCTCTTTCACAGGCCTACAACTCAGGGAACAGATTCCCCTACCTCAGGCACTCAGCCCTACCTCAGCCTTTATAATTTAGGCTTACAACTCAGAGAAATAAATCTCCTACACTCAGATCTATTACAGATCCTACAAAATTTATTGATAAAAAGATAATAATATCTTCAACCAGATGGAGAGAGAATTGGTTGAAGGCTTCTTGATCAGTTCTTGATAGAACTGATTACTTAAGGATCAACCTGTCTTAGCTTCTTCAAAGCTTCTTGAATCTGAACAAAGTAAGGTTGATCTTCTTGGTGTTGGAGTTGATCTTCAATCAGCTTCCTGCTTATTCAGAAATTAATCTGAATTCTTCTTCAGAATTGATCTGAATTCTTCTGGCAGACTATTCAGGATTTGCCTTCACTGGATGAGGATTTCTCTCCTTCATGTTTTTCTCTCTCTACAATTTTTTGACTGTTTCTTCTTTCTCTTCTTCTGGATTCTCAATCCTTCAGAGAATATTCTTTATTCACTGATCGTGTTCACGATCACTTTTTCACAATTGATAATCATTGACTATACCAATTGTTGAGAGAGCATATCTATATATAGGCTTCAACCATGGTTACCGGCTGTTATGGTTCCAAACGGTCTTCTGACACCTCTGACAGATGTGCAGCAATGTTAGTAATGACAGCTGTCAAGTCTCCAGTTGTATTACTTCAACCTTCATTGGACTTTGACTCAGCAGCAGAGAATGTTGAGTGAATACTTCATATGTGTCGACACACATAGTTCATGTGTCGATACAAGTCTTGATGATGTCGACACAGCTTCACTTTTACTTCTCGACATAGCTTCTGTGGAATATGTCGACACAAGTCCTGTGTGTCGACACAATCACTCCTTGTCTTGAAAAAGTTGGTGTCGACAGAATTCTGGTGTGTGTCGACACAGTCGTTGTCGACAGAATTCTGGAATGTGTCGACAGCTTCTCTGTGTGTCGACACAAATTCTGGGTGTCGACACAATCTGGCCCTTGGTGTCGACACAGCGTTGTCGACAGATTTTCTGTGTGTCGACACAAATTCTGGGTGTCGATACAATCTGGCCCTTGGTGTCGACACAGCCATTCCCAAGTGTCGACACTTATACTTAGAAAAGTTTTCTTCCATTTACTTAACCTGCACATGATAACTCAACACAACATCAAATACAACTTGAGGCATATCATTGAGTTAGGTGAGGATTCTCCAAATCTGGTACATATTTTCCAATGTACCCAACAACGGTCTAATGATAAGCGGCAACTGCGGCCTGGTGGTAACCCGAAGTTGCGGTCTGGTGGTTTTCCGCAGTAGCGTTCTGATGATTACCCGAAGATGCGGTCAGGTGGCAACCCGCAGCGACGGTCTGATGATTAGCCGCAACTGCGGCCTGGTGGCAACCCGCAGTTACGGTCTGGCGGCTTGCCCAGCGGTCTTCCCTATCGGACTGGCGACTTCCCTTGGTGTTGTTAGGAGCTTTGTTATTTTTTTGTATAGTGTACGGTTTGACATTATTAAACCGCACAAACCACACAGACTGTATTTAGTCCTACATCGTTTGTTATAATTCTCTCATCTCCCTCAGTTTCTATAAATAAGGGGGCATACCTATATAATAATTATCGTTTTGGAGCAATAAAATTTGTGATTTATTTTGCTCTTTGTCCATTTTTCACATGGTATCAGAGTGAACTGATCCTTTGCTTCAAGAAGATCGCGATTTGTTCCTTTAACTGCGCTGCCTATTCCACCGGCTTCGTCTTGCTTCTTCCTGTTTGTCCGGTTTCTTTCCCTTCCCTTCACTCTCTTGCTTCTCGCTCTGCTTGCGACTTGCTACCTACCGGGCTTTTCTGTTCGTCCGACTTTCTTTGCTAACCTCACTTCTTTTGCGAGTTTCACCTTTTTGGTCGTGGCTTCCTGGCTGCTAGTGTGTTGTCACCTCGATTGGGCGGGCTCGTGCTCTTCTCTTTCTTCTTATTCACGCGGTTTGTTGTGCGGCTTCTTTTGCTCTTGCCGCCTTTATTTGTCGCTCTTTGTTGCGACTTGTTCTGTTCACGCGACTTCTTCGCTGTTTTCTCTTTCATCTCTTCTTTCTTCCCGCTTGTTATCTTCTTGCGGCTTGTTTCTTCTTTATTGCGAGTACCGTATTTTGGTCGTGGTGTGTTCCTTGTCGCTGGTGTGTTAACTCCGTGATCGTGCGGTCTCCTCTTCTCCTTTCTTTTCTCTCTGCATTTTGGCCCCGGCCTCTTCTCTAGTTGCTGGTGTGTTGACACCGTGACTGTGTGGTTTCTCCTTTTTCTGCGACCTTTCCTCAGGTCGGTTTATTTTTGCACCTTCTTTGTCAACTTGTTCTTGTGCAGCTTGTTTCTAACAGAGTGGTTAGTCTTTCTACTTTTCGGTTTCTTCTTGTGGATGGCTGATGGCGACGTTGCAGATGCGTCCGTTGATCCCCGACATAGAGAGTTTGTGGATTGGGATGGTTGTTGCCACAAGCTCGAGGATGGGATTCTATCATGACGCCCTTCGCCAATGCCGCTACATGTTTTGCACGACGTCCGCCGCCGCCATTATATAAAAATGTATAATTACAAATTAAATAATTATAATTATATATTTTTAGCAATTTTATTTTTAAGCAATTTTATTTCAAGAGTTTATTTCATGTATTTTATTTCATGTATTATGATGGGTGCATATAACCATCATGAGTTGTTTAATTTTCAATGGTGGCGATTGTGTGGTGTAGGCTATATATAACCATGTTATGAAGGATTTTATTAAAGTTAAATTCCCTCCTCCTCCTCTCTACCTCTTGGATTTCGGCCATTCCACCCCCTCCTCTATTCTCTCTTGGCCGCCGGCCACCCTCTCCCTTTCTTCTCAATCTCGGCCACCTCTTTTCTCCCTTCTCCTCCTCCTCAAGGTCTCCGCCACCACCCCCACCCTCTCCAAAACTAAACCTGGCCACTCCTTTCCCCACCATACCCGAGCAACCCCTCTCTCTCGTTTCTCTAAAACCGCGGGCCAACCACCCCTATTCCCTCCCTCCAAATCTATCGACCAAGCCCCACTCCTCCTTCTCTCCCTCCAAATAAACCGAGCAGCCCCACCCTCAACATCACCAGCCACCCATATCTCTCTCGTAGCTGCCATTCCTCCACCACCTTGGAATATTATTCCCACCACCTTTCGTCTCTCCTCTTTCCTTATATATATTGGCCTTTTCAAGATACTCCCTCTTTTAGGGTTTGGCAAAGGAAACAAACGGCGTGCGTCTTCATCATCCTGTGTGGATCCGTGGATGTGCGTGGAAATAGATTCAACCACCATCGTGTGTGCTTTCCGCCACTCATCTTGTGGACAGATCTTTCTTGTGATTTGGGTAACGATTTTCTAAGCCATCTCGTGTGTGTTTCTTCTAAATTATTTGTGAGATTTGGTGGAAATAGAATGCTAGTATTTTGTCCTGATTTATATTGAAATCATGCTTGATTAAAATCTAAATTTCAACCGTAAATTATCTGAACATTTTCATATCGATCGGATCGGGTAGATCTCGTGAACGCTAGAAGAAATCATGTTCACTACCCTTGATTTCTCCTCAAGTTCAAGTGATTTGGTCGACCTCATTTTTAATTAATTTGGGATTGATTTGGACTTGGTTTTAAATCACTATTTTAGACTGGATCCTCTCGTGTTGGTTTTGTGAATGTGTGCTGATAAATTTAATTTGACGTGCTAGTTGTCCGGATCGGGTAGGTCCTTTTCGCTTGAGCGAACATTGGTATATAGCCCTTGTTCAATCTCTAAAAGGGGTAGCGGCCCTTTGTGTTGTGCGTTTATATATTAGTTAATTTCATCGGTAGTGTAATTTTTAGAGAAATATTGCTAGCTGCGTATTTATTTTAAATACCGAACCTAAGAACACATAGTGTTTCATCTGCATAGTGGCCTCCTCTGATAGGTGGCTTATTGACTCCAGTGCCTTTTGTCACATGACTGGCAACTCTCATTTGTTTTCATCTTTGCTTGAACATAACAGGTCGTCTCCTATTGTTATTGCTGATGGGACTTCAGCTCCTATGCATGGTATTGGCACTGTGCGTCTCTCTTCGTCTTTGCTGCTCAAGGACACTCTATGTCCCTACTTTCCCATGTAATTTACTCCTTGTTCACGCTCTTTGCACTAGGCTAAATTGCATTGTTACTTTTACTGGTACCACTTGTTTTTTCTCTGATTTTGTCTCCAAGGCTATGATTACTACTGGTACTGCTAGTGGTGGCCTTTTTTATCTTGACCACGATGTTGCTCTTTCTGCTTCTTCCTCTATTCAGCTGTGACAAAGTCATCTTGGTCATCCTCCTTCTTGCCTTATTCATCAACTTTTTCCAGACCTTTCTTCGAAAGTTTTGCCTTTGAACTGTGAAACATGTGAGTTGGGTAAACATCATCGCTTTCTTTCCCAGCTCAAACGGGATGTTGTTCTTCACGTCCTTTTGAACTTGTTCACTCTAACATCTGGGGTCCTTCTCCTATTGCTACTATTGGTCGAGGAAGCTTATACTTTGTCACATTCATTGATGATTTCTCCAGATGCACTTGGTTGTATCTCTTGAAGGATCGTTCTGAACTGTTCTCTATATTCACTGCATTTTATAATGAGATCTTCACACAGTTTCGTGTGCCCATTCAAGTTATTCGTACTGATAATGCCAAGGAATATATCAGCCATCAATTCTCTGACTTTTGTGCGAGCAAGGTTTTGGTTCATCAAACAAGTTGTCCTTATACGTCACAACAGAATGGCGTTGTTGAACACAAGAATCATCATCTTCTGGATGTTGCTCGCAGTCTTTCTTTACAAATGAATGTCCCTCGGTCTTACTGGGGTCATGCGGTTCTTCTCTCTTGCTATCTTATTAATTGTATTCTCTCGTCTATTTTTCAGGGCAAGACTCTATTTTCTCTTTTATATCCAAAGGCCGAACCATTTCCTTTGCCACTTAAAACTTCTGGATGTATGGCATTTGTCCACGTCCCTTTTCATGGACGTGACAAACTTTCTCCCCGTTCAGTTAAATGCATATTCCTTGACTATTGTCCTACTCAGAAGGGGTATCTATGTACTGATCCTCTCCTGTGCAAACAGTACGTTTCCGCAGATGTTACCTTCTTTGAAGATACTCCATATTTTTCCCCTACTTCTTCTCTCGTGCCTGCTAATACTTCTTCTTCCCTACCTATTCTCCCAGCACCTCCGTCAGAACTGATTCTTTCCACATCTACTCATGTTGCTCCGTCTCTTTCTATGGAGCCCTATGTGCCTGTTCTGGATCCTCCTCTTTCTTCTAACGGAGAATTGCCTTCCTTGGTCAATGGTGATCTTGATCTTCTGATTGCTCTTCGGAAGGGTGTTCGCTCCTGCACCTAGCATCCTCTGCAAGTTGTGGTTTCTTATGCTCAACTTGCTCCTTCGTCTAGGATCTTTGCTCTGGCCCTCTCGACTAATAATGTTCCCGCTTCATATCAATATGCTCTTCTTATCCCCCATTGGAAGGCTATTATGGATGAAGAGATACGTACTCTTACTGATCAGTGTACTTGGACTCTTGTTCCTACACCTCCAGGTGCTGATGTTGTTGGATGTCGATGTGTCTTTGTCATAAAGTTTCTACCAGATGGATCAATTGATCGTTACAAGGCCCGACTTGTTGCCAAAGGTTTTACGCAGACTTATGGTGTGGATTTCTTTGATACTTTCTCTCCTGTGGCAAGGATAACTATGATTTGTGTGCTCTTTTCAATGGCCGTCAACCGAGACTGGGAAATGTCTCAGCTGGATGTGAAGAAAGCCTTTCTATATGGTGATTTACACAAAACTGTCCATATAGAGCAACCTCCTAGGTATGTTGCTCAGGGGAAGTCTCAGGTCTGTAAGCTGCGGAAGGCAATCTACGGTCTTAAGCAAAGTCCCAGGGCCTGTTTTGACAAGTTCAATGAGGTCATTTCGTTGGTTGGGTTTGCTAGATGTGATGCAGATCACTTGTTATTCATTCATAAGACATCAGCTAGTCTTGTTATCCTTGTTGTTTTTGTGGATGATATTCTTCTCACCGGGGATGATAGAGAAGGTGTGGAAATGACCAAGAAGCATCTCCTTAAGCATTTTGTTACTAAAGATATGGGGTCTCTGAAGTATTTCCTTGGCATTGAGATATCCAAGAAACCAGGGTTTGTTGTTCTTTCACAGAGAAAGTATGCCTTGGACATTTTGAAAGAGACAGGTCTTCTTCGAGATAAATCAGCTCGTTCTCCGATGTCGGTTGGAGATGACAAGTGTTGGAGTGAGGACTCACCTCTTCTTGAGGATGCTACCAGGTACAAACGGCTTGTGGGAAACTCATTTATCTAACAGTCACAAGACCAGATATCTTCTATGCTAATGGAAGAGTGAGTCGATTTATGCAAGATCCTAAGGAGTGTCATCTACAGTCAGCAATGAAGATTCTAGAGTATGTTAAAGGTTCTCCAGGGAAAGGACTTCTGTTTCAGAAAAGGGGACATTTGAAGGTTGAGGCATATTCTGATGCGAGCTATGTAGATGATAAAGGAGATAAGAAGTCTACATCTGGATTATGTACTTTTGTTGGCAGGAATTTGGTCAGCTGGAAGAGTAAAAAATAAGTTATTGTCTCCAGGTAGAGAGTAGAAGCTAAGTATAGGAGCATGACTCTAACTACTTGTGAGCTGAAGTGGTTACAAACACTTATGCTTAATTTTGGAGAGCTTTATGATCATCCTCTGTCAATGTAATGTAACAACAAGACAACAATATATATTTCGAGAAATCCTATCTTCCACAAGAGCACGAAGCATATCGAGGTTGATTGCCACTTCATCAGGGAGGAGATTTTGAAGAATCAGATATGCACACCGTTTGTTACTTCAGAGAGAAAACAGGGTGATTTCTTCACCAAGACAGTTACTCCTTCTGAGGAGGTTTGTAGCAAGCTGGTCATGGTAGATATATATGCTCCAGCTTGAGGAGGGTGTTAGAAATTGGCGGTTTGTCTCTCTAGTCGGGCGTCTTGCAGCTCTGGAGATCTGGCAGTTAGTCCAGGCGGCTTATTCAGGCACCTGGTTGTCTGGCGGGTTGGTGCAGCGGTTTGGTAGTGATCCTCTGCTGGTGGTCTGATGATAAGCCGCAACTGCGGCCTGGTGGTAACCCGTAATTGCGGTCTGGAGGTTTTTCGCAGCAGCGGTTTGATGATTACTCGCAGATGCGGTTAGGTGGTAACCCGAGGCAACCGTTTGATGAATAGCCGCAAATGCGTCCTGGTGGAAACCCGTAGTTGCAGTCTGGAGGCTTGCCCAGTGGACTTCCTTAGCAGACTAGCAACTTCCCTTGGTGTTGTTTGGAGCTTTGTAATTCTTTTGTATGGTGTGCGGTTTGACATTGTCAAACTGCACAAGTCACGCAGACTGTATTTAGTCCCACATCATTTGATGTAATTCTCTCAGCTCCCCCAATTTCTATAAATAAGGGGGCATACCTATGTAATAATTATCTTTTTGGAGCAATAAAGTTTGCGGTTTATTTAGCTCTGTCCATTTTTCACAATGAAGAACATCAATATGTTTGGAACGAGAGTGGTGTACTGGATTATTTGTCAAGTCTATGACACTCTTGTTGTCACACCTAAGAGTAACGTTCCTACAGATTAAGCCAAAGTCTTCTAACATTTGTGACATCCAAAGTGCTTGTGCACAACAACTTCCTAAGACAATTGTTGAGTCCATTGATCCCAATGTCCCAGATTTGTAAGAAGTCAAACAAGTCAATGGTATACATATAGTTGTATTTGATGTATGTTTCAGTTCATGCATGCAGGTTAGTCTATATCATATTAATTGGACAGGTGGTCCAAGTGACATTGACATGTGGACTCAAAGAAGCTGACTGGAAAGGCAGGAAATTGCCTAAGTCCGCAGGCGTTGAGTGAAGCAAGCTCATTCAATGCCAAATATCAAGGCAGTTGCTGAAGAAAATTGACTAAGTCCACAGGCATTGAGTGAAGCCAGTTCAGTCAACACCATACAGCTAATAGTGTTGTATGAAGTCGGGACAATCAAAGCCCAGCAAGTTGCAGTGCAGGGTGAAAACTTGAGGAAATGACTAAGTACAAAAGTTTTGACACACTACACAACTATGTCTATACTTTATAAGAGAAGTATTGAGTACAGACTTGAATCAAGTACAAAAGTGTTGATATACTTCACAACTATGTCGACATCTTTATAGCCAAAAGTGTCGAGATCAGAAAGATACAAGACAGTAGTGTCAAGATGCAGCACTTCACTCGACAGTTTAGATAGCTATGTCAAGACAATTTAGTTATCTCGATGCCTTGAAGATCAAGTCAGCGATGTCGAGACAATTCAGTTATCTTGATACCTTGAAGAATAAGTCAGTAGTATCGAGACAAGTCAGATATCTCGATGCCTTAAAGCTCAGGAAAGTAGTGTCGAGACAATACAACTGTCTCGACACAATGAAGAACTCAAGTACAAATGTGTCGAGACTGCTAAGATGTCTCGACACCTTGCAGTTTACAGTCTAAGAACACTAAGTATTATTGTATCAAGACACTTGGGACTTATCAACACTTATGATCCTGAAGTTGTATAGAGTCAACACAGCTGAGTGTCAAGTCAAGTTAGAAGTGTCATGTCAGCTACAGTGACTTAACATCTCATCAGAATCTATTTGAAGGAAAACCTGAATTATGATGGAATATGAAGATGTCATCAATCAGAAGCCAACAACCAGTGAAGGCTATAAATAGAGGGGTCGTCTACACAGAAAATAATCAATCGATCCATCAATCAATTCACTCATTCTGATTTCTCCTAAGTTAGATAAGGGTGATAACTCCAAGAAGAAGGAAGACACAGGTCTTCAAGAAAGTCTTCTGATCCTTTCAACAAGTCGATCTGAGGATTAAGTTGGATCTATTCAACAAGTTCTTCAAAGATTCAAGCCGATCATCATCAAGAACATTGAAGATCCAGTGAAGTTTCATTTCATCCAGTCTGTTTATCAAGAATCAACCCTGTGTTGTTGCTGAATTGAAGAATCTATTTACTCAGATAATTCTACTTGTTATTTCCCCATTAAACCTGTAAGATCTCTTTAAGATCTGAGTGTGTAGAAGATTTATTCTCTGAGTTGTAAGCATGTGTTATAAAGGCTGAGGTAGGGTTCTTGAGGGACCTGAGGTTGGTTATATGTGTGGGATCACTGAGGCATAAGACTTGTATAGTCTAAGGTAGGGTTCTTGAGGGACCTAAGGTAGGTTATTTACATGGGATCAGTGAGGTGTAACACTTGTATAATCTGAGGTAGGGTTCTTGAGGGACTTTAGGTAGGATATTGGGTGGATATCTGAGGTAGGACCTGTTGGTATGAGTTGTATGTTTCTGTAAAGAAACTGAGTTTGTAAGATCTGTTGATCTGAGTTGAAGAGGAGGAGATATAACCTTATCTAGCACATAGCTAGTGAGGAATAAGGGGGAAAGTGGATGTACCCTATGTTAGAAATTGGCGATTTGTATCTCTAGTCGAGTCGTTAGCAGCTCAGGCGGTCTGGCGGCTAGTTCAGGCAGTCTGGTTGTCTGGTGGGTTGGCGTAGCGGTCTGGTAGTGATCCTTTGCTAGCAGTCTGGTGGTTAACCGCAACTGCAGTTTGGTGGAAATCTGCTCTTTTGATCTGGAGGCTTGCTAATAATATGGTTTATAGTCAATTTTATTAGGGTATTTTCAGGGTTTCAAAGCAAATCATGTCTTGTAAAGTGCTTATTTTGATTCACCTTTGTATATATTTTTGTCGTTAATGCATTTTTCTGCTTTTTGCAGGTTTTCACGACTTTCAGCCGAATTTTGCTGTGACACGCCCCATAGTCACGCCCTACCCGGGCGTGTACCTAGGGCGTGTAACCCAGAGGAATGAAGCAATTGGTCCGAAACTGCATTCCGTGGAAACTTAGTGTACACACCCTCTGTCACGCCCGTGTCACATCCGACACGGGCGTGTTCTAGAGGCGTGTCCCCAGGATCCGAGGAATCGCCGCAACGCGCTCGTTTTTCCTGCTCCACCGTCGCACCGAATATGTCATGCCCCCGAGTCACGCCCGACCCGGGCGTGACATATGGGCGTGTACTTCAACAACCACGCCCGTCAACTCCAGCAATTAATTTCAGCACGAAAAAGTTGCACCGACTGTGTCACGCCCCAGGTACACGCCCTACCAGGGCGTGTCAGGGGGCGTGACCCATCCCGAAAAAAAGCTATAAATTGAACCCTTCCCCAAGGGTCCAGTACCACTTTTGGCTGAGAGGGGGAGGTTCTACACCTTTGTTTAATGTTCCTTTTATGCTCTTTCTCTCTCGCTTTGTATTTTCCTTAATCCTAGTTAGTTAAGCTTTTGTAATAGCTTTTATTAATGCTTTAGTTGCCAATGATAGGGCCAAAATAGGATTTCAATTCCATGCACTTGTAATCTCGTTCAATTTCATGATGTAAGCTCGCCTTAATTTTAATAAAAGTGCTCTTGTTTTCTTCTCTTTACTACTTTGTGTCTTTATGCTTTACTACTCATCCCCCCTCTTCCACCTCACCATGATTAACTAATCCTTCATGTACTCGATCTTGATGATCCGAGGTTCGAGTGATTAAGTTATGATGCTTTGAATCTTACCTTTCCTTTTTAGGGTTTAGCCTTGAATTACTCTTGATTTATCACGGGTTGGAGGTATATCATCGATATATACTCTCCACCTTTGCTTCATTCTAGGCTAGCCGAGAGGCCGAAAGTTTGAAATGAACACTCAAGAGTAAAGGGAGTTGTTCGCACCCCTCGAGAGAGGCAGACGTTCAATTCTTCCAGATTGGAGTAAAATCCAATAGAGGGGTTCGCAGCATAAAGCGGGTTTTAGGCCTCCGATTCGGACGAAAGTTCGGTCAGACCTTCCTAAACTCAGATGGGCATGACTTCGAGAGAAGCATGTTCTTGCTTTTAGAACCTCCGCGTTCAAGGTCTCTTGCCTTATTAATTGAAAAAGTTTATTATTGCATCTTTTGATCAACTTAAGCCGAGGTGATTCTCGATCGAGTACTATCGCTTAATCATCATTTAGCTTTTCTCAAAATTGCAAGTAAAACATTCTCACTTCTCTAATTTAGTAAGCAACCCCAAAACAACTTTTAATTGATAAGATAATAGTAACTCCTTGAAGTAGAAGTACTCAATTCGCCCCGGGTAATACGACCTTGATATTGAACTTAATATCCTATACTATATGCGACAAGGTATACTTGCCTTCATCGAATATAGAATTAGAGAACATCTCACAACTACACTTCCACCTTCTCCTCCCTTAACTTTGTCTTCTCCACGCATAACCCCTTCTCCATTAAATAATTTTATATCAAGTTTTTGGCGCCGTTGCCGGGGATTAATGTTTTGATATTTTGAAAAACAAATAGGATAGCTATTAATTTTATCGTTTTTCCTTTTCTCTCGCTCTCGTAACGGTTTTATCTCTTCCCCCTATTTCTCTCTTTTTAAGTGTATGACCCAAGAAAGCTCATCGATTATTCCTTTTGATCCTGAGATAGTGCGCACCGCTTTGCGTCGCCTCCGTTCTCGTGACCAGGAATCGCATTTAGGCATCGAAGAGTCGATCAGGGACACTGCCACAGAAACGATGGATCCTAATCCTCCCAACCCAAACGAGGCCCAACAAAGGACTATGTCCTATTATGCAAGGCCGAACCTGGAGGGTACACAATCAAGTATTGTTCGCCCCACAGTGGCGAACAATAACTTTGAGATAAAGTCCAGCATCATCCATATGGTGCAGCAGTCGGTAACCTTCGATGGTCTCCCGGACAAGGATCCAAATTGTCACATTGCAAATTTTCTTGAAATCTGTGATACTTTTAAAATCAATGGAGTCTCAGATGACGCCATTCGATTACGTCTCTTCCCTTTCTCTTTGCGGTCAAAGGCCAAGCAGTGGCTGAGCTCTCTTCCTAGAGGGTTCATCACCACGTGGGCCGAGATGGCAGGGAAGTTTCTTACCAAGTATTTCCCGCCTGCTAAGACCGCCAAATTGCGCACGGATATTGCATCCTTCATGCAAATAGACTCGGAGACTCTCTATGATACATGGGAGCGCTTCAAGGAGCTATTGCGAAGGTGCCCACACCACGCGCTTCCAATTTGGCAACAAGTGCAAATATTTTATAACGGCTTAAATTCCTTAACAAGGCAAATGATAGACGCGGCCGCTGGGGGAACATTAAATAACAAAACCCCAGAGGCCGCTCAGGAACTTTTTGAGGAAATGGATATGAATTCATATCAATGGAATGCACCCCGCGTGCGGGCTAACAAACCAGCGGGAGTCTTCGAAATTGACGCTACTTCGAATCTTGCCCTCCAAGTTGAGCGGTTAACAAAGCAGGTGGCGGAGATGACTACTTCCTCCGCCACTCCTCCTTGGTTTAATAATTTCAATAACTCTGCTTTTACAGAAGAGCATGTTGACTTCATGGGAAATGCTCCTCGGCCCTCCTATAACTCGAACAACGCACCGTATAATAACACTTACAATACGGGTTATAGGTGCCATCCGAATTTCTCATGGAGCATCCAAGGAAATGCTCAACGCCCCCATAACCCCCCTCATAATCATAACCAAACATTTAATCTAGCTCCCCCCTTAAATTTAAATCCACCTGGTTTCCAACCGCAACAGGCAACGCCCTCTTCACTTTAAGAGGTCTTTGCCAAATACGTTGCTACAAATGAAACAAATATCAGGAATATTGTCGGGTCCATCAAAAACTTGGAAAACCAAGGGGACAGCTAGCCAAGATGATCTCTGATCGGCAACAAGGAGCTTTGCCAGGAAATACCGAGCAAAATCCAAGAGAAAGTGCAAACTCCATTACCCTCCGCAGCGGAAAATAAGTTGCTATACCAAGCGAACCTATGGTACCTCTCCCTTATCCTCTCTCTCCTCCTGTTATTTTAGCTTCAAATTTGCCTACTACGCCTACGCCACATGCGTCTAATTCAAAATTACCGTACCCGTCTAAACTTAAAAATGAACGTGCTGAAGAAAGTTACAAAACATTTTTAGAAATTCTAAAAAAAATCCATATAAACGTGTCGTTCTGCGAGGCTATCTCTAAAATGCCGAAATACGTGAAATATCTCAAGGAGCTCCTCTCAAATAAGAAAAAGCTCGAGAATATTTCGCATATTTCCTTAAATGCAGAATGCTCCGCGGTTGTGCTCAACAAATTACCCCGCAAGGTGAATGACCCGGGAAGGTTCTCCATCCCGTGCCTATTCGGTAATTCGTTGGTCAAACATGCGTTGGCAGACTTGGGAGCAAGCATAAATCTCATACCCTTTTCGCTTTTTAAAAAGTTAGGTCTAGGATCTCTGAACCCCACTCGTATGAGAATTCAGCTAGCCGATCGTTCTGTGAAATATTCGATAGGGATTGTGGAGGATGTCTTGGTCAAGGTGGACAAATTCATCTTTCCGGTGGATTTTGTCATCCTAGACATCGAAGAGGATGTCGATGTACCCCTGATACTCGGCCGCCCCTTACTTGCCACCTCCCACGCTAATATTGATGTTAGTGATGGAAAGCTCCTCCTTCGGGTTGGAGATGATGAAATCACTTTCAGCATTAATCCCTCCATGTGCAATACCCTAGAGCAAGATGATTCCTGCTTTTATCTAGAGGAATTCTTCGAAAATGAATTTTTTGTGCCTTTGGAATTAATTTCTCCACCATTTGATGAATCTCTTATCACTGAGCTCTTCTGCTTAGAGGAAGTCTCTTGCACTACCCTCCCCGAATCGCTTCCCATGGACACCATAAAATTCAAAACCTCTTACGAGGAACCACCCATATTGGAGCTTAAGAAGCTCCCCCCTCATCTGCAGTATCTTTTCCTCGAAAATGACTGTAAGCTACCGGTTATTATCTCCTCGGATCCGAGCAACTCAGAAATTTCTGAGTTGACTCTAGTTTTGCAAAATCACCGCCATGCAATTGCGTGGCAGTTATCTGATATTAAGGGGATTAGCCCATCATTCTGTACACACAAGATCTTATTAGATAATAACTTTCGTAGTACTATCCAGCCCTAACGACGTTTAAATCCAAACATGAAGGACATCGTGAAGGCTGAGGTTATTAAGCTTCTAGATGCGGGAATTATCTATCCCATCTCCGATAGTACTTGGGTAAGCCCAGTCCAGGTCGTGCCAAAGAAAGGCGGGGTCACGGTAGTGGCCAATGAAAATAATGAATTAATTCCAACTCGTACTATTACGGGTTGGCAGATGTGCATTGATTACCGCAAACTCAATGATGCCACCCGAAAAGACCACTTCCCGCTCCCCTTTATCGACCAAATGTTAGAACGACTTTCCGGTCACTCCTTCTACTGCTTTCTCGACGGTCTCTCGGGGTACCTCCAAATCCCTATTTCACCTGAAGAACAAGAGAAGACTACCTTTACTTGTCCATTTGGCACCTTCGCTTATAGACGGATGTCATTTAGTTTATGTAATGCACCGGCTACATTTCAGCGATGTATGCTGGCGATATTCGATGAATTGGTAGAAGAAGTAATGGAGGTTTTTATGGACGACTTCTCGGTGTTTGGTAGTTCTTTTGCGAATTGTTTAAAAAATCTCGAGCGCGTGTTGATTCGTTGTGAGGAAACTAACTTAGCCCTCAACTGGGAGAAATGCCATTTTATGGTCCGAGAGGGATTAGTCCTCGGCCATAAGATTTCAGGCATGGGGATCGAGGTCGACCGGGCCAAGATCGAAATTATTGAAAAGCTCCCCCCTCCAATGAATATTAAAGCCATTCGTAGTTTTCTTGGGCATGCGGGATTTTATCGGCGTTTTAACCAAACATTTTCCAAAATAACGAAGCCGATAACCCATCTTCTCGAGAAAGAGTCACCTTTCATTTTAACAACGATTGTCTTCTTGCTTTCAATTTAATAAAAGAAAAATTAGTAAACTCTCCAATTCTAGTTGCTCTGGATTGGTCGCTCCCTTTCGAAATCATGTGCGATGCTAGTGATACTGCGGTAGGCGCGGTCTTAGGCCAGCGGGTGGATAAATTCTTCCGCCTGATTTATTATGCAAGCAAGACACTTACGTCTGCACAGGCCAACTACACCACCACCGAGAAAGAGCTCCTAGCAATTATTTTTGCCTTTGATAAGTTTAGGTCTTATATAACCCTCTCCAAAGTAATCATTTTTACGGATCACTCAGCTCTTCGTTTTTTATTTAGAAAAGCGGATGCAAAGCCCCGCCTTTTGCGATGCATCCTCCTCTTGCAGGAGTTTGATTTAGAAATCCGGGACAAAAGAGGGGCCGAAAATTTGGCGGCCGGCCATTTATCTCGTTTAGAAAACCCTGCCAGTGAATTATTACTGGAAGCCGACATTAACGATAAATTCCCTGAAGAGCACCTCTTCGCTCTCGAAAATTCAAAAGATTATCTCGTGCCCTGGTTCGCCGACTTTGCCAATTATTTAGTGGCTCGGGTCTTGCCAAAGGAATTCTCAAGTCAGAAAAAGAAGAAATTCTTTTCTGATTTAAAGAATTACTTTTGGGAAGACCCTTTCTTATTCAGAATCTGTGCGGATCAGGTAGTGCGGCGTTGCGTTTCGAGTGAAGAAGGAGTTCAAATTTTGGGACATTGCCATGAAGGACCAACAGGTGGTCATTATCAAGCGAACCGCACCGCAAGAAAGGTGCTGGAGGCGGGTTTCTATTGGCCCATGCTATTCAAGGATGCTCACACCCTAGTGAGTACTTTCGATAGTTGCCAACGGGCAGGAAATATCTCGCGGCGGGACGAGATGCCTCAAAACTTTTTCCTCGAATGTGAAATCTTCGATCTTTGGGGCATCAACTTCATTGGCCCCCTTCCCCCCTCTTATAAAAATAAATACATTCTCGTATCTATCGACTATGTATCAAGGTGGACGGAAGTGCAAGCTCTCCCCACCAACGATGCACGAGTCATTGTAAAATTTCTAAAAACATTATTCTCTCGATTTGGCACGCCACGCGCTATAATCAGTGACAGGGGAACCCATTTCTGCAATATCCAGTTTGCCAAACTTTTGGCAAAATATGGAGTAACGCACAAACTTTCCACCACCTATCACCCCCAGACGAGCAGTCAAGTCGAGGTTGTTAATCGAGAATTGAAACGTATTTTAGAGAAAGCTGTATCCTTAAACAGGAAGGATTGGGCACTAAAACTAGATGATGCCCTATGGGCCTATCGAACGGCATATAAGACCTCCATCAGCTGCATGCTGTATCGCTTGGTTTATGGTAAGGCTTGCCACCTTCCAGTTGAGTTAGAGCACCGTGCGTTTTGGGCCCTCAAAACATTAAATCTAGATCCAACCCTAACCGCCGAACACCGTAAATTTCAGCTCAATGAACTCGACGAGTGGCGGGCGAACGCTTACGAGAGTAATAGGCTTTATAAAGAGCGAACAAAGTTCTACCATGACAAAAATATTAAATTTCCTAAATCTTTTTCGTCGGGCGATCTCGTCCTTCTTTATAACTCTTGGCTTCGCCTCTTTCCAGGTAAATTAAAATCGCGATGGTCCGGCCCCTTTATTGTTAAAGAGGCTTGGTTGTATGGGACGGTTCTCATTTCGCCCCTGGATAAGGGTGAATTTAAGGTAAATGGTCAGCGATTAAAACTCTATTTGCCTAACGATTTACTTCCTACTGCGACGGAACAATTACTGCTATCGAACTCATGAACTATTTCGTTTCTCCTTCATTTGGACTGTAAAAATTTAAGACTTCTTATTGTTGGACAATATTCTTTTGGTCGAGCTCAAACGACCTTTATAAACAAAGGGCGCTCTTGGGAGGCAACCCAACTCTTTTTTTGGTTTTCTTTATTTTACACTTTTTGCCCCGGACGGCTCCACAAGTTGCGGCTTCAAAAATCACCGTCGTCGATGCTGCTAAATCCATCACAAAGTCCAACAAAAGACTTTTCCTGACGATTCAAAGCCCAAGCATGGAGGAGCGGCATCACTCAGCTTTCGCTGCAAACTAAAACCGGGGAAGTACGTGTTTTTCAATTCTGTCTTTCATTTCTGTACTTTAATTTTCTCTCGTTCTCCAACCTCCTTCTCCATTGCAGACAATGTAGATTTTAAGCTTGGGGGAGGATTTCCTCCTTCTTTTTGCCTTTTGTAAATATCTTTTACTTTTCCAAAAAAAACTATATAGCTGCATTTTGGTATTTCAATAGTACCTCATGTTTTTGTTTTGTTTTTCTCAAAACATTTTATAAACAACGTAGTTAATTATAATTTCTCTAATCATTATTTTTTAATCATATTTCACAAGTAAAATGTTGGTCATGCTGTGTTTCTAATTCACGGTAGCATGTTAAGGTGAAATATTTCTCTAAAACGCGCATTTCTATTATGGTTTTCCGTTCTTTATTTTCTTTACTTTCCCTAAAATTCATCATCCACTATTTTCCTTTTCGTTTTTAGATAATTTTTGTAAGAACAACTTTTGAATAACGTAGTAGATATGAACGATCCAAGTCACATATTATTTTTATTTTCAAGATAATTTCATCAATCTTCTTTTATTATCTCGGACTTGCTTTTTGAAATGTTTCAAATCTATGTTTTAAATAAATTTAAAAAGCGTGAAAATAATTTAGGTCGTTTTTGTTTACGTTTGAGCTTTCCTGCCAACCTAAAATCTTTTACCACTAGTTAGCCGCTTTTGAGCCTTTTTTTTCAATTTCATTTGATAACTCCACATAGCATTTCATTTTCACCAAAGCCAAAATTCCTACCTATCTAATCACGCTAATTTTTTTGAGTTTCATTCAAAATTTTTTATAATCATGCTAGGAAATTTTGTGTTATCTTTGGAAAAATTATTGAAAAAAAGTGTACTCAAAAGTAATGTTTGATTTTATTTGGCCAATTCAACATGAAAGAAAAAAACTTTTATGGCATTTGTTTTGAAAAAAGAAAAAAAATGACGAGAAAAAAATAAATAATAATAAAGAAGAAAAAGAAACAATATATATTTTTTTATTTAAAATAAAAATTTTTTGAAACTCTTTGTTTTGGTTTAGTGTGATTTTAAGCCTTCATGTTTATCTTTGAATTTCACTCCTATTCATGATCCTAAACCAAACGTTTCGGTCCTATTAAGTCCTTTTGATTCATGTCTTTTCAAAACTTATTTAACAGCTACGAAAAGAAGAAAAGTAAATCAGTTTTAGTTCTGGATTTAAACTTAGATTTTTGTTATTTAATTAATATAATTATAATGCGTTGCTTGGATCTAGTAACAACTCAATACATTCTTTTCATTTTCGTTGGCTTGCTTAAATCTATTTAAAGAGTCTCGTCAAAATTCTGGATGATTTATTTTTGTTAAGTAAAGTTTATAAAAGTTAAACCATACCAAAATAAATGTTTTAGATTTACGTTTTACATTCTCCCTACCTGGAATTTTGCATAGTACTTGTGTAAGCATGATTAAAACTTTTTGAATTAGTCACTTTTTATGATTAGCTAGTTTTTATATCTTTGCTTGGGGACAAGCAAAACTTAAGCTTGGGGGAATTTGATAATGCGGTTTATAGTCAATTTTATTAGGGTATTTTCAGGGTTTCAAAGCAAATCATGTCTTGTAAAGTGCTTATTTTGATTCACCTTTGTATATATTTTTGTCGCTAATGCGTTTTTCTGCTTTTTGTAGGTTTTCACGGCTTTCAGCCGAATTTTGTTGTGACACGCCCCCTGGTCACGCCCTACCCGGGCATGTACCTAGGGCGTGTAACCCAGAGGAATGAAGCAATTGGTCTGAAACTACATTCAGTGGAAACTTAGTGTACACGCCCTCTGTCACGCCCGTGTCACATCCGACACGGGCGTGTTCTAGAGGCGTGTCCCCAGGATCCGAGGAATCGCCGCAACGCGCTCATTTTTCCCGCTCCACCGTCGCACCGAATGTGTCACGCCCCCGGGTCACGCCCGACCCGGGCATGACATATGGGCGTGTACTTCAACAACCACGCCCGTCAACTCCAGCAATTAATTTCAGCATGAAAAATTCGCACTGACCGTGTCACGCCCTAGGTACATGCCCTACCAGGGCGTGTCAGGGGGCGTGACCCATCCCGAAAAAAGCTATAAATTGAGCCCTTCCCCAAGGGTTCAGTGCCACTTTTGGCTGAGAGGAGGAGGTTCTGCACCTTTGTTTAATGTTCCTTTTATGCTCTTTCTCTCTCGCTTTGTATTTTCCTTAATCCTAGTTAGTTAAGCTTTTGTAATAGATTTTATTAATGCTTTAGTTGCTAATGATAGGGCCAGAATAGGATTTCAATTCCATGCACTTGTAATCTCGTTCAATTTCATGTTGTAAGCTTACCTTAATTTTAATAAAAGTGCTCTTGTTTTCTTCTCTTTACTACTTTGTGTCTTTATGCTTTACTACTCATCCCCCCTCTTCCACCTCACCATGATTAACTAATCTTCCATGTACTCGATCTTGATGATCTGAGGTTCGAGTGATTAAGTTATGATGCTTTGAATCTTACCTTTCCTTTTTAGGGTTTAGCCTTGAATTACTCTTGATTTATCACGGGTTGGAGGTATATCATCAATATATACTCTCCACCTTTGCTTCATTCTGGGCTAGCCGAGAGGCCGAAAGTTTGCAATGAGCACTCAAGAGTAAAGGGAGTTGTTCGCACCCCTCGAGAAAGGCAGACGTTCAATTCTCCCGGATTGGAGTAAAATCCAATAGAGGGGTTCGCAGCATAAAGCGGGTTTTAGGCCTCCGATTCGGACGAAAGTTCGGTCAGACCTTCCTAAACTCAGATGGGCATGACTTCGAGAGAAGCATGTTCTTGCTTTTAGAACCTCCGCGGTCAAGGTATCTTGCCTTATTAATTGAAAAAGTTTATTATTGCATCTTTTGATCAAATTAAGCCGAGGTGATTCTCTATCGAGTACTATCTCTTAATCATCATTTAGCTTTTCTCAAAATTGCAAGTAAAACATTCTCACTTCTCTAATTTAGTAAGCAACCCCAAAACAACTTTTAATTGATAAGATAATAGTAACTCCTTGAAGTAGAAGTACTCAATTCGCCCCGGGTAATACGACCTTGATATTGAACTTAATATCCTATACTATATGCGACAAGGTATACTTGCCTTCATCGAATATAGAATCGGAGAACATCTCACAACTACACTTCCACCTTATCCTCCCTTAACTTTGTCTTCTCCGCGCATAACCCCTTCTCCGTTAAATAATTTTATATCACTTACCGTGGCAGCGATCTGATGATAAGCCGCAACTGAGGCCTGGTGGAAACCCGCAGTTGCGGTCTGGAGGTCTGCAACAGCAGCGGTCTGATGATTACCCATAGATGCGGTTAGGTGGCAACCCATATAAACGGTCTGATGATTAGCTGCAACTATGGCATGGTGGCAACCTGCAGTTGCGGTCTGGCGGCTTGCCCAGCAGTCTTCCCTGGCGGACTGGCGATTTCCCTTAGTGTTGTTGGGAGTTTTGTTATTATTTTATATAGTGTGTTGTTTGACATTATCAAACCGCATAAGCCACGCAGATTGTATTTAGTCCCACATTGTTTGTTGTAATTCTCTCATCTCCCTCAGTTTCTATAAATATGGTGGCATACCTATGTAATAATTTCCTTTTTAGAGCAATAAAGTTTGCAGTTTATTTAGCGCTTTGTCCATTTTTACATGGTATCCGAGCGAACCGATCATTTGCTTCAAAAAGATCGCAGTTTGTTGGTTTAACCGTACAGTTTCTTCCACCGACTTTGTTCGGCTTCTTCCAGTTTGTCTGGTTTCTTTCCATTCCCTTCCCTCCCTTACTTCTCACTGTGCTTGCAACTTTCTTCCTTTCGAGTTTTTTTGTTCACCTGACTTTCCTTGCTAACCGCGCTTCTTTGCGACTTGTTGTGTTCGCGCGGGTCTCATCTTTGTTGCGAGTTTCGCCTTTTGGTCACGGCTTCTTCCTTGTCGTCGGTGTGTTTTCACCTTGACCAGGAGGACTCTTTATTTTCTCTTTCTTCTTATTGGTGCAGCTTCTTTGCTAGTCGCTTGTCTCTACGACTTGTGGTGTTCGCGCGGTTTGATGTGCGGCTTCTTTTGCTCTTGCCACCTTTATTAGTCGCCCTTTATTGTGGCGTGTTCTATTCACGCGACTTCTTTGTTGTTTGCTCTTTCTTCTCTTATTTCTCCACAGGGTTGTCTTCATGCGGCTTGTTTCTTCTTTGTTGTGAGTTCAGCATTTTGGTCGCGGCTTGTTCCTCGCTGCTGGTGTGTTGACACTGTGATCGTGCGGGCTCTGTTGATCGCTATAAGGCAAGGCTTGTTGCCAAAGGGTTTACTAAGACATATGGGGTGGACTTCTTTGATACTTTTTCTCTTGTTGCTCGTATCAGCACTATACGTGTGCTCTTCTCAGTTGATGTTAATCGAGACTGGAAGATGTCTCAGTTAGATGTGAAGAATGTTCTCCTCTATGGATATTTGCAAGAGGTGGTTTACATGGATTAACCTCCAAGGTATATTACTCAGGGGGAGTCTCAGGTGTCCAAACTTCAGAAAGTAATTTATGGCTTAAAGTAGAGTCCACGAGCTTGGTTTGACAAGTTTAGTGGACTTGTTTCTCTTATTGGATTCAATAGAAGCTCTGCTGACCATTCTCTATTTATATGTAAGACTACTAAAGGCCTTGTGGTTCTTGCTGTCTATGTTGATGATATTCTTCTGACTGGGGATGATAAAGAAGGCATTGATCTAAACAAACGACATCTTCAGCAACATTTTATTACTAAGGATATGGGAACTCCGAAGTACTTTATAGGAATTGAGATTTCGCGAAAGAGGAACTCGGTGGTTCATTCACAGCGAAAGTATGCGCTAGATCTCTTAAAAGAAACCAGTCTTCTTGGCACAAAACCTGCTCGTTGCCTGATGGCAGTTGGAGATGATAAAAGGTGGACTGACGATTCTGCTCTTCTTCCAGATTCACTATATATAGGCAACTTGCAGGCAAACTCATTTATTTAACTGTTACTAGACCAGATATCTGTTATGCAGTTTTAAAGGTCTGTCAGTTTATGCAGAATCCTAGAGAGTGTCATCTTCGGTTTGCCATGAAGATTCTGGAGTATGTGAAAGGATCTCCAGGAAAGGGCTTGTTGTTTCAGAAGAGTGGTCACCTAAAGATTGAAGCATATTCGGATGTCAGCTATGCTGATAAAAAGGAAGATAGAAAGTCTACGACAGGTTTTTGCACCTTTGTAGGAGGAAACCTTGTTAGCTGGAAGAGAAAGAAGCAAGCAGTGGTTTCAAGGTCAAGTGCTGAAGCAGAGTACAGGAGCATGGCTTCAACTACATGTGAGTTAAAATGGCCACGAGTACTTATGCTTGATTTGGGAGAAGTCTACGACCATCCTTTTCCTATATTCTGTGATAAAAAAGTTGTCATTTACATATCAAAGAATCCTATCTTTCATGAGAGGACAAAGCACATTGAGGTGGATTGTCAATTCATTAGAGAAGAGGTGTTGAAGAATCAGATTTGTACTCCCTTCGTCACTTCTGATAAAGAACTGGCAGACTTCTTCACAAAAATAGTTTCTGCTTCAGATGTTTGTAGCAAGCTGGGCATGGTTGACATATACGCTCCAGCTTGAGGGAGAGTGTTAGAAATTGATGGTTTGTCTCTCTAGTCAGGCATTTATCAGCTCGGGCGGTTTGGCAGTTAGTCCTGATGGCTAGTTCAGGCAGTCTGGTTGTTTGGCAGGTTTGTGCAACGGTCTGGTAGTGATCCTATGCTGGTGGTCTAGTGGTTAACCGTAACTATGGTATGGTGGCAATCTACTCTTGTGGTCTAGAGGCTTACCGCAGCAGCGATCTGATGATAAGCCGCAACTGCAGCCTGGTGGCAACCTGCAGTTACGGTCTGGAGGTTTGACATAGCAGCGGTCTGATGATTACCCACAGAGGTGGTCAGGTGGAAACCCACAGCAATGGTCTGATGATTTGCCGCAACTGCGGCCTGGTGGCAACCCATAGTTGCGGTCTGGCAGCTTGCTTAGCGGTCTTACCTGGCATACTGGCAGTTTCCCTTGGTGTTGTCAGGAGTTTTGTTATTCTTTTGTATAGTGTGTGGTTTGACATTATCAAACAGCATAAGCTTTGCAGATTGTATTTAGTCTCACATTGTTTGTTGTAATTCTCTCATCTCCCCCAGTTTCTATAAATAAGGGGGCATACATATACAATTATTATCTTTTTGAAGCAATAAAGTTTGCAGTTTATTTAGCTCTTTGTCCATTTCTTACACCCTAGATAGGGGAACCACTATAAAGCTTCTGTGTACTCTATGATTGTGTGTGTTGTGATCTGTGATTGTTTATTTTCAAGTATCTGCTAAATTATTAAGTATAAGTGCTAAAGATTTTAAAAGACACCTATTCACCCCCCCCCCCCCCTCTCTAGGTGGTTAACTACACATGGACTTATCTTTCAAGTGGTATCAGAGGGAGGTTATTCAAAGAAAGACATAACAATCAGAAAAAGATCCAAAGGGTGGTTGATACATATCAGATCTCATGGCTTCAGAATCTCATAGAGAACTTAGTTCTATGAAGCTTCCTATATGTGCAAAAGATAATTTTGCTATTTGGAAGCAAAGGGTGAGATTATTAATGGAGGCATCTGATCCAAGAATCTTTGCCACAGTTCAAGAAGGACCATACATTCCTATGAAAGTATCTGTCCTAGATGCTAATGTGCAAACTCCAAAAAGTCTATCTAAAATGACCAAGGATGAGGTGGTTCTAGCCACCATGGATAAAAGGGCACATAACATAATTGTTAGTGTTATAGACAACTCTACCTTTCAGAACTTAGTCCATTGAAAAACATCCAAGGAGATGTAGGATACTCTAATAGTCAATATGGAAAGAATTGAGGAAGTCAGAGATGACAGAAAGTCTTTACTCAATCAACAGTATGAGGCTTTCAGGCATGGGAAGACAGATTCTATAGAACTTTGTTATAAGAAGTTATTTAGAATAGTCAATGATCTTAGGAACTATGGCAGACAATTCTCTAACTATGAGCTCAATGATAAATTTCTGAGATCCTTAAACAAAGAATGAGACATAAAGATATGTGCAGTAAGATAAATGGGTAATCTAAGGAACATGTTTCCCCAGCATTTGTATGGGAAACTATTGTCTCATGAGCTACAGTTAAACTCAAGAAAAGCTGAAGATGAATCTGCCAGAAGTTCAAATCAGTCAAGATCTATGGCTTTCAAAGCAGACGTATCTAAGAAGACTAAAAGAGAAAGTCCCCCATCATCAAGAAGGTATGAAGATATAGTCAGTTTTGGGACTAATTCTTCATCAGAATAATTGTCAGATGGTGAATTAATATTGTTCACAAGGCAATTCAAGAAGATGATGAGAAGAAGAAAGCAATTGAACAAGAAGACATCATCTGGATCAAGTTCCAGCAAAAATAAAGACAAACATAGAAACAACTCTGTGGTCAGGTATGATTCAAACCAGAACAAATAAGTTAAGACTGATATTATTTATTATTGATATAATAGGCTTGTACATGTCATTGTTGATTGTCCAGTAAAGAGAAAGGAGAACATGAAGTCCATGGAAAAGAAGTTCTACAAAGATAAGAAGTTAGAAAAGTGTCTAATGGTAAAAAAGTCAAACATTTTATCCAATAGTGATTTAGATTCAACTGAATCAGATGAAGAACATGCTCACATTGGATTGTTCTCCTGTGAAGAGGATTTTATAAGAGAAACCATATATAAGGGAAAGAACTCCACAACTACATCACTTTGTGATGACTTTGAATATGATATGGAGGTCAACTTAATGGCACTGACTGATAATCAAGAAATAGAAACAGTTGACTGTCAGAACACTGAGGTAATCTTTGACAAATCTATTTGTTCTACAACTTCTACTTATGAGACTGAGGATGAGTCAGACTCATGTAGCTCAAATTTTGATTCACATGAGTCCAACTCTACGACTGAACTGCAACAGCTCATAGTTAAATTTGAAAAACTACTAGAGGCTCTTGTAAAGAGCAAAAAACTTATCAAAGAACAAGCCATCAAGATTACATCACTAAGAGGTCTTAAGTACCATCATAAGATAGCTACTCAGCAGATTGGTCTTCAAAGTTCAAAGTTTGCTAAGCTAACTAAGATCATTGATGATCAAATCATTTAGCTTAAACAAAGAGATGCAAACATTCAAGAGTAGAACTCAAACTCCAGAATGAGAAAAGACTTGATCAGCAGTTCTTTAAACCTAAGACTGTGCTCCCCATAATAGATACCTTCTCAGGAACTCCTGGAAGTGGTCTTGGTTATATAAAACCTAGGAGACAGAGAGGTAGAAAGCTGACGAGACAAAAGGGTCTAGTGTTGCCATAGCCTATGTCTCAAACTAATGGAAAAGAAATCCAGAAGTCTGGACCAGGAGCACCTAGCACATCTGTGAATAAGAAAGCTATTCCTAATGTATTTCCTCCAAGGAGGACTGCTGTGATAGTGAGGCAAAACAAACAACTTGCTCACAGTCAATATGCAACTGTAAAAGCTGTTGATTCCTGTCCTAAGGAATGTCAGCATAAAGTTCATATTGTGCCTCTAAAGAGGAGATACAACAGATATGAGTGCCGGTATTGTGGAAAGATTGAACACTTTGCCCTGGACGGCTGGTTCAATCACACAATATCTCATGGACAGAAAATGTACCCAGCTAAGAAATTCTCAGGTGGTCTCAATGGAGCCCCAGCTAACAATCACCTAGGATCCAAGACAATGTGGGTTCCTAAGGATAAATAAATCTTTATATTGCAGGTATGTACAAGCACTAGAGATAGGCTCATCTAGTACTTGGATAGTAGATATTCCAAACACATGACTGGAACAAAGAGAAATTTGAGGGAGTTTATTCCAGTGAAGGATGGATCAAAGGTGATCTTTTGTGGAGCAGACAAAGGGATTACCAGAGGTTATGGTAAGATTTCAAATGGTTTAGTCACATTCACTAAAGTAGCTTATGTAGAAGGGTTACAACTAAACCTTATAAGCATAAGCCAACTTTATGATCTTGGCTATGACATTTCATTCCATAACGATGAGTGCCACATAAAGAAGTCAAGTGACCAAGAGGTCTTCTTGACAGGCACTAGGAGTGGGAATGTGTACTGTTTAAATTTTCTTTGTCTAAATTCAGACTCTCCCATATGCCTAGTTGCAAATGAAAAATCCTCACAATGTGTCAAATGGCACAAGAGGCTAGCTCATTTTAACTATAAGACCATAGGCAAGCTATTCAATAAAGAGCTAATTAGTAATGGTCCTAACATTAAATGCACTAAGGAGAGCATTTATTCTGCACGCCAGAAAGGCAAACAGACCAAAGCTTCCTTCAAAAGCATTGAAACCAAATACTCTGTGAGGTGTTTATACCTCTTGCATATGGACTTATTTGGTCCTATTCTAGTTCATAGTCTAGGTAGGAAAGTCTACACCTATGTGATTGTTGATGATTATTCCAGATTTACTTGGGTTTTCTTTTTAAGGAAAAAGTCTGAAACCTCTGATGTCTTTAAGACATTTGTCAAACAAATACAGAATGAATTGAATAGTTTAGTGGCCAGAATCAGAAGTGATCATGGAACTGAGTTTCAATATGAATGCATGGCAAAGTTTTGTGAAGAATTTGGGATTCATCAAGAGTTTTCCTCTCCAAGAACACCCCCAGCAAAATGGGATTGCTGGGAGGAAGAATATGACTCTTATAGAAGCTGTAAAGACTTTACTGAATGACACATCTCTCCTAGAATATTTCTGGGCTATGGCAGTAAATACTGCTTGTCATGTCCTCAATAGGACTTTTATCACCAAGAGCCATAAAAAGACTCTTTATGAGATATTGAAGGGAAAAAAACCAAACCTTGCATATCTAAGAATTTTTGGGAGCAAATGTTATGTGCTTAACAATTGGAAATCCTATATAATTAAGTTTGCTGCCAAGTCCTATGAAGATCTTTGTTGGATACAGCAATCATAGTAAGGCCTATAAGATCTATAACTTGACAAGTCAAGTTGTAGAGGAGTCAGTTAATGTAGTGTTTGATGAATCAAACATGATTAACAATGGGCTGTCAAGCTCCCTTTCTAGTCTTGCAGGCACAAAAGTGATCATGGATAAGATGACAATTAAGGAAGACTACCTCCGACAATCAGTCATTTGAAGGATCATCCAGGCCACCAAATCATTGGTGATGCAAGTCAAGGTGTAGTGACAAGGATCAGATGTCTCAACACAGCAATATACTACAGTTTTCTGTCATAAACAGAACCAAAGAAGTTTGAAGAAGCCAATATAGACCCATTTTGGATAGGGGATATACAGGAAGAACTAGACCAGTTCAAGAGATGCAATGTCTGGAAGCTAGTTCCCAAACCAGATGACTATAACATCATAGGAACCAAGTGGATCTACAGGAATAAACTAGATGAGAATGGTGTTATAGTCAGGAATAAGGCTAAACTGGTTGCAAAAGGTTATAGACAAGAAGAGAGTATAGATTATGATCAAACCTTTTCACCAGTGGCTAGATTGGAGGCTATAAGACTCTTCCTTGCATATGCAGCCCATAAAGGATTCAAGGTCTACCAAATGGATGTGAAGTCAGTCTTCTTCAATGGTAACCTCAAAGAAAGGGTCTATGTTGAGCAACCCTCATGTTTTGTTGACTCAACTCATCCTAAGTATGTTTATCGTTTATTAAGAGCTCTCTATGGATTAAAATAAGCCCCAAGGGCATGGTATGAGACTCTGTCTAAATTCCTTCTGGAGATTAAATTTTCAAGAGGGAAAATAGATAAAACACTATTCCTAAGGGAAGTCAAAGGTAAGACCATCTTAGTACAAATATATGTAGATGACATTATATTTGGTTCTACTGATGAGTCACTTTGCACTAAGTTTGCCAAACTTATGCAAGGTAAGTTTGAGATGAGTAGTATGGGTGAACTCAAGTTTTTCTTGGGTCTCCAAGTTAAGTAAATTGTTGATGGACTTTTCATTAGTCAGTCTAAGTTCACTAAGGAGTTAAACAAGAATTATGGCATGGAAATAATCACTTCCATGAGAACTCATGTGGGGTCCAGTATGTCTTTAGACAAGGATGGTGCTGGCAAGCCAGTTTATATCACCTTGTATAGGGGCATAGTTGAATCACTACTCTATCTAACAGCCAGTACACCAGACATAATGTATGCTACCTATGTTTGTGCTAAGTATCAAGTTTTCCCTAAGGATTCTCACTATAATGTAGTAAAAGAATATTGAGATATCTAAAGGGCACACCTAGTCTTAGCCTATGGTATCGCAAGATTTGTGATTTTGAACTAATAGGCTTTTCAGATGCAGACTTTGTAGGTTGTAGAGAAGATAGGAAAAGCACTTAAGGCTCCTGTCAGTTTCTGGGAAAAAGGCTAGTGTCATGGAGCAATAAAAAGCAAACAAGTGTTTCTATTTCTACTGCAGAATCAGAATACATAGCTGCAGGGAGCTGTTGTGCACAGTTGTTGTGGATGCAACATTAACTTTAGGATTATAACATTCAGTTAAGTAGAAGCTCTTTATTCTGTGACTCTACCAGTATAATTTCTATAGCTAGGAATCCCGTCTCACATAGCAGGACTAACCATATAGAGATTAGATATCATTTTATAAGAGAGCATGTGGAAAGTGAGGATATTAGTCTTGAGTTTGTACCAACAGACAGGCAAGTGGCTGATATTTTCACCAAGCCACTAGATGAAGCAAAGTTCAACACCTTCAAGTTTGAGTTGCGTATGTTGAACTTGGTATATCTTCAGTAGCTCTACATGTTGTTTTGTTATAGAAACTACATCATCTTGCAGGTTTTGAAGACCAAAAAATGGTATCAAGGCTGAAATGTCCATAGTCTTTGTAGTAAATGCTCTTGTTGAGGGGGAGCAAGTTCATCACTAGTTGATTATCTATCTTCAGAAAAGGGAGAAGATAATCACAGATGATCAGCTTCTCCCTCTGTCTAATGAAGTCAAAAAGGGGGAGAAGGTGACTAAGGTGACTAGGTGTCAATGTAGCAAAACAGGGGGAGAGCTGGTGGTGTTTTCATAAAAAGGTAAGAAGGTACAGGTGAACCTTGTAGCAACACATGGGGAGTAGGTGACAGCAGGAGTAGGTGATGATCACCATACTAGCAGAAAAATGGGAAATGTGGTAACCCTTAACTCTCTTATGTTATTATATTGGTGTATATTGTTGCTGCATATATTAGTGTATATCATTGACAAAGGTTTTTCAAGTGGTGTTTTGACTTCTTCAAATATGAGAAGATTGTTGGGTCCATTGATCCCAATGTCCCAGATTTGTAAGAAGTCAAACAAGTCAATGATATAGACATAGTTGTATTTGATGTATGTTTCAGTTCATGCATGCAGGTTAGTCTATGTCATATTGATTAGACAGGTGGTCCAAGTGACATTGATAGGTGGACTCAAAGAAGCTGACTGGAAAGGAAGGAAATTGCCTAAGTCCACAGGCGTTGAGTGAAGCAAGCTCAATCAACGCCAAATATCAAGGCAATTACTGAAGAAAATTGACAAAGTCCACATGCGTTGAGTGAATCCAGTTCACTCAACACTATATAACTAGTAGTGTTGAGTGAAGTCAGGACAATCAAAGCCCAGCAAGTTGCAGTGCAGGGTGAAAACTTGAAGAAATGACTAAGTACAAAAGTGTTGACACACTTCATAACTATGTCTACACTTTATAAGAGAAGTGTTGAGTACAGACTTGAAGCAAGTACAAAAATGTTGACACACTTCACAACTATGTCGACACCTTTATAGCCAAAAGTGTCGAGATCAGAAAGATACACGACAATAGTGTCAAGACACAACACTTCACTCGATAGTTCAGACATCTGTATCGAGACAATTAAGTTATCTTGACACCTTGAAGATCAAGCCAGCAGTGTCTAGACAAGTCAGATATCTCGACGCCTTAAAGCTCAGGACAGTAGTGTCGAGACAATACAACTGTCTTAACACATTGAAGAACTCACGTACAGATGTATCGAGACAGCTAAGATGTCTCGACACCTTACAGTTTACAGTCTAAGAACACTAAGTATTATTGTATCGAGACACTTGGTACTTCTCGACACTTACGATCCTGAAGCTGTACAGAGTCAATACAGCTGGGTGTCAAGTCAAGCCAGAAGTGTCATGTCATCTACAGTGACTTAACATCTCATCAAAATCTGTTTGAAGGAAAAATTGAAATATGATAGCATATGATGATGTCATCAATCAGAAGCCAACAACCAGCAAAGGCTATAAATAGAGGGGTCGTCTAAACAAAAAATAATCAATCGATCTATCAATCAATCCCCCACTCATTCTCGATTTCTCCCTTAAGTTAGAGAAGGGCGAGTAACTCAAAGAAGACGGAAGACACAGGCTTCAAGAAGACTTCTGAACCTTTCAACCTAGTCTGATCAGAGGATTAAGTTATATATTCAACAAGTTCTTCAAAGATTCAAGCCTATCATCATCAAGAACATTGAAGATCCAGTGAAGTTTCATTTCATCCAGTCTGTTCATCAAGAATCAATCCCGTACTATTACTGAATTGAAGAATCTATTTACTCGGATAATTCTACTTATTATTTCCCCATTAAACCTGTAAGATCTCTTTGAGATTTGAGTGTGTAGTAGATTTATTCTCTGAGTTGTAAGTCAGTGTTATAAAGGCTGAGGTAGGGTTCTTGAGGGACTTGAGGTAGGTGATTTGTGTGGGATCATTGAGGTGTAAGACTTGTATAGTCTGAGGTAGGGTTCTTGAGGGACCTGGGGTAGGTGATTTGCATGGGATTACTAAGGTATAAGACTTGTATAGTCTGAGGTAGGGTTCTTAAGGGACCTGAGGTAGGAGATTGGGTTGATCTCTGAGGTAGGACCTATTGGTCTGAGGTGTAGGTTTCTGGAAAAAATTAAGTTTGTAAAATCTGTTGATCTGAGTTGAAGAGGTGGAGATATAACCTTATATAGCACATTGCTAGTGAGTAAGAAGGGGGAAAGTGGATGTACCCTAGATAGGGTAACCACAATAAAGCTTCTGTGTACTCTATGATTGTGTGTGATGTGATCTGTGATTGTTTACCTTCAAGAATCTGCTGAATTATTGAGTATAAGTGTTAAAGATTTTAAAAGACACCTATTCACCCCCATTTAGGTGGTTAACTACCCATAGATTTACCTTTCAACAATATACTAGGCTTAAGCAATAGAGAGGGAAATAGAGTTTTTTCCTACTTGACCATGAGACTAGTGTCGGACCTACGAAGTGACAAGTACCACTTGTGCTCTTGCGATCAAGTAAGCATCCAGCGTAATCAGAGTCAGAGTACACGTGGAGTGTCAAGTCAGTGGTGTGGGGGTACCAAAGTCCGAGATTTTGGGTGTTTATGAGATGCCTAAAGATATATTTAACTGCTTTGAAGTGAGATTCTTTAGGATCGTCTTGATACCTAGCACAAAGACACACCGCGAATGTAATGTTGGGCCTAGACGCACTCAAGTAGAGTAGTGATCTGATCATTCCTCTATATACAGTTAGGTCCACTGAAATGCCACTTTCATCCTTTCCTAATTTTAGAGAGACACTCATTATACAACCCCACCTAAGGCATGTGGAAGTATTCCCACCCGGGGCATGCGGGAAGGTTTGCGCCCGGGTCAGCGGGAGGCCCTCAGGGTTGGCATTGAGTGATGCTTCTCCACTCAACGCCCTAGTCCCTGGCGTTGAGTGACGCTTCTCCACTCAACGCTCTAGCCCCTGGCGTTGAGTGATGATTCTCCACTCAACGCCTTAGACCTTGCCATTGAGTGATGCTTCTCCACTCAACGGCCTAGTCCCTTGTGTTGAGTGATGCTTCTCCACTCAATGCCCTAGTAGGGTCCAGAGGTAAATTTACCTGGATACCCTTGGAGGTCTGCATTTATCTCCTCAAAATAATAGAGTATGGTTGTTGGCAAACCAGATATTGGAAATCTATAAATAGACCCACAAGATACCTCAGAAGGCAAGCTTTCTCATTTTCGGAAGTCTTGTAGCACTTTCTGTGGTATCTTTAGCTCAGCACTTGGACAAGGAGGGGAAGTCCTCTGAGATCTTCCGGGTTAGTGGAGGGACCTTTATGCTATAGCTAAAGTCAGTTCCTTATGGCTGGTCAGGGGTCTGTGCTTAGGAGAAGTAGGTGTCGGCTACACCCCAGGGTCCGAAATCTCGTTGGGGCCAGTTTTTGGTTCCAACATTTCTGGTGCAGTGAGCGTGGACCGTAGTTGATTCAAGAAAATCTCAGGCTTGGTCTCATGGCTAGAGGTGAGGATCAAGGAGCGGGATCAGGAGGTTCTCCACCCCCGGTGAGTGGGATGACGTTGGGGATGCTGGAAGACTTCAGACGGGAAGTCTTGTAGACCATCCATTTGGCATTCTCGGCAAGGAGCGAATGGGCGACGCCTCAGGCTCCAGTGGTTGTGGCTCCGTCGTTGGGCGAGAATGCTCCCGGACAGCATCCCGGGAGGGAGGTCCAAATAGAGGTTGGTGAGAGGGATGTTGTCGAGTGGGAGCTCTTCCCTAGGCAGGCTAGTGGTGATGGGCTCAGCGAGCCGAGATCCCGAGACGTGCCTTCTCGCCAGGTTGTCGGCAGAAGCCCTTTTAGCGAGCTGATCATCTCAGCCCCAGTTCCAGACGGGTTTTGAGAGCCAGACATATCCTACTACACAGGCAGAGATGATCTCGTGCAACATGTGCAATGGTTTGAGGATATCGTTTCCATAAGGCAGATGTCAGATGCCTTCAAGTGTCGGCTCTTTACCATCACTTTGAAGGAGAAGGTGAGGAACTAGTTCCATCAACTCCCTACAAGATCTATCTACTCTTTGAAGATCTGCATCGTGGGTTCTTGTTGAGGTTCTCCGCATCGAAGAAGAGGAAGAAGTAGGCAGTGTGCTTGTTTGACATCAAATAGAAGCCAGAGGAGACGCTGGGACGCTATGTTGATAGGTTCCAGGAGGAGATTCTGCACGTCGAGGAGATGTCGGGTACATCATTATGCTCGCCTTCACCCTTGGGTTGAGGTCGAGTTTCTTTAGCATGTAGTTGAAGAGTACCTCCACCCCCCCCCCCCCCCCACCCTCTCTCTCTCTCTTTTGAGGAGCTGATGGAGAGGGTGGAAAAGGTGATAGATACTAAGATGGCCAACCCAGCATTTGCGAAGAAGTTGGCCAAGTTGGGGGAGGAGGATGTGAAGGATCTGGGAGTAGGGTGGCAGAGAGAGCAAAGAGAAGAGAGGAGGAGGGAAGAGCCCTGAGGTCAGGGATACTAAGGGCAGCACCCGGGTTGGAGGCAGCAGGATTTGAACAACAGGTTGGGTTGGAGGCCCCAAGAAGGACATCCCCGGGGGCAGGGGGAGGTTTCCAAGGCAGGTATAACTTCCGTGAGCAGGGAAGGTTCAATCAGTTGGCGTGGAGATAGGGGCAGAGGTCCCCCCTCCCACAGTAGCAGGAGGCAATGGAGATCTCATGCGATAGAGGAGGAAGGAGAGGTGCTCGAGGAGGAGCGAGGAGAAGGGAAGGCAGGGTGGCATTGCCTTTCTGTGACTTCCATTATGAGGAAGGTCACGCAAAGGCCACCTGCCCAGAGTTTCTAGAGATAAGAGAGGCCAGGGGGCAAGGAAGGCAGCAGCTGCCCATGAGGGTTAAAGAAGTTCTGTCAGGGGAGAGGATAGGTGCGGGGACTGAGCAGATGAGGGGGCGCGAGGAGGGATCAAAGTGATTCATGGGGGAGTTGGGATATAAGTCACCTGTAAGGGGAGTTTCCAGACCATGTACCGAAGGAGCGTCGCCTCGACCTCCCAGGCTCCCCCTAGAGGAACAAAATCACTTTTTCATCAAAGGATATGCCCGACTACGAAGACCCATTCTGTGACTCCTTGGTGATCCGAATAGTCGTAGAGAATTCACGGTCTTCGGGATTCTGGTGGATAATGGAAGCTCTGTGAACGTGAACTTCAAGAAGGCATTCGATGAGATGAAGGTAGAGGCCCAAAGGTTTTTTGCCTCGGATGGACCGTTGTTCGGGTTCTCAGGGTAGAGAAAGGAAGTTGAGGGGGGAGTGGGACTACACGTGAAGTTGGGGGGAGTTTCATGGAACTGTCGGTTCGTCATCATTGACGCTCCGAGCAGCTACAATGACATTTTTTGGCGCATGCTCATCAGTGCTTTTCGTTGTGTCCCCTCCTCTTTTCATCAATGTCTCAAGTTTAGCAGTGGAGGAGTCCAGGTCAGGGTCAGGGGGGACCCGAAGGTGGCGAGGCAGTGCTATATGACTTCCATCAACATCATATCCTGGATGGCAGAGGCGGAGAAGTTGGAGAAGGAGATGGTGGTGCAGGGGGAAGTTGCAGAGGAGGGGGTGAGCCTAGGTGAGGCTAGAGAGAATGCTGCAAATTAGCAGGGACAGGGAGAAGCTAGCACTGAGGCCCAGGGAGGCGGAGAAGTGGAGCCGCAGAAGAGCCCGTTGGAGGCGATGGAGGTTGAAGAAGTTGGAGGGGAGGAAGAGTTCTGGCAGGAGGAGTAGAGAAGTGGCGGAGAGTAGTCCAGGTTGGAGCCAGCGGAGGAGGTCGTGGAGATGGATGCCTTCACCAGGGCAGGGCTGGCGGAGAGGGTGCGGATCAGCGACGGCTTGAACCCTGAAAATCAGGAGAGGATGCAGGAGTGAATCAAAAGGAACGTCGATATTTTACTTGGAGCGTGACAGACATGTCGGGCATCGATGCAGACATGGCGTGCCACCATCTGAATCTGGACCACACAACACGTCCCATACGCCAGAAGATGAGGACCATCGCCGCCAAGCTGGAGGAGTCCATCCGCGAGGAGGTCAAAAAACTTCTTGACACAGGTTTCATCTCGGAGATCCAGAATATAGGCTGGGGCTCGAATGTGTTAATGGTAAAGAAAGGGGAAGGAAAGTGCGTATGTGTGTAGAGTTTTCATTATTAAATAAATCATGTCATAAGGATTGCTACACCTTATCTCGGATCGACGCGCTGGTTGATTGTGAGAACATAAAAAGAGAAACCTAAATTTGGATAATAACAGAGTTTTTATTTCCAAAAAATGTGTATGTTACACAGGTATGACATCCCTTTTATAGAATGGAGGAGAAGAGAGAGATTATAAATAAGCAATGTGGGACTAAATACATTTACGGTGACTAGAGGCTAGACAAAACCAGACCGCATAGGTCGTGCGGTTAGACGAGAAGGCTAACCACCCGACCATAACGAAAAGCCACCAAAGGAGAATGTTAGACTGCCTGACTACCAAGCTGCTGGAGAGAAGCTGCCAAACCGCCCGATTATCAAGCCACCAGAGTGAAACAACCAAACCTCTCGGTCTCCAAACCGCCAGAGTCAAGTCGCCAGACTTCCCGGTCTCTATACTGCAACACTCCCCCTCAAACTGGAGCATATATATCAATCATGCCCCGCTTGTCGCAAATGTGAAAAAAGGAAGCGGACACAGGCTTGATGAAGATATCTGCCAACTCGTTGTCTGAAGTAATGAATGGAGTGCAAATCCATTTATTCAAGATCTCTTCTCTAATGAAAAGACAGTCAACTTCGATGTGCTTTGTTCTCTCATGAAATACCGGATTTTTCGAGATACATATAGCAGCCTTGTTGTCGTAGAACATAGGTAGATGATGATTATAGACTTCTTCATAAGTGGTTGACGCCGCACTCCGATATTCAGCTTCGGCACTAGACCTGGAGACGACCAACTATTTCTTGCTCTTCCAACTCACTAGGTTTCCTCCCACAAAGATGCAGAAGCCTGATGTGGACTTGCGATCACGTTTGTCGTCATCATAGCTAGAATCTGAGTAGGCTTCAACCTTTAAATGATCATTCCTCTGAAACAGTAGTCCCTTACCAGGCACTGCTTTAACATATTCTAATATTCTCAGGGAAGACTATAGATGGCACTCTCTAGGAGCTTGCATGAACTGGATAACCATGCTTATAGCATAGGAGATGTCGAGTCTAGTTACCATGAGATAAATGAGTTTGCCAACCAGACACATGTACCTTGTAACATTTGACAAAGGAGGCGAGTTGTATATCCAGGTTTTATCTTCTCCAGTAGTCATGGAGCCTCAGGCAGGTTTAGCCCCAGTAAACCTTGTCTCTTTCAGAAGATCAAGAGCATACTTACATTGGGAGAGGACCAAAGAATTGGGCTTTCGAGAGATTTATATCAAGAGGAAGTACTTTGGGGAGCCCATATCCTTTGTGACAAGGTGTTGACAGAGATGTTTTTTTGTCAGCACTACCCCAGGCTGATCATCACCCGTGAGAAGAATATCATCCACATATACAGCAAGAACCACCAGACCCAATACAGTTTTGCGAATGAACAACGAGTGATCGGCAGAGCTTCTTGTGAAACCAACGGTTGCCATAATGTCGCTGAACTTATCGAACCATACCCGAGGGCTTTGCTTTAGGCCATAGATGACCTTCTTCTGTCTGCATACGCGTGTCTCCCCATGAGCAACATACCCAAGAGGTTGCTCCATGGAGACATCCTCTTGTAGATCACCATAGAGGAGGGCATTCTTGACATCCAGTTGGGAAATGGGACAATCCCTATTGACGACCACAGACAGGAGAACCCAAATAGTGCTGAGTCGAGTAACGGTAGAGAAGGTGTCAAAATAATCAATGCCATATGTCTGAGTGAATCCCTTAGTGACCAGGAGTGTCTTGCAACAATCCACACTGCCATCCGGATGGAACTTCACAACAAATACCTAGTGATAGCCAACAACATTGGTGCCCAAAGGAGGAGGGAAAAGAGTCCATGTACCCCGCTCAGTAAGGGTGGCAATTTCCTCATCCATAGAAGCCTTCTAATGAGGAACAGCAAGGGCGTCCTGGTAGGTGCGGTGTATGGCAGTGGCAGAGATAGCCAACACAAAATTCCTATGAGAAGGGGTAAGACGAGCATAGGAAATAACAACAGTAAGCGAATGTTGGGTACACGTCTGCACCCCTTTACGAAGAGCAATGACAAGGTCCAGGTCGTCGTGTTCAGCAGCATCAGGTGCATTCATGGAGGAGAGAGCTAGCACAAGAGTAGAGATAGATGGCAAAGGTGGTGAGAGAGGAGGAGGAGATGGTGGACACGGTGAAGGTGGGGGGTCTCGGTGGGCATAGATGAGACGAAGGAGTCGGTAGGAGGAGCAGGAATATCAGGAAGAAGGGAGGAGTCGTGAGAGAAATAGGATGCATTTTTGAAAAAAGTAATGTCCGCGGAGATGAACTACTTCCGAAGAACAGGATCAAAACAACAGTAACCTTTCTGAGTTGAAGAGTAACCCAAAAAGACACACTTGGTGGCATGTGGAGAGAGCTTGTCATGAGTGGCGGAGGGAGCGTGCACAAAAGTCGCACACCCAAATATATGCAGAGGATGAGGGAAGGGTTCCTTGTCCATATAGAGAATGGAGAACGGTGTGTGGTCGTGTAGAACTGTGGAGGGAATGCGGTTGTTGAGATAGCAGGAGATAAGAATGGCATAGCCCCAATAGGAGCGAAGAACCTGCATTTGTGTCATTAGCATTCTAGCAACATCACGGAGGTGATGGTTTTTATTTTCAGCCATGTCATTTTGCTGCGAGGTATAGACTCAACTAGTTTGATGAATAAAGTTATTTTGCACACAGAATGAAGAAAAGCATGACTAAGATATTCTTTGGCATTATCATAGTGAAATAACCTAATGTACACATTAAATTGTGTTTTAATCATATAATAAAAGGATGTCCATACATAAAATAGTTTGTAGAGCTCTTTTAAGAGATACACCCACGTACACTGAGAGAAATCATCAATAAAAGTTACAAAATATGAACTACCCCGACCTCGGAGTGAACGAGATCAAGTACAGTTAAGGTAGGAGCAGGACCCTAGACATCAGAGTGAACGAGATCAAAAGGACGGGAAGAGCCATGACTTTGCTTCGATGGGAAGGAGGAGCAGTGATGCTTGCCAAGCTAACAGGCATCACAGTTGAGAGGAGGACTGTGCGGAGGTAGGTGGGGAAGAAGCTGACGAAGAAGCAGTGGAGGAGGATGACCAAGGCGAAGATGCAATTGTAGAAGATCCATAGAAGAATAAAAATCTGACAGAGTAGAAACATTGTCTAGGAAGTAGAGGTTGCCGCTCTCAATCCCAGTGGCAATCGTCCTTTAGGAGCTCCGATCCTGAAAAGCACAAGAAGTAAGAGTGAATGTGAAGGAGCACTGTTGTCGCTTGCAAAGAGAAGTAACATATAACAAATTGCATAGAAACTGGGGCATGTAGAGGGTGTCCACCAGGCGAAGAGGCAGAGTGACTTGAACCACTCCCATCCCATTGACCGGTGAGGGAGAGTCATCCGCAATGAAGATCGGGGGCAACCGATCATGTTTTTCTAGGAGGAAAAAATACTGAGGATTACCGATCATATGATTAGTAGCACTGGAGTCAATCAGCCATTTACCCTGAGTCACCTCAAGGGCACTACCTGAAGACGTGACCACCGAGGCAGACTGCTTTGAAGATGAGGTGGAAGCGTCACTAGAAGGGCGAAGATGTGGATGCTTCATCCAGCAACGATCAATCGTGTGGCCAGTGCGGCCACAATGAGAGCAGAAAAAGCAGGAAGCTCCACGCCTGCCGGATTGATGGTCACGGCCACCAGAGCCACCATGCTGAGTATGATGAGCATAGGTGTTAGGAGCGGTGGGTAGGATAGCAGCGGACGCTGAAGCAAAGTGGTAACAGCAGCGATGTGGGCAGTAGTGGCATCTAAGGTGGGAGAATCTGCCTCACAAAGGATCTGTTGACGGATCATGTCATAGGACTCCGGAAGATGGAGAAGATAGAACATAACTAGAATATCCTAGAAGTGCTCATGTTGCTCGGCCAGATCTGTAGAGAATGGGTGATTCTGAAGAATTTCGGCTCCCAGATCCTGAACTTGTTGGTACGCAGCAGGAGGAGACATGGAGGGATGGGCAAAGAGGTCTGCATAAAGAGTATAGATGCGAGACGTCTGAGCCCCCTTGCAGTAAAGAATGGCAAGATGAAGCCAAGCTGCCTTTACCATTTCATCATGGCAGATGATGGGAAGGAACTCATCAGAAAGGTTGTTAGCCAGCCAAGTGCGAACAAGAGCGTCCCTAACTTCCCAGTCATCAAAGAGCTCGGTCTCTGGACGAGGTGGGTCATCGGTGAGATGATGGCGTTTGCATTGTGAGCGAAGTATATAGGTGAAGGAAATACTCTAGTCCGGGTAATTGGAACCGATAAGTTTGAAAACGGTCCCAACATTACCCGAAGGAGTAGGAAGAGGAGGGTGGGCCACAGGTGTAGTAGTAGTAGTAGAGGAATCGGAGTGAGACATAGAGAAGAATAGAGCAGATAGAAAATAAGCCGCTCGAACAGGAAAAGAGAGGATACGCGAATAGGCAAAGAGGTCGCACGAAAGCAACAGATCATGGGGCGATGGGGAGGTTGCGAAAACAGGCGTGAGCAGAGAACAGAAAGAGGTAATAGGGAGGCCGAACAGAGAACAGATCGTGCGAACAGAGAACAGATCACACGAACAAAAAATAGGCACAAGCAGAGAACATATCGCGAGGTGATGGGGAGGCCGTGCGAACAGAAAGGAGGCTGCGAAGACAGGTTGCGAGTAGAGAGAAAAAAAGGGGTCGCGAAGATAGGTCGCAAATAGAGAGAGTGTGTGCAAAGAGAGAGGTCGCACACACAGAAGGCAACGACAAGGAATGTTGAAAATTGTGAAGTGAAAGTGGGTGAATGGAGGACTTGGGCAACTTATCCACGCGCCCTATGCGGACAGGGTTGGCGGACAGCCAGGTCGGCGGGGCTGGTGCAGATGACTTGTTCTGTGGCGGCCTGGGCGGTATGTTTGCATGGACTATGCGAACAGTAGTGGCGGTTTTCCAGGCCTCCTTATGCTCTGCAAGCTATTGGATCCCAGGTAACCGAGCGGATTGTGACTATATCTGCGGAGTCCGGCAAGAAGCGGACTGAAGGACTGGAGCTCGGCAGACTGGCTTGGCAAAAGCCTTGGTCTTGCTCTGGTGAAGCGGCAAGTGGAAGCCACGGAGATCGCCAGTCAGTGCGGACTGATACTGGAGTTCGCCGGTGCAGGCGGACTGGATCCAGTGTCCGCCAGTAAGTGCGGACTGGCCCTTGTGGCCAGTGGTGTGGACATGGTTGGTTCTGAACCAAGTCTAGGTTTGGCTCAGTCCGGGGAGATCGCGCAATGAAGCGCGGACTGCTTCTCAGTCCGCCAAGCTCGGCAGAGGTGTCGTGTGCCTTGGTTGCGTGTTTTGGGGAAGCCAGACAGGAGATTGCGTCCGCAACTGCATGTGGACTGGAGTCGGGTCCGCTGAGTCCGATAGCTGCCTTGCTGGCATGGTTGTGGACTCGGGTTTTGCGGATAGGTGTAGTCTGCGGGATATGCAGACTGGAGCAGTCTGCGGGATATGCAGACTGGAGGTATCTGCAGTATAAGCAGACTGGAGTTGTGTCCGCTGAGTCCGGTTGTTTCCTTGGTGGCGAGGCTGTTGGCTCGGGATAAGCGGACTGGAGCTGTGTCCGCGGATAGGCGGACTGCTGTTGCGGAGTTCATTTGTGGGAGTATTGGCTTGGCCTTTGGCGACAAGGCGGACTGGTGTTGCTTTCTGGCCTTGGTGAAGCATTGGCATTGGCTTGGCCTTTGGCGACAAGGCGAACCGGTGTTGCTGTCCGGCCTTGGTGAAGCAATGGCATTGGCTTGGCCTTTGGTGACAAGGTGGACTGGCGTTGTGTCTGGCCTTAGTGAAGCATAGGCGGACTGGATATCATGCACAAGTCGTGGCGGACTGTAGTGTATCCGCGGGCTTGCGGATACACTTACTGCAGGATGTGGCGGTAATCCTATCGGTAAGGGCGGTGACCACACTCCTCATCGTTCCTATAAATAGGACCCATGACACATCAGGAATAGAGAACCTAAGAGAGTGAATGAACAGCAAGTGAGCCCGTATTCAGTTGTTGTGGACTGGATTTTGGTGTCCGCACAGTTTGTTAGAGTTGACCGGGTTGTGTTGTGCAGGTTGTGCGGATTGTGCTGGAAAGCCGGGACTTGGCTCTGATTACGGTCAGGGACAGTGTGGAATCTGCAGTTAAGTAACAGGTGGTAAACAGCAGGTCGCGGACAGCGACCAGACGGTCTTCTCTTTGGCAACTTGGTTCGGGGTTCAATAAGTCTCTTGTTTTAGGCGGACTGTTTAGTTCGGCATCGCAGCTTGTGCGGTCTGGCAGCTAGGCGACCTCGCGGTTAGGTGGCTTACAGATCGGTGGCTAGAGCTTAGCATTGGAATAAAGGGCAGTCCACACGGCTTGGGTTGTGGTATGGAGACTTGGCGGATTGTGCGGACTCCACAGCAGTAGACCGGCGGCTTGGTGTTGAGTCCGTGCGGCTTGTATTGACTTGTCTTTGTAACTATCTTTGTTTCTCCCTGTGGTGGTTTTGGTGAATCATGTCTCGTCATGTATCTCTCACCTTATAAAGAAGTTAGCTATTATTCAATAAAGACTCTTGTTGCTGCATGTGTTTCTGGTTGTGACTATCTTTAGTTGAGATAACCCCTTCTCACTCCAAGTTCCGGGAAATTTCTGCATGATCAAGGTGTGATCTTGATAGTTCTGAGAATATTAATTTGGCGTCAGGCTATCTCGTTGATCACTTTGAAAAAATTAAACATGGTGTCAGAGCCAGTTTGGAGTGGATAAGCAGTGATCAACTGAAGTGGTTGTTGCTCTTGTGAAGAGGGAACCAGTGGTAGAACCATGGCAGTGAAAGATGCAAGTGGTCTTGGAATTGAACTCCTTACAGAGACGAACTTTGATAGGTGGAAGTTTTGTATGGAGAGCTTTCTTTTTGGCGAGGACCTATGGGAGGTGGTATGCAGAGCAAGAAGAAAAGAGGCTACTGCTGGCAATGCTAAAGATATGAGAGATTTGAAGGAGACAAATGCAAAAGCAGAGTCTATTCTTAAGCAGGTGATCTCATCAGAGCACTTGGACCACATCAGTGGATGTCGGTCAGCTGCGGAGGTTTGGACTTCCCTTGATGGGTTATTCAGGAAGGAGGTGAAGGTAGCTGCATAGGATGGTCCTTCTACTTCATATCAGCAATAGAGGAGTGTTTCTCCTATGCGTGATGGGAAGAGGAAGGAAGGACCAAGGTGTTATAGATACAAGCAGCAGGGTCATCTCAGGAAGGAGTGCAAGGTTGCATTGCTCTCGGCGAATGTAGCTCATGTTGGGAGTAAGGAGAAGAACTTAGTTAGGTTATCAACAAGTTCAGGTTCTAATCAGATGAAGGCCAGTGATAGTGCAGTTATCTGGCATAAAAGACTGGGGCATGTAGGGATGGACAAGCTGAAAGCAATGACAGTAAGGAGACTCGTCAGAGGCTTGCCTAGATTGTCAACCTATGGCAATGGTCAGGGATGCGCAGGATGTCAGCATGGTGAAGCTTATCGCTTTATGGTTGATAAGGTGCAGTCCAGATGTAAAGCACCTTTGGAGGTTGTCCATTATGCTCTGGTTGGACCGACCGTCACAGCCAGTCATGGAGGCAGCAGGTTCATGCTGATATTGGTTGATGACTATTCGAGGTATACTTGGGTATACTTCATGAAGGAGAAGTCAAACATGTTCCACTTATTTGTGGAGTTCAAGAAGCTTGTGGAAGGGCAGCTTGGCCTACAGATCAAGAAGGTGAGGACAAGCATCGGTGGTGAGTTTGGTTCAACCGAGTTCTCGAACTTTTGCAGGAAGCATGGGATCCGAAGGGAACTTTCTTGTGGACTTTCTTCACAGCAAGGTGGTGTTGCAGTTCGGATGATCCGTCTATTGACGGAGACCTACAAGTGTTGGCTTCGGTGTAAAGGCATTCCTAAGGCCTTTTGGGCGGAAGGGATGGCATGTGTGGCACATATCATCAATCGAATGCCTCTTAGTCTGATCATTGTGAACACTCCATATGAGTTGATGTTCGAGGTAAAGCCCAGTGTGAAGCTGATGAATTGTAAATATACCTAATTTTATGTACATTACTTAAGTCGTTTTATTTATTTTTTGTCATTTCTACTTGTTTTTATTCAATAAAATGCTCCTATTTTTGTAAATATTATACTAACTTGCTTTATTTTATTTTTCAGGAAAAAAAGTCAAAATCTGCAAAAATGACATGTCACGCCCGTGACATGTTGGTCACACCCGTGACCAGGGCGTGACAGCTCAAAAACCCGAAAAGAGGCCAATTTTGAAGAGGAAAGCCTGACACGCCCGTGTTCCATAATTTGACACGCCCGTGTCAATCCGACACGGGGCGTGACCAAGCCGTGTCCATCCCGCTCGACGATTTCAACTCAATGTTCGTCGACCCAAGAGGGCCACGCCCGTGTCTGATGTGCGACACGCCCGTGGCAGCCCGACACGCCCCGTGACAGCCAGTTCAATGTTCCGCGCTCAACGTCCGTCGAACCCAAGAGAGACACGCCCGTGTCCAATGCGCGACACGCCCGTGTCCGCCCGACTAACTGCCGCCGGCGAATCCCGAAGTCAACATCGCCTTAAAGCGCCGAATGACACGCCCACCGTCACGCCCGTGACCGGGGGCGTGACCGCCGCGTTTTCGGCCGGAAAGTCAAATCGCCGTCAAATCCGTCAGATCGCCGAATCCCGCGGTAAAATAGTGCTGACACGCCCCCCCGACACGCCCGTGTCGGAGGGCGTGTACTTGGAAATTTTTGCCTATAAAAAGGCAGCTGCTGTATGAGTTAAGGGTTCCCAAAATCCGAACCATTTTGATGTATTAGGGCTGCTGTTGGAGTTGCTTTAGTGCTATGTAAGGATCCCCCCTCCCTCTCCTTTTTAAGTTTGTATGTTTGAACTCTTGTAATCACCCTTTTTTGTAATAAAAATCGTTGTTATTTCATCTTACATGCTTTGAAATTTCTCCAAATAGCCTCCTTTTCATCAATCTTATATACTTTCATTTTTATTTTCATAATGCGTGTGTGTGTGTATGAGCTTAAAATTGCAAAAATTATGTTTTAAAACGCAAATGTTAACGTTTTCCTTTCAATTATAATAAAATTTATAGCCGTTATTATGGCCGTTTTCATTCTCAAACTCTTTAAAATTGGTTAGACTTAGGATTTTCATGCTTCAAAATGCGTTTTTATGAACTTGTAAAACATTAAAAAGGTAGTTTTCATTCCTCTTAACTTAGCTTTTACTTTGTTTTAACTATAAAACTATTGCTTCTTTTTAGCTTACTCCCTCTTTTTAAATCATTTTACAAGACGATAGTAATGTATAAATTGTTATTTTTATTTTTCATCAACTTTCATTTTAAGTAGTTACAAAAAAATATTTTCGCTCAAACAATTTTTATTTTCACTTTTTAAGAATTTCTATCAAAATCTAACGGTAAAAATGTAAACGTTTTAATTTTTCGGGCACTTGCCCTTCTCACTTTAATTTGAAAACTTTTTGCTCAAACAATTTTTATTTTGCCTTTTTTTGCATTTCTACTGCATTCCAGCGGTAGAAATGCAGTCATTTTAATTTTTCGATAACTTTGATTTTTGCAATTATTTTAGCACGAGTGTGTGCGTGTATGAGATATTTTTCAGCTCCTAAGTTAAATTATGCAAGTGTGTGTGTGTGTGTGTTTATTTATGTCGAGTGCGTGAGTAGTTACTTTCAAGTAGAGTGCGTGTGTTGTTTTTATTTTTCCGCCTACTCATTTGAGTTAATTGGCTGGATTTTATTCAAGTAGAGTGCGTGTGTTGTTTTATTTTTCCGCCTACTCACTTGAGTTAAATGGCCGGTCTGTATTTTCAGTCCTACTCGTTTGAGTAGGACTCGTAATTTTCATTCTTTATTTTTCGCCTACTCACTTGAGTTAAATGGCTGGATTTGATTTTTCGCCTACTCGCTAGGAGTTAAATGGTCGGACTGTATTTTGATGTAAATATTTAAGAAAGCCCTGTAATCGCATTTATTTTCTCCTACTCGTTTGAGTAGGACTCGCTTTCATTTCAGTCCTACTCGTTTGAGTAGGACTTGCAATTTTCAGCTTTAATTTTCCGCCCCACTCGTTTGAGTGGGACTTGCAAATTTCAATTATGCACTTTTCAGCTTTTATTTCCCGCCCCCACTCGTTTGAGTGGGACCTGCAAATGTCAATTATGCAATTTTCTCTTATGTGTAAATTAGTTTTATTTCTTCCTTTTGTTATATGTTTGAATGAGTGCGGGTGTGTTTATTTGTAATAACCTTTCTAAAATTAGGTTATTTTGCTTTTCTTCTTATTTTCTTTATAACCTTTCAGCGAATAGTTTAGGACGCTCGCATAACCAAACATACAAGCTTTCCCCACTCCGATGAGTGGCTAATTTCTTTTAGCCCTCGGTATCGAAGAGCTTTGGGATCTAAAATGTTTTAAATAACCAAATGTCTAATTTTTCAATTTAATTAAAAACTTAAGGTTTACCCCGGGTTAACGACGCGTAGACCCACATATCGATGTGTGGGCTCTATTTCCGTTATCCATACGCTAGCTAGCCGAGAGGCCGTGCATATGGACAGATCACCCCTGGGTAGATAGAGTTCCGCACTAACCCTCGAGAGAGGAGGCGCGCTAACTCTACCGGATCGGGTTCCCCACCCAATAGCGGGGTTCTTAGCGTACTGCGGGCATTAAGGGGAATCCTTCGTCGGACGAGAGCCCGGTCGAATAGCCTTAATGTCTAGGTGAGCGATATTCCTAGAGATAGGTGAGCTCATTATTTTGAACCTCCACGGCCAAGTTTCCGCATTAATTAAATTGAAACTTTAGATATCTAGTTATTCAAATCTATTTTTAATCCTAACGCAATTCGATACCGGGAGTTATCTCTTCATCGTCTACTTTCTTAAAATCTATTTTCGTTCCTATTTTACTTAAAACCCTCAACTTCTATTTCGGTAAAATAATAGTGTTTTCGGAGGAGTAGGGGTAATCAACCCGTTCCCGGGAATAATACGACCTCGGTATTCTCCCGAATATCGAGTACTACTTGCGATAGGTGCACTTGCCTACCCTAGCAAGCCCGCGGCGATCGACTCACCGAACCAACCACAGTAAGAGTCTGTTCGCGGGCCAATCAAGTTTTTGGCGCCGTTGCCGGGGACTTCTCTTGGAGTTGTTATTCCGAATCCGAACTCTATTACTTTTACTTTTATTTCTAAAAACTAAAAAAAAAAACTTAAAAAACTTTTCTTCAAAATCCGAAAAAAAAAAGAGAGTTAATTTTTCTACTTTTCATTCGGGTGTATGACCCGTGGACAGCCTTCGGAGTCCGAAAATTTGGATTTCGATCCTGAGATCGAACGCTCTCTTGCGCGTATTCGGTCTCAACGCCGAAATCCCTCTTTGGATCCCGCAGAATCCATCGGAGAACCCTCTGCCGTTCCTATGGCCGACCCCAATCCGAACGCGGCCCTCGAGCGTACAATGTCATATTACGCCCGGCCAAATTTGGACGATACTGGGTCCAGTATTGTCCGCCCGACGGTGGCGAACAATAATTTTGAGATCAAATCGAGCGTTATCCAAATGATCCAAAACGCCGTGCAGTTCGATGGACAGCCGGATGAGGACCCGAACGTTCATTTGTCTAGTTTTTTGGAGATTTGCGACACTTTTAAGATTAATGGCGTCACTGATGACGCCATTCGTTTGCGCCTTTTTCCATTCTCCCTCAGATCCAAAGCTAAGGCGTGGTTGAATTCCCTCCCACGAGGATGTATCACCACCTGGGCCGAGCTTGCGGAGCGGTTCTTAACGAAGTATTTTCCGCCCGCCAAAACTGCAAAGTTACGGGCGGACATTTCTTCGTTCATGCAGAATGATTCTGAGTCTCTTTTTGAGACTTGGGAGCGCTTTAAGGAATTCCTCCGCAAGTGTCCGCACCACGCGCTGCCTGCGTGGTTGCAGGTCCAAATCTTCTACAATGGGCTTAATTATCAGACGCGTCAAATGATTGACGCGGCTGCCGGGGGTACCTTGAATAATAAGACCCCCGAGGCTGCCCAAGCTCTTATTGAAGAGATGGCTATGAACGCCTACCAATGGAACGTCCCTCGGGGACGTCCCAAGCAGGCGGCCGGCCTCTTCGAAGTGGATGCCACTGCCCACTTAGCCCTTCAAGTTGAAAGGCTGACAAAGCAGGTGGCGGAGATGTCTGCTGCCTCCACCACTCCTCCTTGGGCGATTCCCCCTAATGCCGGCGTAGCAAATGAATTCGTTGACTACGTGGGAAATGCTGGGCGACCTTCCTTCAACCCCAATAACAACCCTTATAGCAATAACTATAATCCGGGTTGGAGGAACCACCCCAACTTCTCATGGAGCAATCCGAATAATGCGCAGCGCCCCCCCAATTCTTTCGCGCCTGGATTTCTGCCGCCTCCCCCTCTTCCAAAACCCTCCCCGATGGAGGATAATTTTTGAAATATATAGCTTCCAACGAGTCAAATATCCGGAACATCACCGGATCGCTAAAAAACTTAGAACTCCAGGTTGGACAGCTAGCGCGAATGATGTCCGAGCGCGCGCTCGGGGCACTGCCGGGAAACACGGAGCCCAATCCGCGGGAAAATATCAACGCTATAACCCTCCGTAGCGGAAAGGAGGTGATCGATCCAAAACGGACCGATCCTCAGGTACATATTTCACCTCCGACCCCTCTTCCCCCTTCTTTGATTACGCCGCCTTTACAAATTTTAAATGAAAAAATTATTAAAACGCCCTTGCCGTATCCGCATAAACTTAATAGTGAGCGTAAGGACGCGCAATTTGAAAAATTTATTTTATTATTAAAACAAATTCATATTAATGTTCCCTTCTGCGAGACACTCTCTCAGATGCCTAAATATGCGAAATACCTAAAACAACTTCTTTCCAACAAACAAAAATTAGAAAATATTTCGCATATTTCTCTTAATGCTGACTGCTCAGCGGCTCTTACTAATACATTGCCCCTAAAAAGAAATGACCCGGGACGGTTCTCCATCCCGTGCCTTTTTGGCAATATATTAGTAAAATACGCTCTTGCAGATTTAGGCGCGAGCATTAATTTGATGCCGTTCTCGCTCTTTCAAAAATTAGGTTTGGGCACTCCGGCCCCTACTAAAATGCGAATCCAACTAGCGGATCGCTCGGTTAAGTTTCCCGTCGGGGTAGTGGAGGACGTACTTGTCCGAGTTGATAAGTTTATCTTTCCGGTAGACTTCGTCATCTTGGACATCGAGGAGGACACTGATGTACCAATTATACTCGGTCGCCCTTTTCTCGCCACCTCCCGCGCATTAATTGATGTCAGTAACGGTCGTCTCCTCCTTCGGGTAGGAGATGACGAAGTTACTTTCTCTATTAATCCCTCCATAGGAGACTCGTCATCGAGCGATGACTTTTGTTATAATTTAGACACATATCTCGGAGATTGTTCTTCCCCTATTTTTGAGTCTACGTTTTTAAACGACGATCTTTTTGCACTCGAAAATTTTAACTGCGATGAGGATACCTCTATAGACTTGTCTTTCGAACCAATTGGTAAGAAAGACATAGGAATTAAAACCTCGTTAGAAGAACCGCCCTACCTTGAACTCAAACCCCTACCCGATTCACTCAAATACGCCTTTTTGGGGAAAGATGATACACTCCCTGTTATCATTTCTTCGCATTTGAGCGAATCGGAGACTTCTGATTTATTGGGAGTTTTGCTTAAACATCGCCACGCAATTGCTTGGCAAATTTCTGATCTCAAAGGGATTAACCCGTCTTTCTGCACCCATAAGATTTTTCTTCTAGATAATTGCCGCAAAACTATTCAACCGCAGCGACGTCTTAACCCAAACATGAAAGACGTCGTTAAGGCCGAAATTATTAAATTATTAGATGCGGGGATTATTTATCCCATATCGGATAGTACGTGGGTTAGTCCCATTCACGTGGTGCCCAAAAAGGGCGGTCTTACCGTAGTGGAGAATGAGCACAATGAACTCGTCCCAACTCGTACTGTTACGGGTTGGCGGGTGTGCATCGATTATAGAAAACTAAATGACGCCACCCGTAAGGATCATTTCCCACTACCATTTTTAGACCAAATTTTAGAGCGTTTGTCCGGTCATCCGTATTTTTGTTTTCTCGATGGATTATCGGGGTTTTTCCAAATCCCCATTTCCCCCGATGACCAAGAGAAAACAACTTTTACCTGCTCGTTTGGTACCTTCGCATATCGAAGAATGCCATTTGGCCTTTGCAACGCGCCTGCTACATTTCAAAGATGTATGCTAGCGATCTTTGGCGAGCTGGTAGGAGACATTATGGAAGTCTTTATGGATGACTTCTCTGTTTTCGGAAGCTCTTTCCCGTCCTGTCTTCATAATTTAGACCGTGTCCTTCAGCGATGCGAGGACACGCATCTTGTTTTAAATTGGGAAAAATGTAACTTTATGGTTCGAGAAGGTTTGGTTCTCGGCCATATGATTTCGTCTAAGGGGATGGAGGTCGATAAGGCCAAAGTTGAAATTATAGAAAAACTTCCCCCGCCTTCCAACGTTAAATCTATTAGGAGTTTCTTAGGGCACGCGGGCTTTTATAGGCGTTTTATTCAAGATTTTTCAAAAATAACAAAGCCGCTTACTCGCCTCTTGGAAAAGGAATCAAATTTTGTCTTTGATAACGAATGCGAGTCTGCATTTAATTTCATAAAACAAAAACTTATCAATTCACCTATTTTAGTGGCGCCCGATTGGACCCTTCCGTTCGAGATTATGTGCGACGCTAGTGATATTGCTGTAGGAGCCGTTCTTGGCCAACGTATAAACAAATATTTTCATCCTATTTACTACGCTAGCAAGACCCTCACTTCCGCACAAGGAAATTATACGACAACGGAAAAGGAACTTTTAGCCGTCGTATTTGCTTTCGATAAGTTTCGCTCGTATATAACGTTATCCAAAGTTATCGTATTTACCGACCATTCCGCCTTAAAATATTTGTTAGCAAAAACGGACGCCAAACCCCGCCTTCTTCGATGGATCCTCCTCTTGCAGGAGTTCGATTTAGAGATCCGGGATAAGAGGGGCGCGGAAAATTTAGCCGCCGATCACCTCTCCCGCTTAGAAAATCCCACTGCGGAAGCGCTCGTCGAATCTGACATAAATGATAGATTCCCCGAGGAACGCCTCCTAGCCATAACTACTAGTTCTTCTTCCCCGCCTTGGTTCGCAGATTTTGCAAACTATTTAGTTGCGAGGGTACTTCCAAAAGACTTTTCAAGCCAGCAAAAGAAGAAATTCTTTTCTGACTTGAAATATTTCTTTTGGGAGGACCCTTTCCTTTTTCGTCTCTGCGCGGACCAAGCAGTCCGAAGATGTGTCGCGGGTGTGGAGTGCACGCAAATCCTTAGGCACTGCCACGAGGGTCCGGCTGGTGGGCATTATCAAGCTAACCGGACCGCGCGGAAGGCGCTAGAGGCGGGCTTCTTTTGGCCCACTCTATTCAAAGACGCTCACAATTTTGTGCGCGCATGCGATAGCTGTCAGCGGTCGGGTAACATCTCTCGTCGCGACGAGATGCCCCAAAACATGTTTTTAGAGTGCGAAGTCTTCGATTTATGGGGCATAGATTTCGTCGGCCCCCTACCTCCGTCTTTCAAAAATATGTATATTTTAGTAGCGGTCGACTACGTATCAAGATGGGCGGAAGCGCAAGCTCTCCCCACCAACGATGCGCGAGTCGTCGTTACATTTCTTAAAAAGCTATTTTCTCGCTTCGGCACTCCGCGCGCTATTGTAAGTGATCGGGGGACGCATTTCTGCAACACCCAGATGGCTAAGACGTTAGCTAGATACGGCGTCACGCACAAACTTGCCACCCCCTACCACCCGCAAACTAGTGGCCAAGTAGAGGTAGTAAATCGGGAGATAAAGCGCATATTAGAGAAAACCGTTTCACTTAATAGGAAAGATTGGTCCATCAAGCTCGACGATGCGTTGTGGGCTTATCGTACCGCATACAAAACCGCAATTGGTTGTACGCCGTATCGATTAGTGTACGGCAAAGCGTGTCGTCTACCCGTCGAATTAGAACATCGCGCACTTTGGGCTTTAAAACTTTTAAATCTCGACGCTAACTTAGCCGCCCAAAATAGAAAACTGCAACTAAACGAGCTCGATGAATGGCGTGCCAACGCATACGAGAGCAATAAGTTCTATAAGGAGCGTTCTAAGTTTTATCACGACCGAAAACTCAAGCCCCCAAAAACTTTTTCTCCGGGCGATCTTGTCCTTCTTTATAACTCACGACTTAGACTTTTCCCCGGGAAACTTAGATCACGTTGGTCCGGCCCCTTCAAAGTTGAAGAGGTTTGGTCTTATTGGACCGTACTCGTCTCCCACCCGGATAAAGGCTCGTTTAAAGTGAACGGTCATCGCTTAAAATTATACATAGCAGGCGATCCTGTGGACGGTAATTTCGAATCCATAACCCTCCTAGATATATAAACCGCCAACATAGTCAAGCTACGCGACTATAAACAAAGCGCTCCTGGGAGGCACCCCATGTTTATCTTTTTCGCTATCTCTTTACCTTTTTCTTTGCTATTTTTCTTCCTAATGCAGGGTTCCTAAACTGCGTCTCCCCCACCTCCTCTCAGGGAAGCTTCTACCCCCCCATTTCTTTCTTTTCTTTATATATATTATCTTCCCTGTTTGTTCCGCATACTTACGTTACAACATTGGGGACAATGTTGGACTTAAGTATGGGGGTGTTTTCTCGCTTTCTTTTTCATATTTCTATTTTCTGCACTGTCTTTCTATTTTCTGCACTTTAAACATAAAAAATAAACTATAAAAATAACAAAAACTTCAAAAAAAAAAAATTTGAAAATGAAAACAAAATCCCAAAAACCTAAGTTTTTTTTCTGTCTTTAAAATGTTTTTGTCTTTTTAAAAGCAAAAATCCCCAAAAAAAAAAAAATTTGTAAAACACAAAAAAAAAAAAATTCAAAAAAAAAATTATAAAACAAAAACTCCAAAAAAAAAAAAAAAAAAATTCAAAAAAAAAAATTATAAAACAAAAACTCCAAAAAAATTCATAAAACCAAAATTCCAAAAACATGTTTAGTTTCATTTTGTAAAAATCTGTGTAAATATTTTTTGTAAATAATCTTCTCTCTCCCCCTTCCTTTTCTCTCTCATACCATCTCTTTTTCTCCCACTTTCCGCAAAACCTTAAAAATCTAAAAAAGATAATAAGTTCACTAAACTTCAAAAAAAAAGAGATAATAAATAAAAAAAAAACACAAAAAAAATGATGAAAAAAAAAACAAAAAAAAACTCTAAAAAAAAAAAAACCAAAAAATATTTTGAAACAAATAAATCAAATATACCATCCTTAATTTTCTTGCTATCCAAATATTTTGCTTTGAGTTTATTTATATGAGAATTTTATTAATTCTTTGTTTGTTATTCGTTTGTTAATTATTGATTGAAAAATTTAAATATTCGGGGTTAAGTTTTAAAGAATTCATTATGCTTTGTTAAAAATAGCGAACTCGTTTTAGGAACTACTTCTAATTTTTCATTAATAGGAGCACGTGTATTATGTTAGAAAATAACGATTATAGGATTCAATTATGTTTACTTTTAGCTTTCTGAAAACTTGGAACTTACAATTTATTAAGGTTGCTCTCAAAATTGTTTTTTAATAAAAAATCTAGTTTTCTTTTCTCACCGTCCTTATCATGACTGACTTGGCATGATAAAATTGTTATCCTTAAAAGATCCTATGTCCATGGGAATAAGATTTCGTTCCGTAAACATAGGCACCCAATAGATTAAAAAGATTATATGCTATGGAGTAAGAGGATAAAATTCATTACTCCTACACATATACATTGGGTTAACATTTATTATGAAGTTGAAAAAAAAAATCAATATTAGGAAAATAAGATTTCGTTTTCCTAATAATCCACAAAAAAAAACATGGAGGTTCGAGAAAAGATTACCTCACCTCAAAAATCAAAACCCTCTTCATAAACCAACATCAACCCCCTTAGCCAATTTCACGATTCTAGATTTAATTCAAAAATCGTTTTGAGAGCATAATTTGTAAATTGCATTATTTCCAGTAAAACTCCTATAGGCTAAAAGTTCATATAATTCCAAACTATTCTTGTTAATCTAACCATTACAATTATTGCTTTCTATTTGATTATATCAAGAAGTCTTTTGGCCAAACCTTTTGCGTTATTTAAATCATCTTCATAAATTTAGGACTTAACTCTTACGCCCTGTTTATTTATTTCGATCTCTCTTATAATTGATTAAGCGATAGCTAAACTTAGAGTTTTTTTTTATTCCTTATAAGTTCATCTCAAACTTTTGCTCTGGAATAGCAAAAGCTTAAGTATGGGGGTATTTGATGAATTGTAAATATACCTAATTTTATGTACATTACTTAAGTCGTTTTATTTATTTTTTGTCATTTCTACTTGTTTTTATTCAATAAAATGCTCCTATTTTTGTAAATATTATACTAACTTGCTTTATTTTATTTTTCAGGAAAAAAAGTCAAAATCTGCAAAAATGACATGTCACGCCCGTGACATGTTGGTCACGCCCGTGACCAGGGCGTGACAGCTCAAAAACCCGAAAAGAGGCCAATTTTGAAGAGGAAAGCCTGACACGCCCGTGTTCCATAATTCGACACGCCCGTGTCAATCCGACACGGGGCGTGACCAAGCCGTGTCCATCCCGCTCGACGATTTCAACTCAATGTTCGTCGACCCAAGAGGGCCACGCCCGTGTCTGATGTGCGACACGCCCGTGGCAGCCCGACACGCCCCGTGACAGCCAGGTCAATGTTCCGCGCTCAACGTCCGTCGAACCCAAGAGAGACACGCCCGTGTCCGATGCGCGACACGCCCGTGTCCGCCCGACTAACTGCCGCCGGCGAATCCCGAAGTCAACATCGCCTTAAAGCGCCGAATGACACGCCCACCGTCACGCCCGTGACCGGGGGCGTGACCGCCGCGTTTTCGGCCGGAAAGTCAAATCGCCGTCAAATCCGTCAGATCGCCGAATCTCGCGGTAAAATAGTGCTGACACGCCCCCCCGACATGCCCGTGTCGGAGGGCGTGTACTTGGAAATTTTTGCCTATAAAAAGGCAGCTGCTGTATGAGTTAAGGGTTCCCAAAATCCGAACCATTTTGATGTATTAGGGCTGCTGTTGGAGTTGCTTTAGTGATATGTAAGGATCCCCCCTCCCTCTCCTTTTTAAGTTTGTATGTTTGAACTCTTGTAATCACCCTTTTTTGTAATAAAAATCATTGTTATTTCATCTTACATGCTTTGAAATTTCTCCAAATAGCCTCCTTTTCATCAATCTTATATACTTTCATTTTTATTTTCATAATGCGTGTGTGTGTGTATGAGCTTAAAATTGCAAAAATTATGTTTTAAAACGCAAATGTTAACGTTTTCCTTTCAATTATAATAAAATTTATAACCGTTATTATGGCCGTTTTCATTCTCAAACTCTTTAAAATTGGTTAGACTTAGGATTTTTCATGCTTCAAAATGCGTTTTTATGAACTTGTAAAACATTAAAAAGGTAGTTTTCATTCCTCTTAACTTAGCTTTTACTTTGTTTTAACTATAAAACTATTGCTTCTTTTTAGCTTACTCCCTCTTTTTAAATCATTTTACAAGACGATAGTAATGTATAAATTGTTATTTTTATTTTTCATCAACTTTCATTTTAAGTAGTTACAAAAAAATATTTTCGCTCAAACAATTTTTATTTTCACTTTTTAAGAATTTCTATCAAAATCTAACGGTAAAAATGTAAACGTTTTAATTTTTCGGGCACTTGCCCTTCTCACTTTAATTTGAAAACTTTTTGCTCAAACAATTTTTATTTTGCCTTTTTTTGCATTTCTACTGCATTCCAGCGGTAGAAATGCAGTCATTTTAATTTTTCGATAACTTTGATTTTTGCAATTATTTTAGCACGAGTGTGTGCGTGTATGAGATATTTTTCAGCTCCTAAGTTAAATTATGCAAGTGTGTGTGTGTGTTTATTTATGTCGAGTGCGTGAGTAGTTACTTTCAAGTAGAGTGCGTGTGTTGTTTTTATTTTTTCGCCTACTCATTTGAGTTAATTGGCTGGATTTTATTCAAGTAGAGTGCGTGTGTTGTTTTATTTTTCCGCCTACTCACTTGAGTTAAATGGCCGGTCTGTATTTTCAGTCCTACTCGTTTGAGTAGGACTCGTAATTTTCATTCTTTATTTTTTCGCCTACTCACTTGAGTTAAATGGCTGGATTTGATTTTCCGCCTACTCGCTAGGAGTTAAATGGTCGGACTGTATTTTGATGTAAATATTTAAGAAAGCCCTGTAATCGCATTTATTTTCTCCTACTCGTTTGAGTAGGACTCGCTTTCATTTCAGTCCTACTCGTTTGAGTAGGACTTGCAATTTTCAGCTTTAATTTTCCGCCCCCACTCGTTTGAGTGGGACTTGCAAATTTCAATTATGCACTTTTTAGCTTTTATTTCCCGCCCCCACTCGTTTGAGTGGGACCTGCAAATGTCAATTATGCAATTTTCTCTTATGTGTAAATTAGTTTTATTTCTTCCTTTTGTTATATGTTTGAATGAGTGCGGGTGTGTTTATTTGTAATAACCTTTCTAAAATTAGGTTATTTTGTTTTTCTTCTTATTTTCTTTATAACCTTTCAGCGAATAGTTTAGGACGCTCGCATAACCAAACATACAAGCTTTCCCCACTCCGATGAGTGGCTAATTTCTTTTAGCCCTCGGTATCGAAGAGCTTTGGGATCTAAAATGTTTTAAATAACCAAATGTCTAATTTTTCAATTTAATTAAAAACTTAAGGTTTACCCCGGGTTAACGACGCGTAGACCCACATATCGATGTGTGGGCTCTATTTCCGTTATCCATACGCTAGCTAGCTGAGAGGTCGTGCATATGGACAGATCACCCCTGGGTAGATAGAGTTCCGCACTAACCCTCGAGAGAGGAGGCGCGCTAACTCTACCGGATCGGGTTCCCCACCCAATAGCGGGGTTCTTAGCGTACTGCGGGCATTAAGGGGAATCCTTCGTCGGACGAGAGCCCGGTCGAATAGCCTTAATGTCTAGGTGAGCGATATTCCTAGAGATAGGTGAGCTCATTATTTTGAACCTCCACGGCCAAGTTTCCGCATTAATTAAATTGAAACTTTAGATATCTAGTTATTCAAATCTATTTTTAATCCTAACGCAATTCGATACCGGGAGTTATCTCTTCATCGTCTACTTTCTTAAAATCTATTTTCGTTCCTATTTTACTTAAAACCCTCAACTTCTATTTCGGTAAAATAATAGTGTTTTCGGAGGAGTAGGGGTAATCAACCCGTTCCCGGGAATAATACGACCTCGGTATTCTCCCGAATATCGAGTACTACTTGCGATAGGTGCACTTGCCTACCCTAGCAAGCCCGCGGCGATCGACTCACCGAACCAACCACAGTAAGAGTCTGTTCGCGTGCCAATCAGAAGCACCTACGCGTATTTGTATTTACCTGCAACGTACACGCTCCGGATGCTCTCAAGACGAAGATAGTCTTTATTGGGTATGATGAGAAGAGGAGAAGATGGAGGTGTATGGATCCTGTGACGAAGAGACTTATCGTGTCGAGATACATTGTCTTCGATGAGCTGACGTCGTATTGGGATAGCTCATTTGTGGAGCTAGAGATGAGCAGGTCATATGGTGGGCTGAAGGAGGCTGCTGTTAATGTTCAGTTGGAGTTGCCTGAGTCACCAGGAGCTCCAGGTTGTTCTAGATCCAGGGCAAAGGCGTCAGGGTCAGGAAGTAGGGGGAGCGATGCTCCAGGTACTTCTGGCTCAAAGGTAGAGGCTTCTGGTTTAGGAAGCAAGAGGAGCGATGTTCTAGGTAGTTCTTGTTCGAGAGAGGAGGCTTTTAGTTCAGGTAGCAGGGGGAGCGTTTCTCCAGGTGCTTCTAGTTCCAGTGAGGTGGCGTCTTGTTCAGGAAGCAAGGGGAGCATTGTTCTGGGATTACCCAGGAACGGAGCTGGTTCAGGAGGAGCAGCGGAGGTGGTTAGCCATGATCCTGTGCTTCGGAGGTCGAATAGGATCAGTAACCCACCAGCTCGATATTGCGAAGGGAACACGACGAGCTTGGTCTCATGTTTCCTTGCAAGCCCTCGGGTCAAGCGAGTTCCTTATAGTTGTGATGACACCACTGAAGTCAAGGAGGTGGATGACGCCAAGGCTGAGGTGACTATTCTCAGAGGTGACAAGGCTTGGGCCCCTGTGCCCAAGGTTGGTGGTGATACTCCTGTAATGCACGAGTGGAGGTTGAAGCTGAAGAAGAAGGCAGAGAGAAGCTTGGTTCCTTTTCGGAGATGCTGGAGGGCTCCCTCATGGTCCATGATTTGCAGGGTAAGGACTATGTCTTGGACATCTCTTCGTAGGAGCTATCGGAGGGACTAGATGCAAGGTTACGGGAGCTGCTGGAGTTGTTCACCACTTCTCACTTCAAGGGGAGTGTTGAAAATTATGAAGTAAAAGTGGGTGAATGGAGGACATGGGCAACCTATCCGCGCAGACTATGCGGATAGGGTTGTCGGACAGCCAGGTCTGCAGGGCTGGTGCAGATGGCTTATTCTATAGCGGCCTGGGCAGTCTGTTCGTGTGGAATACGCTAACAGCAGTGGCGGTTTTCCAAGATACCTTATGCTCTGCAAGCTATTGGATCCTAGGTAACCGAGCGGATTGTGACTCTATCCGCAGAGTCCGGCAAGAAGCGGACTGAAGGACTGGAGCTCGCAGACCGGCTTGGCAGAAGCCTTGGTCTTGCTCTGGTGAAGCGGCAAGTGGAAGCCGCGGAGATTGCCAGACAGTGTGGACTGATACTGGAGTTTGCTGGTGTAGGCGGACTGGATCCAGTGTCTGCCAATAAGTGAGGACTGGCCCTTGTGGCCAGTGGTGTGGACTTGGTTGGTTTTGAACCATGTCCAGGTTTGGCTCAGTCCGGGGAGATCGCGCAGTGGAGCGCGGACTGCTTCTCAGTCCGCAAAGCTCAGAAGAGGTGTTGTGTGCCTTGGTTCCGAGTTTGGGGAAGGCGTACTGGAGATTGCATCCTCAACTGCGTGCGGACTGGAGTAGGGTCTGCTGAGTCCGACAGCTATCTTGCTGGCATGGTCGTGGACTCAGGTTTTGCGGACAGGTACAGTCTGCGGGATATGCGGACTGGAGGTATCCGCAGTATAAGCAGACTGGAGTTGTGTTCGCTGAGTCTGGTTGTTGCCTTGGTGGCGAGGTTGTTGGCTCGGGATAAGAGGACTGGAGCTGTGTCCGCGGATAGGTGGACTACTGTTGCAGAGTTCGGCTGTGGGAGTCTTGGCTTGGCCTTTAGCGACAAGGCGGACTGGTGTTGTTGTCCGGCCATTGTGAAGCATTGGCATTGGCTTGGCCTTTGGCGACAAGGCGGACTGGTGTTGCTGTCCGGCCTTGGTGAAGTTATGGTGCTGGATTGGCCTTTGGCGACAAGGCAGACTGGCGTTGTGTCCGGCCTTGGTGAAGCATAGGCAGACTGGCTATCCTGCACAAGGCACGGCGGACTGGAGTGTATCCGCAGGATTGCGGACACACTTGCTGCGGGATGTGGCGGTAATCCTATCGGCAAGGGCGGTGACCACCCTCCTCATCGTTCCTATAAATAGGACCCATGTCACATCAGGAATAGAGAATCTAAGAGAGCGGATGAACAGTAAGTGAGCCCGCGTTCAGTTGCAGCGGACTGGATTTTTTTGTCCGCGCGGTTTGTTAGAGTTGAACGGGTTGTGCTGTGCAGGTTGTGCGGATAGCGCTGGAAAGCCAGGACTTGGCTCTGATTGCGGTCAGGGACAGTGTGGACTCTGCGGTTAATCAACAGGCGGTAAACAGCATGTCGTGGATAGCGACCAAACAGTCTTCTCTTTGGCAACTTGGTTCGGGGTTCAATAGGTCGCCTGCTTCAGGCGGACTGTTCAGTTCGGCATCGCAGCTTGTGCGGTCTGGAGGCTAGGCGACCTCGCGGTTAGGCGGCTTGCAGATCGGCGGATAGAGCTTAGCATTGGAATAACACGCAGTCTGCGTGGCTTGGCTTGTAGACTGGCGACTTGGCGGATTGTGCGGACTCCACGGCAGTAGACCGGCAGCTTGGTGTTATGTCCGCGCGACTTGTGTTGACTTGTCTTTGTAACTGTCTTTGTTTCTCCCTGTGGTGGTTTTGGTGAATCATGTCTCGTCATGTATGTCTCGCCTTGTAAAGAAGTTAGCTGTTAATCAATAAAGACTCTTGTTGCTGCATGTGTTTTTGGTTGTGACTATCTTTAGTTGAGATAACCCCTGCTCACTCCAAGGTCCGGGAAATTTCCGCATGATCAAGGTGTGATCTTGATAGTTCTGAGAATATTAATTTGGCGTCAGGCTATCTCGTTGATCACTTTGAGAAAATTCAACAAGGAAGAGAAGGAAACCGCGCAGACAGGGTCCAAGAAGGTGGGGACAAATCGTACGGACAGAAGTTGCACTCGAAATCAAGCAGAAATGATCGAGTCCTCTGATACCATGTGCGAATAAAAAAAGAGAAATCGAAATTTGGACAATAACAGAGTTTTTATTTCCAAAAAATGTGTAAATTACAAAGGTATGGCCTCCCTTTTATATAATGGAGGAGAAGAGAGAGATTACAAATAAGCAGTGTGGGACTAAATACATTTACGGTGACTAGCGGCTAGACAAAACTAGACCGTACAGGTCACGCGGTTAGACGAGAAGGTTAACCGCCCGACCATAATGACAAGCCACCAGAGGAGAACGCTAGAACGCCCGGCTACCAAGCTACTGGAGAGAATCCTCCTGACCACCCGGCTATCAAGCCGCTAGAGTGAAATTTCCAGACCGTCCGATCTCCAAACTGCAAGAGTCAAGTTGCCAGACCGCCCGGTCTCTATACTATAGCATTTATTTAGCCATCAGTATTTCTATTATGAGTTTTTTGGATGCTTTTTCAGGTTACCATCAGATTTGTATACATCCACCCGATGTCAAGGATCTCCCATTCATCACGAGGGAGGGATGCTTTAGTTATAAGATGATGCCTTTCGGGCTAAAGAATGAGGGTGCTACGTACCAACGCATGATGGACCGGGTCTTCCAAATCCAGAGGGGTAGAAATCTTGAGGTTTATGTAGATGATCTCATGGTGAAGAGTAGGGATGTGAGGTCGCATCTACTCGACCAGGAAGAAACATTCGCCACCATGAGAAAGTTCAAGATGAGCCTCAACCCCCAGAAGTGCTTCTTCGGGGCAAGCCGAGGCAAGTTCCTTGGATACCTCCTCAACCCAGCAAGGGGGGCCTAATACAGATAAGTTGAAGGCTATCATGGAGCTAGAGTTGCCGTGCAGCACTAAGGAGGTTCAGCGTTTGACGGATAAGCTCATCGGGTTAAGTAGGTTCCTCTCCAGGGCCAGGGAGAAATGCTCACCTTTCATCTGGGCGCTGTAGGGAAACCAGAAGTTCTAGTGGACAAAGGAATGCGAGGAGGCTTTTCGGGCATTGAAGGGTCAGCTCTCCTAAGTACCGCTTCTTCAGAGCCCGAGAGAGGGGGAGGATCTATCTTTATACCTCTGGGTAGGGGTGGAGGTCGTAAGCTCTGTCCTGCTCAGGGAAGAGGGGAAGAAGCGATTACCCGTCTACTACATTAGTAGAATATTGAAGAAGGGTGAGATCTGTTACCCCATCCTTGAGAAGCTGGCCTTCTCCTTGGTCATCTTGGCTAGGAAGCTCAGGCCATACTTTTAGGCCCATTCAATCAAGGTAGTGACGGACTATCCCCTACGAAAGATTTTCAAAGGGGTGGAGCACTCGGGGCAGTTGACTAAGTGGTCCATCGAGCTAAGCGAATTTGATATCAATTTTGTGCCACGACTCTCCATTAAGGCACAAGTAGTGGCTTATTTCTTGGCCGACTGCATCGTCGAGGTAGAGGCTGAGAAGCCACCACCGCGAGAGGCTTGGAATATGTTGGTCGATGGAGCCTCAGGGAAGCATTCTTTGGGAGGAGGGGTAGTGTGGGTAAGCCCTCGGGGAGTCATCATAGAGCAGGTTGTGGTCTTGCGTTTCCCTGTCACCAACAATCAGGTGAAATACAAGGCCATTATAGCATGGCTGCGATTGACCAAGGAACTCGGGGTACAAGATGTGAAAGTGTTCACGTACTCGTTGATTGTGGCGTCGCAGATCACGGGTGAGTATGAGGCTAGGGAGCCTACCCTCATGAAGTACTTGTCCAAGGTAAGGATGATGGTTGGCGGGTTTCGGACATTCTCCATCCAGCATGTCCACAGAGAGGAGAGTGCATCGGCCGATCGGTTAGCTAAATTTGGGCCCCGGGATGGAGGAACTTTGACCGAGCTGTTCCACTCGGCGATCGAGGAAGGAGAGTTGATGGAAGTGGATCGACGGCCCTCATAGGTGGATTCCTTCGTAGTTTTCTTGACTACCGGCAAACTTCCCGAATGGACCAAAGATGTGAAGGGCTTCAGGCATAAATCAGCACATTACCTAATGCAAGAAGGAGGGTTGCATCGGAAGATGTTATCAGGGTTTCTAGCGTGATGTGTGGCGGAGGAGGAAATCTCGTAGATTCTGGAAGAAGTGCACTCGGGTGAATGCGGTAGTCATTCAGGAGGCAGGACTTTGGAGGCAAGGGTGGTCAGGTAGGGGTACTTTTGGCCATCCCTGAGGAAGGATACGATTGAGTTTGCAAGGAGGTGCCAAAAATGTCAGCTCTTCGACCCCCTCCAACTCATGCCCGCTCAAAGGCTTCGAAGGATCATGGCGTCATGGCCTTTCTCCATTTGGGGGATGGATTTGGTTGGGCTTTTTCCCCTGACAAGCGAGCAGAGAAGATTTCTTTTAGTGATGATTGATTATTTCTCAAATGGCTGGAAGTCAAGGCATTGGCCAAGGTAACCTCCTAGGTCATCAAAAATTCTGTATGGGGGGAGATCATTTGCCGACTGGGTTGCCTCAGTCCATCGTTATGGACAATGGACCTCAGTTTGCAAGCAAAGAGTTCATCAATTTCTCCACCCAGCTGGAGAATGACCTCAGGTTTGACTCTATTCACCATCCCAGGAGCAACGGCCGGGTGGAGACGACAAACAAAATTATAGTAAATCTGCTTAAGAAGAAGGTGGAGAACCTGAGGGGGAGTTGGGTGGAGCTGCTCCCCTCGGTGTTGTGGGCTCTATGGACAACCCCCAATACGGCCACCAGAGAGACCCCTTCAAGCTTTCACACGGGTGTAAGGCGGTCTTGTCGTGTAATTTGAGGTTCGGTCGCCGCGAGTCGCTGTCGCTAGTGGCGGAGATGAGGAGTAGAGGAAAGAAAATGAAGGGGAGTTACGGCTCTCGCTGGATATGGTAGAAGAGCTTCGAGATGTGGCTGCCATCAGGCAGGAGGAGATCAAGCGGCGGATGGCCAAGTATTTTGATAAACATCTCAGGATCAAGCAATTCAAAGAGGGAGATCTAGTCCTGAAGAAAGTTGACGTTGCGGGAAGGTCAGCAGCAGTTGGGAAGCTCAATACTAACTGGGAGGGTCCCTACATAGTTGAAAAGTTCCCGGGGTTGGGAGGCTATTGATGCAATCTCGGCAAGTGCACTGATTGTTGTCAAGTAATATACTTGGGGAGTTATCCTCCGAGTATCGAATCTCTCGACGAGTGCAGATTGGGAGTGTGATCTTCCACGTCGGAAAGTAAATGCAAACGCAACAAAGGTTGGGGGTGTTTTAGAACAACTAAAAGTAATTATGCGGGTCGTCTTCATCGCTTCGCAAGGGTGGAATACTCTGATGAGTATTAGGGCGTGCGGTTGTAACCGTTGAGGGTCAAAAATACCTCTTCGCCAAGCCAGCCCCTAACACTCGTTAGTGCGGCGTAACACCAAGCAATCAACACAAAGCAAGCAAAGGAATGAAAGCTAAGTTATGAACCACAACAATATTTACCAAAATAATACAACATGAACATTGTTAATAGTCCTAGCAAGTTTAGCTGACATCTCAAGCTTAGAAACAGAGTCAAAATCTGAGTAAGAAGGAAATTTACAACCCAACGCATGAAGGCTAGCCACGATTCTCGGCCGGAGTCGAAGGTTGTCAGTCTTCGTCCGGGCTCAGTCAATGGTTGACGTCCGGGGAAGCTTGAAGTGTTGTCACCTACTTCAAAGTCCTTTTCCACGTCTTCTTCACGTTCCGTGAAGGCTGGAAGTCACCGAAAAACTCTTCAATGGTGGCGAGAAAGAGCTCCAAATGCTCCTCTTGAGATGGAGAAGCGAAAAACAACAGAAGATCTTGGCTTGTGGTGAAGTTTGGAGGAAGAACGGTGGTCGGATGAGCTTTTCAAGGAGGAGAGAGGAAAAAATGGCTGAGGTAAGGATTTCACGCTTAGAGGAGCGGAAATGGCGAACTCCTCTTGTCTCCAGTCAACTCCTGAACTAAAATAAAAACATGTCAGAAAAATGGTCAAGCACGATTTGGTGCACGATCGTGCGTTAACCGTGTGATATTAACTTCTAGGCCAAGATTGTGGAAGAAGATGCGTTGACCCGTGCGTTTTACCCTCGCGTGGGCGCTTCTACCCGTGCATGAAGGAAAGTGCACGGGTAACCACAGAGCGATGAAATTCACGGCAAGCAGGTGGAACCGTGCATTTTACTCGGGCACGGGCACTTCTGCCCGTGCGTGAACAAATCGCACGATTAACCACAGAGCGCTAAAAAACCAGAATGCAACAGGTAAATCATGCGCCTCCTTCGTGCACGGTTCCGAAGAAACTGTGCGTGAAGAAATCGTACGGGTTGGTCAGTCCATCCAAAGAAAACCTGTAGAAATCGTACGATTCGGTGGAAATCGTGCGCTAAGGAATCGCACGACCGTGCATTTTTCACAAGTCGGAATTCAGAATTGGGGGAAAACTGACCACCTGCACAGCAAAACCAAAGCTGGAGTAAAAGCACCCAGCACCAAATATACAGCAAAGAATATTCAAAGCCGCACGGGGAGTACCCCAGTACATACCCCCGACATCCCACTGCAATTCACAAACCAAAATGGACTGAAACAGTGCACAATGGCTAAGTGAGGCCCTAATCAAATATATGAAATTTCCTACTGAAATAGTAGTGCACAAGCATGAAAATAAGCTCAGATGAGTCCGCAAAAACCTATATAAATAGGACTCATCACACCACCAGACTTAAACATTTGCTCGTCCCGAGCAAATCATCCCTAACGTGGACGAGTAAAATAGCATAGCTGGCCTATAACTAGGTAGCGGAGTACCATGCGAAATCGCATGCTCACGCTCTTAGGAATACCGTAGAAGGAATTTCTAATTATGCACTAATAGCCTATATATTTCTAAAGGCATATCAAAATATTATTACTACTCTACTATAGAATCGAGGGGAATCATTCGGTCACGCGCAAGGAGAAAGTTATAAGACCCCTCCCCTTACCAAGGAGGCTCCGGGTCTTATGCACAAAACCGCCGTCTTACGGTGGCACTAACACACGAGTTAGTCGACACTGCAACATGCCGATTCTGCCGGCTAGAATGATCATATAACCTGTTGGCCAAAAGAGAGTAAGAAGTATTGCAGTAATGTAGAAATGAACTACAAACCAGTCCACAGTCACAGTACATATCAAATAATAAAATGAAAGTACATCTAGTCCACAATGAGTAGCAATAATAAGAAGAGTAAAACGGCGTATACCTTATACATGAATATCAAATCTCCTCACACAATAAAATACGGAAGCAAAACAATCCTCAGAGAACTCGTCCCACCTGACGTCGGGCTGCAGTAGACGTAGTAGGTGATGGTGGTATCAACTCCTCACGTCCTGTCACCTCGTCCTGCCGGTTGTGCTGGTGCTCCATCTTCTCGATCTCCTAAAAATAGTTTGGTCACCGATCATTAGTCAAAATACTAAGTTATTTTCTCCGCTTCTCGCCCCGCAACTCCTAGGTACCGTACGGGAGGACGAAGCGGAGGACAACAAGGGGTAACAAAAGGGAAGCAGGTGACAAGGAATCTTTGCTACCAATATGAATGTAAACAGTAAATCTATACCAGCAGTTTTATGTATATAGTCCAAATGTATAAGGAAGTACAGTACAAAAGTAAGTAAACTGGAACTAAGTAAGTGCAGTAAATAAAGTATAAAAATCTACTGCTAATATACATCACAGAAGTACCCTAACTTATATGAGTGCCCATACAAACATATAAGTTAAAGTTTTCAAAATTAACTTATCATATAAAAGAGTCCATATTAATTTATATGATAAGGATCCATGAAGCGTATGTCCTAATATGAATGAATGCATGCAGTTATTTATGAGTCATAGTGCAACTCACACACAAAGACTCTGTGATCACAGACCTTTAGTTTCCACTTTTCGGAGCTAGCATCACTCTCTGGTAGCACCGTTGTGGCTACGACAGCAGTGGAGTGGGCATCTCCACTCCTAGGATGGTATCACACTACCAGGCCTAGACCTCCCATAATCCATTGTACACGTCCTAGTTGCACTCTAGAGTCTCTGCGTACTAATTGCTGGCTACCCACCAATCTTTTTGGTCGAGTGTGCGTTTTCAGGGATCGTCCTCCAGACCGCAGTGTAAAATAACCCACTGGCCCGTCAAACCATCACACCTCGCTAGAGCCACCGTACTGCCATCGGTGTGATAATTGGCCCAGTACCGCATGACCCGCCACAAGTTTATGCACATACAAGATATTCCAACCCGAGCCTCCAGCTCTCAGGACAAACCCGTCCTGAATCCCTCCAACCCTATATGAGTGAGAATGTTACCACAATCCCTCCAACCCTACATGGGTGAGAATGTTGCCACAAGCCCTCCAATCCTATACGGGTGAGAATGAAGTTACGTTGCTTAACTTATTAGACTACTCTTGTCTACGGGTTATTATACTTAGTGATTTAAGGTTAATCCAGGACTGCCCAGGGTATACCCGGTGAAGGGTTCTCGGGGGCACTAGGAACTACGATGGGATTATGCCCAAAGCTCCCTTTCTCAAGGATATTTACTTTAGTTGATGACTACCCATAATTCACCCCCAGCTCTCGTTGTTGTTTTGGAACAAACCTAATGACTTAAGAAATTACCGGGAAATTGGCGGTCTTCCGCCGATCTCCATTTTAACCACAGTCCTTATGATTTGCACTCCACCCCTCATGATCTGGTAGTGATCTATAGGAGACCAGTCAGGTCTTATTCCTCTAATGCAATTCTCACCTCAATAGTTAATCATATCTCCCTGTGGTCCTAGTAGTTTGGGCTAACTGTGCTAGACACTACCCATGACCCAATACCACCTGTATAGTCGGACTTCCGATCCTTTGGTCACTATGACCCTAAATATTTATTATTGGGTAGTATGATATGTACTATTGACCATATGAAATTTTACTATTTTCCCACGTCATTATGACCCTAAATTAAATTCTTAAATTAAGAGTTTTATGTCACGTTTTGCATGAGATACTACGACAAATGGTTCTATGGGTCTAATAATTTTTTTGAGGATCATCTAGGTTAAATATGACTGGATACCCAGATTGGTGATTTTCCCATATATATTTCTATTTAATTCAATTTATTATTAAATCCATTGATTGGCCATTTTCCAAATGAAGTACAAGGAATAAGTTACTGAAAATTCCATAAAAATTACTGCAGATGTAAATCACTAAAATAATTCTAATTACCAAAATTCATAACTTTAAACAGTAATTTGATCCTTCATTTTCTCATATGAAAATATCACTAAAATGTCATTCCTTGAGTTTTAAATTTAATTACGTATCCACAAATTCTAAGATATTTACACCATGTCACTACCTCAAAAATACATCACTATGAATTTTTCCAGAATATGTTTATTGTAATTTCCACCATAGATAAATAATTTCTCAAAAGGGCAAAATGGTCAAAACTACATAAAATCATATAATCAGGGCCATAAATTTTCCAGAGATTACATTTGACTCCCTTGAGCTTGTGACAAAATCTAATTTTTTAAAATCAAAAATATCCCTATTTTCAAATTTTTTGCATATAAATGGCCTAATTTTCAAAAATTCCAAATGATGGGATTTTTGCTTCCAAAAATCCCAATATTTCTATGCGGGGTAAAATCCATCCATATGAACTCATGTCCAGAGTTTTGTAGTCATACCATGTTTAATAAGAGGTAAATTCATATTTTGGTAAATATGGCTATATGCACCTCATGCCTATGTTAACCCTTCACATGCAAGAGGGAATACCCATCATGCAGAAGTCAAAATTGACTGAAATTTTTATCATGGGCCTATAATGAACCCAAGGACATGCCACCAAAATTTGTGCTCATTTGGAGTCATATTACTCCAAATATTTCATTAATTTACTTTTGTGTATTTTCACAAATACTATGGAGAACTCTTTCCCAAAATTTCCAATTTTTGGACAGAGCTTAAGTTTACCCTAGTCAAGCACATGTCCAAACTTTTTGGGTCATCTGGACTTCTGGTTTGGCATGGGCATGCATTTGAATTTCTACCCTTGCCTAAGAGCAGTCCTACTAGAACAGCCCTACAGGGAGTTATATTGATCCAAATTTAAACTTTAGGGTGGCAAATGAAAGTTAAGAGGAAGGTCTACAATTTTGATTTTAACTAACATCTCTGAAAATTCTTCTAAGTAGGCTAAATTAATCATACAAGATTACTGTAAATATGTGACAGAAATTGAATAAAATTAATACAACCTATAGTTTGATTTTGAATAAAGTGGTCGGCATCCGTTCATCGTCCCCGATCAGCAACGGTTGAGATTGAGCATGTCTGGGTCATGTTTGCTGGCAATTTCTGGCCATCTGGGCCGGCGCCACCGCCGGAGATTATTGCCACCACCTCCGTTGAGGTGGGGGCTAGAGTTTCCCGGCGGTGAGGCGGTCGGAGGCGGCTCCTCCGGCGATCCCGAGAAAGAAGAAAAATTCGAGAAATTCACTCCATCCTCACATGGAATCGGGCTCAATTGAGCCCGATATCTCCCCTAAAAGATCTAGGATCCTAGTACGGGTAGAGGTGAGGTGAAACGAACTCTTAGGGCGGCTTGACGGCGAGTTTGGCGGCGGTGAGCCATGGCCAAGCTTGCTCCAGCAACTCCTCCCCATTTCCTCGATTCTCCAGTAATTCCCTTGCTCCAGGACTCGTTCTCCAGTCATTTCCCCTCTTTGAAGCTGATGGTGTGGCTAGATTGGCCTGAGAGTGGGTGTATGGGGAGATAAGTCCAAGGGCGAGCACGGGTTGAGTTTTGGTTGCTCCACCCATGGTGCCAAGTGGCCACCATGCTCCAAAATCCTCTGGAATTACTTGAGGAGGCCGGCTAGCAAGCTTATGTAGCTGAATAAGTAGCCATGTGGCCATCCTTCTTCTTCATTCCTCTTTTTTCTCTCCACATTTCTCCAAATTCCTTTTCTACCCCTTTGCATGTAATCTCTCTCCTGATTTTGCGGGTTAGGGGCTGACTTTGACCACTTGAGCTGGTCATGGGCCAAGGTTGGTGGGCTTAACCCAAGGGAAATGGGCTTAGCCCTTATTTTCCTCTTTAGGCCACATGTTTGACTTTGTTGACCTTTAGGGTTGACTTGGTCAAATTGTTGAGTGGGCTGACCCCACCTGAAGGTCATGGACCCTATGACACTACCCAACTTGGGTTGGGCCATGGTGGTGTCACACTTGGACTATTTGGGCCTTTAGGTGTGGGTTTGACCAAATTAAGATTAGGGTTGACTTGGGTTAACTCTAGTCAATATGTGACCTTGTGATATGTCCTATGGTTCCTTTAGGTTGGGGTTAGGGCTAGGGATGCAGTGGTGGAATCAATGTGTGGCTAGGACCCCAATTTGGGCTGGTTTGACCTAAATCACCTTGGGCCCTGTTGTGGGTCCCATGTAGTTAGACCCAAATTCCATGGTTTAACCTAGACTAAACCCATGCCCCCACCATATGTCCTAACCCAACCTAAGTAGAGGGGTCTAATTGCAAGTGGGATGTTACAAATTCCAATAAACAAAGAAATAATTTCGTCCCCGAAATTTAAGTTTGGGTCTATGGGGTTTTCAAGCATGAAAATTTAAGTATTTTAGCTAATAATTAAAATGTTACCTGATGTAAAAAGCTCTGGGTGTCGCTCTAGCATCAGATCCCTCGGCTCCCAGGTGTGCTCCTCTCGTCCATGGTTGGACCACAACACCTTCACCAGGGGAACCCTTTTCTTCCGCAGCACTCGGACCGCGGTATCATCGATCCGGAGCAGCTCCAAACGAACTGATCTGTCGGATGCTAGCGGGCTTGCTGTAGTGGTGATATGCTGCTCTGGCCGAAGGAGAGCTCTCCGTAGAGAGGAGACGTGGAAAACATCGTGAAAGGCTCCCAGCTCTGGTGGTAGCTCTAGCATGTAGGCCAAGGTGCCGATCCGCTCCAGAATCAAATAGGGCCCTATATATCAAGGGATGATCTTCTTGTGCCTCTGCACCCGAGAAATACCATGCACCGGACGTATCTTCAAGAATACTCTGTCCCCCACCTGGAACTCTACCTTCCAATGTCGTGCATCGTAGTACTTCGCCTGCCTACTCTGGGCCTCTAGCATCATGTCCCTGATCAATTATATCTGAGCGCCTGTATCCTCAATATAGTCTGATCCAAGTGCCCTGGGGTCCTCATCTTGTATCCAAGATTGTAGTGTCTAGCATTTCCACTCGTAAAGAGACTCAAAAGGAGTCATCCCAATGCTCACCTGGTGACTATTGTTGTAGGAGAACTCAACCAGAGGCAACAGTCTCTCCCAGGGCCTCCCTGTATCCAGTATACATAATCGCAACAAATCCTCCATGGTCCTAATGGTCCGCTCTGTCTGACCGTCGGTCTGTGGATGGAAAGCGGTGCTAAAAGCAAGCTGAGAACCCAAGTACGCATGCACCGCTCTCCACTCCCTGGAAGTGAATCGACCGTCATGGTCCGAGACAATCGTCCTGGGGACCCCATGGTACCTGACGAACTGCTCCACAAACAACCTCACCAAAACAGTAACTGGGTTGTCCTTCCTGATAGGTATAAGTCGGGCCACCTTGGTTAGTCTGTCAACGTTGACCCAAACAGAATCGTGCCCTGAGTGGGAGCGAGGCAATCCGTGCACAAATCCATAGCAATATCCTCAAACTTCCACTCAGGGACCGGCAATGACTGTAGCAACCCTCTGGGGCTCTTGCATTTAGCTTTTACTCTCTGGCATGTCTCGCAGTGTGTCACATAAAAGATGATATCCCTCTTCATCCCTAGCCAGTACATGCTCCTCCGCAGATCCGCTGTCATCTTGGTGATACCGGGGTGCACTGAGTACTGAGTGATGTGTGCCTCCCTGAGTATATCCTCCCGGATACCACCTCCCGCGGGTATATAAACACGACCGCGGAAATGAACAAGGACATCAAACAAGGTATAATCACCTGACCTGCCCCCTTCTAGGGCCCTGAACACTGGCACCAAGGCTGCATCTAACCTCTGTTGTACCCCGATACACTCTCGTATATCATATTCCATGATCAGGGAGTTCAAATACTCCCGGTAGAACTCTGGCTGGGACTCGGAAATGACTGAAATGTGCATATATTTCAACATCTGCAACAGCTCTATAGACATCACTCGGGGCTTCGGTCCAGTAGTGTCGGTTCTCCTGCTCAACGTATCTGCCACAGTGTTCGCTTTCCCTGGGTGATAGTGCAATTTGTAATCATAATCGCAGAGAAATTCCAGCCATCTCCTCTGCCGAAGGTTCAGATCTTTCTGCGTGTCGACGTATTTGAGATTCTTGTGATCCGAGTAGATATCACAATGAACCCCATACATGTAGTGTATCCATATCTTTAGTGCGAATACGACCGCCCCGAGCTCCAAGTCATGCACTGGGTAATTCTGTTCATGTTTCTTCAATTTCCTGGAGGCATAGGCAATAACGTGGTTGTGCTGCATCAAGAAGGCACCCATCCCCTGGTATGAGGCATCAGTGTATATATGAAATCCTTCCTTCCCAGATGGAAGTGCAAGGATGGGGGAAGAGGTAAGCCGGTCCTTTAACTCCTGAAATGATGACTCGCACCTTTCGGTCCATACAAATGCTGCTTCCTTCTTCGCCAATGTCATGAGGGGAAGTGCTATCCTCGAAAACCCCTCCACGAACTTGCGGTAATACCCGGTGAGTCCCAAGAAGCTGCGTATATCAGAAGCTGATTTTGGTCGCGGCCAGTCACGCACTGCTTGTACTTTGGCCGGATCTACGGCGAACCCGGCTCCACTGACGTGTCCCAGAAATTCCACCTCTTGCAGCCAGAACTGGCACTTGAAAAACTTCGCATACAACTGGTGCTCCCTCAATCTCTCCAGTACCTGTGTCAAATGTTGCATATGCTCCTCCTTCGTCCGAGAATATATCAGGATATCATCAATAAATACTATGACACATCTATTCAGGTAAGCTCAAAAACACGGTTCATCAGACTCATGAATGCGGAAGGTGCATTCGAGAGCCCGAAAGGCATCACCGTGAACTCGTACAGTCCATAACGGGAACTGAATGCTGTCTTCGGAATGTCTTCCTCCTGAATCTACAGCTGATAATACCCTGATTGTAAGTCCAGCTTGGAGAACCAGAAGGCTCCCTGAAGCTGATCAAATAGCTCATCAATCTGTGGCAATGGGTAAGTGTTCCGGACCGTCAACCGATTCAGCTCACGGTAGTCGATGTAGAGACGCAGCGAGCCATCCTTCTTCTTGACAAACAAAATTGGTGCTCCCCACGACGATGAGCTGGGTCGAACGAAGCCCGACTCTACTAACTCCTGCAGCTGGGTCCTGAACTCTGCTAGCTCCTTTGGATCCATCCTGTATGGTGCTTGAGATACGGGCCTCGCCTCCTAGCACTAGTTATATCCGGAAGTCCACATCCCTAGCTGGTGGTAATCCGGGCAATTTTTCTGGGAATACGTCGGGGAAATCCCGAACCACCGGAATGTCAGCAAGGGAAGCTTCTGCCTCCGCCATCTCGAAGCATATAATGTACACCTCCTCTCCCTGATGGTAGGCCTTGACAGCCTGTACAGATGATAATAATATATGGGTGATAGGTCTGATACCTTCGATGATGACATGGGAGTCTCTGTGCCTCAGGGCGATCCTCCTTAATGGGCAGTGGATCTGGGCATGGTTCCAATATAACCAAGTCATGCCCAAGATGAAGTCGAAATCTGGCATCTTCAGAATCGTCGCAGGCGCTTCAAAAGTCTTCCCGTTGATTTCTGCCTCCATATTGCACTTGGGAGATGATAGTAGTACTGATCCATCAGGTAGCCTCACTCTCATCATCATTCCTGTGAATCGTTCTACGCCGTCCAACCCTTCAACAAAAGCTTCAGACACGAACGAGTGTGATGCGCCCGTATCGAATAGAGTATGAGCGGGCTTGCCGCTGATGAAGACTACGCTTGAGGCGGATTGGGTTTCAAATGGGTAGTCATTCTTCATGGTCAAGATTATGTAAAATAGTAATAATAAGGGAAATGTCTTAATTTTATAACATAAATTATATACCTGTGATGACTTTCTATGGGTTCCTCGGTTCAGCGAGGTCCAATGAATACATATGCTCCTGTCCCCTGCCTCGGCCAAATGGTCCTCTGCCTCGGCCTCGACCTCGACCTCATCCTCGACCTCGGCCCTGCTGTACTGGAGGGGCCACCGGAGGTGGAGGAGGTGGAGGAGGAAGTGGACGAAACCGATGCGGGAACTCAGATCGAATATGGCCCGACTGATGGCACTCGAAACAAACTATCGGTCGCTGGCCACGATCATCCTGTCTCAACTGGCCATGCATCTATGGCGGTGGAGGACCTGGTATTGCAGGGGGTCCTTGCTCCTGCCTGTAGTTAGGATGATGACGTCCCCCACCTCTCTTGTGCCTAATGACTCTGCCCCTCTGCGAGCCTCGGCTATTCTCCCCAAAGAATGACCCATCCAGTGGTCTCTTTCCTCTGTTCTGCACCATCAGCTGGTCTGGCTCCAGCTTCTTGGCCATCTCGATGATCTGGGCTGATGTGACGTGAGAGATGAACAATAGGGCCTGCCTCAAATCATCTCTGAGGCCTCGGTAGAATCTCTTGGCATACCTCCTGTCGTCTGTATCATGTACCCCCGCGAATCTGGAAAGGTGGGAAAACTCCCTCTGGTACTCAATCACTGATCTGGTCCCCTGCTTGAGGTTCAAGAACCTCTCTTCTAATTCATCTCGATCCGTGGTAGACACAAAATGGTCCAAGAATACCTCGCCGAACTCCTCCCAAGATATATCTGTCAGATCCCTATTTGCATAGGTGGAGTCCATCATGGATTTTCACCACCTCTTCGCATGGGCATCCAGTGCAGTAGTCGCCAAATGAACTGCCTCGCTGACAGGGCAGCTGATGCCTGCCAGCATCTCATGTATAGCCTCGAGCCATTCCTCCATTTTTACTGCATTCTTCGTCCCGTGGTACATGGGCAGGGATAAACTCTTGAACGCACTAAGCCAATTTGATCCCGGATTCGGCAGCGGTGCCGGAACCTGCTGGGCCCTGAAGTCCTCAAGGATGGTCGTCAAGGTGTGGCCCATCTCTGTCTGTAGAAAAGGGGTGAGATCTAGAGGGGAAGGAGCCACACTCTGCGGTACGGCGACCCTAGGATGTTGCACAGAGGTAAGGTTTATATTAGAATTGTCCTAACTCATTGCTTATGTGGATTGTTTTATGTGACTTTTTACACATGGGCACACCATTGCTTCCGCTGCACAGTTTGTCCGCAAACTAATGCTCGAGCGGGGTGGTCCAGTGTTGTGGACTTCTTTCTCATATGATCGTTTTTTCAAGTGATACCAGTTTGTAAGACCCGTCCCCTTACCAAGGAGGCTCCGAGTCTTATGCCCAAAACCGCAGTCTTACGGTGGCACTAACACACGAGTTAGTCAACACCGCAACACGTCAATTCTGCTGGCTAGAACGATCATATAACATGTTGGCCAAAAGAGAGTAAGAAGTATAGCAGTAATGTAGAAATGAACTACAAACCAGTCCACAGTCATAGTACATATCAAATAATAAAATGAAAGTACATCCAGTCCACAACGAGTAGCAATAATAAGAAGAGTAAAAGGGCTTATGCCCTGTACATGAATATCAACTCTCCTCATACAATAAAATGCGGAAGCAAAACTATCCTTAGAGAACTTGTCCCACCTGACGTCAGGCTACAGTAGACGTAGTAGGTGGTGGTGGTATCAACTCCTCACGTCCTGTCACCTCATCCTGCCGGTCGTGCTGGTGCTCCATCTCCTCGAGCTCCTAAAAATAGTTCGGTCACCGACCATTAGTCAAAAGACTAAGTCGCTTCCTCCGCACCTCGCCCCGCAACTCCTCGGCATCGTGCGGGAGGACGAAGCGGAGGACAACAAGGGGTAACAAAAGGGAAGCATGTGACAAGGAATCTATGCTACCAATATGAATATAAACAGTAAATCTATACTAGCAGTTCTATGTATTTAGTCCAAATGTATAAGCAAGTACAGTACGAAAGTAAGTAAACTGGAACTAAGTAAGTGCAGTAAATAAAGTATAAAAATCTACTGCTAATATACATCACAGAAGTACCCTAACTTATATGAGTGCCCATACAAACATATAAGTTAGAGTTTCCAAAATTAACTTATCATATAAAAGAGCCCATACTAATTTATATGATAAGGATACATGAAGCGTATGTCCTAATATGAATGAATGTATGCAGTTATTTATGAGTCGTGCAAGTTAAACTCACACACAACGACTATGTGATCACAGACCTTTAGTTCCCACTTTTCGGAGCTAGCATCACTCTCTGGTACCACTGTTGTGGCTACGACAGTAGTGGAGCGTGCATCTCCACTCCTAGGCGGGTATCACACTACCAGGCCTAGACCTCCCATATGCCTTTGTACACGTCCTAGGTGCACTCTAGAGTCTCTGTGTATTAATTGCTGGCTACCCACCAGTCTTTTTTGGTCGAGTGTGCGTTTTCGGGGATCGTCCTCCAGACCGCAGTGTAAAATAACCCACAAGCCCCTCAAACCATCACACCTCGCCAGAGCCACCATACTGCCATCGGTGTGATGATTGGCCCAGTACCGCATGACCCGCCATAAGTTTATGCATATGCAAGATATTCCAACCCGAGCCTCCAGCTCGCAGGACCAACCCATCCTGAATCCCTCCAACCCTATATGGGTGAGAATGTTACCACAATCCCTCCAACCCTACACGGGTGAGAATGTTACCACAAACCCTCCAACCCTATATGGGTGAGAATCATGTTACGTTGCTTAACTTATTAGACTACTCTTGTCTACGGGTTATTATACTTAGTGATTTAAGGTTAGTCCAGGACTGCCCATGGTATACCCGGTGAAGGGTTCTCGGGGGCACTAGGAACTACAATGGGATTATCCACAAAGCTCCCTTTCTCAAGGATATTTACTTTAGTTGATGACTACCCATAATTCACCCCCAGCACTCGTTGTTGCTTTGGAACAAACCTAATGACTTAAGAAATTACCGGGAAATCGGCGGTCTTCCGTCGATCTCCGTTTTAACCACTGTCCTTATGATTTGCACTCCACCCCTCGTGATCCGATAGTGACCTATAGGAGAACAGCCAGGGCTTATTCCTCTAATGCAATTCTCACCTCAAAAGTTAATCATATCCCCCTGTGGTCCTAGTAGTTTGGGCTAACTGTGCTAGACACTACCCATGACTCAATACCACCCGTATAGTCGGACTTCCAATCCTTTGGTCACTATGACCCTAAATATTTATCATAGGGTAGTATGATATGTACTATTGACCATAGGAAATTTTACTATTTTCCCATGTCATTATGCCCTAAATTAAATTCTTAAATTAAGTGGTTTATGTCACTTTATGCATGAGATACTACGAAAAATGGTTCTATGGGTCTAATAATTTTTCTTTAGGATCATCTAGGTTAAATATGACTGGATACCCAGATTGGTGATTTTCTCATATATATTTCTATTTAATTCTATTTATTGTTAAATCCATTGATCGGCCATTTTCCAAATGAAGTATAAGGAATAAGTTACTGAAAATTCCATAAATATTGCTTCATATGTAACTCACTAGAATAATACTAAGTATCAAAATTCATAACTTTAAACAGTAATTTGATCCTTCATTTTCTCATATAAAAATATCACTAAAATGTCATTCCTTGAGTTTTAAATTTAATGATGTACACAAAAATTCTAAGATAATTACACCACGTCACTACCTCAAAAATACATCACTTTGAATTTTTTCAGAATATTTTTATTGTAATTTCCACAATAGATAAATAATTTCTCAAAAGGGCAAAATGGTCAAAACTACATAAAATCGTTATAAATCAATTAATCAGGGCCATAAATTTTTCACGGATTACATTTTACTCGCTTGAGCTTGTTACAAAATCTAAGGTTTTAAAATCAAAAATATCCCTATTTTCAAATATTTGAATATAAATGAAGTAATTTTCAAAAATTCCAAATAATGGGATTTTTGCTTCCAAAAATCCCAATATCTCTATGAGGGGTAAACTCCATCCCTATGAACTCATGTCCAGAGTTTTGTAGTCATACCATGCTTAATAAGTTGTAAATTCACATTTTGGTAAATATGGCTATATGCACCCCAAGCCTATGTTAACCCTTCACATGCAAGAGGGAATACCCATCATGCAGAAGTCAAAAGTGACTGAAATTTTTATCATGGGCCTATAATGAACCCAAGGACATGCCACCAAAATTTGGGGCCATTTGGATTCATATTACTCCAAATATTTCATTAATTTACTTTTGTGTATTTTCACAAATACTATAGAAAATTTTTCCCCAAAATTCCAATTTTTGGACAGAGTTTAAGTTTCCCTAGTCAAGCACATGTCCAAAATATTGGGTCATGTGGACTTCTGGTTTGGCATGGGCATGCATTTGAATTTATGCCCTTGCCTAGGATCAATCCTAGTAGAACAGCCCTACAGGGAGTTATACTAATCGAAATTTAAACTTTAAGGTGGCAAATGAAAGTTAAGAGCAAGGCCTACAATTTTGATTTTAACTACCATCTCTGAAAATGCCTCTAAGTAGTCTAAATTAATCATGCAAGATTACTGTAAATATGTGACAGAAATTGAATAAAATTAATACAGCATATAGTTTGATTTTGAATAAAGTGGACGGCATCCGTTCATCGTCCCCGATCAGCAACAGTTGAGATTAAGCCAGCATGAGTCATGTTTGCTGGCAATTTCCGGCCACCTGGGCCGGCGCCACCGTCGGAGATTATTGTCACCACCTCCATTGAGGTGGGGGCTAGCGTTTCCCGGCGGTGAGGCGGTCGGAGGCGGTCGGAGGCGGCTCCTCCGGCGATCCCGAGCAAGAAGAAAAATTCGAGAAATTCACTCCATCCTAACATGGTATTGGGCTCAATTGAGCCTGATATCTCCCCTAAAAGATCTAGGATCCTAGTACGGGTAGAGGTGAGGTGAAACGAACTCTTAGCGTGACTTAACGGCGAGTTTGGCGGTGATGAGCCATGGCCAAGCTTGCTCCGGCAACTCCTCCCCGTTTCCTCGATTCTCCAGCAATTCCCTTGCTCCAGGACTCATTCTCCAATAGTTTCCCCTCTCTGAAGCTGATGGTGTGGTTAGATTAGGCTGAGAGTGGGTGTATGGGGAGATAAGTCCAAGGGGGAGCTCGGGTTGAGCTTTGGTTGCTCCACCCACGGTGCCAAGTAGCCACCATGCTCCAAAATCCTCTGGAATTGCCTGAGGAGGTCGTCCAGCAAGCTTAGGCAGCTGAATAAGTGGCCATGTGGCCATCCTTCCTCTTCATTCCTCTTTTCTCTCTCCTCATTTCTCCAAATTCCTTTTCTACCCCTTTGCATGTAATCTCTCTCCTTATTTTGGGAGTTAGGGGTTGACTTTGACCACTTGAGCTGGTCATGGGCCAAGGTTGGTGGGCTTAACCCAAGGGAAATGGGCTTAGCCCTTATTTTCCTATTTAGGTCATATGTTTGACTTTGTTGACTTTTAGGGTTGACTTGGTCAACTTTTTGAGTGGGCTGACCCCCCTGAAGGTCATGGACCCTATGACACCACCCAACTTGGGTTGGGCCATGGTGGTGTCCCACTTGGACTATTTGGGTCTTTAGGTGTGGGTTTGACCAAATTAAGATTATGGTTGACTTGGGTCAACTCTAGTCAATTGATGACCTTGTGATATGTCTTATGGTTCCTTTAGGTTGGGGTTAGGGCTAGGGATGCAGTGGTTGAGTCAATGTGTAGCTAGGACCCCAATTTGGGCTGGTTTGACCTAAATCACCTTGGGCCCTGTTGTGGGTCCCATGTAGTTAGACCCAAATTCCATGGTTTAACCTAGACTAAACCCATGTCCCCACCATTTTTCCTAACCCAACCTTAGTAGAGGGGTCTAATTTCAAGTGGGATGTTACAAAAGCAGAAAATCACTAAGTGGAGCATTGCCAAAGCAAGGGATGGGGATAACCTCCAAAGGAATCCACCAATGTCGGTGACCATATGCTTGCCTGTTCACACTCTCTCCACGACACTAGTTTGACTCAAGCGCGAATTTGTAGGACTTAGAATATTGTTGGGTACATTGGAAAATGTGTACCAGATTTGAAGAAGCCTCACCCTACTCAATGATATACATCAAGGTGTATTTGATGTGTTTTGAGTTTATTTGTGCAGGTTAAGTAATTGCAGGAAATGCAGAAAAGTTTCTAAGTCCATGTGTCGACACCTAGAGAAGTAGTGTCGACACTTATGAAGACTTGTGTGGACACTGGAGAAAAGTTGTGTCAACACTTGGAGTAAATTGTGTCGACACCAGGAAAGGCAGAGTCGACACCAGAAGAAATGTGTCGACACATACAGGCAGTGTCGACACACTGTGAAGAATTGTCAACATAAATTGTGTCGACACTTAGAGGCAGTGTCGATACCCAGAGAAGCTTAGTCGACATCAAATGTGTCGACACCAGAAGGCTGTGTCGACACTCAGCAAGCTTCAACAAAGTTAAAGTAAAAGAAGTACTTGTGTCGACACAAAGGAGATGTATCGACACTCAGCAAGTTTCAACACAAGAAGCCATGTGTCGACACAAAGGAGATGTGTTGACAGACAGCAGAATTCAACTAATTGTTAAAGAAGAAGTATTTGTGCCGACACACAGAATCAGTGTCGACACATTCAACAGAAGGCTTGTGTCGACACAAAGAATCAGTGTCGACACATTCTGAAGAAGCAGTGTCGAGAAGCTGTTACAACAACAAAAGAAGTTGTGTCGACACCACCAAGTCATGTGTCGACACTTAGTTCACTTGTGTCGACACTTAGTCTATTTGTGTCGACACATAATGAAGATCAGTCTCCACACTTTCAGACAGAGACAGTGATTTCAAGAAGTGACTGGATGACTAAACAGCTATCATTTCCAACCGGTCAACTACTACTGTCAGAACTGTCAGAAGGTTGTTAGAAACCGGATCAGCATGTTACCATGGAGGAAGACTATATAAAGGCTTTCTCTTTCAACAGAAGAAGAGGATTTTTTAGAAGATCAATCACAACCAACTAACAACAACTAAGAGAGAAGTAATTATACAGAAGATTTTCGACAGAAGATCTAGAAGAAGTTGGAGAGAGGGAGAGCTCCATCTAAGAAGAGCAGTTACTGAACCAGGCTGCAAAGAAAGATTCAGATTGATATCTGGATCTTAAGTCAGAAGCTTATTGAAGATCAACTTCACAGAAGATTCAACCCTACTGAGTTCAGATTCAAGAAGCTTTGAAGAAAGCTAAGAGAGGTTGATCTCTGTAAAGTTCTTCCAAGAACTCATCAAGAAGCCAGCCAACCCTTCTTTCTCTATCTGGGTTATGGTTAAGTACTCTGGAAACATTATTTTCTGTAGGATCTTGTATAAATTTGAGCTGTAAGCCTATTTTATAAAGGCTGAGTGTAGGAGATTTAGATCTCTGAGTGTAGGTCTTGTTGAAGACTGAGGTAGGGCTGTGTGCCTGAGTTATAGGAGACTGTGTTCTCTGAGTGTAGGCCTTGGTGAAGGCTGAGGTAGGGCAGTTTGCCTGAGTTGTAGGAGTGGAGACACTCTGAGTTGTAGGAATCTATTTGGGGTTCTGAGCTGTAAGATCTGAGGATCTGAGGTGAAGTGCAGAAGTTAGGCCGAATCTAGTACACTGCTAGATATGTGAAGGGAGAAAGTGGATGTACCCAGACCTTGGGGAACCACTATAAAAATCTATGTGCACTCTGTGTTTGATTGTTTCTGTGATTGCTGAGCTAGCTGTGCTCAATAGTTGTAGAATATTGCAAATACAAGTTTTATTGTACAGAGTTTCTGTCTTAAAATTAAAAAGAAATAGTACACCTATTCACCCCCCCCCCCCCTCTAGGTATTTAGGCACTAATTCTTTCAAGTGGTATCAAAGCGAGGTTACTCAAGAAAGGACTTAACAGTCAGAGTAAGATCCTTAAGGTAGATTTAAGAATCAAGAAAGAATCAAGAAAATGGGTTCTAGTGAGAATCACAAAGAGCTGGGGTCAATGAAATTGTCAATATGTAGAAAAGATATATTTGACATATGGAAAGAGAGGGTCAGACTCTTTATGGAAGCTTCTGACCCAAGGATATATATTATAGTCAAAGAAGGACCATATGTGCCAATGAAGATATCCATTCTGGATGCAAATCAGAAAAATCCCAAGGACTTTTCTGAAATGAATAAAGATGAAATCATCCTGGCCACTATGGACATGAAAGCCCAGAATATAATTGTTAGTGTCATTGATGATTCAACATTTCAGAACTTAATTCATTGTAAAACCTCTAAATAAATGTGGGACACATTAATAGTCTATATGGAGGGATCAGAGGAAGTAAGACAAGATAGGAAGTCAATGTTAAATCAGGAATATGAAAGCTTCAGATAAGGAAAGTCTGATAGCATTACAGAATATTACAAGAAGTTCTATAGGATAGTTAATGAGTTGATGTCCTATGGAAGAGAATTCAGTAACTATGAGCTGAATGACAAGTTCTTAAGATCCCTGACTAAGGACTGGGACACCAAGATTTGTGCCATTAGGGAAGTGGCCAAACTTGCTGATATACCTCCTCCAACTTTGTTTCGAAAACTGTTATCTTATGAGATGCAGTTAATGGCTAGAAAGGAGGAATAAAAGACTACTAGAGTGGAGCACAAGGAAAATTCTGTGGCCTTCAAGACTGAAGCCACTAAGAAGTATAGAAGCAAGTCTCCATCTCCACCTAAAATAATTGTTGAGGCTGTCACAGATAATTCAGATAGCAAGAGTTCTGATAGCAGTGAAAGTGATGAAGACTTTGCTGCTTTTACTATGCACTTTCAAAGATTTCTAAAGAAGAGGCAGTGGAGTTCTAAGCCTTCCACTTCTCAGCCAAAAGATGACTACTATCAGAAGTTAAAGTCATCCAGGAAAGACAGAAGCAAGTCCAAGCCAAGCAAAGCTACATCTTCAAAGATTGTGTGCTATTGCTGCAATAGATAGGGACATGTAGTGGCTGACTGTCCTGAAAAGAGGAAGGAGTCAGCTGACAAAAAGAAGACTCAGTTTAAGAGCAAAAAGGAAAAGTCCTTTGTTGCTAAGAAAGACAAGAGTCTGACAGACCAGTCCTCTTCAGAAACGGAATCAAAAGCTGAAGCCTATATTGGATTATTTGCTGAAGAGGAAGAAGATGAGTTCATGCAGCTAATGAACTCAATTTATGAGCATGAAGACCATCAGTGCAAGGGACTGATGGCTATATCTGAAGGAGACAAGATCCAGGATCAACCTGGACCAAGTAAGGTACAAAGTTGTTCTTCTAGTTCAATTTATAGTACTGAGTCAGAGTCAGATACATCTGCATCAAGTGATGTGGATGGGTCTGAATCTGAAGTAGATATTCATCAATTAATTGATGAATATAGGGAATTGTTGCAGGCCTTGAAGAAAAGCAAAACCTTGGCCAAAACTCAGGCAAAGGAGATTGCTAGTCTTAAGTTAGTTGCAGTAGATTCAGAGAAGTTGTTAGATCAAAAACTGAATGAGATTGCCAGATTGAAAAACATAACTGTTATTCAAATGGGCACAATCAATTTCAAGAATGATCAGATTAGAAATCTAGAGGTTAGACTTCAGAAGGAGAAAGAGATTGTGGCTAGCTTTTCTAAACCTAAATCTATTTTACCCTTGATAGATGAGTTTGTACCTCAAAAGGGTAAGGCTGGATTAGGGTTTAAAAAACCCGTCTGGACTGCTAGGTCCAAATTTAAAGGCAATGCCCCAGCACAGAACAAGAAGCCTGTTGTAGATAATTCAGCTAGTGTTGTACCTAAACAAAGGTACAATAAGTTTGAGTGCTGGTGTTGTAGCAAGGTATGCCACTTTGCCATAGATTGTTGGCACAATTCTAGTGTCAAGGAGAATAACAGTCTGCCTGTGAGAAGACCTACAGGCAGATTTATTAGATTTCAGGCTAATCTGAACCAAGGACCCAAAACTCATTTGGGTTCTAAGGTTAACTAGTCTTTATTGCAGGTGAGTCCAAGCTGTCATGCCCCAATATGGTACTTGGACAGTGGATGTTCCAGACACATAACTGGAACAAAGGGGTTGTTGAAGGGCTACACACCTATCATGGATGGCCCTAAAGTTACCTTTGGTGGTTCAGAAAAAGGAATCATCAAGGGCTTTGGTAACATTTCTAGTAACCAGATTACTATCACTCAAGTGGCCTATGTGAAGGGTTTGAAACATAACCTCATTAGCATAAGTCAGCCAAGTGATTTAGGATATGACATCTCATTTGTCAAGAATGGTTGTCATATCAAAAGGTCAAGTGATCAAAAGATCATTTTGACAGGATATAGGAAGAGAAATGTTTATTGTCTTGACTTTGTGTGTGAGAACAATGTTTCTCCTATTTGTCTTGTAGCTGATGAGAGAGTCTCACATTGTGTTAAATGGCACAAGAGGCTGGCTCATCTTAACTATAAGACTATTGGCCAACTCTTTAGCAAAGAGTTAGTGAGGAATGATCCTCAAGTTAAGTGTATAAAGGATGAGATATGCTCAGCTTGTCAAAAAGGCAAGCAGACCAAATCCACCTTTCATAGCCTTAAAAACAAGGATTCAGTGAGGTGTCTATACCTCTTGCATATGGATCTATTTGCTCCTATGCCAGTTCACAGTCTAGGTAGGAAGGTCTACACATTTGTGGTAGTAGATGACTATTCTAGATATTCCTGGTTGTTCTTCCTAAGACAAAAATATGAAACCCCAAGTATCTTGTATAGTTTTGTTAAACAAATTCAGAATTAGTTGAACAGTACAGTGGTCAAAATCAGAAGTGACCATGGTACTGAATTTCAGTCTGAAAGTATGACAAGACTATGTGAAGAATTTGGGATTTTTCAGGAATTTTTTTCACTAAGAACACCTCAACAAAATGATATTGCTGAAAGGAAGAATAGAACATTGATAGAGGCTGGTAGAACTCTATTGTGTGACACTTCTCTCCCAGAATATTTCTGGGCTGAGGCAGTAAACAGTGCATGTCATGTAATCAATAGGGCTACTATCACCAAGTGCCACAAAAAGACTCCCTATGAGATTGTGAAGGGTAGAAAATCAAATTTATCCTATTTCAGGAACTTTGGTTGCAAGTGCTATGTACTTAACAATGGCAAGTCTTATCTAACCAAGTTTGCTGCCAAATCCCAAGAGGGGATCTTTGTTGGGTACAACAACAATAGTAAGGCTTATAGGGTCTACAACTTGATTACTCAAGTTATAGAAGAGTCTATACATGTAGTCTTTGATGAAACAAGACTGATTAACAGTGAGTTTCCAAGTAGTGTATGCAGCTCTACAGGTATAAATGAGAATATGGACAAGCTTACCATTACAGAAGGTTCTACTGTAACTCAGCAAGTGGAAAATGGTGGTTGCTGTCCAGGGGGAGTACAAGACTCTCTAGATGCTGAAGAAGACCAAGAGGTGCAGCTAAATGAAAAGACTGAAGGGGTTCAACCTGAAGAAAGACTACATCCAGCTAATAGACACTTAAAGGATCATCCAGCCAATCAAATAATTGGTGATCCAAGATAAGGAGTGCAAACTAGAAGCAGGAATCTGAGTACAGTTCTTTACTCCAGTTTCCTATTACAAGTGGAACCAAAGAAATTTGAAGAAGCAGTTCTAGACCCTCACTGGATTGATGTCATGCAAGAGGAGTTGAATCAGTTCAGAAGATGCAAGGTCTAGAAGCTTTTTCCTAAACCCAAAGACCACAACATCCTTGGAACAAAGTGGATCTTTAGGAACAAAATGGATGATAATGGAATCATTATAAAGAATAAAGCTAGACTTGTTGTAAAGGGATATAGGCAGGAAGAAGGTATTGATTTTGATCAAACCTTTGCACCAGTAGCAAGACTGGAGGCTATCAGAATGTTCCTTGCTTATTCAACATATCAAGGGTTTAAGGTATTCCAAATGGATGTTAAGTCAGCTTTCCTAAATGGAGATCTAAAGGAAGAAGTCTATGTAGAGCAGCCCTCAGGTTTTGTTGATCCTCTCAAACCTGATTATGTTTATAGACTTAGGAAGGCATTGTATGGGTTGAAACAAGCCCCAAGGGCTTGGTATGAAACTCTGTCTAGTTTCCTCATTGAGAACAAATTCTCAAGAGGGAAAATAGACAAGACTCTTTTCCTTAGAGAATCTAAAGGCAAGATTATCCTAGTCCAAATAAATGTGGATGACATAATATTTGGGTCTACATAAAGTAATCTTTGCAGAAAGTTTGCAAAACTTATGCAAGGAAAATTTGAAATGAGCAGTATGGGGGAACTTAAGTTCTTCTTGGGTCTCCAAGTAAGACAGACTGAAGATGGCCTGTCCATATGTCAGTCTAAGTTCACCCTAGAGTTGATAAAGAATTATGGTATGGAATCATCCACTACCATGAAAACTCCTATGGGATCAAGTATGTCTCTAAGCAAAGATGATGTAGGGAAACCTATAGATGAAACTTTGTATAGAGGGATAGTTGGCTCCCTTCTGTATTTGACTGCTAGTAGACCAGATATCATGTATGCTACATGTGTTTGTGCTAGGTACCAGGCATGCCCTAAAGAATCTCATCTGACTGCAGTAAAAAGGACTTTGAGATATCTTAAGGGCACACCTTATCTAGGCCTTTGGTACCCTAGGAATGGAGATTTTGTACTGACAGGTTATTCAGATGCAGATTTTGCAGGTTGCAAAGAAGATAGGAAGAGTACTACAGGAACCTGTCAATTTCTAGGTAGAAGACTGGTGTCTTGGAGCAGTAAGAAGCAGACCAGTGTGGCAATCTCCACAGCTGAGTCAGAATATGTTGCTGCAGGAAACTGCTGTGCATAACTTTTATGGATTCAACACCAGCTAGTAGATTATGGTATTCAAGTAAGCAGAACACCTTTGTTTTGTGATTCTACAAGTGCTATTTCTATTGCAAATAATCATGTCTCACATAGTAGGACTAAGCACATAGAAATTAGATACCATTTTCTTAGAGAACATGTAAGAAAAGAGGACATTTCCCTAGAATATGTTAAAATAGATAATCAGATAGCTGATATGTTTACTAAGCCCCATGATGAAACTAAATTCAATAAGTTCAAAATTGAATTAGGAATGTTGAACTTAGAATAGTTTGATAAAAATTGGCTAAGTAAAATAGTGTCGACACAAGGAGTTGTCTGTGTCGACACATATAAGTGGTGTCGATATTTCAATGAAATGGTGTCAACACATCTAGAAAGTCTGTGTCGACACTTAGGTTTCACACTAATTTCGTCGAGTGAAGTATCGACTAATAGTCGAGCGCAGATGTTTAAGTGTCGACACATATATTCTGTCGACTATATTAGTGTCGACACATAGAAGTCAACACTTATGTCGAGACATTAGAAGTAAGTGTCGACACTTTTCAACAGTGTCGACACATTAAGAGTATTATGACGCGCCCTTTCACCTTCGTTTTTAGAAAGGTATAAATAGGTCTTCACCATTGTTGTCGACACACTCTCAATAGTTTCGAGACCAAAACTTTGTGTCGACATCTCTCTCTTCTAAATTCAAGATTTCTCAAAACCCTAATGGCGTCAAAGCTCGAGGATAACATTAATGAAGGTTATGAGCTAGTACGACATGCCTTTGACGATGCAGAACCAGAAATTCAAGGTGTTGTAACCCTAATTATAGATAATGGGTTGGAGTATCTAGTTTCTGAGCAAACCAAGATTTGGAAGAAGGAAGTACTCGAATTCTTTGGTGCAGCTACACTTGATGAGACTGGACTCAAGATTAAATCCATGGTCCATGGAGTAAAAGTAAAACTCACCCAGAAGAGTGTAAGAAAAGTTCTATATCTACCAAGAACTAAAGAGGAAGAAGATGTACCTACATCTAAGACAAGGGAGGCACTGCAATAGTGTGGATTAGATTCAACCTTGAAGATTGGTTCAGTTTTTAACAGGAAAGGCATGAACATGCAAGGCAAGTTCTTGTCTGAGGTAGTAGGAAAAGTGATTCTGAGCAAGCCAGGTGGGCATGATAGGATATCAGCTCACATGTTCAGTTTAATGACAAGGATCATTTTCAACCTAAAAACTTATTGGTCAGCAGTGATGTTTGAAAAGATTAAGGAAAGTCTGAAGAAGCACAATCTGGGTAGGATTATGAGTTTGTACTTAGCTGGAACTATTCCAGAAGTGATGAACCGAGCTGTAGGTTCTAAAATAAATCACATGAGGAAGATGGATATCAAAATTATCTCAAGATGGGATAGGGTGTTAACCAAGGACATGTCTACTCCAGAGAAGGAAACACCTCCACAAAAGAAGAAGAAGAAAGCCATAATGGCTCCTGAATCATCCAGTAGCTCAGAGGAGCAAGTAGTTTTCAGTTCTAATGAAGAAGAAGCTGATAATACTGGAAGGTCACCAGTAAGGAATGAAGATGCACAGAGGCAGGGGGAGCAACCATCTGCTAGCCCTATTCACCTGGATCCACTCCAGGGGGAGCCTCAACATGTGGAAGAGTCAACTTACCTAGACAGTGAAATGGCAACTCAAACAATTCTTGAGGTAATGCATGAAGTTAATCAATCAATTTTTCATATTGAGGATGAAGTATTAACTGAGTCTTTAATTGATGTTGATCAGCAAACTCAGTTAAATAGTCAACCAGAAGATGTTGTCATGGAAGATACATCAGTTGCTGATAATGCTCCTAAGATAAGAGAATCTCTAATCCCTTCTCAACAGGAGTATACCCTAGAAGAGTTGTTCCCTGATTTGCTACAAACTAATTTTGAGGGAGAGAAAGCAGTTTTTGAGGGGGAGAAGGTAAATCTTGAGCGGGAGCATGTAAAGTCTCATGAGGAGACTGTAAGAAATGAGAATGAGGAGCAAAAGGTGCAGGGGGAGCTACCTAAGACTTCACAGGACTTGCATCCTAGTCCTAAAGATAGAGTTGACATTGCTAGTACTTCTGCTTCTGAGGATGAAGAAGCTGCTAGAGCCAAGAAAAGAAAGCTTATGATCTTCAAAAGGAGTCAAAGCTACAAGAAAGCTTTACAAACTGTTTCTCCACAGCCTGCTCCATCAATTGATTACAGTACTTTGTTAGTATCCATGCAAGTAAAGTTGGATGAGCAAAGGGTAGCAATGGAGAAGTATATAAATGAAACTCATAAAGATCTTCAATTCTCTTTGGCAACAGATATAAAGTCAATAAGATTTGAAGTGAATCAAAATAAGAAGGAAATGACTGACTGTTTCCACAAAGGGGGTAATGCAGTGGTTTACCTAGCCACTCATCAGGAAAAGATAAAGACTCAAGTGGATGATATGGCTGTAAAACAAGGATATGTTCTGGAAAATCATCTTCGAATGAATGATAATCTGACTGCCTCTCATAATGTCATTGTTACAGAATTGAAAAAAGTTGCACCAGCCCAGCTTGCTGATAAGTCTACAATCAAGCCAGAGTTTGATCAGGAGAAATTTGATAAAGACTTCCAGGAAGGCATAACTGCTGTCAAAGCAACTATTACAGAGTCTCAAAAGACTATTTCTGGACTGCTGTTCAAGTTAAAGGGTTTTAGTCAAAGCTGGATCTGACCATGCTAAATGGATTTCCAATAGCATCAGAGCCACACTTGGATATCCACCCCTGTGTGATGATGAAAATGTAGCTGAATCAGGAATGAATCCTGCATATTTTGGAGGAAAACAAGCTGAAGTAGCTCAGGTGATCTATCCTCCTGCAGATTTTGAAATGATTCATCAAGAAGTACAATCTATATATAGCCCTCCTGAGGGTAATAAGAATATTATTATTGAGAAAGTAGATAAGCCTGTGCCTGAGGAAGTTTTGAAAGCGCAAGAAGCTCAATTATCTAAGAAGAGATTCAGAGAACAGGCAGAGTTAAGGCCTGATTTTGAACAGTGGAGCCCAACTTCTAGAAATATTATACTGACTGCTTGGAAAGCTGCAAAGGACAATTTTCTAGAGAGGGGTAAATGGTATTCTGATCAAGAATGGAGAAAACATGAAGCCAGGCAAGAGGCTATAGTTCAGTACAGAAGAAAGGCTAAACTTGGTAAGCTACCTCCTAATGCACAGGAGCCTACCAAGTATTTCCCTAAGCCTTATCATTATTTTGAGAGACAAAAGATAAGGGCTGAAGAGCTAAAGAAGAAAGATCTTAAGGGAAAGAAGCCTGCTGATGACATTGATGCTCTAGTTCAAGCCAAGATTCAATCAGGCAAGGGCATTGTCATCAAGGAGCCAGAGCAGCCTTAGTTTAGAACTTCTTAAGTTTACAACTTTGTAATCTTTTGTGTAAAATACATGTAAACTTTTGATTAAATAAACTTTTGGAAGATAAACAAAACTATTATGAATACTCATTGTGATAGCATTAGTATTCTGTGATGAAATATTTTATATGTTTTGTTTCAGTTGTTACCCTGTCATATATTGTTGTTATACATCATATTTTCTATTTGTTATGTATGGTGTATATCATTGACTAACGGTTATGACTTCTTCAAATAGGGGGAGATTGTTGGGTACATTGGAAAATGTGTACCAGATTTGAAGAAGCCTCACCCTACTCAATGATATACATCAAGGTGTATTTGATGTGTTTTGAGTTTATTTATGCAGGTTAAGTAATTGCAGGAAATGCAGAAAAATTTCTAAGTCTATGTGTCGACACCTAGAGAAGTAGTGTCGACACTTATGAAGACTTGTGTCGACACCGGAGAAAAGCTGTGTCGACACTTGTAGTAAATTGTGTCGACACCAGAAAAGGCAGAGTCGACACCAGAAGAAATGTGTCGAAACATACAGGCAGTGTCGACACACTGTGAAGAATTGTCAACATAAATTATGTCGGCACTTAGAGGCAGTGTCGACACCCATAGAAGCTTAGTCGACATCAAATGTGTCGACACCAGGAGGCTGTGTCGACAGTCGGCAAGCTTCAACAAAGTTAAATTAAAAGAATTACTTGTGTCGACACAAAGGATATGTGTCGACACTCAGCAAGTTTCAACACATGAAGGCATGTGTTGACACAAAGGAGATGTGTCGACACACAGCAGAATTCAACTAAGTGTTAAAGAAGAAGTATTTGTGTCGACACACAGAATCAGTGTCGACACATTCAACAGAAGGCTTGTGTCGACACACAGAATCAGTGTCGACACATTCTGAAGAAGCAGTGTCGAGAAGCTGTTACAACAACAAAAGAAGTTGTGTCGACACCACCAAGTCATGTGTCGACACTTAGTTCACTTGTGTTAACACTTAGCCTATTTGTGTAGACACATAATGAAGATCAGTCTCGACACTTTCAGACAGAGACAGTGATTTCAAGAAGTGATTGGATGACTAGACAGCTGCAATTTCCAACCGGTCAACTACTACTGTCAGAACTGTCAGAAGGTTGTTAAAAACCGGATCAGCCGGTTACCATGGAGGAAGACTATATAAAGGCTTTCTCCTTCAACAGAAGAAGAGGATTTTTTAGAAGATCAATCACAACCAACTAACAACAACTAAGAGAGAAGTAATTATACAGAAGATTTTCGACAGAAGATCTAGAAGAAATTGGAGAGAGGGAGAGCTCCATCTAAGAAGAGCAGTTGCTGAACCAGGCTGCAAAGAAAGATTCAGATTGATATCTGGATCTTAAGTCAGAAGCGGATTGAAGATCAACTTCACAGAAGATTCAACCCTACTGAGTTCAGATTCAAGAAGCTTTGAAGAAAGCTAAGAGAGGTTGATCTCTGCAAAGTTCTTTCAAGAACTCATCAAGAAGCCATCCAACCCTTCTCTCTCTATCTGGGTTGTGGTTAAGTACTCTGGAAACATTATTTTCTGTAGGATCTTGTATAGATCTAAGTTGTAAGCCTATTTTATAAAGGCTGAGTGTTGGAGATTTAGATCTCTGAGTGTAGGTCTTGTTGAAGACTGAGGTAGGGCTTTGTGCCTCAGTTGTAGGAGACTGTGTTCTCTGAGTGTAGGCCTTGGTGAAGGCTGAGGTAGGGCAGTTTGCCTGAGTTGTACGAGTGGAGACACTCTAAGTTGTAGGAACCTATTTGGGGTTCTGAGCTGTAAGATCTGAGGATCTGAGGTGAAGTGCAGAAGTTAGGCTGAATCTAGTACACTGCTAGATAGGCGAAGGGGGAAATTGGATGTACCCAGACCTTGGGGAACCACTATAAAAATCTGTGTGCACTCTGTATTTGATTGTTTCTGTGATTGCTGAGCTAGCTGTGCTGAATAGTTGTAGAATATTGCAAATACAGGTTTTATTGTACAGAGTTTCTGCCTTAAAATTAAAAAGAAATAGTACACCTATTCACCCCCCCCCCCCTCTAGGTGTTTAGGAACTAATTCTTTCAAATATAATGGAGGCTTAGGCGAAGGTGGGGCATATAAAGATAAACAAGACGGATACGCACACCCAAAATGAGACCGCTCGAAAACAATAACAACTATACTCAACGATAAACATGAGCAGCGCACCACCGGACTTGGATTTTTAACGGTGCGTGTACGCACATAACGATCACAATACAACAAACTTTCACAAACATAAAAACACAACTCTACAATAATTTTTTCTTTTCTTTTCTTTTCTTTTTTTTTTCTTTTACTATTTTTTTTCTTTTCTTTTAACCAAATAACCAAAACTAGCCTAAAACACGGCAACACCACAAGCTGCACAAACACCCACATAACTGCCACACATAACGGATACAAACTACAATAAAACAAACCAATCGAGCGACCACATTCGGGTGTGCGAGTTGGAAAGGCTATATGGCTTTGGTAGTGAGGCGTAGGGATATCAAAGGAAGGGACAGGCTCAACTGGGATAGCAACGGATAGACGTCGGGAATGGTACAAGGCTCAAACTAGACAAAGTGATGGCCTACATCACGCGCGCACTTGACTAACCATGTACCCATGTTTCGAGAGTAGCTAGGGGCAAGTTCTTAGTCACCGAGAAAGACAATCCCTCCTCCCGACTCGAGCAATACGAGGCTAGCAATGTCGATACACATCCTTATGCTATTGTTTGATTCACACCATATTCGAAGTGGACGAGTAGAATAAACAAGATTTACGCCAATAGAAATAATATACGCTATGAGCATAAAAAGAATCTAATTCTACACGTAATCCTAAATGAGACGTGAGCACTCGATTAGGATCACTACAGGAGTCAACATTTTACTCTGTCTCACAATCCTAGGCCAGCACCGAAATTTTTCAAATCGCACTATAGTGATGATAAAACTCACGACGTGCTCCTGTTCAAGCACGCACTCAAGTGTGGTGCAGTGGTATGCAATTCCAATCAATAACAGCAAATGAAAATATTCTTCTAGCATGATAGTGATTTAATGCACGTGTGTGAGTAACCCGCACGACTCTCCCCACCAGACTTAACCTAAACATCCTAACACCACAATGTGATTGTGAAATTAAAAAGCAAGTAAGGAGAAGTGGTTACCCAATGCTCAGAAATGAGCACACCAGAAGATTGGCGTTAATTTCTGTTGAAAAATTCCACGACCCAAATGAAATTCACCTGCAAAAGCAAATACCTCCAAGAACAACAATCATATTATAAAATATGCAAAAACAACAAAAACAAAATAATGAGTTGTCTCCTAGAAGCCACTTTTCTTTACCGTCCTTAAGGTGGACCAAATACCTGTATTAGTAGTTTTATATAGAGTTCAAGTGCATAAGCGCAATAAGCAATAATAAAGTCTAAAATTTCTCACAAAACATTAAACACAAATTATACTACAAAAGAGGGGGCGGCCCCGGAGATCCTTCACATCTCAGCTAAACACTGACTTGTGATAGATCCCTCCAGACACGCGTGATAAGGGAGAAGCAAAAGATTTAGGTCCCAAGGAAGACGAATCTCCCTTGCCCCTAGCCTCTTCCTTCTCGCGCCGGCGGGAAAAATCCAGCGCCTTGCGCTTTCGCAATTCATTCTTTAGCAATTCTACGGATGGAGATCGCCATGGTGGTACAACCACTCCATCCAATCCATAGGTATTTCTAGCTTTCCCGTCCGGAGGCATCCTTTCCTCACCCACGACGGGTGATAGATCAGCCCAAGTAACTTGTTTCATAGTTTTAAATAAATTATTCAAATCAATATATGTCTTTGATTCCAAATTAAGCACGCTTTCAATAGTCGTGCCTCGCTCCTTTGCCTCAGCAACTTGACATTCATTATGATCACAACCTTTTTCATCTACAACTAGTTGCACTCCAAGCAACTCTAATTTTATTTCTCCTTCAGCTTTCTTCAGCATACCTGTCTCAGCAATACTTGGCAAATCGTCGGATAACACAACATTTAAGTCTGATGTTTTTTCAGATTCATTTGGAATCAGAGATGGAAGGGATGGCGGAAAGGTAAATCAACCTTGGATGCCAAGGTGATGCCACTCGCATTAAATTGCAATGTCACCCCACTAGCTTTCAGGAATGGAACCTCTAAGATATGTTTTGAAGCATTCCCCATTGGTCCCAAAACCTGAAAGTCAGTGATCACTACAGCGCCGTCCAATTTCACTTCCACCTCCTTTATGTCATCGTCGGTCTTCACTACCGACACATCGGCCATAACGTGTGATTTTTGGACATTCGAATCAATATTTAAATTAAATTTCTCAACATCTTGCAAAGCAAGAAGGTTGCAAGAACATCCGGAATCATATAAGGCCATAGTCTCAACCACATTTATTTCACATATCACAGCCACTTCATTTTCAGTACACTCATCTGTCTCCCCAACACACTTCCCTTGCTCATGAGGATTTTTTCATGTCGCTCGGGAGGGTGCCGCGAGTACGCTCAGAGAACACATGGGCCAGTTGACCCAGCTGCATCTCCAAGTTTCTCATGGAGGCGCTCTGAGTGGCCATGTTGGATTTGGCCATCTCCACAAAATTTTCCATCATTTCTTCTAACGCACTGTTTCGCGTCCCCTGCGTGTTCTGATTATAACCTGCTTGCGGCGGTCACGGCTGGCTATTAGAAGCTTAATCACCAAACTGATGCAGGCCTCCTTGCCACCTTTGACCAGGCGCATATTGGTTCCAGGAGAAATTCTGATGATTTCTCACATTCGGGTTATAGACATTGTTATAAGGAGCAGTGTGGTTTTGATTACTTATAAAATTTACATTCTCGTCAGTAGATATACCTGAGGGATCAGGAAAAGCTTCTCCAGCTGGGCACTCATATGTATGATGGCTGGGGTTTCCAAAACCCTGGCATGAAATAGCCATCACCCGAGCTAGAGGAGGGGTAAATCTGATCAACAACATCATTCCATACATAGGTGGATTGCTCGCCTCAGCTTGCGGGCACACCGCATTTACCTCAAATAATTTCTAGCACACCTCGGTGCGTTTCTTCCCGCAGTCCAATACGTGCTATGGAAATCAGTGTCACGAAGGAGCCGCAATGCCTCGTCGGGAGTCAGGTTCAAGATAGTGCCTCCAATCGCCGCGTCGATCATGGCCCTGTAATTAGGCTCAACAGCAAAATAAAAGATTTCAACCAAATTCCATGGCTCAAAGCTGTGTTGGGGGCATCGACCCTGCATATCAGCAAATCTCTCCCAGGCCTCAAATAATGTTTCCTGGTCCAGCTGCCGGAAGGTGGCTATCTCCCTTCGGGCGTTCACTATTTTTTTCACCGGGTGGAATTTAGCTAAGAACTTTGAGGAAAGAGTTTCCCATGTAGTCGCAGTCCCGGGAGCAATAGTGTGGAGCCAGGTTTTTTCCTTGTCCCTTAGCAAAAAAGGGAACAGCCTTAGCTTCACCACATCATCTGTAAAACCGGCGTAGCGGAAGGTACCACATATCTCCGAGAATTCCGCCAGATGGAGCTGCGGATCCTCACTTGGCAAGCACGAAAACTGCGTGTTTTTGTGAATCATGTTGAGGATGGCGGGCTTTATCTCGAAGTGGTTGTTCACGATGGTCGGGCCGAAACCCGGGTAAACACTTCCCGCGGTAGGGGTCGTGAAGTCGCGGATTGTCCTAATGTGGGGTCGGACCACCTCTTGGTCCTCACCGACCCGTTCACCAACGCCATTTCCTTCTTGACCTAATTCTCCCATTCTTTCTCTTCCTTTAGCAGCAGCAGCACGCCGGCGAGCTCGCCTCCCTCGTGCGGTTTCAAGATCAACACCAAGATCTTCACCTAAATCCCTGGGGTTTGGATTTGTTGTACAACACACAAAAACCGATCAAAATACCAAAAACATTTACAACAACTTTACCAATAGGAAAAATACACACAACGGTTGCACTCCCCGGCAACGACGCCAAAAACTTGATGCAATCTCGGCAAGTGCATTGATTGTTATCAAGTAATAAACAAGGGGAGTTATCCTCCGAGTATCGAATCTCTCGAGGAGTGCATATTGGGAGTGTGATCTTCCACGTCAGAAAGTGAATGCAAACGCAACAAAGGTTGGGGGTATTTTAGAACAACTAGAAGTAATTATGTGGGTCGCCTTCACTGCTTCGCAAGGGTGGAATACAGCGATGAGTATTAGGGTGTGTTGTCGTAACTGTTGAGGGTCGAAAACACCCTTCGCCAAGACAGCCCCTAACACTCGTTAGTGCGGCGTAACACCAAGCAATCAACACAAAGCAAGCAAAGGAAGGAAACTAAGCTATGAACCACAACAACATTTACCATAATAACACAACATGAACATTGTTAATAGTCCTAGAAAGTTTATCTAACATACCAAGCTTAAAAACAGAGCCCAAATCAGAGTAAGAAGGAGATTTACAACCCAACGCGTGAAGGCTAGCCACGATTCTCGGCCGGAGTCGAAGGTTGTCAGTCTTCGTTCGGGCTCGATCGATGGTTGACGTCTGAGGAAGCTTGAAGTGTTGTCACCTACTTCAAAGGCCTTTTCCCCGTCTTCTTCATGTTCCGTGAAGGCTGGAAGTCACCGAAAAACTCTTCAATGGTAGCGAGAAAGAGCTCCAAATGCTCCTCTTGACATGGAGAAGCGGAAAACAACAGAAGATCTTCTCTTGCGGTGAAGTTTGGAGAAAGAACGGTGGCTAGATGAGCTTTTCAAGGAGGAGAGAGGAAAAAGCGACTGTGGTAAGGATTTCACGCTCAGAGGAGCGGAACTAGCGGACTCCTCTTGTCTCCAGTCAACTCCTGAACTTAAATAAAAACAAGTCAGAAAAATGGACACGCACGGTTTGGTGCACGACCGTGCGTTAACCGTGCGATATTAACTTTCAGGCCAAGATTGTGGAAGAAGATGCATTGACCCATGTGTTTTACTCTCGCACGGGTGCTTCCACCCGTGCATGAAGGAAAATGCACGGGTAACCACAGAGCGCTGAAATTCACAGCAAGTAGGTGGAACTGTGCATTTTACTCGTGCACGAGCACTTCTGCTCGTGCGTGAACAAATCGCACGATTAACCACAGAGCGCTAAAAAACCAGAATGCAACAGGTAAACCATGCGTCTCCTTCGCACACGTGCATGAATAAATTGCATGGGTTGGTTAGTCCATCCAGAGAAAACCTGTAGAAATCACACGATTCGGTGGAAATCGTGTGCTAAGTAATCGCACGACCGTGTGTTTTCCACAAGTCAGAATTCAGAATTGGGGGAAAACTGACCACCTGCACAACAAAACCAAAGCTGAAGCAAAAGCTCCCAGCAAAAAATATACAGCAAAAAATATTCAAAGCCGCACGGGGAGTATCCCAGTACATACCCCTGACATCTCGGTGCAATTCGCAAACCAAAATGGGCTGAAACAGTGCACAATGGCTAAGTGAGACCACAATCAAATATATGACATTTCCTACTGAAATAGTAGTGCACAAGCATGAAAATAAGCCCAGATGAGTCCAAAAAACCCAATATAAATCGTACTCATCAGCTACCACCTCCAGAATGTGGAGGGGGTGACCATGAGCCATACTTAAAGTGGTGACGATCTGAAGCATTTATACCCTTAGTTGGGGGTAATATTGTAAATCCTATTATAATGAATTCACTAAGTTGACTTATGTTTTTTTGAGATTGCAAAGAGATTGTGATTTTGAAAGACCCTGAGAGGATCCCACTGTCCAGGCTTCCATTAGCTGCCAGGGCTAGAAGGTGCAATTGGCCCCGAGTAGACCCGCTGTCAGGCTCTCACTAGCTGGCAGGGTCATAGGCTCGCTTGGGGGGTAAGGGAAGACCCTGAGAGGATCCCGTTGTCCAGGCTTCCATTAGCTGGCAGGGCTGGAAGATGCACTCGGCGCCGAGTAGACCCGTTGTCCAGGCTCTCACTACCTAGCAGGGTTGTAGACTCGCTTGGGGGGAAGGAAAAAAGGTTGATGATTTTGAAATACCTCGAGAGGATCCCGTTGTCCAAGCTTCCATTAACTGGCAGGTCTAGATGGTGCACTTGGCCCTGAGTAGACCTGCTATCAGGCATTCATTAGCTGGCAGGGCCATAGGCTTGCTTAGGGGATAAGGCAAGACCCCGAAAGGATCCTACTGTCCAGGCTTCCATTAGCTGGTATGGCTGGAAGGCGCACTCGGCCCTGAGTAGACCCGCTGTCCAGGCTCTCACTAGCTAGCAGGGTCATAGTCCCGCTTAGGGGGAAAGGAAAAAGGTTGATGATTTTGAAATACCCCGAGAGGATCCTGCTGTCCAGGCTTTCATTAGCTGGCAGGGCTGGAAGACGCACTCGGCCCCGAGTAGACCTGTTGTCAGTGTTGGGTATTGTATCCACAATGTACCTGATTTGAAGAAGCCCCTGGACAAGCTAAGGTCAATAGACTATGTATTTGATAAAATCCTTCTAGTTGTGCTTGCAGTTTTTCCACGCTAAGTGCACACCAATATCAGGGTGCAGTAGGTCAATATACACGGGTCTGCACGACGTAATCCCTCGTTGAGCAGATCAGTGTGTTGGCCTACGTGTACTCTCTCTATTGGAGTGCACTTATTTTCAAGCACAGGGCTGTAAATATGCAGGAGCAGACAAGGAGCAAGGATGGGTCAAGGAGCATCTCATAGGTGGAAAGACGAAAATTCGTCTAAGTTAGAATCGACGAGAATCACCAAGTGATTCTCGCCGATTCGGCGAGAATCACTTGGGATTCTCGCCGATTCGTCGAGAATCAGAAGTTGATTCTCGCCGAACTCGATCCAGCATCTTCTAAGCAAGCACCTCTGCGTCTAAGTAAGAATCGACGAGAATCACTTAGTGATTCTCGTCGAATCGACGAGAATCACTGGTTGATTCTCGCCGTCTCGACCTGGCTTAAAGCAGTGCGTGCAACCAAGGCAAATTCGACGAGAATCATCTTTGATTCTCGCCGAATCGTCGAGAATCACCTTTGATTCTCGGCGACTCGGCGAGAATCACTTTCGATTCTCACCGATTTTGACTTGGCATTTTTCTGGAAATTCCTGAACCGGATTCTGCCGCTGTTAAATTTCTGGACCGGGATTTGGGGATTTCTTTTGTGGGTCCCACAAACGGTCATATTGGAAAACTTCTACAGTATTTATATACAGGTATTTTGAACGGAATAGACACACAGAAAGAAGCCGAGCAAGCGGAAACCCTAATATCGCGAAATCTCTCCGCCGCCTTCATCGCCGCTCGCGCAAGTACGTCGCCGCCGCTGATCGTTCTTCTTCCCGATCTCCGGCGACAGAAGCCTAGCAAGGCTTGAGTCCCACGCGTCTATCCAGAGATCTCTTGTCTCTCGATTTGTTGACCGGGAAAAACTCCTCCGTCCGAATCGATCGAGACGACCGATCCTAGAGTGACCGTTGGTAGACCTAGTTTGCTTCGCTACGAAGTTTGGATCTCCAAGTTCAGCAGCCGCTCATCATCGTAGCCGTCGATCCCGAAGCTAGCCGCCGCTCGTGTGCCGCCGCCGGTTCCGGGGAGATCCTCTCCAAGAGAGACCGAGGTTGTAGACTCTTCATCGACTTCAAGAACACGTCGTCGAACGAAGAGGAACACCGTAGTCTCCAAAAGAAGTTTGTATCTCGTGTACATTCTATATTTTCTTTTGTTGTAAAGGAACTTTTGTTCCGTGTTGTAAGGGTTGGGTGCAACCCGTTTTGTGGGAGTGTTGACTCTCACGTGTGGAAGGGCTCCTTCCGTTAGTGCAGGGATTGGATTTCAATCCCGTTGGAGAAGTGACCGAGTCGTCCCTTGTTGGGGAGATAGGTCGAAGGGGGAAAGTGGATGTACCCAAGTCGGGGAACCACTATAATTTGCCTGTGTATTCTGTGTGCTGTGCTTTCTATTTTTATTGTGCAGGTACGTTCGTAAAATCCGCAAAAGCGTCACTCGTCACCTATTCCCCCCCCCCCCCCATAGGTGCACATAGCTGACACTAGGTGGACTTTCAAGTGGTATCAAAGCGAGGTTACTCATCAAAAAGGTTAACACCTTGAGTAGAATCCTGCCCCTAGTGTCAAAAGAAGAAGACAAATATCTACTATGGACGGGCTCAAGTACTCCGGCAAGATCCCAGTGTGCAACAGACTCAACTTTCCGATTTGGAAGGAAAGAATCAGATTTTACATGGAAGCAGTCAATCCTCGACTCTTCATGATTGTGGAGGAGGGACCTTATGTCCCCACTAAGGCCTCCACCATCGATCCCACCAAGAAGGTGCCGAAGACACTTTCTGAAATGGACAAAGACGAGATGGTACTCGTGGGACTGGACAAGAAGGCACGAAACATTCTGGTGAGCGCAGTTGATGATTCCATGATGCAAAATTTCAGCAACTGCAGGACTGCTCAGGAGATCTGGCAGTGCCTGATCATCCTAATGGAGGGCACGGTTGAAGTGAGGGATGATCGGAGATCCCTCCTAAACCAAAAATATGAGGCCTTCAAGCAAGGGCCTAAGGAAGAGATCGGAGTCACATACGAGAACTTCCTGAAGATTGTCAACGCCCTCAAGGGCTACGGAAGAGTGTTCACCAATGGTGAACTCAATGACAAATTCCTTAGGTCCCTTACTAAGGAATGGGACACAAAGATCTGCGCCATCAGAGAATTTGGCAGACTAGCAGAAACTGATCCACAGATCCTGTTTGGGAAGCTGATGTCCTATGAACTCCAGCTGAACACCAGGAAGGCAGAGGAAGAAGCAGAGAAGGCTGCTGCAAAAGAAAAGACTGTGGCCCTAAAAGCCAGTTACTCCCAAAAGGGCAAGGGTGCGATGTCATACTGTGCGAGGAGTAAGGAAGAGGAGGAGGACTCTGAACCATGCTCCTCCGGCTCAGAGCTGTCGGAGGAGGATTTCTCCCTCATCACCCGAGAGTTCAAGAAGTTCCTCAAGATGAGGAATCAAAGAAAGAAAGACAGCTCCTCCTCCAGGAATCAGAAGAAAAATTATTCTTCTGACAGGTATGCATCTAAACCTAACAAACATCGTTCTTCTGATATTATTTGCTTTGGATGCAATAAGCCAGGGCACGTCGTGGCCGACTGCCATCAAAGTAAAAGAGAAAAAGGGAAAGGAGAGGAGCTCAAATCCTCCAGAGATAAGAAGAAGGAGCGGAGCTACATAGCAAGAAGGCCAAAGACACTAAGTGAGTCTGATTCCTCAAACTCCAGTGATGATGAGGAAGCCTACTTCGGGCTGGTGGGTCGCTCCGACTCAGAAGGAGAATGTCCCCCATTTATTGGGAAGGTAAAAGCTCACACCCCTCTCTCTGACTTCGACTCTGATCCTGAGTCTCAGGATGATGAACCTGAGGATGGCCCTTCAGCCCGTGAAGCTGAGCTCCTCGAGAAGTATGAGCTTCTGCTCAACACTTTCGATGAGTGCTGAAAGAGACTGAAGGCTGAGAAGAAGGAAGTAAAATTCCTTAAGGGTGAGTGTGTATCCCTAAGGGAAGAGGTCACTAGCTTGATTTCTCTCCGACAGGAGCACCTTGACCTGACTTCCAAGCATTCAGAGTCTTTGAAGCTCCTTGATCTAAAGCAGGAGGAAGTCGACAAGTTGGAAGAACTACTTGCGGCAGAAAGGAAGATCGTCAAGAGCTTCTCCATGCCAAAAACAGTTCTTCCAGTCGTTGATACCTTCTCAGCTCAGGCCAAAGGAGCTGGCTTGGGGCATATAGGGGTACCTGGTTCTTCATCTAGGAGAAACAAGAACCAGAGGAAGAATAAGGCCGCCAAGAAGGCCTCTGCTGATGAAAAGGGTAAGGCTCCTCTTAGTCCTGTTGCGTTCAGAAAGCCTGGCTTTCCTTGCAACCAACACGACTTTGAGTCAACATTTGGGCATCATTTCCGGCCCTCGGTTGCAAAGCCAAAGAGCCGGTATGACGGTTGGAACTTTCCCCGGAACTTCGGTGAGAGTGCCTTCAAGGCACCTTATGAGAAAATCCACATAGGAAATTATGGTCCGTTCTCTAGCGGCTATAATGGAAAGCAGGCACCAAAAGCCAAGCCTGTTATACAGAAGGTGACAAAGTCATGCGACTGTTGTCACCATGAGGCCTCCACCTCCAGATCCAAGGCCCCAGCAGTACCCACCGTTCCCAGGGTAAGGCAGGAGCCTAAGAAGAGGTACAACAGATTTGACTGTTGGTGTTGTGGCAAAGTCGGTCACTTTGCCGTGGATTGTTGGTTTAATCCAAGGAACTACGAGACTCCCCATGTTAGCAATGCGAGACCGACCACTCGTAGGGTTAACCAACCGAGGGGGAGTGTGCTAACTAGGAATCTAGGACCAAAGTTCGATTGGGTTCCTAAGGCAAATTAATTTTGTTTTGCAGGAATGTCCAAAGGCCACCAAAACGCCGATCTGGTATTTGGACAGTGGATGCTCCCGGCATATGACCGGGATAAGAAGCCTGCTGCGTGATTACACTCCAGTCGAGAATGGACCCAAAGTCATCTTTGGAGGGTCAGATCGAGGAGTCACCAGAGGTTATGGTATGATTTCCAACGGTATAATCTCTATCACCGACGTGGCTTATGTTGAAGGGTTAAACCATAACCTGATCAGTGTAAGTCAGTTATGTGATAAAGGTTATGACGTTAAGTTCTGCAAGGATAAATGTCTGATAATTTCACGTACCTCTTCTGAAACGGTATTATCAGGCATTAGGAGCAGAAATATCTTTTGTTTAGATTTTCTCAGTTTAGATTCATCTACCCCCGTATGCCTTGTGGCAACAGGCAGTGCATCTCTTTGTGAACAATGGCACAAGAGATTGGCACATATTAATTTCAAGACAATTAGTATGCTATTTTCTAAGGACTTGGTAAGGGATGCTCCCAGTATCAAGTGCATCAAAGATAGCCTATGTCCTGCATGCCAGATGGGCAAACAGACTCGGGCTACCTTTAAGAGCATCGCTGACAAAGACTCTTCCCGATGTCTTTACCTTTTGCATATGGACTTGTTTGGTCCAATGCAAGTTCATAGCTTGGGAGGCAAGTCATATACGCTAGTGATAGTTGATGATCATTCTCGGTTTACATGGGTGTTCTTTTTGAAACGAAAGTCAGATACGTTTGACATCTTCACTAATTTTGTCAAGCAGGTTCAGAACGAATTTAACTGCTCCGTGGTCAAAATCAGAAGTGACCATGGAACAGAATTCGAATCTGGTGCAATGACAGAATTTTGTGAAGAACAAGGTATCTTTAATGAGTTTTCCTCCCCGCGCACTCCTCAGCAAAATGGAGTTGCGGAGAGAAGAAATATAACTCTCATTGAAGCCTGCACGACAATGTTGAAAGATGCTTCTCTCCCGGAATACTTCTGGGCAGAGGGTGTCAATACGGCATGTCATGTACAAAATCGAGCATTGATCAACAAGCATCATCGTAAGACGCCCTACGAGCTACTGAAAGGCAGGAAACCAACCATGTCCTACTTGAGGATTTTTGGTTGCCGATGCTATGTACTGAATAATGGGAAGTACCTGCGTACTAAATTCGGTGAAAAATGCTTCAAAGGCATATTCATGGGCTATAGTTCCCATAGTCGGGCATATAGGGTCTTCAATAAGAAAACCCTAGTGGTAGAAGAATCAATAAATGTTGTATTTGATGAAGGAAGTTTGCTTAACAGCAATTCTTCCAGTAGTATTCTTGAAGATGCAGGTGCTAGACTTGAACAGCTGAGTCTGGATGAGACCCCTAAAGATGACGCTCCCAAGTACGTCAAAGTTTCCACCTCCACGTCATCTGAAAATGTTGAAGATCAAGATGGACCAAATTTCTTAGAAGAAAGAGAAGCCCAAGAAGTAGTTGAAGCTCCAGACGCCAGACTTCTAGAGCTCCGGCACGTGAGAGATCATCCTAGAGATCAGATCATCGGGGATCCTCGTGCTGGTGTCAGAACTCGAAGAGGTACAGTTAACGAAGTATTGCATCTTAGCTTCCTGTCATAGGTTGAGCCAAAGAAGTTCGACGAGGCGAACAAGGATGCGGCATGGATTCTGGCCATGCAAGAGGAACTACATCAATTCGAACGTTGCAAGGTTTGGATGCTGGTTCCCAGACCATACAAGCAGAATGTGATTGGCACGAAGTGGATCTTCAGAAACAAGCTGGATGAACATGGTGTCATCGTAAAGAACAAGGCCAGGCTGGTGGCTCAAGGTTACAGACAGGAGGAAGGGATTGACTTCGACCAGACCTTCGCACCAGTAGCAAGGCTCGAGGTTTGGACTCTGGTTCCCAGACCAGACCTTCGCTGGTTCCCAGACCAAACAAGTTCTCCAGAGGGATGATAGGAAAAGCACCTCCGGGACGTGTCAATTCCTCGGCAGGAGGCTTATCTCATGGAATAGCAAGAAACAGAATTGCGTTGCAACCTCCACAGCAGAGTCAGAGTATATCTCAGCAGGAAGCTGTTGCGCACAACTTCTATGGATCAGAAACCAGTTAGCCGACTACGACCTTCAGTTCAAGGAAGTACCCATGTACTGCGACTCCTCCAGTGCAATTGCCATTGCCAATAATCCGGTGTCGCACAGCAGAACGAAGCATATTGAAGTACGCTACCACTTCATTCGGGAGTACGTGGAGAACAAGGATATCTCTCTCTGTTATGTCCCCACGGACAAGCAGATTGCTGATATATTCACAAAGCCCCTAGAGGGGGGGGTGAATAGGTGACCTAATCCTTTTAAATTTGTTTGGCAGCCACAAAAGTTATTTCACAGAATTCTACTACAGCTAACAGCAATTACAGCATAAACAGTCAATTCACAGCACAGCACAGAAGACACACTAATTTAATAGTGGTTCCCCAATCTTTGGGTACATCCACTTTCCCCCTTCGCCTATCTAGCAGTGTACTAGATTCGGCCAAACTTCTCCACTAACTCAGAACCAACTAGGTTCCTACCTCAGGCCCAAAGCCTTACACCAGCAAAAGGCCTACAGCCAAAGGCCTACACTCAGCCACCCAGGCCTACACTCAGCCAATTAAGGCCTACACTCAGAGTTCTTCAACTCCTACACTCAGGCAACAAGCCCTACCCTCAGCCTTTATAAAATAGGCTTACAATCACTCAGATCCAATGGATCTTACAAGTGTTAATATGAAATAAAAATGCTAACTCTACAACTCAGAAAGATGAGAGGAGTTGAGAGTTTCTTGAAGAGTTCTTGGAAGAACTCAGCTTGATCCAAACTGACTTAGCTTCTTCAAAGCTTCTGAGTAGAACTGAATTAGTCTGAATCTTCTGCTTCTTGAAATCCAGATGACTCTGAATTCTTCTTCTCAGCCTTAGTTCCAAAGACTGAATTCTTGATGGAGCTCTCTCTCTCCAACTTCTTAGATCTGCAGTTGGACTGCCTGATCTTCTTGTGTTGATCCTCAGTGTATCACTTCTTGATTTAATCTGATCAACCACTTCAGTTATTCTCACAACATGTAATGATAATGAACAACCTTTCTAATATATCATTTCTGTAAACTATGGGTGCCTATTTATAGGCTTCCTTCATGGTAACCGGCTGGTCCGGTTCATAACAGACTTCTGACTTCTCTGACAGTTGATGTAGACCGGCTGGATCGGCAGCTGTCATGTCAACCAGTCACTTCTTGAAATTCTCTAACTGTCAGATAGTGTCGAGACTTTCTGTTCTTAAGTGTCGACACTTATAGACTAAGTGTCGACACAAGTAGTGTAAGTGTCGACACAAGTCTACAAGGTGTCGACACAATTCCTTGTATGTCTCGACACAGATTCTTCTGCATGTGTCGACACTGAAATTGAGTGTCGACACAAGTACTTGTTCTTCATTCTTTAACTGTATTCTTCTAAGTGTCGACACATCTCCTTTGTGTCGACACATCTTCATGTGTTGAAACTGTCAAGTGTCGACACTGCTTCTTGGTGTCGACACAAGTCTTCAAATTTGTTCCTTCAGCTGAGTGTCGACACATTCCCTTTAGTGTCGACACTTGTACTTAGAATATTTTGTAAACTTTTCTGTTCTTTGCTAAGTGTCGACACAGCTCCTTGTGTCGACACTTTCTTCAAGTGTAGAGTCTTCAACTAAGTGTCGACACATTGTGCTGAGTGTCGACACTTTCTTCAAGTGTTGACTCTTCTGGTTGTGTGTCGACACATTGTGCTGAGTGTCGACACATTCTTCAAATACTGAGTCTTTAGCTAAGTGTCGACACATTGTGCTGGGTGTCGACACTTACTTCAAGTGCTGACTCTTCTGCATAGTGTCGACACATTGTGTTGAGTGTCGACACTTGTACTTAGATTCTGCAGACTTTTGCTGAGTGTCGACACTTACTTCAAGTGTCGACACTTTCTGGTGTTGACTCAGCTCTTCTAGGTGTCGACACTTCTGCTAAGTGTCGACACAGCTTTTCTGCATTCTTCTACACTGAGTGTCGACACAGCTCCAAGTGTCGACACTTTCTGACTGGTGTCGACTCTTCTTCCCAGGTGTCGACACAATGACTCCAAGTGTCGACACTGCTTGTCTGGGTGTCGACACAAGCTTTCTCAAGTGTCGACACTTTCCCTCTGGGTGTCGACACATGGACTTAGAATTTTTAGCTTCAGTCCAGTGTATTCCTAACCTGCACAAGTAACTCAAACAAACATCAAATACACTATGATGTATATCATTGAGTTAGGTGAGGCTTCTTCAAATCAGGTACATTTGACCAATGTACCCAACAATCTCCCCCTATTTGGAGAAGTCATAACCCTTAGTCAATGATATACATCACTCATAATTAAAAATTATAAAATGAAGTAAAACAGATATATGACAACAGAGTTAAACTTAAACATGTAATAAAGCACACATGTATACTCATACAACATGCAGAACAATTAAGAAACATACATATTTCAGAACAATCATACTATATTTATCATATACTGTTCCATAATTTCCTTATACATTTTCAATGAAGTACTACAAAAATGTTTTCACTTAACAGATTACAACAAGCATCAGTTAATTCCTAATCTAATTTCTGATCAGGTTCTTTAATAACAATGCCTTCCAGCTTTAACTTGAGCTTTTACACAGCAGCAGCAGCAGCAGGCTCAGCTTCAGCAGTCTTCTTCCCTTTGAGTCCTTCTTCTTCTGTTCTTCAGCCTTGATCTTTTGCCTTTCAAAATAATGATAGGGCTTAGGAAAGTACTTGCTAGGCTCCACAGCTGTAGGAGGTAGCTTTCCTAACTTAGCCTTCCTTCTATATTGGACAATTGCTTCCTGCCTACTCTCATGTTTCCTCCATTCAGCCTCTGAGAACCACTTGTTCCTCTCATGGGCATTGTCCTTGGCTGCTTTCCAGGCAGTGAGAATGATGTTCCTAGAAGTAGGGCTCCACTGTTCAAAATCAAGTTTTTGTTCAGCAAGTTCCCTGAACTTCTTCTTTGATAGCCTAGTCTCTTCTTCTTTGTCCAAAGCCTCTTGCATAGCAGCTGTGATAGGTTGAACAACCTTTTCCAGAATAATATTAGGCTTGCCAGCAGTTGGACTATACATTGTGCTTATATCTGCATGAATCATTTCAAATCTGGAGGTGGATAGATTACATCAGCCACTGCCTGTTGCTCACCTCCAAGATATGTTCCTTGAATACCAGATTCAGCTACTTCATTGTCATCACACAGGGGAGGATATCCAAGTGTAGCCCTGATTGAATTTGAAATCCATTTGGCATGCTCAGAACTGGCCTTGACTAACACTCTCTCCCCCTTTATGACTTCTTGGGCTACATGATCTCTCACATCATCTTTCTGGAACCTGATTTGGCTGTCCAAATACCTTATGCCCTCTTTAAAGAAAGGTCTTAGCTTGGTAAGCTGTTCAGAAATGACCTTCTGGGAGTCCTTGATGGCAGTCTTGACAGCAGTTAGTTCAGCTTGAAAGAGTTTATCAAAATCAGCTTTGGCAGCAGCAGAGGAGGTTGATGGTTCATCAGACTTTTCTTGAGTTCAGTGACTATGGCATTGTGAGATGCAGTCAAGTTATCATTCATCCTGAGTTGATTCTCCAGCACATAGCCTTGCTTTAGTGCTATATCTTCTACTTTCTCTTTGATTGTTTCTTGATGTTTAGCCAGATAGACCACTGCATGAGCACCCTTTGTAAAACAATCAGTCATTTCCTTTTTATTAAGGTTCATTTCAAACCTTATTGACTTGATTTCCTGTCCCAGATCAGATTGTAGTGCCTTGTGCCCTTCATCAACATAAGTTTCTAAAGCCTTCCTTTGTTCATCCATCTTGATTTGCATGGCAAGCAGTAGAGCACTGTAATCAGTGGATGGAGCTTGTTGAACTAAGGAGTGTTGAGCAACAGTTTGGAGAGCCTTCTTGTAGCTCTGGCTCCTTCTTTTGAAAACAAAGAACTTCTTTTTCTTAGCTTGCTCAGCTTCATCATCTTCAGATTCTGATGTACTGGCTATATCCACCCTATCCTTAGGGCTGGATGGTTTTTCAGTGTGCACATCTTGTGCCTTCTCAGTATCTAGCCTTATAGGCTCTTCTTGAATATCCAAATTCTCCCCCTCAGCAGCAGCATCCTTCACTGCATCAGCAGCATTCTTTTCCATATCAAAATCATCCTGATCTAAATTCAGAAATAGATCTTCCATTGTGTATTCTGCTGGAGACTGTGCAGGAGATGTTCTGGTTTCATCAGCTACAACAGATGTGTCTTGGAGAACAACATCTGGTTCTTGAGTTGCTGGCTGATTTTGCTGATGGTCATCAGACAAATCAGAATTTATTATAGAAAAATTCAAAGTATTAAGGTCAACAAGTACCTCTTGAATGAGGAGGGTGGCTTGCTCACTCTCCAGTGTAGATGGTTCTGCTACACCTGGAAGCTCCCCCTGGATGTCAGCTGGCTCCTGAGGAGCAGGTGACTTTTCTGCAGCCTTATCCATTGGACTATCAGGAGTGAAGACCACATGTTCTTCACTGCCTGAGCTGCTGGAGGACTCTTGAGGCACAGCAGCAGTCTTCCTCTTCTTCCTGGGAGGAGAGTCTTTCTTAGAATTTGTTTCTCAGGGGTGGAATTCCTTGGACAACACCCTTTCCCATCTAGAGAATATTCTTGAGTCCATCTTCCTCATATGATTGATCTTAGTTCCTGCAGCAGTGCTCATTACCTCTGGAATTGATCCAGCCAGGTAGAGACTTAGTATCCTGCCCAGATTGGGCTTCTTCAGGCTTTCCTTCACTTTCTCATAAACCACCATTGACCAGTCTGTTTCAGATTGAAGATGATTCTGGTCATGACTTCAAACATGGAGGCAGACACCCTGTCATGCCTCCTGGCTTGCTCAGTATTACCTTGCCCACTATTTCTGACAAGAACTTGCCTTGATTATTCATACCCTTTCTGTTAAAGACTGATCCCACCTTCATCTTTGGATCCAGTCCACACCAAGTAAGAGCTTCCCTGGTCTTAGAAGCAGTTACTTCCTCTTCATCTTGAACTTTAGGTAGCTGAAGTACCTTTCTTAAAGACTTGGGTGAAATCTTGACCTTGGTGCCATGCACCCTTGACTTAATTCTGTAGCCTGAGTCATCTACAGACGCGCCAGTAAGGAATTCAATGACTTCCTTCTTCCATATCTTCGTTGGTTCTGAAACCAAGAACTCCAATCCTGAATTGGCAATTAGGGTTATCACTGATTTGATTTCTTGATCGCAGTCGTCGAATGCGCCTCGCACCAGCTCATAGCCTTCGTTAACGTTCTCTTCCAGCTTGGGAGCCATTAGGGTTTGAAGATTTAGTCTTGAGATGAGAGAAATGTCGACACAAGAGTTTAGGTCTCGAAACTTTGAAAGCGTGTCGACAATCAAAGACAGAACCCTATTTATACCTTTCTTGTTTGAAGACGAACAGGCGGGATGGAATTCTAAAGATGTGTCGACACTGTCAATAAGTGTCGACACTGACTTATAATGTCTCGACACTCATGTGTCGACACAAATTTAGTCAACAGATTTTATGTGTCGACACTTGGTTAAGTGTCGACACCACTATACTCGACATGTAGTCGAGACTTTACTTAGAAAAATTCTGAGTAAAACTTAAGTGTCGACACCTTATTGGATGTGTCGACACCTACTCGACATGTGTCGACACTAACATTCTGAAGTGTCGACACTAACTTCCTAGATGTGTCGACACCATTTTCCTGAAGTGTCGACACTTACTATTCTGTGTCGACATAGACTTGTCTATGTGTCGACACCTTTTTACTTAGCCAATTTTTGTTCTGTATACTTAGTCTAAGTTTATCATACCTAGTTCAATTTTGAACCTATTAAACTTAGCTTCATCTAAGGGCTTAGTGAACATATCAGCTATCTGATTATCAGTTCTAACATATTCAAGTGCAATATCATTTCTTTCTACATGCTCCCTAAGAAAGTGATATTTAATCTCAATATGTTTAGTTCTACTATGTGATACAGGGTTGTTAGCTATTGAAATAGCACTAGTAGAATCACAATAAAGTGGAGTTCTACTTACCTGACATCCATAGTCTTCTAGCTGATGTTGAATCCACAGAAGTTGAGCACAGCAACTTCCTGCAGCTACATATTCTGACTCAGCTGTGGAGATGGCCACACTGGTTTGCTTCTTACTACTCCATGAAATGAGTCTTCCACCTAGGAATTGACAGGATCCAGTTGTGCTCTTTCTATCTTCTTTGCATCCTGCAAAGTCTGCATCTGAATAGCCTGTTAGATCAAAATCTCCATTCCTAGGGTACCAGAGGCCTAGATAGGGTGTGCCCTTTAGATATCTCAAGATTCTCTTGACTGCAGTCAAGTGAGACTCTTTGGGGCAGGCTTGATACCTGGCACAAACACATGTAGCATACATAATGTCAGGCCTACTTGCAGTCAAGTATAGTAGGGAGCCAACTATCCCTCTATACAAGGTTTCATCTACAGGTTTCCCTGCATCATCCTTGCTTAGAGACATACTTGACCCCATAGGAGTCTTCATGGTACTGGAGGAATCCATACCATATTTCCTTATGAGTTCTAGGGTGAACTTAGACTGACATATGGATAGACCACTTTCAGTCTGTTTAACTTGGAGACCCAAGAAAAACTTCAGTTCTCCCATACTACTCATTTCAAATTGACTCTGCATAAGCTTTGCAAACTTTTTGCAAAGGCTACTTTCAGTAGACCCAAATATAATGTCATCTACATATATTTGGACAAGTATTACTTTGCCTCTAGATTCCCTAAGGAATAGAGTCTTATCTATTTTCCCCCTTGTGAACTTGTTCTCAATGAGGAAACTAGATAGGGTTTCATACCAAGCTCTAGGAGCTTGCTTTAACCCATACAATGCTTTCCTAAGTCTATAGACATAATGTGGAAGAGTAGGATCAACAAAACCTGAAGGCTGCTCCACATATACTTCTTCTTTTAAATTACCATTAAGGAATGCTGACTTCACATCCATTTGGTATACTTTGAATCCTTGGTAGGTTGCATAGGCCAAGAACATCCTTATGGCTTCCAGTCTGGCTACTGGAGCAAAGGTTTGATCAAAATCAATACCTTCTTCTTGCCTATATCCTTTTGCAACCAGTCTTGCCTTATTCTTAATGATGACACCTTGTTCATCTAACTTGTTCCTGTAGATCCACTTTGTTCCTATCACATTGTGATCTTTAGGCTTAGGAACCAGATCCCACACCTTGCATCCTTTTGAACTGATTAAGCTCCTCCTGCATTGCTTCAGTCCACTGTGGATCTTGTATAGCTTCTTCAAATTTCTTTGGTTCTATTTGAGACAGAAAACTTGAATATACTACAGCATTCTGATTTCTGCTCCTTGTCTGAACACCTTGTCTTGGATCTCCAATGATCAGCTCTACTGGATGATCTCTTAGATGCCTGTTGGCTGGAGGCATCCTTACTTCTGGTTGAACTTCTTCAGCATCTTCATCAAGCTGAGTTCCTTGTACTTCTTCAGCTCCTTGTACATGTAGTTCTCCCCCTGGACATAAGCCATCTTCTTCTACTTGCTGTCTTGCAGCAGGTACATCTTCTATGGTTAGCTTGTCCATCTTCTTAGTAAGACCTGTAGGGCTGCACACACTACTAGACAACTCATTGTTAATTAGTTGTGTTTCATCAAAAACTACATGCACAGACTCCTCTACAACTTGTGTGGTCAAGTTGTAGACTCTATAAGCCTTACTATTATTGCTGTACCCAACAAACACTCCCTCTTGGGACTTGGCAGCAAACTTAGTTAAGTAAGACTTCCCATTGTTAAGTATGAAGCATTTACAACCAAAGATCCTAAAATAGGACAGATTTGGTTTCCTGCCTTTCACTACTTCATAGGGGGTCTTGTTTAACCTTTTAGTGATGGTAGCCCTATTTATCACATGGCATGCAGTGTTAACTGCTTCAGCCCAGAAATATTCTGGCAGTGATGAATCACTTAATAGGGTTCTACCAGCCTCTATCAAGGTCCTATTTTTCCTTTCAGCAATGCCATTTTGCTGAGGTGTTCTAGGTGAAGAGAATTCTTGAAATATCCCATAGTCTTCACACAGCTTTGTCATGCTTTCAGACTGAAACTCAGTACCATGGTCACTTCTAATTTTGACCACTGTACAGTTCAATTCATTCTGAATTTGCTTAACAAAACTATAGAAGACACTAGGTGTTTCAGATTTCTGCTTTAAGAAGAACACCCAGGAAAACCTTGAGTAGTCATCAACAACTACAAAGGTGTAGACCTTCCTACCTAAGCTGTGAACTGGCATTGGACCAAATAGATCCATATGCAAGAGGTATAAACACCTCACAGCATCTTTGTTGTCTAAGCTTCTAAAGGTGGATTTAGTCTGCTTGCCCTTTTGACAAGCTGAGCAAATGCCATCTTTGACACACTTAACTTGAGGACCATTCCTCACTAACTCTTTACTAAAGAGTTTGCCAATAGTCTTGTAATTAAGATGAGCAAGCCTCTTGTGCCATTTGACACATTGAGAGACTGTCTCATCAGCTACAAGACAGACTGGAGAACAATTGTTCTCAACCATAATGTCTAAGCAGTAGACATTTCTCTTTCTATATCCTGTCAAAATGATCTCTTGATCACTTGACCTCTTGATATGACAACCATTTTTAACAAATGAGATGTCATACCCTACATCACTTAATTGACTTATACTAATGAGGTTGTGTTTCAAACCTTTAACATAAGCCACTTGAGTAATGGTAACAAGGTTAGAAGAAATGTTACCAAACCCTTTGATGATTCCTTTTTCAGAACCACCAAAGGTCACCTTTGGACCATTTTTGATTGGGATGTAGTCCTTCAGTAGTCCCCTAGTTCCAGTCATGTGTCTGGAACATCCACTATCCAAGTACCATGTAGGGGTATGGCCACTTGGATTCACCTGCAAAACAAATTAATGAACCTTAGAACCCAAAGTAAACTTGGGTCCTTGGTGATTGTTAGTTTGCAATTTGACATAGCTACCTGCTGTCTTTCCAACAGGTAACTTGCTACTCAACTTGGCACTGGCATTGTGCCAACAATCCAAAGCAAAGTGGCCAACCTTGCCACAGCACCAACATTCAAATTTGTTGTACCTTTGCTTAGGTACAGACTTAGCTGTCTTAACTACAGCAGTCTTGTTGAATGTTGGGGCTTTGCCCTTGGACTTGGACTGATCCTGAACAGTCCTAGCTGGATTAACAAAACCCAGTCCAGTCTTTCCTTTATGATGAACAAAATCATCAATCAAGGGTAGCACTGATTTAGGTTTTGAAAACCTAGCTACTAGCTCTTTCTCCTTCTGAAGATTAATCTCCAGTTTCTTAATTTGATCATTCTTAAATGTGATAGTTCCCATCTGAATCACAGTAATGTGTTTCAGCCTGGCTACCTCATTAAGTTTTTGATCATAATTCTTCTCAAAATCTGTTGCAGCTGCCTTGAGATCAGCAATCTCCTTTGCCTGACTTTTGGCTAGGATCTTGCTTTTCTTATAGGCTTGCAACAGTACCTTATATTCATCTAAGAGCTGATGAATATCTCCCTCAGATTCAGAAACACTTCCATCACTTGATGAAGATGAATCTGACTCTGAACTAGAACTGGAATCAGAACTTTGAGTTAAACCTTGTACCTGACTGGGTCCTGGCTGCTCCAGGTTTTTGGTACTTTCAGTCAAAGCCATCAGTCCTTGGCACTGACAGTCTTCTTGCTCATAGATAGATTCCATGATCTGCATAAACTCTTCTTCTTCTTCAGCAAATAGCCCTATGTAGGCTTCAGCATCTGTCTCAGTGTCTGAAGAAGAAATGTCTGAAAGAGTCTTCTCATTCTTTGCAACAAAGGACTTTTCCTTCTTTCCTTTGAAGTGAGTTTTCTTTTTGTCACTGGATTCCTTCCTTCTTTCAGGACAATCTGCAATTACATGACCCTGTCTATTGCAGCAGTAACACACTATCTTAGACCCAGTTGCCTTACTAGTCTTGGTCCTTTTCTTGTCCTTCTTTGAAGGCTTCTTTTCCTGATACTGGACTTCTTTCCCTTTGGAAGATGAAGGTCTAGGACCTCCACTGTTTCTTCTTCAGGAACTTCTGAAAATGTCTGGTGAAAGCAGCAAAGTCTTCATCACTTTCACTGCTTGTAGATTTAGTGCTAACAGACTCATCAGATTCTGATTCAACTACCTCTGGAGGAGGAGTTGATGACTTAGTCCTGTTCTTTCTAGGTACTTCTGACTTAAAGGCAACAGTCCTTTCCCTGTGTTCAGTCCTTGTTGACTTTTCCTCCTCTTTTCTTACTGACAATTGCATCTCATAAGATAACAACTTGCCAAACAGTGTGGGAGGAGGAATTTCTCCCAACTTTGCCATTTCTCTGATGGCACAGATCTTAGTGTCCCAATCTTTGGTTAGGGACCTCAAGAACTTATCATTCAATTCATAGTTTGTGAACTCTCTTCCATAGGACATGAGTTCATTAACAATTCTGTAGAACTTTTTGTAGCATTCAGTGATGCTATCTCCTCTTCCTTGCCTAAAGCTCTCATATTCTTGATTAAGCAAGGACTTCCTATCTTGTCTTACTTCTTCAGAACCTTCCATGTAGACAATGAGGGTATCCCACATTTCTTTTGCTGTTTTACAGTGAATAAGGTTCTGGAAGGTGGCATCATCAATTGCACTAACTATTATGTTCTGTGCCCTTTTGTCCATAGTGGCTAGGACAATTTCATCCTTGGTCATCTCAGAGAAATCCTTTGGAGTTCTCTGTTTGGCATCCAAGACTGAAATCTTCATGGGCACATAAGGCCCTTCCTTGACTGTGATGTAGATCCTAGGGTCAGAGGCCTCCATGAACAGCCTTACCCTTTCTTTCCAGATTCCAAAAATCTCCTTTCTGCATATGGGCAGTTTCATTGAACCCAATTCCTTGTGATTCTCTGAAGACCCATGTTTCTTGATTTTCTTGAAACTGTTTCCTGACTTATACTGAATCTGCCAAACTGGATCTCCTCAGACAGTTAGTCCTTTTTGAGGAACCTCCTTCTGATACCACTTGAAAGATATGGTACCTAAACACCTAGAGGGGGGGTGAATAGGTGACCTAAACCTTTTTAAATTTTGTTTGGCAGCACAAACAGCTATTTCACAGAATTCTACAGCTAACAGTAATTACAGCATAAACAGTCAATTCACAGCACAGCACAGAAGACACACTAATTTTATAGTGGTTCCCCAATCTTTGGGTACATCCACTTTCCCCCTTCGCCTATCTAGCAGTGTACTAGATTCGGCCAAACTTCTCCACTAACTCAGAACCAAACTAGGTTCCTACCTCAGGCCCAAAGCCTTACACTCAGCCAAAAGGCCTACACTCAGCCAAAAGGCCTACACTCAGCCACCCAGGCCTACACTCAGCCAATTAAGGCCTACACTCAGAGTTCTTCAACTCCTACACTCAGGCAACAAGCCCTACCCTCAGCCTTTATAAAATAGGCTTACAATCACTCAGATCCAATGGATCTTACAAGATGTAATTGAAATAAAATTGCTAACTCTACAACTCAGAAAAGATGAGAGGAGTTGAGAGTTTCTTGAAGAGTTCTTGGAAGAACTCAGCTTGATCCAAACTGACTTAGCTTTCTTCAAAGCTTCTTGAGTAGAACTGAATTAGTCTGAATCTTCTGCTTCTTGAAATCCAGATGACTCTGAATTCTTCTTCTCAGCCTTAGTTCCAAAGACTGAATTCTTGGATGGAGCTCTCTCTCTCCAACTTCTTAGATCTGCAGTTGGACTGCCTGATCTTCTTGTGTTGATCCTCAGTGTATCACTTCTTGATTTAATCTGATCAACCACTTCAGTTATTCTCACAACATGTAATGATAATGAACAACCTTCTATATATCTTTCTGTAAACTATGGGGGCCTATTTATAGGCTTCCTTCATGGTAACCGGCTGGTCCGGTTCATAACAGACTTCTGACTTCTCTGACAGTTGATGTAGACCGGCTGGATCGGCAGCTGTCATGTCAACCAGTCACTTCTTGAAATTCTCTAACTGTCAGATAGTGTCGAGACTTTCTGTTCTTAAGTGTCGACACTTATAGACTAAGTGTCGACACATGTTGTGTAAGTGTCGACACAAGTCTACAAGGTGTCGACACAATTCCTTGTATGTCTCGACACAGATACTTCTGCATGTGTCGACACTGAAATTGAGTGTCGACACAAGTACTTGTTCTTCATTCTTTAACTGTATTCTTCTAAGTGTCGACACATCTCCTTTGTGTCGACACATCTTCATGTGTTGAAACTGTCAAGTGTCGACACTGCTTCTTGGTGTCGACACAAGTCTTCAATTTGTTCCTTCAGCTGAGTGTCGACACATTCCCTTAGTGTCGACACTTGTACTTAGAATATTTTGTAAACTTTTCTGTTCTCTTGCTAAGTGTCGACACAGCTCCTTGTGTCGACACTTTCTTCAAGTGTAGAGTCTTCAACTAAGTGTCGACACATTGTGCTGAGTGTCGACACTTTCTTCAAGTGTTGACTCTTCTGGTTGTGTGTCGACACATTGTGCTGAGTGTCGACACATTCTTCAAATACTGAGTCTTTAGCTAAGTGTCGACACATTGTGCTGGGTGTCGACACTTACTTCAAGTGCTGACTCTTCTGCATAGTGTCGACACATTGTGTTGAGTGTCGACACTTGTACTTAGATTCTGCAGACTTTTGCTGAGTGTCGACACTTACTTCAAGTGTCGACACTTTCTGGTGTTGACTCAGCTCTTCTAGGTGTCGACACTTCTGCTAAGTGTCGACACAGCTTTTCTGCATTCTTCTACACTGAGTGTCGACACAGCTCCAAGTGTCGACACTTTCTGACTGGTGTCGACTCTTCTTCCCAGGTGTCGACACAATGACTCCAAGTGTCGACACTGCTTGTCTGGGTGTCGACACAAGCTTTCTCAAGTGTCGACACTTTCCCTCTGGGTGTCGACACATGGACTTAGAATTTTTAGCTTCAGTCCAGTGTATTCCTAACCTGCACAAGTAACTCAAACAAACATCAAATACACTATGATGTATATCATTGAGTTAGGTGAGGCTTCTTCAAATCAGGTACATTTGACCAATGTACCCAACAAGATTGCTGATATATTCACAAAGCCCCTAGACGAGGCCAAGTTCAATATTTTCAAGACTGAATTGGGGATGCTCAATTATGACGAATGAAGACTACAGAGGCTCCAGGCCCGTGCAAGAACTGAGGGGGAGCAAAGGGTAAAACGCTACAGACCCCGATTTGTAGAAGCCGAAAAGGGGAAGATTACCCTCTCGGCTAAGGCTAAGGTGGCTCCAAGCTCGTGGCTCCAAGCTCGCTCCCAAGAAATTGGTATTGGTAATGGATAACTCACTCAACTCTCTTTTCAGTTTATGGTTTTCATTCTCATTTGCTCTATTCACCTTAGCTTGTAGGGTTTAGGCTTCTTCAAATAGGGGGAGATTGTTGGGTATTGTATCCACAATGTACCTGATTTGAAGAAGCCCCTGGACAAGCTAAGGTCAATAGACTATGTATTTGATAAAATCCTTCTAGTTGTGCTTGCAGTTTTTCCACGCTAAGTGCACACCAATGTCAGGGTGCAGTAGGTCAATATACACGGGTCTGCACGACGTAATCCCTCGTTGAGCAGATCAGTGTGTTGGCCTACGTGTACTCTCTCTATTGGAGTACACTTATTTTCAAGCACAGGGCTGTAAATATGCAGGAGCAGATAAGGAGCAAGGATGGGTCAAGGAGCATCTCATAGGTGGAAAGACGAAAATTCGTCTAAGTTAGAATCGACGAGAATCACCAAGTGATTCTCGCCGATTCGTCGAGAATCAGAAGTTGATTCTCGCCGAACTCGATCCAGCATCTTCTAAGCAAGCACCTCTGCGTCTAAGTAAGAATCGACGAGAATCACTTAGTGATTCTCGCCGATTCTGCGAGAATCACTAGTGATTCTCGTCGAATCGACGAGAATCACTGGTTGATTCTCGCCGTCTCGACCTGGCTTAAAGCAGTGCGTGCAACCAAGGCAAATTCGACGAGAATCATCTTTGATTCTCGCCGAATCGTCGAGAATCACCTTTGATTCTCGGTGACTCGGCGAGAATCACTTTCGATTCTCACCGATTTTGACTTGGCATTTTTCTGGAAATTCCTGAACCGGATTCTGCCGCTGTTAAATTTATGGACCGGGATTTGGGGATTTCTTTTGTGGGTCCCACAAACGGTCATATTGGAAAACTTCTACAGTATTTATATACAGGTATTTTGAACGGAATAGACACACAGAAAGAAGTCGAGCAAGCGGAAACCCTAATATCGCGAAATCTCTCTGCAGTCTTCGTCGCCGCTCGCGCAAGTACGTCGTCGCCGCTGATCGTTCTTCTTCCCGATCTCCGGCGACAGAACCCTATCAAGGCTTGAGTCTCACGCGTCTATCCAGAGATCTCTTATCTCTCGATTTGTTGACCGGGAAAAACTCCTCCGTCTGAATCGATCGAGACGACCGATCCTAGAGTGACCGTTGGTAGACCTAGTTTGCTTCGCTACGAAGTTTGGATCTCCAAGTTCAGCAGCCGCTCATCATCGTAGCCGCCGATCCCGAAGCTAGCCGCCGCTCGTGTGCCGCCGCCGGTTCCGGGGAGATCCTCTCCAAGAGAGACCGAGGTTGTAGACTCTTCATCGACTTCAAGAACACGTCGTCGAACGAAGAGGAACACCGTAGTCTCCAAAAGAAGTTTGTATCTCGTGTACATTCTATATTTTCTTTTGTTGTAAAGGAACTTTTGTTCCGTGTTGTAAGGATTGGGTGCAACCCGTTTTGTGGGAGTGTTGACTCTCACGTGTGGAAGGGCTCCTTCCGTTAGTGCAGGGATTGGATTTCAATCCCGTTGGAGAAGTGACCGAGTCGTCCCTTGTTGGGGAGATAGGTCGAAGGGGAAAGTGGATGTACCCAAGTCGGGGAACCACTATAATTTGCATGTGTATTCTGTGTACTGTGCTTTCTATTTTTATTGTGCTGGTACGTTCGTAAAATCCGCAAAAACGCCACCCGTCACCTATTCCCCCCCCCCCCCATAGGTGCACATAGCTGACACTAGGTGGACTTTCAGTCAGGCTCTCACTACCTGGCAGGGTTGTAGGCTCGCTTGGGGGGTAAGGGAAGATCCTGAGAAGATCCCGCTGTCCAGGCTTCGATTAGCCGGCAAGGCTGAAAGGCGCACTTGGAGCCGAGTAGACCCGCTGTTCAGGCTCTCACTAGCTGGCAGGGTCGTATGCTTGCTTTGGGGGGAGGAAAAAGGTTGATGATTTTGAAAGATCCCAAGAGGATCACACTGTCCAAGCTTCCTGTTAGAAAGTAGAGAAAAGAAGCGAAAAGCAGAGAACAAGCCGAATAAACTTTTGAATAACTGAAATTTTATTATTCAAAAAAGATATCTATTACAAAGGTATGCCCTCCTTTATATAGAATGGAGGAGAGATGAGAGAATACAAATAAGAGATGTGGGACTATAATTTACAGGACAAGCGGACTATACAAAACAAACCGCACAAGCCGCGCGGTTAGACAGCAGGGCTAACCGCACGGCTACCACCAGAGAGGAAGAGAGACTGCCAGGGAAGACCGCCAGACCGCCCGGTCTCCAAGCCGACTGAGACAAACCGCCAGACCGCGCGGTCTTCAACCCGCCAAGACAAACCGCCAGACCGCCCGGTTACCAACTTCAACACTCCCCCTCAAGCTGGAGCATATATATCGATCATGCCCAGCTTGTCACAGATGTGGAAAAAGGAAGCGGACACTGGCTTGGTGAAGACGTCTGCCAACTCGTTGTCGGACGTGACAAATGGAGTGCAAATCTGTTTCTTCAATATTTCTTCTCGAATAAAATGACAGTCGACTTCTATGTGTTTTGTTCTCTCATGAAAGACCGGATTTTTGGAAATGTGTATCGCGGCCTTATTGTCACAGAACATAGGAAGAGGATAGTTGTAAACCTCTCCTAAGTCAAGCATGAGAGCCCGCAACCACTTCAACTCACATGTAGTCGATGCCATGCTACGATATTCAGCCTCTGCACTAGACCTGGAAACGACAGACTGTTTCTTGCTCTTCCAACTCACAAGATTGCCTCCAACAAATGTGCAGAAACCTGAAGTCGATTTGCGGTCCCCTTTGTCATCTGCATAGCTTGAATCAGAGTAAGCTTCAACCCTTAGGTGACCATTCTTCTGAAATAGGAGTCCTTTCCCTGGAGCAGCTTTAATATACTCTAATATCCTCAGAGCAGATTGTAGATGACACTCCCTCGGAGCTTGCATGAACTGGCTCACCTTGCCAACAGCATAGGAGATGTCGGGTCTGGTTACCGTGAGATATATGAGCTTGCCCACCAGACGCCGGTATCTCGTAAGATCAGAGAGAAGAGGTGAGTCATCTGTCCAAGTTTTGTCTTCTCCAGCAGCCATAGGACAACTTGCAGGTTTAGCACCAGTGAGTCCTGCATCCTTTAAAAGATCAAGAGCATACTTCCGTTGTGAAAGGACCATGGAGTTGGGCTTTCTAGAGATTTCAATCCCCAGAAAGTATTTCGGGGAGCCCATATCCTTTGTAACCAGATGTTGACGAAGGTGTTTCTTGGTCATCAGTATCCCATCCTGGTCATCGCCAGTAAGAAGAATGTCATCAACATAAACCGCAAGAACAACAAGACCAGAGGCGGTTTTTCGAACAAACAAGGAGTGATCTGCTGAGCTTCGTGTAAAACCAATGGCCGCAACAATGCCACTGAACTTGTCAAACCAGGCACGAGGACTCTGCTTGAGGCCATAGATAGCCTTCTTTAGCCGGCATACACGTGTCTCCCCCTGAGCAACATACCCAGGAGGTTGCTCCATGTAAACAGCTTCCTGCAGATCTCCATAGAGGAAGGCATTCTTAACATCTATCTGCGAGATGGGCCAATCCCTGTTGACAGCTACAGAGAGAAGAACCCGAATAGTGCTGAGGCGAGCCACGGGCGAGAAAGTGTCAAAGTAATCAACCCCATAAGTTTGGGTAAAACCCTTGGCAACCAGGCGAGCCTTATAACGATCCACACTGCCATCCGGGAGAAACTTCACCACGAAGACCCAGCGACAACCAACAACATCGGTGCCGAAAGGAGGCGGAACAAGGGTCCAGGTACCCCGTTCAGTGAGAGTAGCAATCTCCTCATCCATGGCAACTTTCCAGTGAGGAATAGTAAGGGCCTCCTGGTAGGAACGGGGGGTGGTAGTGGCCGAGATAGCCAGGGCAAAGGCTCGGCGAGCAGGAGTAAGGCGATCGTAGGAAACAACCGCAGCAAGAGGATGGTGGGTACAAGCCCGAACCCCTTTGCGAAGAGCAATCGGGAGATCCAGGTCAGCAGGTGCCTCAGTATCCGGAGTATCCGTGGTGGAGAGAGCTGGCCCGGGATTAGAGAGAGATGGCAGCGGAGTGGAGGGAGAAAGCGGAGTAGAGGGTGGAGATGAGGAGGATGGGGAAGGCGGTGGAGTGGGGGGAGAGGACGGAACCTCAGTGGGAGCAGAGGGAAGGGATGAGTTGGTATGAGAAGGAGGAGCAGGAGGAGGAGGAGAGGAAGCGGGAGAGAAGTAAGAGGCATTGGCAAAGAAGGTGACATCCGCAGAGACAAATTGCTTGCGGGTAACAGGGTCAAAGCAACAATAGCCTTTCTGAGTGGGAGAATAGCCCAGAAAGACACATTTGGTGGCACAGGGTGAGAGTTTATCACGGGTGACAGCGGGAGAGTGCACAAAAGCGGTGCACCCAAAGATGTGTAGAGGAAGAGGAAAGGGATCCTTGTCCGGATAAAGGATGGAGAAGGGGGTAGCACCGTGGAGAACGGTGAAGGGAAGGCGATTGATGAGATAGCAGGAGAGAAGGACAGCATAGCCCCAATAGGAGCAAGGAACATGCATTTGATTCATCATAGTGCGAGCGACATCAAGGAGGTGACGGTTTTTGCGTTCCGCCACCCCATTTTGTTGGGAAGTGTAGACACAGCTGGTTTGACGAATAACACCATGGTGAGTGCAAAAGGAGGAGAAGTCGTGGCTAAGATACTCCTTAGCATTGTCAGAACGAAGGATTTTAATAGACGTAGCGAACTGAGTTTTAACCATCGAATAAAAGGAGGTCCAAACAGAGAATAACTCGGAGCGATCTTTAAGAAGATATACCCACGTAGATCGAGAGAAATCATCAATGAAGGTGACAAAATAGGAACTGCCCCGACCGATGGTGAGGGTAGGAGCGGGACCCCATATGTCAGAGTGAACGAGGTCGAACGGATGGGAGGAGCCCCGACTCTGCGTTGGTGGGAAGGAGGAGCGGTGATGTTTGCCAAGTTGACATGCATCACAGTTTAGAGGAGGATGATGAGGAGGGAGGTGCGGCAGGAGTTGTCGTAGAATGCGGGGAGGAGCATGACCAAGGCGAAGATGCAATTGGAGAAGATCTGTAGAGGAGGAGGAGAAGACGGATAGAGCAGAAACGTTGTCAAGGAAGTAGAGGCCACCACTCTCAGTCCCGGTAGCAATCGTCCGTTGGGAGTCCGGATCCTGAAAAGCACAAGAGGTAGGGGTGAATGTGACAGAACACTGTAGTTGCTTGCATAAAGAAGTAACCGATAATAAATTGCACGGAAACTTGGGCACATAGAGGGTATCAGCCAAGCAGAGAGACGGAGTGACTTGAACCATGCCCGTCCCATGGACCGGGGAGGGAGATCCATCAGCGACAATGACTGGGGGCAACTGAGCCTGTGTGTCAAGAAGAGAGAAACATTGAGGGTTGCCGGTCATATGACTTGTTGCACCAGAGTCGGTGAGCCATCGTCCGCGAGTCACAACATGAGCACTACCAGAAGAGGTGACCACGGAGGCTGACGGGCTGGAGGAGAGGAAAGCCATGGAAGCAAGAGAGTAGCAAACCGCTATGATAAGAACAAGCCGCGAGAAGAGAATAGAGCACCAAGCCGGGCGACCAGAAAAAAGGTCGGGCGGCTAGAAAGGCCGCTTCCAAGAAGCCGAGCAAAGCAGAGGGAAAGAAGTCGCACGACCTGAAAAAGTCGGGCGAACAGAAGCGGTTAGAAAACAGACGAAGCCGCGCGAACAGTAGCGGCTTGAAAGAGGCAAAGGCTCAGTGGGGAAGAGGTCGCGCGGACTGAAAAGGCCGAGCGAACAGCAGAGAGGAGAAGAGCAGGTGACCGCGACCAAGATGCGGGTAAGAAAGGAATAACCCGCACGGTCAGGAAGATCACAGCAGCTGCGAGAAGGCGGTCAAAGGCACAGCGGGGAAGAGGTCGCGCGGACTAGAAAGGCCGAGCGAACAGAAGGGAGGAGAAGAGCTGGTGACCGCGACCAAGATGCGGGTGAGAAAGGAACAACCCGCACGGTCAGGCAGATCACAGCAGCAAGCCGCGAGTATAGAGACAACACACGCGGATAGGGACAGACCGCAACGACTAGGAAGTCGGAGCGGGAGGAAAGAACAAGGAGCGCGGCGACAAGGAAACAGGTCGCTGCGACAAAGAACAGTAGGAGAAGAGAAGAAGAAGAAGCAAGCCGCGCGAACAGGGCAGCGGACAGAAACAAGCCGCGCGGATAGAAACAAGCCGCGCGGACAGAGAGAAGCCAAGTCGCGAAGCAAGTCGCAGAATGCGAAAAACAAGCCGCGAACAACAGAGAGCGCACAGAATCAGAAGGAAATGACTGTGTCCTCTGATACCATGTTAGAAAGTAGAGAAAAGAAGCGAAAAGCAGAGAACAAGCCGAATAAACTTTTGAATAACTGAAATTTTATTATTCAAAAAAGATATCTATTACAAAGGTATGCCCTCCTTTATATAGAATGGAGGAGAGATGAGAGAATACAAATAAGAGATGTGGGACTATAATTTACAGGACAAGCGGACTATACAAAACAAACCGCACAAGCCGCGCGGTTAGACAGCAGGGCTAACCGCACGGCTACCACCAGAGAGGAAGAGAGACTGCCAGGGAAGACCGCCAGACCGCCCGGTCTCCAAGCCGACTGAGACAAACCGCCAGACCGCGCGGTCTTCAACCCGCCAAGACAAACCGCCAGACCGCCCGGTTACCAACTTCAACACTTCCATTACCTGTCAGGGCTAGAAGGAGCACTCAGCCCCGAGCATATCCGCTATCCAGGATCTCACTAGCTGGCAGGGTCGTAGGCTCGCTTGGATGGTAAGGAGATACCCCGAGAAGATCCCGATGTCCAGGTTTCCATTAGCTGGTAGGGCTGGAAGGCACACTCGACCCCTAGTAGACCCTCTGTTCAGGCTCTCACTAGCTGGCAGGGCCATAAGCTCGCTTGGGGGGAAGGAAAAAAGGTTTACAGGTTCGAAGGCCCGCTCGGTGTCAAGACGCAAAATGTTTGGAATAATCAGATCTGGAGCCGCTCCCATTATAAGGCTCTCACCTAGCGGACGGGGGAGTCTGGCCCATGACGAGCATTACGAAGTACCTTACCAATAGGTTTTTAAATGGCTGGCACCTATCCTATGTAGAGATGAGGAAAGGTAGACCCATCTCGACATGTCCCTCTCAGATGAGATCTCTGCATGTCCTTCTCGGCATGGATCTCAACATGTCTCTCTCGACAGAATTTACTTAGTCTATTCTTAGAAAGAGTGGCGGTCATCACCTAAGAGCCTAAGGTTTATGCAAATACGTGGATTCATACACAGATAATAAAATGCGAGATGTGGATAAAACCATGAAAAACAATAGTCATTTCGGTAAAAAGACAGATCTTTTCATATCATATCAAAGTCTTTACATTGTTCTAGGGGATCTCGCCCCTTACAGAAATTTGCAAAAGAAAAAAATGTATTACAAGTTGAAAACAAAAATGCAAAAGCTCTTCAGGGGGAGTCGCCACACATCTCGCTGGCCGATTTATCAAGGACCTGTCACTCTCATCGAGGATTATCTCGTCATCCTCACGCAGGGAGTCGTGCTCTCCGGGAGGCTTCGAGATGGGATCAAATAGCCAGGGGAGGATTCCACGCGACGTGAGCATCTCGCCACCCTCGTTCAGAAAGTCGAACTCCTGCAGCACCTGGATCACGAACTTAGCTACTGCTTCGGCATTTTCCTACATCATCACCTTAATCTCATAATTTGAGTATTGATGACGCAGGACCTTCTTGGCGGGCGACGGCGGAACCAGCACGTTATCTTCCTGCGCCTTTTTTAGTTCGGCCTTCAGCAGAGCGATCTCGCATCAGACAGAAGCCTCTGTCGCACACGATAGCTGAGCCTGGGCGGAATCCTGCGAGAAATTTGCGGTTATAACTAACATGAAATTGTAATAAGGAGAGAGGCTTTTGAAGATTTATATACCTCAATCGATGGCCGGAGGGCGAGAAGTTGCCACGAGGCCTCCAGGTCGGCCTTCAGTGTGACGCCCTCAACAATGGCGAGATCCCTTGATTTGAGCGCCTCGACAAGATTGCGCTCGATGCTTATACTGCAGCGCGCAGTCATGTGTGTGAGCTCGACCGCGCGCATCTGGGACCAAACGGAGTCGTAGGCTAGAGATCGGGTAGTCTCCTGGTCAAACATACTGGCGTCCACCTGGCTGTAAATCTCTAAGCATAGCACAAAGGCTTTGTGGTGATCGTGTCTCGCTCCATCTAGGAGGGGAGGAGCGACGAGATCAATACCCAGTTGAATTCAGGGTGCCACCGGAGCAGGGGTTGGCCCTCTTCATCTACGAACTTCTTGCCGAGTCCAACGTTCTGATGCCCTCTCGACACTAGTTTGGTGGATGTCTCGGTGAGGGTCTCGGCAACTAGCCCAATGACACCCGTTGTGCCCGCGATAAGTGGAGCTTCATAGGGGGTCTCGATGGGGGTCTCGGTGACAGACTTTCCCTTGTCTGTCTAGGATGGTTTGGATTTCTTGGAAGTGCCCAGAGGAGCATCGGGATTCCATTTTCGGGCACCAGCCTGGGAGGAGGAGCCCGGCTCTTTGCGAGAGGCGAGGGCGGCAGACTTGGCGAGAGCCAGGGTGGCTGTAGAACCCCTAGCCTCATCAAATGGTTGGTTGAGGGGGATCTCCCGCTCACCTGCGAAAGCCATAAAAGGTTAGTCTTAGAAGTTTTGAAGTAAAGATTAAATGGGTAAGGCGGAATGGTACCTTTGCTGGCAGGAACCGGTGGGAGCTCATCGACATCCCGTCGCAAGAACTTCATCTCCAAGTTCTTGGTCCCGAAGAAGTCGAAAAGGGCGGTATCGCACCCCGCGAGTGTCGGAGGCCTGTAGGTGGCCTCGTCGTACTGAACTGGTGAGAGGGGTATGTTGCTGAAGTTCCCCGAGATGAAGATAAATATCTGTGGCAAGTCGTGATTTTTGTTGGCGAGACCGCTAGTCTTCACTGACAAGCCTGAGAAGAAGACGACCCCTCCTTTGGCACGGAAGTTGAATAATTTGGGGAAGATGGAGAGGTTGAATTCGATCCTTTCCACGTGTATGTAGCAGGCGAAGGCCACCAGCAGCGCCATAGAGTTGGGGTTGAGCTGGGCACGCACCACCCCGTAGTATCGAAGGACCTGGCATATTTCCGGCTATAGGGGGAGGTGGAACCCCACCTTGAAGTGTTCAAGCGGAATGACAATCTCCCCTTCTGGCAAGAAGTAAAACCTATCCTCCTTCCCAGGGTTGTGCGCGACGAACCCTGCCAGAATGTAGTCCGCCACAATGGAGGCAAATTCCCTCTCGGTTAGGCAACAGGGGCGAAGTTATGCTCGAGGAATTTTTGCGCGCATTTGGTGCGGCCTTCAGTTTCGCTCGACATCTTGTGAGTTGGCGGAAAGGGGAAATGGAAATAGATATGCGAGAAGGAATATGTTGTGGAAGAAGCGAGAGCAAGGGGGAAGGAAAACGAAGGCTTGGAATTAAGTGGAAGTAAATGTGGTTGGTAAACCGCGCTATTTATAGAAAGTATATGCAGTAATCATGTCATTTTTCCTAATGGCGAAAGTGTGGATAGCAATTTTGCGCAATCCGACGTTTCCTCTTTCGTCTGGTACTGCCAAGGCTTCGTATACCTGCAAAAGGCGAAAGCCTCTGTGAGGGGTTCCGGAGTAAGAGCAAAACAAATATATAGAGAAAGAAGTAGGGTGAGAACTGGACACTCGACAAGATAGAACGGTATGAGAAAATAAGATTAAAAATAGTAGTCCTCTCGTCGGGTGAGAGGCATAATAAAATTAAATAAATATTAAATGTTCATGTTTATTACAAATGTGAGAAGGCATAGGCGAGAAGGGAAGGCTGGGGGTTAGGGGAGGAGAAGGCGAGAATCCCTAGAGCTCAGTATTGCTCCCATTGCCAGCGACCCCGACCCTAACCCCACCTACCGGTCCTCGGGGGCACACGGGGGTAGTGATAGGCAGTCACGGATGTGAGCTCCTGGTGGAACAGGCTCAGTTGATCACGGGCCCGTATGATATATCTCCCGGGAGAAATCTCCTTGCTTCTGCCTCTCAGGCGATCCGTCTTACCGAGGAGATGGGCGTAGTCCCGCTCGATCATGCTTCTCCACTCAACGCCCTAGCCTCTAGTGTTCAGTGATGCTACTCCACTAAATGCCTTATTCCTTGGCACTGAATGATGCTTCTCCACTCAACGCCCTAGTTCCTAGCATTAAGTGATGCTTCTCCACTCAATGCCCTAGTAGGGTCCAGAGGTAAATTTACCTGGATACCCTTGGAGGTCTGCATTTATCTCCTCAGAACAACAGAGTTTGGCTATTGGCAGACCAGATATTGGAAATCTATAAATAGCCCCACAAGATACCTCAGAAGGCAAGCTTTCTCAATTTTGGAAGTCTTGCAGCGCTTTCTGAGGTATCTTTAGCTCAGCACTTGGTTAAGGAGGGGAAGCGCTCTGAGATCTTGCGGGTTAGTGGAGGGACCTCTGTGCTGTAGCCTTGGGTCAGTTCTTTGTTCCTTGTGGCTGGTCAGGGGTCTAGGCTTGGGAGAGTAGGTGTCAGCTAAACCCCAGGGTCTGAACTCTCGTTGGGGCCAGTTTTTGGTTCCAACACTCATTGGAGTTTTGACTTGTTTCAGATTTTCAAAGCCGAATTGCACAAGCATATCCTTTATGTATTTTGATTGACTTATAAAAATTCCATCATTACGTTGAGAAATCTGAAATCATAAGAAATATGTTAACTCTCCAACAAGACACATTTCAAATTCAGACTCCATTAAAGTGACAATTTCTTTGCATAATTTATCATTTGTGGCCCCAAAAATAATATCATCCACATAAATTTGTAAAAGAATTAAATCAATATTCTCGTGCTTCATAAACAGAGTGGTGTCCGCCCTACCCATCCTAAATCCATGTCATAGGATAAAAGTCATTAGTCTATCATACCAAGTACAGGGTGCCTTCTTTAGTCTGTACAAGGCCTTCACCAACTTGTATACGTGATTTGGGTAGTCAAGGTTCTTGAATCCGGGTGGTTGCTCGACATACACTTCTTTATTAATATATTCGTTCAAGAATGCACTCTTAACATCCATTTGATATAATTTAATTTGTTTGTAACTCGCAAATGCCAAAAACATACGAATGGATTCAAGACGTGCAACCGGTGCAAATGATTCCTCAAAATCCACACCCTCTATCTGTGAGTAACCTTGTGCCACCAACCTATCTTTATTTCTAGTTATCCTAAATCCACCATCAAGTTTTTTTTTGTAAACCCATTTCAAACCTATAACTAGATGGCTATCAGGACACTCCACTAATACCCAGACCTTACTTATATCGAATTAATTTAGCTCATCATTCATATCCAAGAACTACAATTTATCCTTTAAAGCTTCTGAGATGTTCTTGGGTTCAATTTGAGATAAGAAGCAAAAGTTTAAGAAGGATTCATGCACGGACGATCGAGTCCTAACTCCATGTGAGGGTTCTCCTATTACTAGTTCTCTTGGATGTTGCTGTAAGAATTTTAGAGTGCTTGGAGGCATATATTCGTCTACGTGAGTTGGCTCATCAACCACCACTTCTCTCTTCCCACCCCTATCTTCTATCTGTGCATCATCATCAGCTTCTTCTTTGTTTATCCTAGGCTCTATGGTTGGTGTATTTTCGTTAAAATGTATGTGAGCCGATTCTCCAATAAGTAGGGTTTGCTTATTATAGACCCTATAAGCACAACTCATACTAGAGTATCCTAACAAAATTCCATGGTCTGATTTTTCGTCAAGTTTTCCTAAGTGAACCTTAGTGTTTAAAATGAAGCACGGGCAACCAAAGACTCTAAAATTTATATTGTTTCTTCTTATTGAAGCAGAGCACATATGGCGTTAGCTTAAGAATGGGGCGAAGCATGACTCAGTTCATCACATAACATGTTGTGTTAACAACTTCTGCCCAAAAGTATCGAGGCAAGCTGAACTTGGCGAGCATCGTGCGTGCTAATTCTTGAAGAGTATGGTTCTTTATCTCTACTACCCTGTTCTGTTAAGGGGTGCGTGAGGCTAAGAATTCGTGCTTAATTTCTAGATTACTACAATAGTTCGTGAAGTTTTCATTCTCAAATTCTCCCCCATGATCTGACCTTATGCATTTTTTTGTTCCTTATCATTTTGAAGTCTAGTGCATAGATTAGTGAATTCAAGGAACGTGTCAGATTTATTCGTAAGGAAGATTGTCCAGCAATAATGGGAGTAATCATCTATTGGAACCCTACTTGTGATTTGGGCTAGGATCACTATTAGGATTGATTAGATGACCCAACATGTATAGTCTGGGGTCATAGGATGTTTCCAGGGTCACGGTCAGTCAAATAATGTTAGATTGTTGGAACCTACCTTCAAAAGACTTCAAAGACGGAAGACTTTAGAGAAAAATCAGTTAAAAGTATGCAAAAAAAGTCATTCGACAAAAGCTGAACTAAGTTCGACGATCATCGATCTCAGATCGACGAACTCAGGGTTCCTTCTCTGAGTTGAGCTCGATGAAGGACTTACTCAGTTCGACAAACTTGGAGCTCAGATTGAAGTAGTAAATTATTCAGTTCAACGATCTTGGAGCTCAGCTCGATGAAAGAGAGTTGTCAGCTAGACGAACTTGGAGCTCAGGTGGACGAAAATTTGCTGAGTTCGACTAACTCCTTCCAGGTTCTGTTCGAATAATTCTCTATAGTTTTCCAGATCAGCTAACGATAGATCGATTTCAAGTTAATTCAAATAAGTAATACTCTGATAATTAATGCATAATATTCCCAATGAATATAACCATTACCAGGCAGCATTAATTATGGATTTCACAGAGTTATTACCATACCAAATTACTGGGACTGTTATGGAAATGCATTCAAGACAAATTGAGTCGTTCCAACTCCCCGAGATTATGTAGATAATTTCAAGGAAATGTTTTAAAATTCAAAGGTTTGAAATCTGCTAGGATATATATACTCCTTCAGAAAATTGCAGATGTTAAGGGAATGTAGAATATAGTACAAAAAGAATAAGTGAAGAACAAATACAGTTTTACATGCAGAGTTCTTCATCACCTGCTTCAAGCCTTCAAGAGACAACAAATCAAATATCAGTCTGAAAGTTTTACTGAACATCAACATCAACTTTGAAGGCCTACACCCAGAAGCAAAACTTCCATCTCCTGATCATTTACACAACTCAGGGGGAGCTTTGACATCATCAATAATCCACTAGTCTTCTCAGAGATTTGAGACAAAGAAGACAAAATCATTTTCATTTTTCTTTCACGGTGTACAGGGTTTTAACTCCCTTCAAAAGTTAACCTTTTGGTTCACAAGTCACCTGATCAAAAGACTTGGGATTAGTTTTTGGGCACCTGATCAAAAGCTCAAAGGGTTACTAGATCTCCCTTAGAAAAATAGATCTTCTGGTGACAGGGCACCTGTGCAAAAACCTATGGTGGCAGGGCATCTGAGCAAAAACCTATAATGGATTCCTACCACGATGGTAGAAGAGTGGTTATACCCAAGTTTATTGGGGAACCACTATAAATTCCTTGTGTCGTCTGGATTGTCTTTACTTATTTTATTTGTGTGAAGTGATTGTTTTCTTTTCTTATATATTTATTTATCACCTACTTTAACTCTGTTGTAAAAACAAATTAAAATTTTAAAATATATTATTCACCCTCCCCCTCTAGTGTTAAGATAAAATCTATCCCTCACTTTCATCGTCTATAAGAACAAACGTGTATCGTTTTCCACCTAGACTACATGTACTAAGAGGACCAAACAGATCCATATGAATGAGTTCAACTAGTCTAGCGTCAAAATGTTTTTTTTTGTTTTTTAATGAAGTTTTAATGAATTTACCTTTTTAACATGGAGCGTATAAAGAGTTTAAACTCCCGCTTAATTTTGGAAGTCCACTAACAAGTTTGTTTTTCGATAGTTTGATAATTAGTTTACTTCCTGAGTGTACTAGTCTCTTATGCCAAAGATCTAATTCCTCATTCTTGGTAACTGTACAACCTCGGCCTCGCGAGAGACCCTCAAGATGCGGATACTCGGGGCAGACCAGAAGGATAGATAGGCGAGTGGGACCATGGGGGGTCCACTCGCGTGTGGCGAGTTGAACGGTTCCTACAATAAGCGAGACTTCCCTCCTAAGGGCGCGAGAAGACCTCCCGCGGCAACATGACCTCGTGACAAAGGCTTCCAGCAAGATGGGTAGAGGGGTCCGTCTCGCCAATAGGTGTTCTTCCACTCGCCAGGAAGAAAAGAGGCCGTTTTCATATTTCCATGACGACAGGGGATTTTACTCTTCTACCCCGGGCTTTTTTACCCTTTTACCCTTAGTGGTCTGCATATAGCTCCTCAGAATAGCAGAGTTTGGTTGTTGGCAGACCCAGCCAAGGGTACCCTGGTAATTTCAGACCAGTACAGTTTGGTTATTGGCAGCTCAGTTTCAGAAATCTATAAATTGGCCCATAGGGGTTCTTCAGAAGGACACTTTTTTTAGACCCGGAGATTTGTGTCATCATCTTTTGTGCTTTCTGAAGAGCTTTAAGCCCAACTTTTGGCTTTGGAGGGGAAGCTCTCAGTGATCTTCTGGGTAAGCGGTGGGACCTCCCTACTGCGGCTTTGGGCCAATTTTCTAGTCCTTCAAGACCAGTCGGAGGTCGGAGCTTGGGCCAAGTAGGTGTCGGCTACGCCCCTATTTTGCGAACATTTGTCGAAGTCAAATTTTGGCTTCAATAGTTCTGGTGCGGTGAGCGTGGAAGGTAGCTGATACAAGAAAAGTTTGAGTTTGGTCCTATGGAAGGAGGTGAAGGTGAAGGATCTGGTTCCGGAGGTTCCCCCTCCCGGGGAGAAGAGGTGACGAGGAAGATGCTGGAGGACTTCAGGCGAGAGGTCATGCAGACCATAAGCTTGGCCTTCTCGGCAAGGAACGAGTGGGCGACGCCTCAGGTTCCGATAGAAGTGGTCCCGCTCTTAGGCGAGAATGCCCCTAGACAGCGCCCGGGGAAGGAGGTCCCGGCGGAGGCGGGCGAGAGGGACGTGGCGGCATAAGAACTCTTCCCAGGCCAACATCCCGGGAAGGGGATCCCGGCAGAAGACGGCGAGAGGGAGGAAGCTATGCGAGAGCTCTTCCCTGGACACGGTCTCGCGGATCGGGCCAGCCAGCCGAGGCCACGAGACGTGCCCTCTTGGCAAGCAGGTGGCGAGAGCCTATTCAGTGAGCTCGTCATCTCGGCTCCGGTGCCGGAGGGGTTCCGGGAGCCCGACATGTCCTACTACTCGGGGAAGGATGATCCTGTACAGCACGTACAGTGGTTTGAAGATGTGGTTTCGATAAGGCAGATGACGGATGCCTTCAAGTGTCGGTTGTTCGTCATCACCTTGAAGGAGAAGGCGCAGGACTGGTTCCACCAGTTGCCGGCGAGATCAATCTACTATTTTGAGGATCTGCGGAGGGGTTTCTTGTTGAGGTTTTCAACATCGAAGAAGCGTAAGAAGGAGGCGGAGTGCCTGTTTTCGGTGAGGCAGAAGCAGGATGAGATGTTGGGACACTACGTGGATCGGTTTCAGGAGGAGATCCTCTTGGTCCAGGAGGTCCCTGGATATACGCTGATGCTTGCGTTTACCCTGGGACTGAGGCCAGGCTTATTTAGTATGGAGTTGAAAAGGGTGCCCCCCCCCCTCTCTTTTGAGGAGCTCATGGAGAGGGCGGCAAAGGAGACGGATTTTGAGAGGGCCAATCCGGCGTTTGCAAGAAAGTTGGCCAGGTTGGCGGAGGATGATGTGAAGGAGCCAGGAGCGGGAAAGCAGAGGGAGCAGAGGGAGCAGAAGGAGCAGAGAGAAGAGAGAAGAAGAGAGGAACCCCGAGGTCAGGGGCAGCAAGAACAGCATCATCGGGGGGCCCTAGAGCCGAACAACTGGATAGGTTGGAGGCCTCAGGAGGGTCGCCCCAGGAGTTAGGAGGAGGTTTCCAGGGAAGGGATAACTTTCGTGAGCCAAGGAGGTTTGATCAACCGGCATGGAGATAGGGGCGAGGGATCGTTTTCAGCATCAGCAGGAGGCAATGGGAATTGGTCGAGGCAGAGGAGGAAGGAGAGGAGCTCGAGGAGGAGCTGGAAGAAGGGAGGATGGAGAAGGAAGAAGGGGCGAGGTGGCGTTGCCTTTCTGTGACTTCCATCAGGAGGAGGGTCACGCAACGGCCACCTGCCCAGAGTTCTTGGAGATGAGAGAGGCTAGAGGATTGAGGAGGCAGGATCCACCAGTAAGGATCGTAGAAGTGCAACAGGGGGATACGGAGGATAGGTGCGAGGACCGAGTGGATGTAGGAACCCGGGGAGGAATCGGAGCAATCCATGGGGGGATTGGGATCGAGGCCACCCGAAAGGGGAGCCTCCAGACCATGTTCCGAAGGGGGGTAGCCTCGACCTCGCAGGCCCCGCCCCCGAAAGAAAAAATTACCTTCTCTTCAGAGGATGTGCCAGATTATGAGGATCCGTTCTGCGATGCCTTGGTGATCCAGACGGCGGTGGAAAACTTTACGGTCTCCAAGATCCTGGTGGATAATGGGAGCTCTGTAAACGTGATCTTCAAGAGGGCCTTCGATGAGATGCATTTGGAGACCAGAAGGATCTTGGCCTCGGATAGACCGTTGTTTGGGTTCTCCGGAGAGAGGAAAGAAGTGGAAGGGGGAGTGGGGCTGCACGTGAGGTTAGGGGGCGTGTCACGGAAATGCAGGTTCGTGATCGTGGACGCCCCGAGCAGCTACAGCACCATCTTTGGGCATCCCCTCATCAGTGCCTTTCACTACGTCCCCTCCTCTTTTCATCAATGTCTCAAATTCAACAACGGAGGGGTGTAGGTCAGGGTCAGAGGGGACCGAAAGGTGGCAAGACAGTGCTACGTTATGGCGGTCAACACCATATCTTGGATGGCAGAGGCGGAGGAGTTGGAGAAGGAGATGGAGGCGCGTGAAGAAGCTGTCGGGGAAGAGGAGATGAGCCTGGGAGAGGCGAGGAAGGAGATAGCCGAGGAACAGGGAGAAGACGAGAGAGAGTCCCAGAGGGGTGCAGAGGACAAGCAGTAGGAGGAGAACCCGGAGGGGGCAATAGAGATTGAGGAGGAGCAGAGGGGAGGAGATGTGCAAGAGGTCCGGAGGGACGAAGAGTTGGAGCCGCAGGAGGGACGACAGGAGGAAGTAAAAGGAACTAAGGAGGAAGCCCGGAGGAGCGTGTAGATTGAGCGGCAGCAGGGTGAGGCGATGGAAGTTGAGGGAGCAGGAGGGGAGGAAGAGCTGGAGCTAGAGGAAGAGGCAAGGGATGGCTGGGAGCAGTCGCGGCTGGATCCAGCAGAGGAGGTGGTGGAGATGGAAGTCTTCACCAGCGCCGGGCAAGTGCAGAGGGTGTGAATCAGCGGGGGCTTGAGTCCTAAGGACCAGGAGCGAGTGCGGGCCTGCATTCAAAGCAACATCGACGTCTTTGCTTGGAGCGAGGCAGACATGTCGGGCATCGATGCGGACGTGGCCTGCCACCGCCTGAATCTGGACCCCCGGACGCGCTCCATACGCCAGAAGATGAGGACCATCGTGACAAAGATGGAGGAGCTAATACGCAAGGAGGTCAAGAAGCTCCTAGAGGCTGCTTCATCTCAGAAATCCAGTACCCAGGCTGGATCTCCAATGTAGTAATGGTGAAGAAGGGAGGGGGAAAATGGCGAATGTGTATCGACTTTTCTTTATTAAATAAATCATGTCCTAAGGATTGCTACCCCCTGCCTCGGATCGACACGCTGGTTGATTCAGCCGTCGGTTTTTCTATTATGAGTTTTTTGGATGCTTTTTCAGGTTACCATCAGATCCAAATGCACCCTCCTGATGTCAAGGACGTCTCCTTCATCACGAGGGAGGGGTGCTTTAGCTATAACAAGATGCCCTTTGGGTTGAAACATGCAGGGGCTACCTACCAACGGATGATTGATCGAGTTTTCCAAGGCCAGAGGGGCCGGAACCTAGAGGTCTACGTTGATGACCTCATGGTAAAGAGCAAGGGGGTGAACTCGCATCTTCGAGATCTGGAGGAGACGTTCGCCACATTGAGGAAGTTCAAAAGGAGGTTGAACCCCTTGAAGTGTGTTTTCGGGGCAAGCCGTGGGAAGTTCCTTGGGCACCTTCTGACCCCGGCAGGGGTAGAACCTAATCCAGATAAAGTAAAAGCCATCCTAGAACTAGAATCACTGTGAAACGCTAAGGAGGTGCAGCGCTTGACAGGGAAGCTGGCCCGCCTTAGCAGATTCCTCTCCAGATTAGTGGAGAAGTGCTCACCTTTCTTCAAAGTGCTATGAGGGAACCAGAGGTTTGAGTGGACCGCGGAGTGCGAAGAAGCTTTCCAAAGACTGAAGGAGCAGCTCTCCCTGGCTCCTCTGCTTCAAAGCCCAAAGGAGGGGGAGGATCTAACCTTGTACCTAGGGGTAGTTGCAGAGGCGGTGAGCTCTGTCCTGGTTAGAGAAGAGGGGAGAAAGAAGCTGCCCATTTATTATGTTAGCAGGATCCTAAAGAGGGCAGAGCTTCGTTACCCTATCCTAGAAAAACTGGCATACGCCTTGATCGTTTCGGCCAGGAAGCTCCGGCCATATTTCCAAGCACATTCGATCAGGGTGGTGACGGACCATCCTCTCCGTAAGATTTTCGAAGGAGTGGAGAACTCGAGTAGGCTGGCCAAGTGGCCTATCGAGTTGAGTGAATTCAATATTTCATTCGTGCCAAGGCTCTCCATTTAGACACAGGTGGTGGCCGACTTCTTGGCAGACTACATCGCAGAAGTCGGGGCCGAGGTGTCGCGGCCACTGGAAGCATGGAAGATGACGGTTGACGGGGCCTCGGGAAAACACTCCCTCAGAGCGTGGATGGTATTAACAAGTCCTCAAGGGGTAACCATAGAACAAGCGGTCGTTTTGCATTTCCCCACAACCAACAACCAAGCAGAGTACGAGGCGGTGATAGTCGGCCTTCGTTTGTCAAAGGAGCTCGAGATCAAGGACGTTGAGACTTTCACAGATTCATTGGTGGTGGCATCCCAGATTCGAGGAGAGTTCGAAGCTCGGGAGCCCACCCTTGTGAAGTATTTGTCCAAGGTGAGGGCAATAATCGGGGGGTTTCGGACGTTCTCCATTCAACACGTCCCCAGAGGAGAGAGTGCTGCTGCCGACCGATTGGCTAAGTTCGGACCTCGGGGAGGGGGTACCTTGACAGATCTATTCCATCCAGCAATCGAAGAGTGGGAGATAATGGAGGTGGATCGGCGACCCTCGTGGGTGGATCCCTTTGTTACCTTCTTCATGACATAAACCCTCCCTGAGGAGATCAAGGAGGCAAAAAACTTCCGGCATGAGGCTGCTCATTATCTTATGCATGAAGGAAGATTGCACCGGAAGATGCTTTCGGGCCTCCTAGCTCGATGCGTGATGGAGGAGGAGACCCGACATGTTTTGGAGGAGGTGCACTCCAGGGAATGTGGTAGTCATTCCGAAGGGAGGACATTGGATGAAAGGGTGGTCAGGCAGGGGTACTTCTGGCCCACCCTGAGGAAGGACGCGGCAGAGTTTGAAAGGAAGTGCCGAAAATGCCAGCTCTATGCCCCCCTCCAGCTCTTGCCGGCCCAAAGGCTCCGAAGTATCACAGCACCATGGCCTTTCGCCATCTGGGGAATGGATTTAGTTGGGTCTTTCCCTCCAGCTAGTGGGCAAAGAAGGTTCCTCCTGGTTATGATAGATTACTTCTCCAAGTGGCTGGAGGTTAAGGCGCTAGCAAAGGTGACCTTCCAAATCATCAAGAACTTCGTCTGGGGGGAGATCATCTGCAGGCACGGGCTGCCTCAGGCCATCGTCACGGATAATGGTCCCCAGTTTGCTAGTGAAGAGTTCATCAGCTTCTGCACTCAGCTGGGCATCGACCTCAGGTTTGCCTCCGTCCACCACCCCAGGAGCAACGGTTAGGTAGAGGTGGTAAACAAGATTATCATAAACCTGCTCAAAAAGTATGTGGAGAATTTGAGGGGGAGTTGGGTGGAACAGCTCCCCTCGGTCTTGTGGGCCTTGAGAACGACACTGAACACGGCCACCGGCGAGACTCCCTTCAAGCTTTCCCATGGATGTGAGGCGGTCCTGCCTATGGAATTCGAGGTCCGGTCCCCACGAGTTGCAGCTACAGGTGATGGAGACGAGGCTTGGAGGATGGAAAATGAAGAAAGCATACGCCTCTCGCTAGACCTGGCAGAGGAGCTGCGAGACGTGGCAGCCATCAGACAAGAAGAGATCAAGCGTCGAATGGCAAAGCACTTCAACAAGCATATCAGGATAAAGCAATTCGCGGAGGGAGATCTGGTATTAAAGAAAGTTGATGCGGCAGGGAGGTCTGCCCAGGTGGGAAAGCTCAATCTAAACTGGGAGGGGCCCTATATTGTGGAGAGAGTACTGAGAGCAGGAGGATACTACCTCTAGGATGCGTAGGGTAGGACCTTGAGCCACTCCTGGAGTGGGGATGACTTGAAACGCTTCTACCCATGGGAAGGGAGAGCAGAAGATGTGTACTCAAAGCATGATCAATATAATATGTTTTTAAATTACTTCCTGTTTATTGTCTATTGTGAAGTCCTAATGGCAGGAAGATGAAAACTTCATCGGCACCCCGAGCTCGGCTCGGCCCCAGGTAGACCCGTTGTGCAGGCTCTCATCTAGCTGGCAGGTCCGAAGGCTTGCCTGTGGGGGATAGGTTTGGTTTTAGGAAACGTCATCAGCACCCCGAGCTCGGCTCGGCCCCAGGTAGACCCGCTGCGTAGGCTCTCATCTAGTTGGCAGGTCTGAAGGCTCGCTTGTGGGGGATAGGTTTGGTTTGAGGAAACGTCATCGGCACCCCGAGCTCGGCTCGGCCCCAGGTATACACGCTGCGCAGGCTCTTATCTAGCTGGCAGGTCCGAAGGCTCGCCTGTGGGGGATAGGTTTGGTTTGAGGAAACGTCATCGGCACCCCGAGCTCAGCTCGGCCCCAGGTAGACCCGCTGCGCAGGCTCTCATCTAGCTGGCAGGTCTGAAGGCTCGCCTGTGGGGGATAGGTTTGGTTTGAGGAAACGTCATCAGCACCCCGGGCTCGGCTCGGCCCCAGGTAGACCCGCTGCGCAGGCTCTCATCTAGCTGGCAGGTCCGAAGGCTCGCCTGTGGGGGATAGGTTTGCTTTGAGGAAACGTCATCGGCACCCCGAGCTCGGCTCGGCCCCAGGTAGACCCGCTGCGCAGGCTCTCATCTAGCTGGCAGGTCTGAAGGCTCGCCTGTGGGGGATAGGTTTGGTTTGAGATCTTCATCGGCACCCCAAGCTCAGCTCGGCCCCAGGTAGACCCGCTGCGCTGGCTCTCATCTAGCTGGCAAGTCCGAGGTCTCGCCTGTGGGGGATAGGTTTGGTTTGAGATCGTCATCGGCACCCCGAACTCGGCTCGGCCCCAGGTAGACCTGGTGCGCGGGCTCTCGTCTAGCTGGCAGGTCCGAAGGCTCTCCTGTGGGGGATAGGTTTGGTTTAAGGAAACTTCATCGGCACCCCGAGCTCGGCTCGGCCCCAGGTAGACCAGCTACGCAGGCTCTCATCTAGCTGGAAGGTCCGAAGGCTCGCCTGTGGGGTATAGGTTTGGTTTGAGGAAACGTCATCGGCACCCCGAGCTCGGCTCGGCCTCAGGTAGACCCGCTGTGCAGGCTCTCATCTAGCTGGCAAGTCTGAAGGCTCGCCTGTGGGGGATAGGTTTGGTTTGAGATCTTCATCGGCACCCCGAGCTCGGCTCGGCCCCAGGTAGACCCGCTGCGCTGGCTCTCATCTAGCTGGCAGGTCCGAAGGCTCACCTGTGGGGGATAGGTCTGGTTCTTGAAGGTTGGGTCTAAAGTTTGGGAACTGGTCTAAACCTGGGACATTCTACATCACTTAGAGCTCGGACCGGTCCTCGATGGACTTGTTGCCCAAGCTCACCAAGCTAGCAAGGAATTAAACTCATTCGATGACAAAATAGTTGGGAAAAGACCCTTAAAACACCCCAGCTTAAACTTAGGGGGAAGGAAATAAACTAGGGTAAAAGTTGAGGCAGTATAAGTAGAGACACTCACAGCCGGCAGTTACAAGGTTGGTCTCGCATAGGCGAGTAGCCACTCGCGCGAGAAGTACCAAAAAGCAAGGCGAGAAGATTATACCAGTCAAATTTAATGCACAAACAAAAGGAACGTCGACTCGCACACTTTGAAAAGCCAACTCTCCAGCAAGGTAGCAAGCCAGTACAGCACCGTCTCGCTGACGTAAGGACGTTGGTGGATCATCTCGCAGCGAGCAAAACAAAGCAAAGAAAAGAGGGTAGAGGTATGTCGGCGAGACGGCAAAATAACGTCGCCTCGCAAGCGAAGGCAAGCAGAGAAAAAGCGTGCAAGTGGTAAAAGGACAAAATATGCATTTGACCAAAAAAACAGTTCGTTACAAAGGTCAGATTTCTGATCACAAAAAATTGGTAAGTTTTACAGGTAGCAGCAAAAAGAGGAGAGAGGGATTCTGGATCTTGGAGTCGGCACATCAGTCCTCCTCGCCAAATGAAGAATCATCGCTCTCCTCGCTGTAGAGCTCGGGAACCAAGTCGCGAGCGGTCACAGTTTCAGAATCGTCCTTCACAACCCCTAGGTCCTTCATCATCTGCAACACCAGCTCTGCCGCCCGAACGCCAGCATCTCGGCACTGCTCCTCGACTTCCTCATGAGAGTAGTGCGGCGGAGGCGTCTGGAAGGACTCGCGGAGAGACGACGATGCGACATCAGCCTGAAGATACGCGGTCCCAGCTTTTAATTCCCTGACCTCCTCCTCCAAAGTCGTCACGCGCGAGCGCAATTGCTCCGCCGTCTCGGCATCCTGCGAGACGACCCATCAGTTAGCCAAGAATGATTGAAAAAGAAAAACCTAAGGAAAAAGTCTAAGGCTTAGCACACCGCCTTGGGCCTTCGCGAGGAGGGACTCGGCTTCAGATAGCCTTTTCGTGAGACCGTCGGACTTCTCTCGCTCCGCCTCCAGGCTCTCTTCACTGGCTTTCCATTTTGCGTTGATATAAATAAGGCGGCGAGAGGAGCAGTGCGAGAAATCCAAGGCTCGCATTTGGTGGTGGGAAGTCTTCAGCACGAGATCCCTGGTGGACTCGCTTTTAGGCGAGACGGCGTCAAGGCCGCCGTAGAGGCCGTACCCCACGGCGAAGGTATGGTTGGTGGGGACCTCTTGCTCCTTCCAAGAAGGAAGGAGAGTGGAGATGGACATGCGGTCGGCGTCCCGCCCCTACAGCAGAACTGGGTCACCGACGGCATCGTGGACCACGGGACCCAGTTATAGTTCATATGGGAAGAGGGGGAGGGACGGCTGGAGGAATCGCCTTCGCGAGAGGAGGTGGCAGCCGGTTGGTCGGGAAGAACAGCTGACGGGTTGGATGCAGTAGCAGGCAGGCTGGAGGGAGCAACTGGCTGACTGGGGGTGACCGCCGGTTGATTAAGGAGTACCGTCTCACGAGTAGGCGAGACGGCCTGGTGGTTAGGCGAAAGGGGCGGTGGAGATTCCCCTACAGAAATGGGGCTCCCTTGGGGAGCTTTCTTATTTTCCTTGGAGATCACTATGGCTTTTTTCATCTTTTTTCTAGGGGGGCTGGAGCGAGAGGGGGTCGTGTCGCCTGTGGACCTCTTCAGGGGGATGGGCGCCAAGGACTCTCTCGCCGCCTCGGCCGCCGTGTTGGCGAGATCGAGGCCCTTTGCTGGATGGATGTTGCTCTTGTAAGGAGGGAGGGCTGGAATGATTCGCTCCCCTAAAGACAGGCAAGGGTTTTTTATGACGAGACAGCGAATAGCGAGACGCGAGATAAAGGAGCTGGAATACCTTCACCGAGGAGCACTGGAGGAAGCGAGTCGAGGCCTCGCCGCAAGAAGTTGACCTCGAAGTACTTGCCGACGAGATATTCACACAGCAGCTTCTCTGGACCATTGACCTGTGGGGTGGCGTAGAAGCTTTCCGGCGGAGACACCGGCGCGAGAGGGATGCCGCCAAAATCAGCGCGATCTCCCCGGATGAAGACAAACCGGGTGAGCCAGTGGTGGTTCTTATTTGGCGTCTCGCAAACTTTGAGCCCTTGTCCGGTGAAGTACGAGATGCCATCAGCATTGGCGTGGTAAATGAAGAGCTTGCGGAAGACCTTCAAGCTGAATTCGATGCGCTCCCGAAGCATATAGCAGGCGAAAGCAATTAACACCGAGATGGCGTTAGGGTTGAATTGCGTTGGGACGACGCCAAAGTATTTGAGGACCTATTTTACCTCAGGCCAAAGAGGCAACCTCAACCCCGCCTCAAAGTGCGAGACGGGGAAGGCGAGTTCTCCCGGGTAGTAAGTGTTGATGGACTCGCCGACTTTGGGGGGACGTGACTCGACACCGTCCCCCAGGTACTCGCGGATGAATCCACGATAGTCTTCCTGAGCGAGTCGGCCGAGCGGGAAGTCGTGGTCTGTGATCCTCTTCCCGCAGCGACTGCGCCCCTCACCCTCATCAACTTTCTTCTTGCCCATCTTTGGTGGCGAGACGGTCTTCGGCGAGATGAAGAAGAAAAAAGAGTTGGCGAGAGAACCGAGAGAGAAGGGCGAAAGGGACCGGCGAGACGAAAGAATCAAAGAAGCAAGAGCTTGGGTAGCAGCAGGAGTGAAGAGTGCGATATCTTTCTGATCCCGGGCCAGGTGTATTTATAGCGGATACAGAGCAATGATTGATGGGCGGGAAAAAGTATAAGGGAAGGGGAAGAGTCGGCGGTTGTTTCTCTCTCCTAAAACCTCGATCGGCGCGATCCATCGCCATCACAGAAGATAAATTAAAAAAGAAAGAGAGTTAAGAAAGGAATAAAAGACCAGCAATAAAAATATATATTCAGAAATCGTCCCGTATACGGCGGGCACCGAGTTTCTTAATGTTCTTGGCGAAACGGCACTACAAGACTGCTATTATTACAACATTCAAACACAGAAGAAAAGAGAAATGGAGAGACAGACGTCCTTCAATACGGGTGTCATTGCCAGCGGCCACCGCGAGCTCCCGCACAGCGAGGTCTACTGCGCGAGTGGAAGGCGCGAATGGACTCAAGCCCACGGCGCGCGAGACGGAGCTGCATATCAGTCTCATTAATGATGGCGTCAGGGTTGGTGCCATCAACATCTAGCTCTGCATTGGCCTCGGAGGATAGACGAGCGCATTCATTCTCCAGCCATTCGATACGCTTCTCCGCAGCTTGCTTGTCCTGCGCCAAGGAATGGATGATGCGCGCATGCTTCCGAAACAGCTCAGTTGTCTTGCGCTTCATTTCCATTGGGTTTGAAGGGTCGCCCAGGTAATCTTCAATTCCATCTACAAGAGGAGGAGGCGAGACGGAGACTCGCCTTGGTTGCTCCTCCCCGGGCGAGTTTTCCCGAGAATCTACGCAAGGAGTGCAGAGGCAGGGTGGAAGAGGCACTCGCAGAAGGGTGTGAGAATAGAGAAGAGGATTCAAAAGCGCGAGAGAAGGTCTTTTACCAGGAAGGCGAGAGGTCTCGGCAACCTGGGAGGGGTCATCCCTCCTCTCGCTGGGAGTAGTTGGAGGAGTAGAAAATGGATGTGAGTCGTACTCCTCGCGGTGGACAGCAGAATCGTTTCGCGGGCTCTCCGGGTGCTGCAAAACCACGAGAGCTCCCTGAAAAAACCAATCAACAAAAGAGAGCACTCGTTGCAGAAATGACAGAGGCAGAAGCGGGTATCCACCTCTTTCTCCCTGGAAGATGTATGAGGAGTGGGGACGGTTTCCGGAACAGCGCGAGACAGATCCACGGCGGCAGACGACGGACCACCTGCCTTCATCTTTTTTAGGTGAGATGATGGGGGAAGAGGGCAAACTAATGATGAAGTAAAAGTAGCCACGTTGGCCTTGTGCTGCTCTCGAACCAGTGCGAGACGTTCACGGAAGCTCTGGCTGTGCGTCATGACGAAAGATTCAAGCTGAGGAAGAAGGATTGGCAAAGTGGGGCATCCGGTGTGCGGAGTAGGAATCCTATATATATAGGCCCCGGTGGGGGCCTCATAAAGATTCCTCATAAATACGTTTTTTAATGCGCTTTAAATAACGAGCCTCGGTTGGACATTCTTTCCGAGCTTAGGATAACCTCGAAAAGAGCGGGGATCGTGTACAACCTCGGCCTCGCGAGAGACCCTCAAGATGCGGATACTCGGGGCAGGCGAGAAGGATAGATAGGCGAGTGGGACCATGGGGGGTCCACTCGCGTGTGGCGAGTTGAACGGTCCCTACAATAAGCGAGACTTCCCGCCTAAGGGCGCGAGAAGACCTCCCGCGGCGAGATGACCTCGTGACAAAGGCTTCCTGCGAGATGGGTAGAGGGGTCCGTCTCGCCAATAGGTGCTCTTCCACTTGCCAGGAAGAAAAGAGGCCATTTTCATATTTCCATGAAGACAGGGGATTTTACTCTTCTACCCCCAGGCTTTTTTACCCTTTTACCCTTAGTGGTCTGCATATAGCTCCTCAGAATAGAGGAGTTTGGCTGTTTGCAGACCCAGCTAAGGGTACCCTGGTAATTTCAGACCAGTACAGTTTGGTTATTGGCAGCTCAGTTTCAGAAATCTATAAATTGGCCCATAGGGGTTCTTCAGAAGGACACTTTTTTCAGCCCCGGAGATTTGTGTCATCATCTTTTGTGCTTTCTGAGGAGCTCCAAGCCCAGCTTTTGGCTTTGGAGGGGAAGCTCTCAGTGATCTTCCGGGTAAGCAGTGGGACCTCCCTGCTGCGGCTTTGGGCCAGTTTTCTAGTCCTTCACGACCAGTCGGAGGTCTGAGCTTGGGCCAAGTAGGTGTCGGCTACGCCCCTATTTTGCGAACATTTGTCGAAGTCAAATTTTGGCTTCAACAGTAACTAAGCATTTCAAATCAGAGGAAGATATATCTTCAAAGCTAACAGTGCAAACATTATGAGTTCTATGAGCAGTTAGTAAAGCACTATTAGGTTTTGCATCTATAATCTTGCAAGTGTTCGTAGAGGATTCAAATATAACATTCAGGTATTTATCACATAATTGATTGTACGACCCCATATCCAGCGAGTAGTGATCGACAGAAGCCAGATCGGCCAAAGATCAGCAGTTCGAGTCCCGGGCGATCCGGTAGGAGGCGAGAGCTCAGTGTCCTCCTCAGCTCGCCCTGGCAGGGTGGAATCGCGTGAGGGGCAAGTGGAGCAGGTCGGCTCACACTCATCCAGGAGCTCGGCGAGTAATGGGCGAGCGGGTCAGGCCGGACCCGCACTCGCCCAGGGCCGAGCAGAGGTGGCGAGTGCCAGCTCCATCGAGCACTCGCCGCCCGCGGCAAGTGGAGGTTCCAGAGGGCCACTCTCCAAGTTTCTAGTGATGTATGTTTACTATTATACCCCTGTTGGTTTGTTTATAACCTTCTAGAACAGTGGAGTTATGTTGTTGGCAAACCCAGTTGGGCTGCACATAGCTGTTCGGAACAGCAGAGGTTGGCTATTTGCAGGCCATTTTCAGAAATCTATAAATAGGGGATACCTCAGAAGGCATGCTTACTTGTGCCCCGGTCTTCTTGCGCTTTCTGAAATACCCCAAACTCGGCATTTGGCTAGGGAATGGAAGCGCTCTAAGATCTTCCGGGTGTGTGGTGGGACCTCCATGCCGAGACCCTGTCCCCTGTTCATTTTCCATAGTCGTTTGGCTCGCGAGAGAGAAGCAGGTGTGTGATCACCCCTTCCCCAAGGGTGAACTCCATTGAGACTGAGTTTTCGGTTTCAACATTTTTGGTGCGGTGAGCGTGGAGAGTGGTCAGCATAGAAAATATTTAGCGGGCTCGATGACTGGAGGAGAAGGGCAAGATTCGGATATGGCCAACTCGCCACTCCCTCCCCCTCTCTCTACGATGGGGATGTTCGAGGAATTCAGGCAGGAGGTCCTTGGCCTCGTCAAGTTCGCTCTCGGTACGCGTGCCGAGTGCTTGACACCAACTGTGCCAATCACCACCGCCCCGGCTCTAGGCGAGGATGCCCCAGCTCAGCGAGCTGGGAAGGAGGTTGCAGAAGAGTGGAGTCGGTGCGATCTCATATAGAAAGTGCTCTTCCCAGGGTCAGTGAGGTGTGGCCAGTTCGGCGAGATGGGGGTGTGAGATCCTCCGGCTCGCCCAGCAGGGGGAGGCAGCCCCTTCAGCGAGTTGGTTTCTTCTGCCCCAGTTCCAAAGGAGTTCAGGGAGCCGGAGATGTCCTACTACACTAGAAAGGATGACCCAATACAGTACATCCAATGGTTGAAGATGTGGTGCCGATAAGACAGATACCAGATGCCTTCAAATGCAGACGCTTCACCATCACCCTCAAGGAGAAGGCGAGGGAGTGGTTGCACCAGCTACCGGCCAACTCTATCTACTGCTTTGAGGACCTATGTCGGGCGTTCATGTTGAGGTTCCCACTTCTAATAAGAGGAAGAAGGAGTCGGAATCCCTATTCCACATAAAGCAGGGGGTGAATGAGACCTTGGGAAGCTACGTGGACCGGTTCCAGGAGGAGGTCACCCAGGTCCAGGAGAGGTCAGGGCACACCCTGATGATGGCCTTCACCTTGGGGCAGCAACAAGGTTTTTTCAGGATGGAACTAATGAGTGTGTCTCCTCTCTCCTATGAGGATTTAATGGAGAGGGTGGCGAGGGAAGTCTACGGGGAGGCATCAAACCCCGAGTTCACAAAGAAGTTGGCCCGATGGGCTACGAAAGAGGAGAAGGTGTCAGGAGGTAGCCGAGGCCATGATGTAAGGAGAGTCGAACCCCAACAGAGGGAGTAGCATCAGTAACAGCCTAGGTGGGGGCGTCAAGATCCGAACAACTAGCTCGCTTGGAGGAAGGAGGAGTGGCAAGACCAAGGCCGGCAGAGAGGTTTCCACGGAGGAGACAATCGCTAGGGGGGGCCAGGGTCAGTTCCACCCTCCAGGATGGAGGCAGGGTCAGAGGCCTCCTCTCCTCGATCAGCATCAGGCTATGGTGATAGCCATACAAAGGCGGAGAGGTCAATAGAGGTGGAGAAGGGAAGTCAGGGTGGAGTTACCCTATTGTGACTTCCACAAGAAAGAGGGGCACGCTATGGCCACATGCCCGAATTTCCTCGAGTTAAGAGGAAATAGGGAGCAGCAGAAGCATCAGGACCGCCTGGAGGTGTGGATCGAGGAAGTACTGCCTCGGGTAGAGTAGGACAAGTATGAGGACCTCAGGCTAATGTTGGGGCCCGAAGTGGGATCAGAGTGATCCATGGGGGGAGTTGAGGTCTCCCAGAAGGCAAGCCTCCACACCATGTACCAAAGGAGCATTGGCTCCACATCCCAGACCCCACCTCCGGAGGAGAAGATCACCTTCTCAAGGAAATACATGCCAGACGATCATGAAGATCCCTTCTGCGACGCATTGGTCATTCAGACTGCGGTTGAGAATTTCACCATCTCCTGGATCCTCATCGACAATGTGAGCTCAGTCAACATCATTTTCAAGAAGTAGTTCGACTCAATGAAGGTGGAGTACAAGAGGGTGTAGGCCTCGGATGGGCCTTTGTTTGTATTCTTGGGGGAAATGAAGGAGGTGGAAGGAGGAGTGGGACTCCACGTCACTCTGGGGGGGAAGTCCCAAAATTATAGGTTCGTCATCATGGAAGCCCCCAGTAGCTGCAATGTCATCTTCAGACGGCCTCTCATCCGTGCCTTTCGTTGCATCCCCTCATCCTTCCACCAGTGCCTGAAGTTCAACCCCGAGGGAATCCAGGTCTGGGTCCGGGGCGACCCCAAAGTAGCAAGGGAGTACTACGTCACCGCCGTGAACTCCATCTCTTGGCAAGAGGGAGCCGAGGAGATGGAGCAGAGGATAAAGAGGCAGAGCAGTACGTAGGTGGAGTGGAGATGGAGGTAGAGGAGAGCCGCACCCAGGTGGGGGTGGCGGAGGGAGTTCGGGAAGAGCCGACCAAATTGATGGTCATGGAGGAGGTTGATGAGGAGGTCCTTGACCCGAGAGATGGGGATGTGAGAGAATGGGGAGAGCAGTCTCGTCTTGAGGCTGTAGAAGAGGTGGTCGAGATAGAAGTTCTCACCCTTGGAGGCAGGGTGGAAAAGGTGTGCATCAGCGGGTGGCTGACCCCGGTGGACCAAGAGAGGATGCTTGCATGCATCCAGAAGACGTGGAAATCTTCGCTTGGAGTGCAACGAAGATGCTAGGGATCGATGCGAACATTGCCTGCCACTGCCTCAACTTGGACCCCGAGGCTCGCCCCATCCAGCACAATATGAGGTCCATCACGAACAAGCTAGCCAAACCCATCAGGGAGGAGGTGGCCAATCTCCTAAAGGTTGGCTTTGTATCTGAAATTCAATACCCCAGCTGGGTCTTCAATATTGTAATGGCTAAAAAAGGAGATGGTCGGTGGAGAATGTGTGTTGATTTTTCGTTACTTAATAAATCATGTCCCAAGGATTGTTACTCGTTACCCCGAATCGTCGCGCTGGTTTACTCAGCCATTGGTTTTCCTGTAATGAGTTTCTTAGATGCTTTTTCAGGTTAGATCAGGATACACCCTCTGATATAAAAGATGTCTCCTTCATCACCGGGGACAGGTGCTACTGCTAAAGGATGATGCCTTCTGGACTGAAAAATGCATGGGCGATATACCAAAAGATGATGGATCGGGTCTTCCAGAAGAAAAATGGGAGGAAGCTTGAGGTGTATGTGGATGACCTAATGATAAAGAGTCGGGAGGTGTACTCCCACCTCTAGGATCTAGAGGAGACCTTCGGAACCTAGCACAAAACAATATGAGGTTGAACCCCTTGAAATGTGTTTTCGGGGCCAGTAGGGGCAAGTTCTTGGGCCACCTTCTCACCCCCACAGGGATGGAGCCGAATCCTAACAAGGTTAAGGTGATCATGGAATTGGGGTCGCCTCGAAATGCTAAGGAGGTCCAGCGACTGATGGGAAATTTTGCAGGGTTCAGCAGGTTCCTTTCTCGGGCTGGGGAGAAGTGTTCTCCCTTCTTCAAAGCGTTGAGGGGAGGCAAGAAGTTTGAATGGACTGAGTAATGCGAGGAGGCGTTCTAGGCCTTGAGGAGGCAGTTAACTCAGGACCGCCTGCTCCAAGGGCTGAAGGAGGGGGAGGATCTATGTTTGTATCTCTGGGTCGGAGTAGAGGCCTTGAGCTCCATCCTGGTTCAGGAAGAAGGGAAGAAGCAGCTACCCATATACTACGTAAGCTAGCTCCTGAGTGAGGCAGAGCTCCGTTATCCCATCTTAGAGAAGCTGCCATTTGCTCTGGTCATCTCGGCTTGAATGCTTAGACCTTACTTCCAAGCACTCTCCATCCGGGTGGTGACGGACCGCCCCCTCCGCAACATCTTCGAGGGGGTGGAGCATTCGGACAGATTGGCGAAGTGGTATGTAGAGCTGAGTGAGTTTGATATCTCTTTCATTCCGCATCTCTCGATCAAGGCCAAGGCGATGGCTGACTTACTTGTTGATTATATGGTCGAGGTGGCGGAGGTGGAACTTACTCGTTTAGTCCCTTGGAAGGTGATGGTAGACGGCACGTCGGGAAGACATTCCTTGGGGGTAGGGGTGATCTTGGAGAGCCCCCAGGGAATGAGGATCGAGCAAACAGTGGTGGTGCACTTCCCTATCTCTAACAAGCAGGCCGAGTACGAGGCCGTGATAGCAAGATTGTGCCTAACCAGGTAGCTGGGGGTGCATGATTTGGAGGTCCTCACTGAATCCATGGTGGTTGCTTCTCAGGTCAATGGGGAGCTTGAGGTAAGGGAACCTACCCTCCAGTTATACTTGGTAAAGGTGAAGGGGGTCATCGGTATGTTCCAGACCTTCTCCATCTGACATGTGCCGAGAGAGGAGAATGAGTACGTTGATCAGCTAGCCAAGCACGGTCCCCGGGTGGGGGGTACCATCACTGACCTATTTTATTTGTCCATCTAAGAGGGGGAGATAATGGAGGTAGACCAACACCTCTCGTGGATGGATCCACTCGCAACATTCCTATCCACAGGGGAGTTCCCAGAAGGTATGGATAAGAAGAAGTTCAAGCACAAGTTGGCCTCTTACCTTATGCATGACGGACATTTGTATAGGAAGACTCTCTCGGGGATGTTGGCACATTGTGTGGCTGAGAGGGAGGTTCAGAGGATCTTTGAAGAGTTCCACTCAGGGGAATGTGGAAGCCACTCAGGGAGCAGAACTTTGGAAGGAAGAATAGTCTGACAGGGGTACTTTTGGCCAACCCTAAGTCAGGATGCTGCGGAGTTCATAAGGAAATGCCATAAGTGACAGCTGTTTGCCCCCATCCAACTTCAACCAGCTCAATGGCTTAGAAGTATCACGGCCCCCTGGCCCTTCGTCATCTGGGTAATGGATTTGGTAGGACCCTTCCCTCAAGCCAGCTGGCAAAGGAGTTTCTTGTTTGTTATGATAGACTATTTTTCTAAGTGGTTGGAGGTGATGGAGTTAGCCAAGGTGACCTCCTAGGTAATCAGGAATTTTGTATGGGGAGAGATCATCTGTCGGCACAGCCTGCCCCAGGACATTGTCACAGACAATGGACCTCAGTTCGTTAGCGCCGAGTTCATCAGTTTTTGCGGACAACCCCAGATAGACCTCATGTTTTCCTCGGTCCACCATCCCAGGAGCAATGGGCAGGTGGAGGCGGCAAACAAGATCATCGTCAACCTCCTCAAGAAGAAAGTGGAGAACTTGAAGGGTAGTTGGGTGTAGCAGCTTCCTTCGGTTCTCTAAGCCCTTGGGACCACTCCTAACACGGACACGGTGGATACTCCCTCCAAGATCTCCCATGGATGTGAGGCAGTGCTTCCAATAGAGTTCGAGATCCGGATGCCTCGGGTGGTCAAGGCAGAGGTAGGCAGGGAAGAATGACAAGCTGAAAACGAGGAAGAGCTATAGATCTACCTTGACATGGTGGAGGAGCTGCGTGATCTCTCGGCCATCCGACATGAAGAGGTGAAACGAAGAATGGCTAAGTACTTTGACAAGCACGTCAGGGTCAAATAGTTCGCAAAAGGGTACTTCGTCCTGAAGAAGGTAGATGTGATAGGGAGATCAGCGGCAGGGGGGAAGCTAAACCCTAATTGGGAAGGCCCGTACATTGTCCAGGAAGCTCTAAGGTCGGGAGTATACCATCTCCGAAATGTATAGGGCGAGACCCTAAGTCACACCTGGAGTTGTGATGACTTAAAACGTTTCTATCTGTAAAATCATGTACGTACTCTCCTTTAATGAATATGGAATCCTTGATGATCCAACTCTTTTGCAGGTCAAGTTTGTGGAAAGTTACCTTTATCAAGCTAAGTCTTGAAATGCTCCTGCTGTCAGGCTCTCACCTAGCTGGCAGGGCAGGGGTCCCTGGTGGAAAGTTTTTTCGCTATGGGGTTAGGTCCCGAGACGCTTCCGCTGTCAGGCTTCCACCAAGATGGCAGGGTTGGGATCCTTGAGTGACGTCATTATGACCCTATAGGGCTGAGTCTGGCTGATGCTCAACGCCTGCCGTCAGACTCTTACCTAGCTGATTGGGCCGGTGGTTGCGCCCGGAGGTTAAGTGATGGAAAATTTCTTTGCTCTGGGGTTAGGTCCCGAGACGCTCCCACTGTCAGGATCCCACCTAGCTGGCAGGGCCGGGATCCTCAAGTGATGTCATTATGACCCTAGAGGGCTGAGTTCAGTTGATGTTCAACACCCGTCGTCATGCTCTCACCTAACTGATTGGGTCGGTGGTAGCGCCCGGAGGTTAAGTGATGGAAAGTTTTCTCGCTCTAGGGTTAGGTCCTGACACGCTCCCACTGTCAGGCTTCCACCTAGCTAGTAGGGTCGAGATCCTTAAGTGACATCATTATGACCCTAAAGGGCTGAGTCCATTTGATGCTCAACACCCGTCGTCAGGCTCCACCTAGCTGATTGGACTGGTGGTAGCACCCGAAGGTTAAGTGATGGAAAGTTTTCTCGCTCTGGGGTTAGGTCCCGAAACACTCCCGCTGTCAGGCTCCCACCTAGCTGGCAGGGTCGAGATCCTCGAGTGACGTCATTATGACCCTAGAGGGCTGAGACCGATTGATGCTCAACACCCGTCGTCAGGCTCTCACCTAGATGATTGGGCCGGTGGTAGTGCCCAGATGTTAAGTGATGGAAAGTTTTCTCGCTCTGGGGTTAGGTCTCGAGATGCACCCGCTGCTAGGCTCCCATCTAGCTGGCCGGGCCGGGATCCACAAGTGACATCGTTATATCCTTGGAGGGCTGAGTTTGGTTGATGCTCAACACCGGCCGTCAGGCTCTCACCTAGCTGAGAGTGCTGGGATTCTCGGTGGATGCGGAGATATCTAAATCTGAGACCCAGGCATTTGAACTAGAGTCAAAGATTGCATGGATAACAAGGAGTTGAGCCCTGTAATCCAGAGGCTTGCCAAAAATTGCGAGCCGAGACTACTATCAGCAGTTAAACTCCAACCCGCCAAAATTTTACTTGGAAGATTCTTGGCTTTTTTGCCAAGTCTTACAAAAAAAAAGAGTTGTCATAGGCGAGCTGGGCAATCGCGGGCCCAGCTCGGCAAGCGACCAGCTCGACTATCATGTGTTAAATATCAAAAAGGGAGGGTAAAGGGGATGGCGAGCTGGGGTCTCGACATCTGTTGAGTAAGGCGAGAGGAGGCGCTCCCCAACGGTACATTTCCACCCTCTTAAAGTTTTACTTAGGAATTCTAACAACTTTAGCTTGGCGTTGGAGAGAGAGAAGGAGAACCCGCGGGCGATCAGGGTCATCGCGAGCCTAGAGTGGCAGGCATCCTGCCTCCAAATTGTCTAATGGTCGGCGAGCTCTCAAGATCTCCCCACAGGCGCGAATCCTAACTCAGATACATTCTAGAAGCCCGCTCCACCCAGGTGAGGTCGCTCTATGGAAGAGGGTAGCTCGCAGGCGAGTACATTGCAGTAAGTAAGTTCAAAAGAAAACAAAAACGATAGATAAATTCGAGCCAAATCCTTCTTTTTCATTAGTAAATGTTATTTTACAATATGGAGAGCTCGCCTCAGTGAGGTTACAAAAGGGGGGAGAGAATTACAACAAAGATAAGAGGGAGGTGTGAGTCAGCTCTCACCCTCCCCTCTAGATGTGTGGTCGTCCTTGTAGCCCTTGACATCCTTGAAGAGCTACTCAAAACTCTCCTCATTTGCACTGGGAGGGGTGGCCGGCGGGAACAAGTTCCACATGAGGTCCCTTGAGGTGATCTCCTTGCATCCCTCCACCAGCACCTCCATGTCTTTCATCATCTGCAAGGTGTAGTTGGCGGTTCTGATGGAATTGATCCGCAACCTCTCGGTGATCTTGGCCTCACTATAGAATTTCGGCCACTTGGGAGGAATGCTCGGCTCGCCGCCGGACTGGGGGAAGAAGAAGTCTGTCTATCGGATCAGCTCGCCCTGGAGCCCATTGTTCTCCTCCCACAGCATGGCATTCTCCTTCTCCAGCTCGGCGACGCGAACCTCCAGCTCGACGGCGCGAGCTTGCGGCTCACTCGCGGCTTCGGAATCCTGAGAAGAAGGGCAAGGTAAGAGCAACATGTGTGAAAAATCCCAAGTGAAAAAGGAAGGGGATAGCCACCGCTTACCATCCCGACGGCGGATTTTACGAGAAGATTCTCAGCGACCTATAGTCGCCTCACCAGGTCGGCGGCATTGTCCTTGGTAAGGTCACACTCCTACTCGGCCATCAGCAATTGGTGGTTGAGGCTGAAGCTGCGACGGGTCAACATATGATGTAGCTCCAAGGCCCACATCTAGGCATGCAGACCTTCACGGCCGAGCTGCCAAAGAGTCAGGCCCTTGCAGAACTCAGCATACTTGCGCCCATATAGGTCAAAGACCAGTGCATAGGCGTGCCCAGAGGCGGGTTGACCCCCGACCAGGAGGGATGAAGTGATGAGATGGAAACACTGTGGGTTTGCTCATCCCATCGCACCATCGGCTTGCCGGCCGAGTCTTTTGATTTTCCCCCAAAGCCGAAAAGGGGGTGGCTCTTCGTCAAGCCCGGCTCGCGGGCCACGATCTCCTCTGAAGCAGGGGGAGAAGAGGGCTCGCCACCCTCCATGTCTTTCCCCGGCGAGCCCTTCAGCGAGCTCTCTGGCGATCCTTCGGGTGTGGTCTCCAGCGAGCTTATGTAGATTTGTTTTTGATGTTGTTGTTTCTTGGAGACCAGTGCTTTCATCTTCTTTGGTGGCGGGGGGCGGCGAGGCGAGCTGGACCCTTTGAGGCCAGGTCGTTTCTGGCTAGAGGAAGGTCCACCAGCCAACGCGCCTCGGCAGGCCGTCGCGGCTGCCCACTCGTGCGCGAGCGGGTCCGGGTAGAGTCCTAATCCCGCATGAGTCGGATGCTCGGGAATTGATCGCTCCCTGCAGTAAATGAATTAGCGTTATAAAAGCGATAATCATAGGCGAGCTCGTAGAAAGAAAACGAAAAAGTATACCTTCATCGGGAAGAACCGGGAGGAGCAAGTCGAGGCCCCTTCGAAGGAAGGCGACCTCGAAGTCCTTCCCCAAGAAGAACTTGTGCAGCTTGGTGTCAATTCTGGATAGCATTGGGGGTCGATATACCTCCTCGCTCTTTTGCTGGGGGAGAAGGGAATGTTGCCCAGGTCACCCTTGATGAAGATGACCTTCAAAAACCCAGTTTTCGCGGTCTCACAAATCTTGATGTGCGAGCCCATTAGAAAGGCGACCCCGTCGCTGGTCGCACGGTACATAAAAAGTTTTCGAAAGACAGTGAGGTTAAATTCCTTTCGCTCTCGGCGTAGGTGACAGGCGAATGCGACCATCATAGCGATCGCATTCGGTTTCAGCTGCGCGGGCACCGCGCCGAAGTACTTGAGGATCTGGCGGATTTCCGAACAGAGGGGCAAGCACAACCCCACTTTGAAGTGCGATATGGGGAAGGTGAGCTCGTCCCAATGAAAGGTATTAATGGCCTCGCCCACTACGGGCCAGCGCGCCTCATAGCCGGGGGGCACGTACTCGGCTTTGAAGCTGGCGAGCTCACGCTCGGTGGTATTTCCATCAAAGAAGAGATATTCGGCGAATTGTCGGGCTCACTTGGAGTGCCCGTCGGCGTTAGGTCGTGTCTTACCCATGTTCGCAAAAGAGTTGGAGTGCGAGAGCAGGTAGAGAGAAGAGCATCAAAGGGGGTATGAATGCAATAAAGGTGAAGACCTACTGGATTGGTGAGGGGCCTATTTATAGAAAACCGAATTTATGGCCAGCCCCAGCTCGCCAGCCCCAGCTCGCCAACCCTAGCTCGCCGACACTGACTCACCGAATCGGCGACCTAGCCTATCCTAGTGCAAATTAAACCTAGATGGCACATCCTATTATTCCAAGTAACATACTGAGTTCTAAAAATTATTCAAGTTATTACAGACAGGGACGTTCGCAGCCCCGAGAATGAAGAAGTTCATAGCAAGCAAAAAAAAAGTTCTGTCAACATGAGCGAGCTGGGGTGCTGGGGGCGAGGGCCGGTAGGCTCAGCTAGGGAGACATTTCCATATACCCCAGCCTCGTGCCCCCATCCCCGGAGGTCGGCGCGGGTTGAGTAACTCGCGGACCAGGTCCAGGTCCCGACTAAAGGTTTGCAGGTTCTCATCAATTCTCTCCATGACTAGGGTGGGGGACATCATCTCTCTCGCCGAGCCGTGTTGCACCTTATCTACGAGCAGCACGAAGTTCTGCTCTAGCGCCCACAGTCTCTGCTCGCGATATGTGTTGTCCGCTCGAAGGTATCATAAGGTGGTGTCCTTCTTCTTTATCACTTCTACCATTCGCCGCCTTACCTCGACAGGATCCAGCGAGTCATCCAGGAAGCTTTCCATCTCGGGGTCAGGAGGTGTCGAGTGGCGAGCCTGTTCAGAAGATTCCTCAAATTTAGACGAAGAAGGAAGCCCTGCAAAAACAATCAACTCCGGTAGAAAAAAGGAACTTACTGGATGCCCCGACAAAATGTTCTACCAAAAGTGGAACTTACGGGAAGAGCTTGGCAGTTCTTGGAGGGTGTTCGCAGGAGGCAGGGCTAAGTTCTTACCACGACCTGGAGGATGTCTTCCTAGGGAGATGAGGTTGAAGCTGGGGACTGCGATGTCTCCTGCCCTTATCCATGCGAGTGCAGGAGTAGGTGTGGGCTGCTGAGAAGGAGAGCGAGCTAGTGACTTGGACTTCAGTAAGTCCAGTCCCATGGTCCCAAAGGGAGGTGATTTGCTCTGCAGGCGAGTGTCGGGGGGAGTCCGAGGCCATGAGTCATCGTGTGGGGTGTGGACTCGCGGTGTGAGATCTCGACATCGGTCCGATGGCTCTCGGGGTCGGCGGTAATGTCGACGGCCATTTTCCCCGGGGGATCGGCGGTCGATTTAGAGGATACGAGCCTGGGAGTCAAGGTGGATTCCAGGTCGCGGTAGATGGATTTAGCATCTTTTGGGATGGACTTGGCCTTCTTGGCAGGATTGGACTTCGTTGGCTCGCATGGTACAGCATTGGGAGGTAGGCCAATTAGCGCGTCGGCGCGAGCGGCGTTGAGCTCGCAAGCACAGCTAAGCTTCTCTTGGATCTCTTTGGAGAGAGGCATCTCGGCAAGACTCAAGTAAGGGGAATGACGGAGGCCACCCAGGTATGTGGGCATACATTTATAGCTGCTGGTGGAGCCCACCAAAGATTCTTTGGCCCCTGTTACACACACCGCATATTGCGGGCTTGGATGTTTCTTTCTGAGCTTGGGCCAACCTCGCAAAGAGCGGGGATTATGTTGTAACACCCCAAATCCCAATTTGGGTTCAGGTTGGGTGACACGGCCTGGGACATGGGAGTGTCCCAGGGCGTGTCCTGCTCTGTATGGTTGAGCAGCCTCTCGAGTGCTCGACGAAATGCACTCGAGAAGTTCTCGAGAGATAACACGCCCTGCGATACGGGCGTGTCAGAGTGTGTGTCCTCCTCTGGTTGACGAACTGCGCTCGACGATCGTCGAGCGGCAAGTTAAGTTGAGCACACGACCTGTGACACGGGCGTGTCACATGGCCGTGTCCTTCTCTAGATCAGCCATAGATGTGTTCTGGTGGACACGTGTGTGTCTTGGGGTACACGGTCTGGGACACGGGCATGTCCCATGGCCGTGTCCCGCTCTGGTTGAGTTGGTGGTGTACTGCCTGAAGTACACAGCCACTAGACACGGGTGTGTACTGAGTGACACAGGTGTGTCAGTCATGTGACACGGGCATATCACATGACCATGTACTATTATGGATAAGTCAGTTGTGCGCCGCTTAAGGGATACGGCCTGTGACATGAGCATGTCACAGGGCGTGTCAGCCCAAATATACAGATTTGATGGCAAATCGTGGTCGTTCTTTTCGATTATCTTGGATCCAAGGGTCCAGGCCCTTCCCTGATGATATAAGACCGAGATTGGAAGGATAATCTCCATTCATTTCTCTTTCTAAAGAGCTGGGGAGAGAGGAGAGAAAGGAAGGAAAGGGAGAAGGGAGCCGGCTGACAGAGGAGCTTCGGAGTTCCGCATCGAGATCCGAGTTCAGATTCGTGGAGGCAAAGCCATGGCGGTGATTTCCATCCGGCTAGATCATGGCTCCAAAGCGATCGTCAAGCGTAACGATCTCCTTCTTGGACAAGCGAAGTCCTTTCTTTATTCATATGCATGGAACCCTCCACTAAGAGGTGGAAAGCGTAAGTGATTCTAGGTTGAGTCTGCATATAGAGCCGGAAGTGTGTAGTACGGCATAAGCATGCTGTGTGAAGCCCATCCGGATGGTTAGTCTGGATTGGTGATGGTTATGTGTGAACTAGAGAAGACTGCGTGTATTGTATGGATGCGTGTGAATTGTGAATGTAAGCTCCTTTTTGTTGTAAGCTCTGGGTGAGCTGTATGATGATCTAGGATGCTTTGTGTAAGCTCCTTGTGTTGTGAGCGTTGTGAGCGTTGTGAGCGTTGTTTGCTCTGAGAGAGCAGAAAGCTGCGGCTGATCCGGAGGGAAAGTCGACCCGTATCAAGATCTGTGGTATTGACGAATTGAGCAACGGGAAAAGGCTGACCTACACCTGGTTATTCGGGAGATCGATTGGTGGCAACGCTTGGGAGGACGCGGGGCAGACTCGGCTTGCTGCACCACAGTGGTGGGTCGATCTAAATGCTCAAGTTTGTCGTGAGGTTAGCAGCTCTGAGTGGAATGGGCAGAATGTTGCCAGTATGCGTGTTGGTGGACTAGGACCGGCCAACCAACATGTTAAAAACCTCTGCTCGGTGGTGGTGCCAAGGAGTCCAACCCACCGTAATGTGCCCTAAGTGCACGGAGCATCTGGCGGAGGCGGGATCTTGTGATACTTGTTGTGATAGATAGATGTTATGGTAATTCATACAGGGAAGGAACCACTGCCCCAAGTAAGGGTAGGGTCGTTATAATTGGTCAGCTAATGCTGATCGTTTCTTTGTTTACCGCTCTTGGGGTGGATGTCTAACTATAGGTGTTGACATATTGAATTAGATTGAGCGGATTGAAGCCTTGCTGCTTAAAGGCCCTTGAAGGACGTGTGAATTCTTGGATTTCATGTGTGGCCGGCATGCGTGCCGATGTACAAAGTTGTATATTTGTAAAGAGCAACTTATAAGGCCTTAAGGCCATGAGCATTGTGTATTTGTATACATTCCTGGTGCTATATATAAATGTATGGTTTATATATTTAGTGGACATTCACTGTGATGAGTTCTTGCAACTTAAAATGCTTGCGCTAGAATGCTCTGAGTTAGGATGCGAGTAGAACGTGATTTGATATTCATACGTAATTCTGTCATTTATCTGTGAAAATGGCGTGGGTCACCGGCCGGACCCACCGTTATATTCCATATAACGAATGGCAGCGTTACAAAGTGGTATCAGAGCTAGGTTTGAGATTTTTGGGAGGGAGAACATAACTGAACTCAAGAATGTCCACTAGGAATGTAATACATGCACGTGAGGAGCATGAGCATGTAGTCAATGTATGTTTGTCCTTATGGAATGGACGTAACTGGTGTTTTGTATATTGATAGGTGACACAGAGTGGTGTTGGGCAGTCGGAGCCCCAGCGGTCTGATGAGAGTATGGCACCAGCTGAGGGGCCTACACCTCCCATGGCGAGACCATATGTGTGGTTACTGAGACGGTGCTCACAATGTTACATGCACAGCCTATTGGCCAGGCAAGGCCTGCAAGGGTGCCAGTACGGCTTGGTGCAAGGCAAGAGCGTTTTGAAGCTGTGGTGGATGAGCAAGCAGTTGACGAGCAGTTGAAGCGGTTTATGGAGTTTCATCCACCTACGTTTGGAGGAACGGGTTCCCCAACGCAGGCTGAAGATTGGCTCGTAAGAGTGAAGAGGATCCTGACAGCAATCAGGACTGCGGAGGGGAAGAAAGTTACTTTAGCCACTTTTCTATTGGAAGGCGACGCGAGACTTTGGTGGGATGAAGTGGAATTGCACCACTTGGACGATCGAGGATTGGAAGAGATATCGATCAAAGAATTCTCACGATTATTTCTGGCCAAGTATTTGTCAGTGTCGCAGCATATTGCTATGGAAAATGAGTTCCAACGTTTGGTGCAGGGTGAGAGCAATGTTGATACTTACCTGCATGAGTTTACTAGACTAGGGTGCTATGTGGGGTCTACTTTCACTGAGGAGGTGCGGAAGACGAATAGATTCTATGAGGGACTGCGTGATAAGTTGAGGTTGGCACTCCCGAGTTCGATGAACCAAGGCTTCCAAGCGTTAGTCGATATAGCCCGTGCACTGGAAAAGGATTTGAAACTAGTGCAAGATAAGAAGAACTTGGCGGCGGACAAGCTGGAATTCAAAGTCCCATAGTCAGAACAATCAGAGCTTAGGAGACGAGACAAGGAGAGGTTTAGGCCTGCTGAACCAACTCCTTCGACTGTTTCTTCGGGAGCAACATATGTGCAAGGACGTGTTGAGACACGGACGTGTGTTAAAAAGGACATTTAGCCAACAATTGTTGGAGTGGCTCTTCAAGGGGTGAGAAGAAGACGGGTGCGTCTTATGAGAAAAAGGGTAAGGCAGTGGCAGAGTCGTCTGCATCCCGGATGCAACCGCGAGTATATAATCTCGAATTACAGGAGCCACAAAGCTCAACTGGTGAAGTACAGCAGCTTCGAGTGTTTAGTTTGAAAATCCAAGAGGCTATCAAACGAATTATAAGAGATGTGGATGGGCGGTGAACTGTGTTACTTTTGTGATGTAAATATATATTGTATATAGGGATGGACGAACACCTTGTTTTATCCAAGTGATCGTTTGGTCAAGGTGGAATAAATGAATGGTTCTATTGGTCGATGTATATCTGGTGTAAAGTATATGATGTTTGTCTGTATGACATGTTAATGACTTATTTTCTGCGATGTCGTGGCGCGAGCCAAGCTACGGCCTCTGAGCTCTAACCCGGATCGATTTGCTAAGGAACGGCATGGTTATGTTGATGTCCATAGCTGAGCGAAATTTCGGGACGAAATTTCTTATAAGGAGGGGAGGGTTGTAACACCCCAAATCCCAATTTGGGTTCAGGTTGGGTGACACGGCCTGGGACACGGGCGTGTCCCAGGGCAAGTCCTGCTCTGTATGGTTGAGCAGCCTCTCGAGTGCTCGACGAAATTCACTCGGGAAGTTCTCGAGAGGGAACACGCCCTGTGACACGGGCGTGTCAGAGGGCCTGTTCTCCACTAGTCGACGAACTGCGCTTGACGATCGTCGAGCGGTAAGTTAAGTTGAATACACGGTCCGTGGCACGGGCGTGTCACATGGTCGTGTCCTTCTCTGGATCAACCAGGGATTTGTTCTGGTGGACACTGGTGTGCCTTGGGGTACACGGCCTGGGACACGGGTGTGTCCCATGGTCGTGTCCCGCTCAGGTTGAGTTGGTGGTGTACTGCCTGAGGTACACGGCCACTAGACATGGGCGTGTACTGAGTGACACAGGTGTGTTAGTCATGTGATATGGGCGTGTCACATGACCGTGTACTGTTCTGGATAAGTCAGTTGTGCACCGCTTAAGGGACACGGCCTGTAACACGGGCGTGTCACAGGGCGTGTCACAGGGCGTGTCACAGGGCGTGTCAGCCCAAAAATATAGATTTGAGGGCAAATCGTGGCCGTTCTTTTCCTTCATCTTGGATATAAGGGTCCAGGCCCTTCCCTTCTTATGTAAGACCGAGATTGGAAAGATAATCTCCATTCATTTCTCTTTCTAAAGAGCTATGGAGAGAGGGGAGTAAGGAAGGAAAGTGAGAAGGGAGCCGGCTGCCGGAGGAGCTTCGGAGTTCCGCATCGAGATCCGAGTTGAGATTCGTGGAGGCAAAGTCGTGGCGGTGAGTTTCATCCAGCTAGTTCATGGCTCCAAAGCGATTGTCAAGGGTAACGATCTCCTTCTTGGACAAGCGAAGTCCTTTCTTTATGCATATGTATGGAACACTCCACCAAGAGGTGGAAAGCGTAAGTGATTCCAGGTTGAGTCTGTATCTACAGCCGGAAGTGTGTAGTACGGCATAGGCATGCTGTGTGAAGCCCATCCGGATGGTTAGTCTGGATTAGTGATGGTTATGTGTGAATCGGAGAAAACTCTGTGTATTGTATGGATGTGTGTGAATTGTGAATGTAAGCTCCTTTTTGTTGTAAGCTCTGCGTGAGCTGTATGCTGATCTAGGATGCTTTGCGTAAGCTCCTTGTGCTGTGAGCGTTGTTTGCTCTGAGAGAGAGGAAAGTTGCGGCTGATCAGGAGGGAAAGCCGACCTGCATCAAGATCTGCGGTATTGACGAATTAAGCAACGGGAAAAGGCTGACCTACACTTGGTTATTCGGGAGATCAATTGGTGGCAATGCTTGGGAGGACGCGGGGCAGACCCGGCTTGCTGCACCACAGTGGTGGGTCGATCTAAATGCTTAAGTTTGTCGTGAGGTTAGCACCTTTGAGTGGGATGGGCTGAATGTTGCCAGCAAGCGTGTTGGTGTACTAGGACCGGCCAACCAACATGTTAAAAACCTCTGCTCGGTGGTGGTGCCAAGGAGTCCGGCCCACCGTAATGTGCCCTAAGTGCACGGAGTATCTGGCGGAGGCGGGCGCTTGTGATACTATTGTGATACTTGTTGTGATAGTTAGATGTTATGGCAATGCATACAGGGAAGGAACCACTGCCCCGGGTAAGGGGTAGGGTCGTTATAATTGGTCAGCTAATGCTGACCGTTGCTTTGTTTACCGCTCTTGGGGTGGATGTCTAACTGCAGGTGTTGACGGATTGAATTGGATTGAGCTGATTGAAGCCTTGCTGCTTAAAGGCCCTTGAAGGTCGTGCGAATTCTTGAATTTCATGTGTGGCCGGCCTGCGTGCCGATGTACAAAGTTGTATATTTGTAAAGAGCAACTTGTAAGGCCTTAAGGCCATGAGCGTTGTGTATTTTTATACATTCCTGGTGCTATATATAAATGTATAGTTTATATATTTAGTTGGCATTCACTGTGATGAGTTCTTGCAACTTAAAATGCTTGCGCTAGAATGCTCTGAGTTGGGATGCGAGCAGAACGTGATTTGATATTCATACGTAATTTTGTCGTTTGTCTATGAAATATGGCGTGGGGCCCCGGCCGGACCCACCGTTATATTCCATATGACGAATGGTGGTGTTATAAATGTACAACCCCATATCTGGCGAGTAGTGATCGACAGGAGCCAGATCGGCCAAATCTCAGCAGTTCGAGTCCCAAGCGATCCTGGAGGAGGCGAGAGCTCGGTGGCCTCCTCAGCTCACCCTAGTAGGATGGAATCGCGTGAGGGGCGAGTGGAGTAGGTCGGCTTGCACTCGCCCAGGAGATCGGCGAGCAGCGGGCGAGCGGGGTGGGCCATGCCAGCATAAGCCCAGGGTCGGGCAGAGCTAGCGAGTGTCAGCTCCATCGAGCACTCGACGCCTCCGGCGAGTGGAGGTTCCAGAGGGCCACTCGCCAAGTCTCTTGTGATGTGTTTTTACTATTTTACCCCTGCTAGTCTATCTATAGCCTTCTAGAATAGCGGAGTTACGCTATTGGCAGACCCAATTAGGCTACACATAGCTGTTCAGAACAGCGGAGGTTGGCTATTTGCAGACCATTTTTAGAAATCTATAAATATACCCAAGGGGGTACCTCAGAAGACATGCTTACTTGTGCCCCGGTCTTCTTGCGCTTTCTGAAATACCCCCTGCTCGGCATTTGGCTAGGGAGGTGAAGTGCTCTAAGATCTTCCGGGTGTGTGGTGGGACCTCCATGTCGAGCCCTTGGGTATGTCCCATGTTCTTTTTCCTTAGTCGTTTGGCTTGCGAGAGAGAAGTAGGTGTGTGATCGCCCCTTCCCCAAGGGTGAACTCCACAGAGACTGAGTTTTCGGTTTCAACATTGATTAATTGAGATTAAATTATGCCTAAGTTCATCTACGAACAATACATTTGAAATTGAAAATGCTTTGTTACCTATAGTGTCGATTCCAAGATTGAGTCCTTTGTTATTGTCCCAGAACGTCACCATGCCCCCTTCTTTTTCTCCAAGCTAAGGAACTTGTCTTTATCTCCTATCATGTGCTTGGAACACCCAGAGTCCAAGTACCACACGTTCTCCTTGTCCTTAGCGTGCTAACACACCTAAAAAGAAGATGAGGGTAAAGATCTGGTTACCCAAGTTGTCTCACTCATGTGATAGGTAGAAGACTTTGGTAGCCAGACTTGCATAGTTTTATTGGCACCTTTTTGTAGACACGAACCAGATGTGTGACCAAACCTTTGAAAGTTTGCACACAAGGTATAAGCAGTGGATGTTGTCTTAATAGTGTTCTTAACGCTCGTGCTTGAGGATGGGGGGATAGCCTTTCAGAAATATCGACCTTATTTGGTGATTTTCTATAATTCATCTTAGGCTTAGCTTGAGAGTGATTTCCGCTCAGTGGTAGTGTTGGACTTACGTATCCTAGTCCAAACTTTCCAAATCCATGACATTGTGCACCCAACAACATATTCAGAGATTTTTGTCTGATTCCAAATTTTTGCACATCACAGTTAAGATCATGGATCCTCGCCTTTAGGGTGGTGTTTACAGTGACTAGCATTAAGCATTGATTGGCGAATTGTTATTTACCTTCTTTTATCTTATCAAGAGACATTTGAAGTCTTTTCTCCAAGACATCCCTTTCATTGGTGAGATTGTTTGTTTTCAATGATGCCTTGGAGATACTTGTTTTTATCCCTTCGATCGTTGTCATCGAGTGAGGACACTTTAGGCACTCGGTCTTTTCTTTGCCGCATTTTATCAATTCACTCTTTAAACTTTCTAAGTCCTTTTTGATTTTCTTGTTTTCATTTCTAATTGACCTTTTCTCAAGTATAACACTATCTAACTTATCACATAGATGTTCAGAAATTTCAAGAAGTTCATTATAAGAAGGTGAGGTTACCTTAGTGTCGCTCTGGATACTGGACTCATCTTCAGACTCATCCTGATTCCTCCCCATGACGCACAGATTTGCCTCGTCTTCACTACTTGAGTCGGAGGCGCTTGACTTGTCTGATCCATCCTCGTCCCATGTTAGTGCCTTTAACACCTTCTTTCCTTTGTGTCAGCTCTATTTCTCCTTTTTCCTCCTTTTGGAGCCTTTGACATTCCCTTTTTATGTGTCCAGGCTTGTGACAGTGGTAGCACTCGGGTAGGAACTTCTCATCATCGCTCTCCATCTCCTTTGACAGTTTGTTCCACCTCCTGGTTTCTTCAGCACCTTTCTTCAGGAATTTCTTAAACTTTTTGTCTTTTGGCATTCTCCATGAACCATTTGAACTCTCGGACATAGAGGTTTTCATCATCGACGTCCTCAGATTCTTTAGCAACCTTTCTCTCCCTCGTATCCTTCAGTGCCAACCCATTATTCTTTATCTCCTTGGGATATTCCTCAGCTTGTATCTTTAATTCGAGCTCATGTGTCTTCGGGTTTCCAATGAGACCCTCTATCTCCAGGGTGTTGATATCATGTGATTCAGCAATAACAGTCAACTTCGGGTTGAAACGTGGAGGCAAAGATCGCAGGATCTTCCTCACCAGATCTCCATTTGAGTAGCTCTTCCCGAAGGATCTTGAGATGTTGACAATCTTAGTGAAGCGGGTATACATGTTATCTACTTTCTCGTCGATCTATTTCTGGAATTGTTCGTATTTAGATTCGAGTTGTGACAGCTTTAACTCATTCACATGCGAGGTACCTTCATTAGTAAGCTCAAGTAAATGGCATATATCATACGTAGTTTCACAGTTGCAAATTCTATTAAATTCAATTTTATTCAATGCGTAAAATAAAGAGTTCATAGCTTTGGCATTATTCGTGCATCTGAGCTTGCCAGCGTCATCCCATTTATCTTGAAGTTTGACTAAGATGATATCACCTACAGTGGTAGTGGGTGTAGTGTATTTTGTTTTGATCATGACACATACGTCCATTGTTTTGTCATCAAAAATATTTTCATTAGCATTCTTCAGTGGTCGTGGTCACTCCCCATGAATCTACTCACATCTTGTCCCTCAGGGAACGCGTGAACCGCATTGGTCATCTTACTTCAGGTTTTTAAGCTTTTTGAAGTAACCTCCCTCTGAAACCACTTGTTGGACCTAGTGTCCAACCTTTGAGGGAGGGTGAATAAGGTTTTGGATGTTAATTGGAAATTCGACCAGAGAACCTAGTTCTGGAAGCTACGGCGGGGTGTTAGGTAGCTAATGTGCAGTGGTAGGTCACAGACCTCATTTTTCTAGGCAAATTCCTCCTTGGAGATCTATGCACCCTTTAGAGAATCACTGACTAACAATCACAATGTTATACGCAAGAGAAGAAATAGAAAATGAATTTCATTACAAACTAAATCAACAACTATTTTTAATGACTACAAAAACTTGATCTCCATGACGCCGGAGATCGGAGGTGATGAAGAAAGAAACTCTTTTGGTTTTCTATATCGACCCACTACCCGGTCCGGTTGGCTCTCTCCCTTTCCCTCCAAGAAAGGTCTTCGAACTGGCTCGTCACCTTCACGCAAGGAATTGTCTTAGAGCCCCGCTAGCTTCCCTGATCTAGACGTCCCTTCCCCAAGATGATTTCTCAAGGAATCCTTCCCGAATTCCGACGACCTCTACCAGTCGATTTCCCTTACATAAAGATTACAGAAAAGAGAGAAATACACAAAGGTATAAAAAGATTAAAGTTCGAATCTCCCTTGAGATGACTCCTCCGTTGAGCGATCTGTGATCGGTGCTAGAAATCTTCGTGCGCTTGCAACCGATCAACTTCTTCGTAGTCGTTGTTGTCTTTGGCTCGTCGGAGTTCTTCGTGTGTGAACGAGAGAGAGATAGTTTTCTTTTCCTTCGATAAAGACGGCAGAAGAGAAGCACAGAGGCAGCTACCGAACCCTAGGAATGAAAGTTTTAAGTCTCTATTCGTTTGTGCCTCATGAATTCAGAAAACAAGGCGCCTTTTATACGTCTTCATAAAAACTAGCTACCGTCGACGGTAAGACTACCGCCTGGTGGTAGGTTCACATGCTTGATGCTGACAGTTGTCCTGCAAATTTGGAAAAATATTCAAAACGAATATTCCTCGTTTTTGTGCTAGTGCGACACGGTAGGAATGTATCGCCTGGCAGTAGTCCAAACATCTCGACGAATCCATCTCAACAATCGTTGAGTGGGCTAGCGTGGCACGGAAATAAGATAATGCCTGCGTGGTAGCATCTCGAGCGTATGGCTGAATTAAATCCTCAGGCTAGCATGGGTAGTAGGAGTAGCACGGCGCGGTAGCAACCCAAACGCCATATCTATTAAATTCAGGCTATCGCCTGGCGATAACTGCTACTGCTCGACGGTAGGTTCCAGAGGAGAGCTTGCTTGCTTCGCTTGGACATGTAAACCTACACACTCTACCAAACACAAGATGTGATCAAATACAACTTGGAAATTGATATTATCAAACTGAGATATGTGAACCGACGACTCCAACAACCAAAACTGTGGCCACTCGCCAGAGTAGTCGCATCCAAGCCCGGAATCAAGCATGTTTCTCCTCCTGTCTCTATGTGCTAGAATCCTAGGTTGTTGGGAGTCGGAATCGGGCTCAATCAAGCCGAGTTCCATTTTCAAATTCCATGGAAAAAGTCATTTTTGGCTCCTCTCGGGTTCGCCGGAAACGACCCCTCCGGCGGTCGAGCCACCACCCGGCGATAGCCACCACCTCAACGGAGGTGGCGGTGGCGGTGGCTGGCCGGGGATGTGGCCGGTAAACAGCTCTGGAAAGAGCTCCAATTCAGTCAAATCTCACCCCTCGGCTGGAGGTAGGTGATGAAATCACCACCATCGATTTGGATGTATATTAATTATTATATATTTTGCCCCCTTTAATATGTACTTTTTGATGCTGAAAAATGAGGCCCTTAGGCACAGAACTATGAAAAGTGCCCAACATGAAAAAGTATCCTTATGAGTCTACTTTAATTAGAAATTGAAATCAGATCACAAGAATCTCAAGTACATAGACACACAGAAGGATCTAAATCTGCATCAAATAAGGTGGTTAGAGTTCCTGTGTGATTACGATTACAATATTCACTATCATATAGGGAAGGCGAATACAGTGGTTGATGCCTTGAGCAGTGTTGGGTCCATTGGCCTCAATGTCCTAGATCTGTAAGAAGTCAAAAAAGTTAATGGTATACACATAGTTGTATTTGATGTATGTTTAAATTCATGCATGCAGGTTGGTCTATGTCATATTGATTGGCTAGGTGGTTCAAGTGACATTGACAGGTGGACTCAAAGAAGCTAACTGGATAGGCAGGAATTTGCCTAAATCCACAGGCGTTGAGTGAAGCTTATACACTCAATGTCATACAACTAATAGTGCTGAGAGAAGGTAGGACAGTCAAAGACTGGCAGATTGGAAAGCAGAAAAACGGCTAAGTCCATAGGTGTTGAGTATAGTCAACTCACTCAACGCCATATAGCCAGAATCGTTGAGTCAAGTTTATTCTATCAAAGCATAAGCAGTGGAAGCCAAAAAAAATAACAAAGTCCACGGGCGTTGAGTGAGCACAACTCACACAATGTCATGTAGCAAAATTCGTCAAGTATTACTGCCTAAGTCAAAGCCGCAGAGTTTCTGTCAAAGAAAAATCGACTAAGTCCACAGACATTGAGTGTAGTCAACTCACTTAACGCTATATAGCCAGAAGGATAAGGAGACAAAAAAATCAACTTTCTAGAAGCGTTGAGTGAAGCTTCATCACTCAACGCCATGCTTACTCTGTCAAAGCGTTGAGTGAATCCAGTTCACTCAACGCAAGAAGAAGAAAGCTTTAAGACATGATGGGTCAGTTAGCGCCTAAGAATAAACCAGAATTTTTCTAAGTCCGGAATCTTTGAGTGAAGCTTATACACTCAATGCTCTCAATGCCAATAATGCAGAAAGGCCTGAAGATCAGACTAATTCAAAAAGCGTTGAGTGAAGCTCTTTCACTCAACGCCACTCAACACCAAGGTTGCTGGAGAAGTAGAAGACTAAGTTAAGTCTAAAAGCATTGAGTGAAGGTCATTCACTCAATGCCACTCAATGCCTAGTAGAGCTGAAAAGTTTTTATGCCCAGATTCTTTGAGTATTGCTTATTCACTCAACATCACTCAACGCCTGAGTGGATTCTGAGAATTTGGCTAAGTACACAAAGAGGTGACGTCATCAAAGTCAACAAGTCAACGATATGAAAGTGCGACAAATCATATCTAACATCATCGTCAGTCTGTTGTTAATCCCAATATATAAAGCTAAGGATATAATCAGTCGTTAAATCAATGACACGTGTCAATCAAATCGCCAGATGACGGGATTATAAATAGAAGCTGAGATTTGGATCGAAATAACTTTTTGACAAATCAATTCATTTCGAAAAAGAGTAGCGGGAGTTCGTCCTCTTCGCCCGCCATTGTTGCAGAAACAAAAGCTTCAATTTGCAGAATCTGAAGGTTTTTGGGATGCTAAAGTAATCGACATCTGCTTCAGTAAGTACAGAGGATTACCCTGAGGAAGTGGAATCAGTCAGGCAGGCCCTAACTAAAAGTTTTTTCTCAATTCAATCTGAGCTAAATCTGAATATCATTCTCTAAATCAACGAAGAAGAAGATATATGTTTCGGATTCTCTCTGGATAGAAGGGAAGGCAGAGGAATTACTATCTGCCTTACAGGTTAGCTGATTAAAGATTGTTTTCCCCCTGTTCATTAGCGAGATCAGAATCAAGATTCTGAAGAACTTCCAGCACAAGCTACAGATCATTAAAGATATTCTTTCTTGTTGCTATGGAGAAGATAGGGCTGAGATTCTCTCATCTCTGGAAGCAATTGACTCAAAGATTAATTTCACTTGAGTCAAATCATCATCCAACTCAATTTCTGGTGGATCTACTCAAAGATCTGTGTATAGGCCTAGAATAAATAGGTTGTGTAGGATCTGTGTTAGATCTGTATTGTAAGGCCTAAATTATAAAGGCTGTGTGAGGATCATGTATTGGATTTGTATGGGGCTGATCTCCCAGCCTGTATTGAGGGCATTTGTGCCTGTATTGAGTGATCAGGTGATTACTATGTAGTGGGTTGAGTGCCTGTGTTGTAAGTCTCGGTAGAGGCTAAGTGATCTGGTGGGATCGTGCTGTAATCTCTGAGGAGCCAAAGTTATTGGAGAAGTGTCTTGTCTAACATACTGTTAGAAAGGCGGAGAGGGATAGTAGATGTACCCATACACTGAGGAACCACTATAAATATCTGGTGTGTTGTGTGTTACTTTCTTGAAAGCATAACTAAGCAAACATTGTATGGCCTGAATTAGTTAAAGATTTCAAAGAAATCAAAAAGACTGATATGACCTGTTCACCCCCCCCCCCAGGTGATTAGCAACCCTTGGATTTAAAGACTTTCAAGTGGTCTCAGATGGAGGTTGCTCAAGAAAGGCTTAAGATTCTGAGTAGATCTATAAGGTAACTGACAGTTATCTCAGATGGGTTTAGGAGAGAATTACAAAGAGCTACGATCCATGAAACTTCCTCTCTATAGGAAGGAGACTTTTGGCATATGGAAGGAAAGGGTCAGATTGTTCATGGAGGCAACTGATGCTAGGATCTACATTACAGTTCAAGAAGGACCCTTTATCCCTATGAAGATATTTATCCTTGATGCCACATTCAGATTCCAAAAAAGTATACAGAAATGACTAAGGATGAAATCATTCTTTCTACTATGGATAAGATGGCACAAAATATTATAGTAAGTGTCATAGATGAGTCTACCTTTCAAAATCTGGTGCACTGCAAGACCTCAAAGGAAATGTGGGATACCTTGGTAGTGTACATGGAAGCAATGGTGGACGCAGAAATTTTTTTCGGTGTGGGCGGACTTAAACATTATTTGATTCATACTATTAAACCATATCTAATATTTTTTGAACAATATGGAATTAGCCACGCTTTAAACCCTGGCTAATACTTCAATTTATTTTAAGAATATGGTATTATCCACGACTTAAACCGTGGTTAATACAGTTATTTTTTTAATATGGTATTAGCCACGGTTTATAGTTTAAGCCATGGCTAATATAGGTAATTTTTTAAAAAATAGCATTTTAGCCACGGTTTACATTGTGGCTAGTAATGTTAATTTTTTTAAAAAAATAGAGTATTAGCCACGGTTTAAAGTGTGCCAAAAACTATTGAATGTTTTAAAAAAAATGAGTGTGGGCGGCCGCCCACACTCGTCCCAAGGCGGGTCCGCCCCTGCATGGAAGGTACTGAGGAAGTTAGAGATGATAGAAAGTCAATGCTCAATCAAGAGTATTAAGCTTTCAGACAGATCAGGGAGGAGACCATAGCTAGTTGTTATGAGAGGTTTTTTAGAATTGTTAATGAACTAAGTACCTATGACCGAGTCTTTAGCAACTATGAGCTGAATGATAAGTTTCTTAGGTCTCTTACTAGAGACTGGGATACAAAGATCTGTGTCATTAGAGAAGTGGCTAAGGTGGCAAATACTCCATCTACACTGTTTGGTAAGCTGTTGTCATATGAGATGCAGCTGACAATAAGGAAGGAGGAAGAGAAGACTAGTAGAGCCCAGACTAAATAATCTGTTGTGGTCTTCAGGTTTGAGAGCTCCAAGAGGAGCAAGGACAAGAATCCTTCTCCACCTAGAAGGTCAGCTTGTACAACCCCATGTCTGGCAAGCAAGGTCGCCAGGAACCAGACAGATCGGGCTGAAGATAGTGGGCGAGCTCGGCAGTAGAGAAGCCAAGCCCGATCTCGGCATTCGTCGACTGAAGATCGGCATTCGTTGACCGGAGAACGACATTCGTCGAGCGAAGATCAGCATTCGTCTACCCCGAGCTCGGCATCCGCCGAGCTAGTCCGAGAATCGTCAAGCTCAGGTTAACTGATGACGACCAATGGATGGGCGAGCTCACCGTCCCAGCTCGCGCCCTCGCAGCGGAGCTCGGCAACAGCAGACGAGCAGGACCTGCCGAGGTGACCAAGCTCCCCAGCTCGCTTGGATGTATGAGGTACTTCTTACTGTTTTGCCCCCGCTGGTCTGCCTATTGACCTTCAAAACAGCGGAGTTTGGCTGTTGGCAGACCCAGCCAAGGGTTTTTTGGTAACTTCAGGTCAGTTCATTTGGTTATTGGCATTTCAGATTCCAAAAAACTATAAATAGGACCCCAGGGGTACCTAAGAAGGCATGCTTCTTGTGCTCTCCTACTCCAGTTTTCAAGTGCTTTCTGAGGGTATCTTAGCTCGGCCTCTGGCTAAGGAGGGGAAGCGCTCTCAGATCTTCCGGGTGTGTGGTGGGTCCTCCCCTTCGAGTCCTTGGGTCGGTCTTTCCTTATTTTCTTTGTTGTTTTGCTTGCAGGAGTGAAGTAGGCGCGAGACCACCCCTTCCCCAAGGGTGAACTCCACAGGAGACCGTTTTTTGGTTTCAACATTTTGGTGCGGTGAGCGTGGAGCGTGGTCAGTGCAAAAAAGCTTCAGCGAGTTCAATGATGGAAGGACAGGGATCTGACAGGCCGAACTCCCCCCACCCCCCCCCCCCCCCCGCCTCTCGCCACGGTGGGGATGTTCGAGGATTTCAGGAATGAGGTGTTAAACCTCGTCAAGTTCGCACTCGGCACGCGGGCCGAGTGCTCGACTCTAGCAGTCCAGATCGCGGCCACCCCCTCTTTGGGTGAGGAAGCCCCCGGCAGGCGAGCTAGGAAGGAAGTGGCCGAGGAATGTCGGGGGTGCGAGCTCCCCGGGCAGGGGGAGGCAGCCCCTTCAGCGAGTTGGTCTCTTCAGCTCCAGTTCCAGATGGGTTCAGGGAACCCGAGATGTCCTACTACACCGGGAAGGGAGACCCGGTCCATCATGTTCAATGGTTCGAGGATATAGTCTCCATCCGGCAGATGTCGGATGGGTTCAAGTGCCGACTCTTCGCTATCACCCTCAAGGAGAAGGCAAGGGAGTGGTTCCATCAGCTACCGGCCAGCTCCATCTACTATTTCGAGGACCTGCGTCGGGGGTTCATGTTGAGGTTCACTACCTCGAAGAGGAGGAAGAAGGAGTCAGAATCCCTATTCCACATCAAGCAGGGGGTGAATGAGACACTGGGGAGATATGTGGATCGGTTCCAGGAGGAGGTTACTTAGGTCCAGTAGATACTGGGCCATAGTTTGATGATGGCCATTACCCTGGGCCTGCAGTAGGGGTTCTTCAGGATGGAGTTGAAGAGAGTCCCCCCCCCCCCTCTCCTACGAGGAGCTGATGGAGAGGGCGGCAAGAGAAGTTGATGGGGAGGCATCAAACTCGGAGTTTGCACGGAAGCTGGCCAGGTGGGCCACGGAGGAGGAGAAGGAGTCGAGAGGAGGGAGAGGATAGGAGGAGAGGAGAGGAGAGCCCCGGCAGAGGGAACAGAGGCAGCTCCAGGGGCAGCAGCAGCCGAGGTGGGGGAGTCAGGAGCCCGACCGTCGGCTGGGCTGGAGACCTGAGTGGCAAGGGCAGGGGCCACAAAGAGGATACCAAGGAAGGGATCGCTATCAAGGGGGGCAAGATCAATTCCACCCCCTGGGCTGGAGGCAGGCCCAGAGGCCCCGACTCCCCGATCAAAAGGAGGCTATGGCCATAGCCTTGGGGGAGAGGAGGAGAGTAGAAAGGAGAAGGAGGAGAGAAGTTAGGGTGGAGTTGCCCTATTGCGACTTCCATCAGGAGGAGGGGCACGCCATAGCCATGTGCCCGGAGTTCCTTGAAATGAGAGGGAATAGGGAGCAGCAGCAGCAGGGGCGCTAGGAAGTAAGGATCGAGGAGGTCCTACCTCGGGCAGAGGAGGACCGTTGTAAAGACTGGGTGGATGTTGGTACCCGAGGAGGGATCAGAGTAATCCACGGGGGGGTGGGGGTCGAGGCTTCCCGCAAGGTGAGCCTCCACACCATGTACCGTCGGAGCGTTGCCTCCACATCCCAGACCCCACCCCCAGAAGAAAGGATCACCTTCTCTAGAAGCGACATGCCGGATCACGAGGATCCATTCTATGATGCGCTGGTCATCAAGGCAGCCATCGAAAATTTTACCGTCTCTCGGATCCTCGTTGACAACGGGAGCTCCGTCAACGTCATCTTCAAGAAGGCGTTTGACGCGATGAAGGTGGAGGCAAAGAGGGTGCTGGCCTCGGACGGACCCTTGTTCGAGTTTTCGGGTGAGAGGAAGGAAGTGGAGGGAGGAGTCGGCCTCCATGTTACCCTGGGGGGCAGTCCAGAAACTGCAGGTTCGTCATTGTGGATGCCCCCAGCAGCTACTGCGCCAGCTTCGGGAGGCCCCTTATCAGTGCCTTCCACTGCATCCCCTCATCATTCCATTAGTGCTTGAAGTTCAACGCTGAGGGGATTTAGGTCAGGGTCAGGGGGGACCCCAAGGTGGCGCGGGAATTCTATGTTACCGCCGTGAACGCCATCTCTTGGTAGGAGGGAGCCGAGGAGATGGGGCGAAGGATGGAGGAGGCCGGGCAGAAAGCTGGCAGGGAGGAGCTGGAGGTGGAGTGCTGCACTGAGAAGGAGGCGGCAGGAAGAAATCAGGAGGAGATGGCCGAAGTGATGGCTGTGGAAGAAGAGGTGGAGGTGGAAATCCTAGTCCCGGAGGAGAGGGATGCTGAAGGATGGGGAGAGCAGTCTAGGTTGGAGGCTGTAGAGTAAGTGGTGGAGTTGGAGGTGCTCACCCGTGGAGATAGGGTGGAGAAGGTCCACGTCAGCGGAGGGCTGACCCCGGAAGACCAAGGCAGGATGCTGGAGTGCATCCAGAAGAATGTGGACATCTTCGCGTGGAACGCCGCGGAGATGTCGGGGGTTGACGCAGATGTGGCCCGCCGCCGCCTCAACCTAGACCCTGGAACACCCCTCGTCCAACAAAAGAAGAGGTCCACTGCGGACAAGCTGGCAGAGCCCATCAGAGAGGAGGTGGCAAAGCTCCTCATGGCCGGCTTCGTGTCCGAGATCCAATACCCCGGCTGGGTCTCCAATGTGGTCATGGTCAAAAAGGGAGACGGTCGGTGGAGGATGTGTATCGATTTTTCTTTACTTAATAAAGCTTGTCCTAAGGATTGTTATCCTTTGCCTCAGATCGACGCGCTGGTTGACTCAGCCTTTGTTTTTTCTGTAATGAGTTTTCTAGATGCTTTTTCAGGTTATCATCAAATCAGGATGCACCACCCGGACATCAAGGATGTCTCGTTCATCACGGGGGATGGATGTTACTGTTACATAATGATGCCCTTCGGGCTGAAGAACGCAGGGGCGACCTACCAGAATATGATGGATAGGGTCTTCAAAGAGCAAAAGGGGAGAAATCTGGAGGTGTACATGGATGACCTCATGATTAAGAGTCGGGATGTGGGCCCCCACCTCCAGGACCTAGAGGAGACCTTTGATACCCTACACAAGTACAAGATGCGGTTGAACCCTCTGAAATGTATCTTCAGGGCTAGCAGGGGAAAGTTCTTGGGGCATCTCCTCACCCCTGCGGGGGTCAAGCCTAATCCTGACAAGGTCAAGGCTATCATGGAGCTAGGGTCACCACGGAATACCAAGGAAGTACAGTGCCTGATAGGGAAACTGGCGGGGCTGAGTAGGTTCCTTTCCCGGACTGGGGAAAAGTGCTCCCCCTTCTTCAAAATGCTAAGGGGCGGTCAAAGGTTCGAATAGACCAAGGAGTGCGAGGAGGCAATCCAAGCCCTCAAGATGCAACTGACCCAGGCTCCGCTGCTCCAAGGGCCCAAGGAGGGGGGAAGACCTATTTTTGTATCTCAGGGTCGGGGCGAAGGCCTTGAGCTCCGTCCTAGTTTGGGAGGAGGGGAAGAAGCAGCTCCCTATTTACTACATGAGTCGGGTCCTGAGAAAGGCCGAGCTCCGATATCCGATTTTGGAGAAGCTGGCTTTTGCCCTGATCATCTCAGCCCGAAGGCTGCGACCTTATTTCCAGGCACACTCAATCCGAGTGGTGACTGACCATCCCCTCCGCAACATCTTTGAGGGGGTGGAGCACTCTGGTAGGCTCGCCAAGTGGTCGGTGGAGTTGAGTGAGTTTGATGTTTTCTTCGTCCGCCGCCTCTCGATCAAAGCTCAAGTAATGGCCGACTTCTTGGCTGATTATGTGATTGAGGTGGCGGAGGAAGAGCTCACTCGTCCGACTCCTTGGAAGGTAAAGGTGGACGGCACCTCGGGGAGGCATTCCCTAGGAGTGGGGGTGATCTTGGAGAGCCCTCAGGGGACTAGAATTGAGCAAACGGTGGTGTTACACTTTCCCATCACCAACAATCAAGCCGAGTATGAAGTTGTGATAGCAGGGCTGCGCCTGGACAGGGAGCTGGGGGTGCTGGACGTGGAGGTCCTTACTGACTCCATGGTGGTAGCTTCCCAGATCAACGGGGAGTTTGAGGCGAGGGAGCCTACCCTGCGATTGTACTTAGCCAAATTAAAGGGGGACATCGGCACGTTCCAAACTTTCTCCATCCAGCACGTGGCCCGGGAGGATAGTGAGCAGGTTTATCAGCTCGCAAAGTACAGTCCTCGGGTGGGAGGTACCATCACCGACCTATTCCGCCCCTCCATCGAAGAGGGGGAGCTCATGGAGATAGATCAACGGACTTCATGGATGGACCCGATTGTAACTTTCCTTTCCACGGGAGAGTATCCGGAGGGGCAGATAAGAAGAAGCTAAGGCATAAGTCAGCGTACTACCTCCTCCAGGATGGGCAGCTGTACAGGAAGACACTCTCGGGGATGTTGGCTCGTTGTGTGGCTGAGGGGGAGGTACAAAGGATCTTGGAGGAAGTCCACTCCGGAGAGTGTGGGAGCCACTCCGAGAGTCGGACCCTAGAAGGAAGAATTGTCAGGCAGGGGTACTTCTGGCCCACCCTGGGCCATGATGCAACGGAGTTCACAAGAAGGTGCCACAAATGCCAGCTGTTTGCCCCCCTCCAGCTACAGCCGGCCCAGCAACTCAAAAGTATCACGGCCCCCTGTCCCTTCGCCATTTAGGGAATGGATTTGGTTAGGCCATTCCCCTAGGCCAGTGGGCAGAGGAGGTTCCTCCTAGTAATGATTGATTACTTATCCAAGTGGTTGGAAGCGAAGGCGCTAGCCAAGGTGACCTCCCAGGTCATCAGAAACTTCATCTGGGGGAGATCATCTATCGCCACGGGCTGCCTCAAGCCATCGTCACGGACAATGGGCCTCAGTTCGCCAGCGCAGAATTTACTAGTTTCTGCGGGCAGCTCGGGATCGACCATAGGTTTGCCTCAGTCCATCACCCAAGGAGCAACGGGCAGGTGGAGGCCGCGAATAAGATCATCGTCAACCTCCTCAAGAAGAAAGTGGAGAATCTGAAGGGAAGCTGGGTGGAGCAGCTCCCCGCGGTTCTCTGGGCCCTGAGAACCACCCCCAACACAGCTACCGGAGAGACCCCCTTTAAACTCTCTCACGGGTGCGAGACAGTGCTCCCCGTGGAATTTGAATTCAAAACACCTCGAGTCGTTACAGCCAAGGAAGGCAGAGAAGAATGGCAAGCCGAGAACGAGGAAGAGCTGAGGCTCTCCCTTGACATGGTGGAGGAGCTGAGGGACCTTTCCGCCATCCGACAGGAAGAGGTGAAAAGAAGAATAGCCAAGTACTTTGACAAGCATGTCAGAGTCAAACAGTTTGTGGAAGGGTACTCGGTACTAAAGAAGGTGGATGTAGCAGGGAGGTCGGCATCCGTAGGGAAGCTCAACCCCAGCTGGGAAGGACCATTTATTGTAAAGGAGGCTTTAAAATCGGGAGGTTATCGACTCCAAAATGTGGAGGGCGAGACCCTAAGTCTCACCTGAAGTGGTGATGACTTAAAATGCTTTTTTCCTTGAAGCTTGTAAGTTGCGCCTTGATTTTTAATGAAAATTCTTTAATATGCCAATATTGTCGCTATGAGTTGCCTGAAGGAATGAAGTGAACTTGGACCCCGAGCAGATCCCGTTGTCAGGCTCTCACCTAGCTAGTAGGGCTGGAAGTCACTCGGTGTCATCCTTGGCCTCGAGCAGATCCCACTGTCAGGCTCTTACCTAACTGGCAGGGTTGGAAGTCACTCGATGGTGTTATTAGTGGACCCCGAGCAGATCCCGCTGTCAGGCTCTCACCTAGCTGGCAGGGCTAGAAGTCACTCGGTGTCATCCTTGGCCTCGAGCAGATCCCACTGTCAAGCTCTCACCTAGCTGGCAGGGCTGGAAGTCACTCGATGGTGTTAGGAGTGGACCTCGAGCAAATCTCGTTGTCAGGCTCTCACCTAGCTGGCAGGGCTGGAAGTCACTCGATGGTGTTAGTAGTGGACCCCGAGCAGATCCCGCTGTCAGGCTCTCACCTAGCTGGCAGGGCTGGAAGTCACTCAGTGTCATCCTTGGCCTCGAGCAGATCCCGCTATCAGGCTCTCACCTAGCTGGCAGGGCTGGAAGTCACTCGATGGTGTTAGTAGTGGACCCCGAGCAGATCCCGCTGATGATTTTTCTTGCTAACAAGTAATAATTTAATGTGATTTCATTCTACATTCTAATACAATTATGTAGATGGACTTAACTAGATTGAATTAGCATTCAGGCAAGCGCACCTATCAATCGTAATATATGAGAAATCTACATCTCGTGTCGTATTCCACAGGGTCGTTTCAACTATTCGTACTCACCCTCCCTTTATTTTCATACCTCTAAACAAAAGTGATATTTAAACTACATTAACCTAACTATGACCAATTGGATGATTTAGTGTTGGAGAAATAAAAATGATAACAACATGAAGCTTTTAAATAACTACATGAACAAATCCATTTATCAATTCAATTCTAAGCGATCATGACATGAAACGAGTGTTACATTTGTGCAATGTAAAGGTTAATTTTTCATTAAAATTCTCTCTCGAGCAATTCCAAATCTAAACCTAAGATAGTAAATTTTCTCTCGAACAATTCACAACACTCAAGTTCGCAATAAACAAAATACCTTTATTATTACATAAATTCATGGATTTTATTTCTAAATTAACATGAATCCTTTTATCCGTGTTCTAATTTTCCAAACAGAATATCTCTCGATCATAGAGTTTGAAATACAAAGGGAATTATCATCACAATATGAACATACCAAAATCGTTGCAAATAACCAATTTCTCAATCTAGCCAATTGCAAATTGTGTAAAACAAATAAGTAATTAAAAGGGATGATTAAACTCTTTGTTTGATTGCATAAACACAAATAAAATACTACAAATATAACATAAACAAGGTGATACATGATTACTAGAATGTTCAAAGAGAAGTTTATGCAAATTAAAACATAAATTGAAGATGGATCATCAAGAGAAAGGAAGGATTCAAAGGGTTAATGATTAAATAAAATTACATATGAAAATACCCTTCAATCCTCCTTGTCTTGGATGCTCCTCTTCGGCCTCCAGCAGTTCTCCAATCCAGAAATGATCCAAAAGTTCTAAATAAATTTTTCTACAGGAAATTTATAGTTCCCTTGCAAACAGGTCGGACACGGGGTCGCACACGGCCGTGTGGCAGGCCGTGTGGACGGTTCCTAGGCGGTTCCTGGGCAGTTTCCCACGAGAAGGCGTGTCTGGTCGTGGGCCGTGTCAGATGACACGGGTATGGACACGGCCGTGTGGTCGGCCTTGTTCCCCAGACACGGGTTGGTCGTCAGCCGTGTGCAAAGATGACACGGGTATGCACACGGGCGTGTGCCATACCGTGTGGGTTCCAGCGTCTGCGCCAAATTCTTCAGCTCCAGGTGCATAGGACACGGGTAGGCACACGGCCGTGTGTCTGGCCGTGTGCCTCAAATTTTCGTCCTATCATCAGCCATGTAGACTCCGTGAACTCCTCTGTTTGCTCCGAGACTTTTAGGTCCATTGGTTGGCATTACCTGCAATAGAAAAATGATAGACTCAGTAAATGTTTTATTATAAGAACTGCCAAGGACTTCTAAATACGCTCTTTTATCTATGATACGACAATTTCTTTGCTATTATCATGAAATCAACACAAAAGGGGCAAGAAATGATAGATATGATTACAATTATGATAGTAAAAAGCCTATCATAATCGTACTCATCAAATACCCCCAGACTTGGATGTTTGCTTGTCCCTAAGCAAACTAATTCAAACACCTGGGTTACCATTAAATAATTTTGCCTCCGCACACTGGTTGCTATGAATTTAAGAGAACTTTGGTGATGTAATCGCATAGGAAATAATTTAGCAGACTTTTCTAAATATAAATTTATCTTAAAATTCCTCTAGTATATCATTTTAACTATCTTTCACTCGCTTTTAGAAATAAAAGTATAGTCATCTTTAACAAATATGAGGAGAAAATAACAATCTCTATAAAATACGTATTAGCATTTCAAAACTTATAAGTACTCTTACTGATAATCATGAGCTTACCCTTTTTACACCCTCATCACAGCACAATTTAGAATTAGTAAGGTTGGATCCTTAGGACTTGAATTTTGGTGTAGCCTTTTTGGCTAGGATAGAAGATTAAAGGTGAGGTAATGAAGGATAAGTTTGATGAATTTTTCACACCTAAATCTTGATTGAGCCTTATGTTGGAAGATACCTTAACATATTTCAATTTTTTGTAAACACCCCCAGGCTTTGCAATTTGTATATTTCCCATATTTTGAAGGGCACTCTTTTTTTATATATATATTTAACCAAGGGACCATAGTAGGGATCATTCCAAGTGGGTGCAAGTATACACGCACTCAGGCCACATATCACTATGTCTTTTTTTTTGGGTTCAAAGTAGGGATCATTCTAAGTGGGTGCAAGGATACACGCACTCAGGCCACATATCACAATGAACAAATCATTCCAAGCAGGCATCAATGATAGATGTGCTAATAGGTAGGGATTTGGCCTTGGTGAATTTTAATAGTAGAGCCTCAAAAGGATGGGAATTAGGTTCAAATTGGGTGTGCAAGGGTATCATGTTAAAGGTGTTGGGATAACAAGGCTCAAGCTATCCAATAGGAGGCCTAAGTCATTTCCGCCCTTACTAATTAACTTATGTAATGTTTTGAGGAATGCTAGAGGGTGAGTCCTAGACATCAATAGGGAGTAATTTTTAATTTTAAAATCCTAATACCAAATTATAAAAAATGTTACACTCATCGACTCACTTTATTATAGATAAATATATTTTCTAAAATAGAGTGTTGGATAGTTACTAATATAGAGGAGTAATCTTTAAATTTAATTATATAGAGAAAATTAAGCTAAAAAAAAAATTTCTATGCTTAATTACGAAATCAACAAAGTTGAATACTCTATGAGTCTACATCAATTCATTTTAATCAGTGTGCGAAGGTGAATTAAATGTTTATAATCCCAAATGAAAGAAAAATGAGAGCTTAAAAGGTCAAACAAAAATTTGTAAAAGGGGGGTATAACAACTTGCGTATTATGATAAGCAGATTAGAATTAATTGTAACCACATGAATAGCCATTCTACCCCCAGACTTAAGATTTGCACTGTCCTCAGTGCAATGTAAAAAGCGGACATAGAGTAATTTCATGATGATATATAAAAAGAAACTGCTATCATAATAAGTAGAAGAGCACAGTAAAGAAACATGAGCTGTAATGAAATGCACTGATATATAATAGCTGATTCAACTGAATACACTGATAAAAAAAAACAATAAAAGATACGATATATGAAGATAGAACTACATCGATACATATCAGAAGTACTCATGGTGGCCTATCGAATCGTCCGGGAAGGAAGGCGGTGCTGGAGCTGGCGGCTGGCGAGGGGCGATCCCAAGGTGGTCTCTAATCTGTGTGAGGAGATCCTTAATTTCCCGATGTTCCTCCTTAATTTCCTGAAAGCATGGCGAGAGCTCAGTGTCGAAAAACTGTCGGAACTCGCGCGAGTATCGTGACTGAGGTGGAGGAGGTGCAGTAGACGACTCGCCATGAGCGTAGGTGGAACGGGGTGGAGGCACCAACGGCTCGTCGAGGTCAGGATCTATCTCATCATCACTGTCGGCCTGTACATGCGGTCCACGTCGAGCAATAGAATATATAACCCCTCCCCGGCCCTGACGGGCGGTGACGAGGCGGAGGGCGCGAAGACTAGCCATCGTGATAGGTACGGTCTTTGCGACCACTGTCATTTGGGGGAGGGCTAAAAAGATGCCCATATTCTTCACGAGGCGAGTAATATAGGGTGCTACGCAAATAGACCCTATACGAGGGGTGTCAGCCTGATGAAGAATAAACTGGGATAGAAGATAACCGAGATGTAGAGGATATCGTGATGTCATGCTGTAGAGGTATAACAGATCCTGCCTACTAACAACTCCGGAGCTTTCGCCCCGACCGCTCAATGTGTGGCTGAGTAGATGGTGGATGTAATGGAGGGCGGGGGAAATCAATTTGGATGCCTTAGATCTCTTGGCCTCGTAGGTGCCAGTGTCAAAAGAAATTTGGCGCCAAATAGCACCAGCCATATCGCGGTTGGGGAGATCGTAGTGGAGTTCGGGGTAGGCAACACTGAAAAGGAACGACTCCTCATACACCCCTAAGTATTGGGTGAATTGGAGCATGGTGAGTGTATAAAATGTGCCACCCACTCGAAATGAAACTATCCCCTCGGGCGCGTGCGGTGCGTCGATGAAATTAGGCCTAAAGCTGGAATAAAATGACGATAGGAACTCTAAGGTGAGTTCCCTAAAGCCTAATTCCTCTATGGCAAAAAATTGATTCCACCCTGTTACAGAAATCAGCCCCCTGACATCTCCTGCTAGGTTTATCTCCTCAAGTACGCTCCAATCAATCATGCGTATGTCATGAAATTTTTTAGATTGCAAGCGGTTGAAGCGGGCGGTGTGCGACGCATCTGTGAAAATTAGCGGAACAGCGGCATCCCGCCTTTCCGTGGAGACTTGTAATTCCGGTCGGCGACGGCGACCACCACTTCTTTCGAAAGACATAATGTAGACGGGGAGAAATGCGAGTGAAGGGGGACGAGAATTGGAAAAGATGGTGCCTTGGGGATCAGGCCACGGGATGAGTGATGCTGGGAGAGGGTTTGGAGTGAGCAAGGAAGAAATCCACACGGCCCTATTTATACATGTTGAACATGGGTTCGCACACGGGCGTGTGTGAACCCGTGTTAGGGAATCTGCAACCTCGTGGAACACGGGGTGCGTCGGTCCGTATAAAATAATGGAACACGGGTGCGCACACGGGCGTGTGTGCACCCGTGTTAGGGGATCCGCGGCCTCGTGGAACACGGGCCTGCCTCGGTCCGTGTGGTCAAATTGGCTGGGGTCAGTGCGTCAGGTGGACACGGGCGACAACACGGTCGTGTGTCGCCCCGTGTCGCAGCTGGCACGGTACATGAACACGGTTAGGTAGGAGACATGGGCGTGTGTAATCAGACACGCCCGTGTTCGATGTCTCGACACATCGGTCTCGACGATCGTCGAGACCGATGCACACGGCGCTGCACACGGGTTGGTGCGGACCCGTGTTGTGCTCGGGATGAAAATGACCTTACGCCGAATTAATTCCACACGGCTGGGCCTGAGCCTGTGTCATGTACACGGCAACCCACACGGCCGTGTGGTAAGCCGTGTGCCTCTCCATTTAAAAAAAATTTCTCATAAAAATTTTGGTGGAAAAATTTTTTCATAAATAAAAAAAATAAAAAAAATTCTTTTCTTCTTCTCTCTTTTTTCAATACATCTAATTAAATTTATACTAAAACAATAATACTTAAAAACACCTACTAAAGTTAATATAAAACTAATCTAGACGGAGGCAAGTCTCTAGACGAGCGAAGTCCATAGGGATTTCACCATAATAGGGTTTAAGTCGGTGACCATTAACCTTAAAATCTCCCTTCTCGGGGTGAGTTAACTCGACGGTACCGTAGGGAAAGACTTCTTTAACTTTAAAGGGTCCGGACCACTTAGACCTTAACTTCCCTGGGAATAATCGTAATCTGGAGTTATAAAGGAGGACTTGGTCACCTTTTTGGAATACCTTGGGTTTGCGAAGGTGACGATCATGAAATAGTTTGGTTTTCTCCTTATAAATCCGGGAGTTCTCATAGGCTATAGTTCTCCACTCATCTAATTCGTTACCTTGGCTAATACTTCAATTTATTTTAAGAATATGGTATTATCCACGACTTAAACCGTGGTTAATACAGTTATTTTTTTAATATGGTATTGGCCACGGTTTATAGTTTAAGCCATGGCTAATATAGGTAATTTTTTAAAAAATAGCATTTTAGCCACGGTTTACATTGTGGCTAGTAATGTTAATTTTTTAAAAAAATAGAGTATTAGCCACGGTTTAAAGTGTGCCAAAAACTATTGAATGTTTTAAAAAAAATGAGTGTGGGCGGCCGCCCACACTCGTCCCAAGGCGGGTCCGCCCCTGCATGGAAGGTACTGAGGAAGTTAGAGATGATAGAAAGTCAATGCTCAATCAAGAGTATTAAGCTTTCAGACAGATCAGGGAGGAGACCATAGCTAGTTGTTATGAGAGGTTTTTTAGATTTGTTAATGAACTAAGTACCTATGACCGAGTCTTTAGCAACTATGAGCTGAATGATAAGTTTCTTAGGTCTCTTACTAGAGACTGGGATACAAAGATCTGTGTCATTAGAGAAGTGGCTAAGGTGGCAAATACTCCATCTACACTGTTTGGTAAGCTGTTGTCATATGAGATGCAGCTGACAATAAGGAAGGAGGAAGAGAAGACTAGTAGAGCCCAGACTAAATAATCTGTTGTGGTCTTCAAGTTTGAGAGCTCCAAGAGGAGCAAGGACAAGAATCCTTCTCCACCTAGAAGGTCAGCTTGTACAACCTCGTGTCTGGCGAGCAAGGTCGCCAGGAACCAGACAGATCGGGCTGAAGATAGTGGGCGAGCTCGGCAGTAGAGAAGCCAAGCCCGATCTCGGCATTCGTCGACTGAAGATCGGCATTCGTTGACCGGAGAACGACATTCGTCGAGCGAAGATCAGCATTCGTCTACCCCGAGCTCGGCATCCGCCGAGCTAGTCCGAGAATCGTCAAGCTCAGGTTAACTGATGATGACCAATGGATGGGCGAGCTCACCGTCCCAGCTCGCGCCCTCGCAGCGGAGCTCGGCAACAGCAGGCGAGCAGGACCTACCGAGGTGACCAAGCTCCCCAGCTCGCTTGGATGTATGAGGTACTTCTTACTGTTTTGCCCCCGCTGGTCTGCCTATTGACCTTCAAAACAGCGGAGTTTGGCTGTTGGCAGACCCAGCCAAGGGTTTTTTGGTAACTTCAGGTCAGTTCATTTGGTTATTGGCATTTCAGATTCCAAAAAACTATAAATAGGACCCCAGGGGTACCTAAGAAGGCATGCTTCTTGTGCTCTCCTACTCCAGTTTTCAAGTGCTTTCTGAGGGTATCTTAGCTCGGCCTCTGGCTAAGGAGGGGAAGCGCTCTCAGATCTTCCGGGTGTGTGGTGGGTCCTCCCCTCCGAGTCCTTGGGTCGGTCTTTCCTTGTTTTCTTTGTTGTTTTGCTTGCAGGAGTGAAGTAGGCGCGAGACCACCCCTTCCCCAAGGGTGAACTCCACAGGAGACCGTTTTTTGGTTTCAACATTTTGGTGCGGTGAGCGTGGAGCGTGGTCAGTGCAAAAAAGCTTCAGCGAGTTCAATGATGGAAGGACAGGGATCTGACAGGCCGAACTCCCCCCACCCCCCCCCCCCCCCCCCCCCCCCCGCCTCTCGCCACGGTGGGGATGTTCGAGGATTTCAGGAATGAGGTGCTAAACCTCGTCAAGTTCGCACTCGGCACGCGGGCCGAGTGCTCGACTCTAGCAGTCCAGATCGCGGCCACCCCCTCTTTGGGCGAGGAAGCCCCCGGCAGGCGAGCTAGGAAGGAAGTGGCCGAGGAATGTCGGGGGTGCGAGCTCCCCGGGCAGGGGGAGGCAGCCCCTTCAGCGAGTTGGTCTCTTCAGCTCCAGTTCCAGATGGGTTCAGGGAACCCGAGATGTCCTACTACACTGGGAAGGGAGACCCGGTCCATCATGTTCAATGGTTCGAGGATATAGTCTCCATCCGGCAGATGTCGGATGGGTTCAAGTGCCGACTCTTCGCTATCACCCTCAAGGAGAAGGCAAGGGAGTGGTTCCATCAGCTACCGGCCAGCTCCATCTACTATTTCGAGGACCTGCGTCGGGGGTTCATGTTGAGGTTCACTACCTCGAAGAGGAGGAAGAAGGAGTCAGAATCCCTATTCCACATCAAGCAGGGGGTGAATGAGACACTGGGGAGATATGTGGATCGGTTCCAGGAGGAGGTTACTTAGGTCCAGTAGATACTGGGCCATAGTTTGATGATGGCCATTACCCTGGGCCTGCAGTAGGGGTTCTTCAGGATGGAGTTGAAGAGAGTCCCCCCCCCTCTCCTACGAGGAGCTGATGGAGAGGGCGGCAAGAGAAGTTGATGGGGAGGCATCAAACTCGGAGTTTGCACGGAAGCTGGCCAGGTGGGCCACGGAGGAGGAGAAGGAGTCGAGAGGAGGGAGAGGATAGGAGGAGAGGAGAGGAGAGCCCCGGCAGAGGGAGCAGAGGCAGCTCCAGGGGCAGCAGCAGCCGAGGTGGGGGAGTCAGGAGCCCGACCGTCGGCTGGGCTGGAGACCTGAGTGGCAAGGGCAGGGGCCACAAAGAGGATACCAAGGAAGGGATCGCTATCAAGGGGGGCAAGATCAATTCCACCCCATGGGCTGGAGGCAGGCCCAGAGGCCCCGACTCCCCGATCAAAAGGAGGCTATGGCCATAGCCTTGGGGGAGAGGAGGAGAGTAGAAAGGAGAAGGAGGAGAGAAGTTAGGGTGGAGTTGCCCTATTGCGACTTCCATCAGGAGGAGGGGCACGCCATAGCCATGTTCCCGGAGTTCCTTGAAATGAGAGGGAATAGGGAGCAGCAGCAGTAGGGGCGCTAGGAAGTAAGGATCGAGGAGGTCCTACCTCGGGCAGAGGAGGACCGTTGTAAAGACTGGGTGGATGTTGGTACCCGAGGAGGGATCAGAGTAATCCACGGGGGGGTGGGGGTCGAGGCTTCCCGCAAGGTGAGCCTCCACACAATGTACCGTCGGAGCGTTGCCTCCACATCCCAGACCCCACCCCCAGAATAAAGGATCACCTTCTCTAGAAGCGACATGCCGGATCACGAGGATCCATTCTATGATGCGCTGGTCATCAAGGCAGCCATCGAAAATTTTACCGTCTCTCGGATCCTCGTTGACAACGGGAGCTCCGTCAACGTCATCTTCAAGAAGGCGTTTGACGCGATGAAGGTGGAGGCAAAGAGGGTGCTGGCCTCGGACGGACCCTTGTTCGAGTTTTCGGGTGAGAGGAAGGAAGTGGAGGGAGGAGTCGGCCTCCATGTTACCCTGGGGGGCAGTCCAGAAACTGCAGGTTCGTCATTGTGGATGCCCCCAGCAGCTACTGCGCCAGCTTCGGGAGGCCCCTTATCAGTGCCTTCCACTGCATCCCCTCATCATTCCATTAGTGCTTGAAGTTCAACGCTGAGGGGATTTAGGTCAGGGTCAGGGGGGACCCCAAGGTGGCGCGGGAATTCTATGTTACCGCCGTGAACGCCATCTCTTGGTAGGAGGGAGCCGAGGAGATGGGGCGAAGGATGGAGGAGGCCGGGCAGAAAGCTGGCAGGGAGGAGCTGGAGGTGGAGTGCTGCACTGAGAAGGAGGCGGCAGGAAGAAATCAGGAGGAGATGGCCGAAGTGATGGCTGTGGAAGAAGAGGTGGAGGTGGAAATCCTAGTCCCGGAGGAGAGGGATGCTGAAGGATGGGGAGAGCAGTCCAGGTTGGAGGCTGTAGAGTAAGTGGTGGAGTTGGAGGTGCTCACCCATGGAGATAGGGTGGAGAAGGTCCACGTCAGCGGAGGGCTGACCCCGGAAGACCAAGGCAGGATGCTGGAGTGCATCCAGAAGAATGTGGACATCTTCGCGTGGAACGCCACGGAGATGTCGGGGGTTGACGCAGATGTGGCCCGCCGCCGCCTCAACCTAGACCCTGGAACACCCCTCGTCCAACAAAAGAAGAGGTCCACTGCGGACAAGCTGGCAGAGCTCATCAGAGAGGAGGTGGCAAAGCTCCTCATGGCCGGCTTCGTGTCCGAGATCCAATACCCCGGCTGGGTCTCCAATGTGGTCATGGTCAAAAAGGGAGACGGTCGGTGGAGGATGTGTATCGATTTTTCTTTACTTAATAAAGCTTGTCCTAAGGATTGTTATCCTTTGCCTCAGATCGACGCGCTGGTTGACTCAGCCTTTGTTTTTTCTGTAATGAGTTTTCTAGATGCTTTTTCAGGTTATCATCAAATCAGGATGCACCACCCGGACATCAAGGATGTCTCGTTCATCACGGGGGATGGATGTTACTGTTACATAATGATGCCCTTCGGGCTGAAGAACGCAGGGGCGACCTACCAGAATATGATGGATAGGGTCTTCAAAGAGCAAAAGGGGAGAAATCTGGAGGTGTACATGGATGACCTCATGATTAAGAGTCGGGATGTGGGCCCCCACCTCCAGGACCTAGAGGAGACCTTTGATACCCTACACAAGTATAAGATGCGGTTGAACCCTCTGAAATGTATCTTCAGGGCTAGCAGGGGAAAGTTCTTGGGGCATCTCCTCACCCCTGCGGGGGTCAAGCCTAATCCTGACAAGGTCAAGGCTATCATGGAGCTAGGGTCACCACGGAATACCAAGGAAGTACAGTGCCTGATAGGGAAACTGGCGGGGCTGAGTAGGTTCCTTTCCCGGACTGGGGAAAAGTGCTCCCCCTTCTTCAAAATGCTAAGGGGCGGTCAAAGGTTCGAATAGACCAAGGAGTGCGAGGAGGCAATCCAAGCCCTCAAGATGCAACTGACCCAGGCTCCGCTGCTCCAAGGGCCCAAGGAGGGGGAAGACCTATTTTTGTATCTCAGGGTCGGGGCGGAGGCCTTGAGCTCCGTCCTAGTTTGGGAGGAGGGGAAGAAGCAGCTCCCTATTTACTACATGAGTCGGGTCCTGAGAAAGGCCGAGCTCCGATATCCGATTTTGGAGAAGCTGGCTTTTGCCCTGATCATCTCAGCCCGAAGGCTGCGACCTTATTTCCAGGCACACTCAATCCGAGTGGTGACTGACCATCCCCTCCGCAACATCTTTGAGGGGGTGGAGCACTCTGGTAGGCTCGCCAAGTGGTCGGTGGAGTTGAGTGAGTTTGATGTTTTCTTCGTCCGCCGCCTCTCGATCAAAGCTCAAGTAATGGCCGACTTCTTGGCTGATTATGTGATTGAGGTGGCGGAGGAAGAGCTCACTCGTCCGACTCCTTGGAAGGTAAAGGTGGACGGCACCTCGGGGAGGCATTCCCTAGGAGTGGGGGTGATCTTGGAGAGCCCTCAGGGGACTAGAATTGAGCAAACGGTGGTGTTACACTTTCCCATCACCAACAATCAAGCCGAGTATGAAGTTGTGATAGCAGGGCTGCGCCTGGACAGGGAGCTGGGGGTGCTGGACGTGGAGGTCCTTACTGACTCCATGGTGGTAGCTTCCCAGATCAACGGGGAGTTTGAGGCGAGAGGAGCCTACCCTGCGATTGTACTTAGCCAAATTAAAGGGGGACATCGGCACGTTCCAAACTTTCTCCATCCAACACGTGGCCCGGGAGGATAGTGAGCAGGTTTATCAGCTCGCAAAGTACAGTCCTCGGGTGGGAGGTACCATCACCGACCTATTCCGCCCCTCCATCGAAGAGGGGGAGCTCATGGAGATAGATCAACGGACTTCATGGATGGACCCGATTGTAACTTTCCTTTCCACGGGAGAGTATCCGGAGGGGCAGATAAGAAGAAGCTAAGGCATAAGTCAGCGTACTACCTCCTCCAGGATGGGCAGCTGTACAGGAAGACACTCTCGGGGATGTTGGCTCGTTGTGTGGCTGAGGGGGAGGTACAAAGGATCTTGGAGGAAGTCCACTCCGGAGAGTGTGGGAGCCACTCCGAGAGTCGGACCCTAGAAGGAAGAATTGTCAGGCAGGGGTACTTCTGGCCCACCCTGGGCCATGATGCAACGGAGTTCACAAGAAGGTGCCACAAATGCCAGCTGTTTGCCCCCCTCCAGCTACAGCCGGCCCAGCAACTCAAAAGTATCACGGCCCCCTGTCCCTTCGCCATTTAGGGAATGGATTTGGTTAGGCCATTCCCCTAGGCCAGTGGGCAGAGGAGGTTCCTCCTAGTAATGATTGATTACTTATCCAAGTGGTTGGAAGCGAAGGCGCTAGCCAAGGTGACCTCCCAGGTCATCAGAAACTTCATCTGGGGGAGATCATCTATCGCCACGGGCTGCCTCAAGCCATCGTCACGGACAATGGGCCTCAGTTCGCCAGCGCAGAATTTACTAGTTTCTGCGGGCAGCTCGGGATCGACCATAGGTTTGCCTCAGTCCATCACCCAAGGAGCAACGGGCAGGTGGAGGCCGCGAATAAGATCATCGTCAACCTCCTCAAGAAGAAAGTGGAGAATCTGAAGGGAAGCTGGGTGGAGCAGCTCCCCGCGGTTCTCTGGGCCCTGAGAACCACCCCCAACACAGCTACCGGAGAGACCCCCTTTAAACTCTCTCACGGGTGCGAGACAGTGCTCCCCGTGGAATTTGAATTCAAAACACCTCGAGTCGTTACAGCCAAGGAAGGCAGAGAAGAATGGCAAGCCGAGAACGAGGAAGAGCTGAGGCTCTCCCTTGACATGGTGGAGGAGCTGAGGGACCTTTCCGCCATCCGACAGGAAGAGGTGAAAAGAAGAATAGCCAAGTACTTTGACAAGCATGTCAGAGTCAAACAGTTTGTGGAAGGGTACTCGGTACTAAAGAAGGTGGATGTAGCAGGGAGGTCGGCATCCGTAGGGAAGCTCAACCCCAGCTGGGAAGGACCGTTTATTGTAAAGGAGGCTTTAAAATCGGGAGGTTATCGACTCCAAAATGTGGAGGGCGAGACCCTAAGTCTCACCTGAAGTGGTGATGACTTAAAATGCTTTTTTCCTTGAAGCTTGTAAGTTGCGCCTTGATTTTTAATGAAAATTCTTTAATATGCCAATATTGTCGCTATGAGTTGCCTGAAGGAATGAAGTGAACTTGGACCCCGAGCAGATCCCGTTGTCAGGCTCTCACCTAGCTAGTAGGGCTGGAAGTCACTCGGTGTCATCCTTGGCCTCGAGCAGATCCCACTGTCAGGCTCTTACCTAACTGGCAGGGTTGGAAGTCACTCGATGGTGTTATTAGTGGACCCCGAGCAGATCCCGCTGTCAGGCTCTCACCTAGCTGGCAGGGCTAGAAGTCACTCGGTGTCATCCTTGGCCTCGAGCAGATCCCACTGTCAAGCTCTCACCTAGCTGGCAGGGCTGGAAGTCACTCGATGGTGTTAGGAGTGGACCTCGAGCAAATCTCGTTGTCAGGCTCTCACCTAGCTGGCAGGGCTGGAAGTCACTCGATGGTGTTAGTAGTGGACCCCGAGCAGATCCCGCTGTCAGGCTCTCACCTAGCTGGCAGGGCTGGAAGTCACTCAGTGTCATCCTTGGCCTCGAGCAGATCCCGCTATCAGGCTCTCACCTAGCTGGCAGGGCTGGAAGTCACTCGATGGTGTTAGTAGTGGACCCCGAGCAGATCCCGCTGATGATTTTTCTTGCTAACAAGTAATAATTCAATGTGATTTCATTCTACATTCTAATACAATTATGTAGATGGACTTAACTAGATTGAATTAGCATTCAGGCAAGCGCACCTATCAATCGTAATATATGAGAAATCTACATCTCGTGTCGTATTCCACAGGGTCGTTTCAACTATTCGTACTCACCCTCCCTTTATTTTCATACCTCTAAACAAAAGTGATATTTAAACTACATTAACCTAACTATGACCAATTGGATGATTTAGTGTTGGAGAAATAAAAATGATAACAACATGAAGCTTTTAAATAACTACATGAACAAATCCATTTATCAATTCAATTCTAAGCGATCATGACATGAAAAGAGTGTTACATTTGTGCAATGTAAAGGTTAATTTTTCATTAAAATTCTCTCTCGAGCAATTCCAAATCTAAACCTAAGATAGTAAATTTTCTCTCGAACAATTCACAACACTCAAGTTCGCAATAAACAAAATACCTTTATTATTACATAAATTCATGGATTTTATTTCTAAATTAACATGAATCCTTTTATCCGTGTTCTAATTTTCCAAACAGAATATCTCTCGATCATAGAGTTTGAAATACAAAGGGAATTATCATCACAATATGAACATACCAAAAGCGTTGCAAATAACCAATTTCTCAATCTAGCCAATTGCAAATTGTGTAAAACAAATAAGTAATTAAAAGGGATGATTAAACTCTTTGTTTGATTGCATAAACACAAATAAAATACTACAAATATAACATAAACAAGGTGATACATGATTACTAGAATGTTCAAAGAGAAGTTTATGCAAATTAAAACATAAATTGAAGATGGATCATCAAGAGAAAGGAAGGATTCAAAGGGTTAATGATTAAATAAAATTACATATGAAAATACCCTTCAATCCTCCTTGTCTTGGATGCTCCTCTTCGGCCTCCAGCAGTTCTCCAATCCAGAAATGATCCAAAAGTTCTAAATAAATTTTTCTACAGGAAATTTATAGTTCCCTTGCAAACAGGTCGGACACGGGGTCGCACACGGCCGTGTGGCAGGCCGTGTGGACGGTTCCTAGGCGGTTCCTGGGCAGTTTCCCACGAGAAGGCGTGTCTGGTCGTGGGCCGTGTCAGATGACACGGGTATGGACACGGCCGTGTGGTCGGCCTTGTTCCCCAGACACGGGTTGGTCGTCAGCCGTGTGCAAAGATGACACGGGTATGCACACGGGCGTGTGCCATACCGTGTGGGTTCCAGCGTCTGCGCCAAATTCTTCAGCTCCAGGTGCATAGGACACGGGTAGGCACACGGCCGTGTGTCTGGCCGTGTGCCTCAAATTTTCGTCCTATCATCAGCCATGTAGACTCCGTGAACTCCTCTGTTTGCTCCGAGACTTTTAGGTCCATTGGTTGGCATTACCTGCAATAGAAAAATGATAGACTCAGTAAATGTTTTATTATAAGAACTGCCAAGGACTTCTAAATACGCTCTTTTATCTATGATACGACAATTTCTTTGCTATTATCATGAAATCAACACAAAAGGGGCAAGAAATGATAGATATGATTACAATTATGATAGTAAAAAGCCTATCATAATCGTACTCATCAAATACCCCTAGACTTAGATGTTTGCTTGTCCCTAAGCAAACTAATTCAAACACCTGGGTTACCATTAAATAATTTTGCCTCCGCACACTGGTTGCTATGAATTTAAGAGAACTTTGGTGATGTAATCGCATAGGAAATAATTTAGCAGACTTTTCTAAATATAAATTTATCTTAAAATTCCTCTAGTATATCATTTTAACTATCTTTCACTCGCTTTTAGAAATAAAAGTATAGTCATCTTTAACAAATATGAGGAGAAAATAACAATCTCTATAAAATACGTATTAGCATTTCAAAACTTATAAGTACTCTTACTGATAATCATGAGCTTACCCTTTTTACACCCTCATCACAGCACAATTTAGAATTAGTAAGGTTGGATCCTTAGGACTTGAATTTTGGTGTAGCCTTTTTGGCTAGGATAGAAGATTAAAGGTGAGGTAATGAAGGATAAGTTTGATGAATTTTTCACACCTAAATCTTGATTGAGCCTTATGTTGGAAGATACCTTAACATATTTCAATTTTTTGTAAACACCCCCAGGCTTTGCAATTTGTATATTTCCCATATTTTGAAGGGCACTCTTTTTTTATATATATATTTAACCAAGGGACCATAGTAGGGATCATTCCAAGTGGGTGCAAGTATACACGCACTCAGGCCACATATCACTATGTCTTTTTTTTTGGGTTCAAAGTAGGGATCATTCTAAGTGGGTGCAAGGATACACGCACTCAGGCCACATATCACAATGAACAAATCATTCCAAGCAGACATCAATGATAGATGTGCTAATAGGTAGGGATTTGGCCTTGGTGAATTTTAATAGTAGAGCCTCAAAAGGATGGGAATTAGGTTCAAATTGGGTGTGCAAGGGTATCATGTTAAAGGTGTTGGGATAACAAGGCTCAAGCTATCCAATAGGAGGCCTAAGTCATTTCCGCCCTTACTAATTAACTTATGTAATGTTTTGAGGAATGCTAGAGGGTGAGTCCTAGACATCAATAGGGAGTAATTTTTAATTTTAAAATCCTAATACCAAATTATAAAAAATGTTACACTCATCGACTCACTTTATTATAGATAAATATATTTTCTAAAATAGAGTGTTGGATAGTTACTAATATAGAGGAGTAATCTTAAAATTAAATTATATAGAGAAAATTAAGCTAAAAAAAAATTTCTATGCTTAATTACGAAATCAACAAAGTTGAATACTCTATGAGTCTACATCAATTCATTTTAATCAGTGTGCGAAGGTGAATTAAATGTTTATAATCCCAAATGAAAGAAAAATGAGAGCTTAAAAGGTCAAACAAAAATTTGTAAAAGGGGGGTATAACAACTTGCGTATTATGATAAGCAGATTAGAATTAATTGTAACCACATGAATAGCCATTCTACCCCCAGACTTAAGATTTGCACTGTCCTCAGTGCAATGTAAAAAGCGGACATAGAGTAATTTCATGATGATATATAAAAAGAAACTGCTATCATAATAAGTAGAAGAGCACAGTAAAGAAACATGAGCTGTAATGAAATGCACTGATATATAATAGCTGATTCAACTGAATACACTGATAAAAAAAACAATACAAGATACGATATATGAAGATAGAACTACATCGATACATATCAGAAGTACTCATGGTGGCCTGTCGAATCGTCCGGGAAGGAAGGCGGTGCTGGAGCTGGCGGCTGGCGAGGGGCGATCCCAAGGTGGTCTCTAATCTGTGTGAGGAGATCCTTAATTTCCCGATGTTCCTCCTTAATTTCCTGAAAGCATGGCGAGAGCTCAGTGTCGAAAAACTGTCGGAACTCGCGCGAGTATCGTGACTGAGGTGGAGGAGGTGCAGTAGACGACTCGCCATGAGCGTAGGTGGAACGGGGTGGAGGCACCAACGGCTCGTCGAGGTCAGGATCTATCTCATCATCACTGTCGGCCTGTACATGCGGTCCACGTCGAGCAATAGAATATATAACCCCTCCCCGGCCCTGACGGGCGGTGACGAGGCGGAGGGCGCGAAGACTAGCCATCGTGATAGGTACAGTCTTTGCGACCACTGTCATTTGGGGGAGGGCTAAAAAGATGCCCATATTCTTCACGAGGCGAGTAATATAGGGTGCTACGCAAATAGACCCTATACGAGGGGTGTCAGCCTGATGAAGAATAAACTGGGCTAGAAGATAACCGAGATGTAGAGGATATCGTGATGTCATGTTGTAGAGGTATAACAGATCCTGCCTACTAACAACTCCGGAGCTTTCGCCCCGACCGCTCAATGTGTGGCTGAGTAGATGGTGGATGTAATGGAGGGCGGGGGAAATCAATTTGGATGCCTTAGATCTCTTGGCCTCGTAGGTGCCAGTGTCAAAAGAAATTTGGCGCCAAATAGCACCGGCCATATCGCGGTTGGGGAGATCGTAGTGGAGTTCGGGGTAGGCAACACTGAAAAGGAACGACTCCTCATACACCCCTAAGTATTGGGTGAATTGGAGCATGGTGAGTGTATAAAATGTGCCACCCACTCGAAATGAAACTATCCCCTCGGGCGCGTGCGGTGCGTCGATGAAATTAGGCCTAAAGCTGGAATAAAATGACGATAGGAACTCTAAGGTGAGTTCCCTAAAGCCTAATTCCTCTATGGCAAAAAATTGATTCCACCCTGTTACAGAAATCAGCCCCCTGACATCTCCTGCTAGGTTTATCTCCTCAAGTACGCTCCAATCAATCATGCGTATGTCTTGAAATTTTTTGGATTGCAAGCGGTTGAAGCGGGCGGTGTGCGACGCATCTGTGAAAATTAGCGGAGCAGCGGCATCCCGCCTTTCCGTGGAGACTTGTAATTCCGGTCGGCGACGGCGACCACCACTTCTTTCGGAAGACATAATGTAGACGGGGAGAAATGCGAGTGAAGGGGGACGAGAATTGGAAAAGATGGTGCCTTGGGGATCAGGCCACGGGATGAGTGATGCTGGGAGAGGGTTTGGAGTGAGCAAGGAAGAAATCCACACGGCCCTATTTATACATGTTGAACACGGGTTCGCACACGGGCGTGTGTGAACCCGTGTTAGGGAATCTGCAACCTCGTGGAACACGGGGTGCGTCGGTCCGTATAAAATAATGGAACACGGGTGCGCACACGGGCGTGTGTGCACCCGTGTTAGGGGATCCGCGGCCTCGTGGAACACGGGCCTGCCTCGGTCCGTGTGGTCAAATTGGCTGGGGTCAGTGCGTCAGGTGGACACGGGCGACAACACGGTCGTGTGTCGCCCCGTGTCGCAGCTGGCACGGTACATGAACACGGTTAGGTAGGAGACACGGGCGTGTGTAATCAGACACGCCCGTGTTCGATGTCTCGACACATCGGTCTCGACGATCGTCGAGACCGATGCACACGGCGCTGCACACGGGTTGGTGCGGACCCGTGTTGTGCTCGGGATGAAAATGACCTTACGCCGAATTAATTCCACACGGCTGGGCCTGAGCCTGTGTCATGTACACGGCAACCCACACGGCCGTGTGGTAAGCCGTGTGCCTCTCCATTTAAAAAAAATTTTTTCTCATAAAAATTTTGGTGGAAAAATTTTTTCATAAATAAAAAAAAAATTCTTTTCTTCTTCTCTCTTTTTTCAATACATCTAATTAAATTTATACTAAAACAATAATACTTAAAAACACCTACTAAAGTTAATATAAAACTAATCTAGACGGAGGCAAGTCTCTAGACGAGCGAAGTCCATAGGGATTTCACCATAATAGGGTTTAAGTCGGTGACCATTAACCTTAAAATCTCCCTTCTCGGGGTGAGTTAACTCGACGGTACCGTAGGGAAAGACTTCTTTAACTTTAAAGGGTCCGGACCACTTAGACCTTAACTTCCCTGGGAATAATCGTAATCTGGAGTTATAAAGGAGGACTTGGTCACCTTTTTGGAATACCTTGGGTTTGCGAAGGTGACGATCATGAAATAGTTTGGTTTTCTCCTTATAAATCCGGGAGTTCTCATAGGCTATAGTTCTCCACTCATCTAATTCGTTAAGTTGAAGTTTACGCTTCTCTCCTATAGAACTAGCGTCAAAATTTAAGGAGCGTATTGCCCAATATGATTTGTGTTCTAATTCTATAGGTAGGTGACAAGATTTACCGTAGACTAATCTAAAAGGGGTGGTCCCTATAGGTGTTTTGTAGGCGGTCCTATAAGCCCATAAACAGTCGTTAAGTTTCCTAGACCACTGCTTCCTATTCCCTTCTATAGATTTTTCTAAGATTCTCTTAAGCTCTCTATTGGAAACTTCAACTTGTCCACTAGTTTGAGGATGATACAGAGTGGCTATCCTATGTGTAACTCCATATTTTTCCAATACTTTGTCTAGTTGTCGATTACAAAAGTGTGAACCCCTATCGCTAATAAGTGCGCGTGGTGTGCCAAATCGTGCGAATAAGGATTTCAAAAATCTAATTACAACCCTACTATCATTAGTAGGCAAAGCTTGCGCTTCAACCCACCTTGATACGTAATCTACAGCTACCAAAATATATTTATTCCCAAAAGAAACTGGGAATGGTCCCATAAAATCTATACCCCACACATCGAATACCTCACATTCAAGAATAAATTTTTGAGGCATTTCATGTAATTTAGAAATATTACCTGCTTTTTGGCAAGAATCACATGAAAGCACATACCTTTGGGCATTCCTGAATAGAAGGGGCCAATAAAACCTGGAATCAAGAACCTTTTTAGCGGAGCGATTCGCTCCATAGTGACCACCAGCAGGACCTGAATGACACTGCTCCAAAATCTTCCAACCTTCCTCCGCTGATACACACCTTCTTATGACAGAATCTGCACATATCCGAAAAAGAAAAGGGTCCTCCCAAAAGTAATATTTCAAGTCAGAGAAAAATTTCTTTTTCTGCTGATATGAAAAGTCTTTTGGAAGGACCTTAGCCACAAGATAGTTTGCATAATCTGCAAACCATGGATAATCTAGATGTATATTGGTAGATATGGCAAATAATGATTCCTCAGGAAATGTATCAGAAATTTCAGACTCATCTAACATTGATCGTAGTGGGTTTTCTAAACGTGAAAGATGATCTGCCGCTAAGTTTTCTGCTCCTCGTTTATCCCTAATTTCTAGATCAAATTCTTGTAGAAGAAGAACCCATCGGATTAAACGAGGCTTTGCTTCCGCTTTGGCTAGCAAATATCTAAGTGCAGAGTGATCCGTATAAACTACCACTTTGGACAATGTTAAATATGGTCTAAATTTATCAAAGGCGAATACCACTGCTAGGAGTTCTTTTTCAGTAGTTGTATAATTCTCCTGTGCATTATTAAGTGTTTTACTAGCATAATATATTGGGTGAAAATGTTTGTTTCGGCGTTGTCCTAAAACAGCCCCTACCGCAAAACTACTAGCGTCACACATGATCTCAAATGGTTGACTAAAGTCAGGTGCGATCATAATAGGAGAATTAATTAATTTTTCTTTTAAGAACTCAAAGGCATGTAGACACTCTTATTCAAAAATAAAAGGTGTGATTTTTTCTAAAAGCCTTGTAAGTGGTTTAGCTATTTTAGAGAAGTCTTTAATAAAACGGCGGTAAAATCCCGCGTGTCCTAAGAAACTTCTCACTACCTTTACGGAGGTTGGTGGTGGCAATTTTTCTATGGTCTCTATTTTTGCTTTATCTACTTGAATTCCTTGGCTTGAAATTTTATGGCCAAGTACTAACCCTTCTTGTACCATGATCTCAAATGGCACTTCTCCCAACTAAGCGCTAGGTTCGTCTCCTCACACCTCCTAAGAACTTTCTCTAAATTATTCAAACACAACTCAAAAGAGTCGCCAAAAACCGAAAAATCATCCATGAACACTTCCATGATATCTTCAACATACTCGTTAAAGATGGCTAGCATGCACCTTTGAAATGTGGCGGGTGCATTACATAACCCGAAAGGCATACGTCTATAGGCAAAGGTACCAAATGGGCACGTAAATGTTGTTTTCTCTTGGTCTTCTGGTGCTATAGGGATTTGAAAATATCCAGAAAGTCCATCTAGAAAACAATAATAAGAGTGTCCTGATAAGCGTTCTAATATCTGGTCAATGAAAGGAAGAGGGAAATGGTCTTTCCTAGTGGCATCGTTTAATTTCCTATAGTCTATACAGACACGCCAACCTGTTACCGTTCGCGTTGGAATTAATTCATTTCTATCATTTGCTACTACGGTCAGGCCACCCTTCTTAGGAACTACTTGGACAGGACTAACCCATGAACTATCTGAAATAGGATATATAATATCAGCATCTAATAACTTCACAATTTCAGCCTTAACTACCTCTTTCATATTAGGATTTAGCCTACGTTGCGGTTGAATAGACGACTTATAGTTTTCTTCCAAAAGAATTTTATGAGTGCAAAAACTAGGATTAATACCCTTTATATAAAATATTTGTCATGCTATTGCACCTTTACATTTCTTCAATACGGTTATCAATTTTTCTTTTTCAAGTTTGGAAAGATTTGAAGATATGATAACTGGGTATGAAGAATTTGTTCCTAAGAATGCATACTCAAGATGATCCGGTAATTTTTTTAATTCTACTATTGGTGGATCCTTAGTATTATTCTTAAGAATTTCATGATCTCCTTCAGTAATTAAACTATATTCCGTTGTTCTATTCATAGCAACACAATTTTCTAGAAAAAATAAATGTTCAATAATATCATCATTTTTATCATATTCTAGATAATTGTTAGTTATGCAAATTTCTAAAGGATCTTTATAATAAAAATTAGAATTTATAGAAGACATAAAATCATCAATACCATGAGAAAAATAGCAATAATCATCGTTATCTAAAGATTGTTTCATAGTATTGCCAATTTGAAAAGTGACTTCATCTTCTCCTACTCGCAATACTAATTTACCATCAAAAACATCAATAAGTGCTCTAGATGTAGCTAGAAATAGACGACCTAGTATGAGTGGTACTTCGATATTTTCATCCATATCTAAAATAACAAAATCAGCAGGAAATATAAATTTATCTACCTTAACTAATACATCTTCCATTATTCCTCTAGGATACTTAACCGATCGATCTGCTAATTGAATACTCATTCTTGTTGGGCTAAGTTCTCCTAGGCCTAGTTTCAGATATAAATTATAAGGCATTAAATTTATACTTGCTCCTAGATCTGCTAAAGCCTTATTTACTTGCAAATCACCGATTAAGCATGGAATTGAAAATGAACCGGGATCCTTAAGTTTTTGTGGCAATTTATTTTGCAAAATAGCAGAACATTCTTCACTTAATGTTACTAATGATAATTCTTCTATTTTCTTTTTATTAGAAATCAAATCCTTAAGAAATTTTGCATATTTAGGCATTTGAATAATTTCAGAAAAAGGTAAATTAACATGTAATTGCTTAAACATAGATAAAAATTTACCATACTGCGCATCCATGCGCTCCTTGCTATGCTTTGCTGGGTATGGTAATGCTGGTTGGTACTCCATCGGTTGTACATTCATCTCGCTTGGTCCTTCGCCGCTAGACTCCATTTTGGGTGCTTCTTTTGCAGGCCTTGGGTCTTGTAACTCCTTTCCGCTCCTCAATTGAACGGCTTTTGCATGCTCCCTTGGATTTATCTCTGTATTCCCTGGAAGTGTTCCTTGCTGCCTTTCAGAAACCATCCTTGCAAGCTGACCAATTTGATTTTCCAAGTTCCGAATTGAACCCTCTTGATTTCGGAAGGCTACATCGGTAGTTTGCATGAATTTGGTAAGCACATCTTCCAATGTAGGCTTCCTTGGTTCCAACTGTGGTTGTTGTCCAAACATGGGCTGCTTCCCTTGATTTCCTTGTCCTCCCCAAGAGAAATTGGGGTGGTTTCGCCATCCAGGATTATATGTAGAGCTATATGGGTTGTTGGCTTGATTGAAAGGTGGCCTAATATTGTTACCCATATAGTCAACATGCTCTTGAACTTGCGGTTCACATCCAGGCATTCCAGTGCATGAAGGGTCCCATTGTTGAGGTGCCATGGAAGGTGATGCTAAGGCAAGGTTGTCCATCTTTTGGTGAAGTTTCTCCATATGAATTGCTAAGGCAGTGACGGCATCTACTTCATAAATTCCTGCGGGCTTGCTAGACTTATGTCTTACGGTAGTCCATTGGTAATTGTTCATTGCCATGTCCTCTATCAACTGCTGAGCCGCTTCAGGTGTCTTGTTGTTCAAAGTTCCTCCACTAGCCGCATCAATCATTTGTTTGGTGGCTGGATTTAGACCATTATAGAAGGTCTGAATCTGAAGCCATGAAGGTAGAGCATGGTGGGGGCATCTCCTTAACAACTCCTTAAATCGTTCCCATGTGTCGTACAACGATTCAGACTCCAATTGAATGTACGTAGAGATGTCATTCCTTAACTTCGCAGTCTTTGCAGGTGGAAAATACTTCATCAGAAACTTCTCAACCATCATGTCCCAAGTAGTGATCGACCCTCTAGGTAAGGAATTCAACCACTGCTTCGCCTTATGCCTTAAAGAAAATGGAAACAATCTCAATCGAATGGCGTCGTTGGAAACACCATTGATCTTAAATGTGTCACATATCTCTAAGAATCCGGCCAAGTGGGTGTTAGGATCCTCATCTTGCAAGCCATCATACTGAACATACTGTTGAACCATTTGTATCACACTAGGCTTCAATTCAAAGTTATTGGTAGCTATCGGTGGTCTAACAATGCTCGACCCGGTTCCTTGGAGATTAGGTCTAGCAAAGTCAGACATGGTTTGCTCATTTTGGTTGGCCATGATATCTAAGTTTTCAAGATGATTCTCTCCTTGGTTTACTGTCTCCTCTTCTGATAGTCCGTTTGAAATATCTGTGGTATTAATTCCCACGTCCCTTAAGTTAGTGTTATGGAGAATTCGTTCTGGGTCAGGATGAAATGGTGCTAGCCCAGAATTTTTGCCCCTGGTCATAGACTAACAGACTACAAAAAAAAATATTACGCAATATAATTATTCAAATACTAATTTACAACTATATAAATGAAAATTGGTAGATCAATAAAGATTAGGATTTCAAAATATTGAAAACGATCCCCGGCAACGGCGCCAAAAACTTGGTGATTTTTCTTGCTAACAAGTAATAATTCAATGTGATTTCATTCTACATTCTAATACAATTATGTAGATGGACTTAACTAGATTGAATTAGCATTCAGGCAAGCGCACCTATCAATCGTAATATATGAGAAATCTACATCTCGTGTCGTATTCCACAGGGTCGTTTCAACTATTCGTACTCACCCTCCCTTTATTTTCATACCTCTAAACAAAAGTGATATTTAAACTACATTAACCTAACTATGACCAATTGGATGATTTAGTGTTGGAGAAATAAAAATGATAACAACATGAAGCTTTTAAATAACTACATGAACAAATCCATTTATCAATTCAATTCTAAGCGATCATGACATGAAAAGAGTGTTACATTTGTGCAATGTAAAGGTTAATTTTTCATCAAAATTCTCTCTCGAGCAATTCCAAATCTAAACCTAAGATAGTAAATTTTCTCTCGAACAATTCACAACACTCAAGTTCGCAATAAACAAAATACCTTTATTATTACATAAATTCATGGATTTTATTTCTAAATTAACATGAATCCTTTTATCCGTGTTCTAATTTTCCAAACAGAATATCTCTCGATCATAGAGTTTGAAATACAAAGGGAATTATCATCACAATATGAACATACCAAAAGCATTGCAAATAACCAATTTCTCAATCTAGCCAATTGCAAATTGTGTAAAACAAATAAGTAATTAAAAGGGATGATTAAACTCTTTGTTTGATTGCATAAACACAAATAAAATACTACAAATATAACATAAACAAGGTGATACATGATTACTAGAATGTTCAAAGAGAAGTTTATGCAAATTAAAACATAAATTGAAGATGGATCATCAAGAGAAAGGAAGGATTCAAAGGGTTAATGATTAAATAAAATTACATATGAAAATACCCTTCAATCCTCCTTGTCTTGGATGCTCCTCTTCGGCCTCCAGCAGTTCTCCAATCCAGAAATGATCCAAAAGTTCTAAATAAATTTTTCTACAGGAAATTTATAGTTCCCTTGCAAACAGGTCGGACACGGGGTCGCACACGGCCGTGTGGCAGGCCGTGTGGACGGTTCCTAGGCAGTTCCTGGGCGGTTTCCCACGAGAAGGCGTGTCTGGTCGTGGGCCGTGTCAGATGACACGGGTATGGACACGGCCGTGTGGTCGGCCGTGTTCCCCAGACACGGGTTGTTCGTCAGCCGTGTGCAAAGATGACACGGGTGTGTGCCATACCGTGTGGGTTCCAGCGTCTGCGCCAAATTCTTCAGCTCCAGGTGCATAGGACATGGGTAGGCACACGGCCGTGTGTCTGGCCATGTGCCTCAAATTTTCGTCCTATCATCAGCCATGTAGACTCCGTGAACTCCTCTGTTTGCTCCGAGACTTTTAGGTCCATTGGTTGGCATTACCTGCAATAGAAAAATGATAGACTCAGTAAATGTTTTATTATAAGAACTGCCAAGGACTTCTAAATATGCTCTTCTATCTATGATACGACAATTTCTTTGCTATTATCATGAAATCAACACAAAAGGGGCAGGAAATGATAGATATGATTACAATTATGATAGTAAAAAGCCTATCATAATCGTACTCATCACCCGCTGTCAGGCTCTCACCTAGCTGGTAGGGCTGAAAGTCACTCGGTGTCATCCTTGGCCTCGAGCAGATCCTGCTATCAAGCTCTCACCTATCTGGCAGGGCTGGAAGTCACTCGATGGTGTTAGTAATGGACCCCGAGCAGATCCCGATGTCAGGCTCTCACCTAGTTGGCAGGGCTGGAAGTCACTCGGTGTCACCCTTGGCCTCGAGCAGATCCTGCTGTCAGGCTCTCACCTAGCTGGCAGGGCTGGAAGTAACTCGATGGTTTTAGTAATGGACCCCAAGCAGATCCCGCTGTCAGGCTCTCACCTAGCTGGCAGGGCTGGAAGTCACTCGGTGTCATCCTTGGCCTCGAGCAGATCCCGTTGTCAGGCTCTTACCTAGATGGTAGGGCTGGAAGTCACTCGATGGTGTTGGCAGTGGACCCCGAGCAGATCCTGCTGTCAGGCTCTCACCTAGCTGGCAGGGCTGGAAGTCACTCGGTGTCATCCTTGGCCTCGAGCAGATCCCGCTGTCAGGCTCTCACCTAGCTGGCAGGGCTGGAAGTCACTTGATGGTGTTAGTAGTGGACCTAGAGCAGATCTCGATGTCAGGCTCTCACCTAGCTGACAGGGCTGGAAGTCACTCGGTGTCATCCTTAGCCTCGAGCAGATCCCGCTGTCAGGCTCTCACCTAGCTAGCAGGGCTGGAAGTCACTCGATGGTATTGATAGTGGACCCCGAGCTGATCCCGTTGTCAGGCTCTCACCTAGCTGGCAAGGCTGGAAGTCACTCGGCGTCATCCTTAGACCTCGAGCAGATCCCGCTGTCAGGCTCTCACCTAGCTGGCAGGGCAGGAAGTCACTTGATGGTATCGGCCTTGAATTCGCCAGGTAAAGACCACGAAGTTTCGAATGCCAAGGAATAAGGGGGGCGAGGTTCTGCACAGGCGAGTTTGGACTCGCCAAACCCAGCTCGGCATCGGCAAAGGGGTAGCGAGCCAGGTCTCAGGACCTCACTAAAGGAAGGCGAGCCAGGCCAGGGCACTTCACCCCGTATGTTTTACTTAGAAGATTTTCTAAGTTCAACCTGGATAGCTCGCGCGCGAGCTGAGGTGGCGTGACAAGGGTGGAGAGCAGCCCGCTCCCGAATCGTCTGAAGCTCGGCAAGCACTCAAATCATACCCTCTCGCGGGCGCGTACTAGCGACACCTACTCATAATACCTGTCTATGCGAGGTCACCTGGGGAAGTACTCGCGGATATACAGAGCACAGCAAATAGAAAACAAAAAAATGGCACGGGTATGATCAAAAACCTTTCTTTCATTAAATAAAGGTGTTTACAAAAGATATTTACAGGGGCTCGCCTCGGCGAGTAAACCAAAAAGAAGAATATACAAATTCAGGCCTCGCCCCCCCCCCCCCCCCCCCACCGGACTGGTCCTCCCCTTCACCCGACTGGTCTGGGAATCCCTTCTCGAACATCGCGTCCAGGCTATCTTCCTTCTCGCTGGGGGGCGTCGCCGGGAATAAGCTCGGCATCAGGTCCCTGGCGGAGATCTCCTCGCACCCCTGCACCAGCACCCCCATGCCCTTCATCATTTGGAGGGTGCACTCGGCCGCTTGGATGGAGTTGATCCGTAACCTCTCGGTGAGATCGGCCTGGCCAAAGACCCGTGGCCTCTTATAGGGGAGGGTAGGGTCGGCGTCGCTGGCCGAGAAGAAAATCTCCACCTGGCGGCGGACCTCGCGGTTGAGGTGCTGATTCTCCTCTTTCAGCTTCGCGTTCGCCCCCTCCAGCTCGGCAAGGCAGGCGTGCAGCTGGCTAATCTCCTCCCGTTGCTCGGCATTGCGAGCCCGAAGCTCCCCTGCGGCCTTGGCATCCCAGTAAAGAGAAAATCTGGTTAGCAGCAGCACAAAATGTTCTAAGTAAAAGAGAAGAGGAGAGCTTGACACTTACCAGTCCGCCGGCGGCCTGGGCGAGGAGGCCCTTAGCGATGCCGAGCTGCTTCGCCTGATCAGCAACCTTATCCTTGGCAACATCGCGGGCCTGCTCGGATTTTAGGAGTTGATTGCTGAGGGAAAAGCTGCGGCGGGTCAGCATGTGGTGGAGCTCCATGGTCCGCAGGTGGGCCTACAGACCCTCATGGCCGAGCTGCCGGAGGGTCATGTTCTTGTAGGCCTCGGCATCCTCACGGCCATAGAGGCCGAAGCCGAGATCGTAAGCATGGCCGGTGGCAGGCTCGCGGTCATGCCAGGACGGATGCAGAGTGGAGATGGAGACCCGATGGGCCAGCTCATCCCACTGCACTATGGGCTCTCCCGGCGAGTCCCTCCACTGCCCCCGAAGTTAAAGAGGGGATGTTGTTTCGGCGCCCCGCGCTCGCGAGCCGCCCTCTTCGCCGAAGGAGGTGGGGAGATCGTCGTCGCAGAAGAAGGAGCCTCGTCGCCCTTACGGCTTTTTCTGGTGATATCCTTCAGTGGGCTCTCTGGCGACGCGTCGGGGGGGGGGGGGGGGGGGGGGGGGGGGGGGGGGGGGGGCGGGGGGGGCGGGGGGGGGGTCTCAGACGAGCTTATGTATTTGGGGCTGGGCTGATGTTGTTGTTGTTGTTGCCCCTACGGATCCAACAGGGCTATCCTCATCTTTTTTGGCAGTTGTTGGCGGTGTGGCGGGTTCGACCCCGCATCCTCAGGCCGCCTCTTGTTGGAAGAGGGTTGGAAGAGGGCCGCCTCATCTCAGCAGGCTGCCGCCGCCGCCTTCTCGCGAGAAAGGGAGTCCGGGTGCGACCCCGCATCCTCAGGCCGCCTTGTGGCGGGTTCGACCCCGCATCCTCAGGCCGCCTCTTGTTGGAAGAGGGTTGGGAGAGGGCCGCCTCATCTCGGCAGGCTGCCGCCGCCTTCTCGCGAGAAAGGGAGTCCATGGTCCGCAGGTGGGCCTGCATACCCTCATGGCCGAGCTGCCAGAGGGTCATGTTCTTATAGGCCTCGGCATCCTCGCGGCCATAGAGGCCGAAGCCGAGAGGGTAAGCATGGCCGGTGGCGGGCTCACGGTCATGCCAGGACGGATGCAGAGTGGAGATGGAGACCCGATGGGCCAGCTCATCCCACTGCACCATGGGCTATCCCGGCGAGTCCCTCCACTGCCCCCGAAGTTAAAGAGGGGATGTTGTTTCGGCGCCCCGCGCTCGCGAGCCGCCCTCTTCGCCGAAGGAGGTGGGGAGATCGCCGCCGCAGAAGAAGGAGCCT